>OZ026529.1:57357498-58557498 GCA_964019695.1 Loripinus fragilis | reverse complement strand
CAAAAACGATTCATTTAAAGTTAAATGATGAATTCAGTTTAGAGAATCAAAATATTAATCAAAGAGGCTATTAATATCTCCCTAATTCAGCATTTTGAGGCTGACTTTCTATGGAAAGTCAGTCTCAAAATCCTGAATCCAGGATTAATCCTGAAAACTTTCACCCATGCCATAGTACAATAATAGCTGAAATAAGATCGTTGGTGTTAAGCTCTTGATAACATAACATTGGACGTAAATAAGATGAAGTTTGAGTCTGCACAGTATACCATACTTTTTCTCCTAAGATGTGTGTTGTTTCCATAAAGCATAAGCTTGGGAAATAAATGCCACCACCATGGCTAATGTAGCATTTGATAGGCTCCTGGTTATATCGAAATTGTTGTGCATTTTAGCTCTCCGTTGTGCAATGCTAATTCTTACCAGACTGTACCTCATTATCTGAAGATATTTCATCTTTGTGTTGTCAATTTCATATACTCATTGAATAGTGCTAAAGGGCTATAAGCATTTAGGGGCTATTTGGTTTACCTATCCTATCAGGCCATAACATTTACTTTGGACCAGTTTCTTCTTATTGGTTTATAAGAACGATATCTTAAGTGTAAAAGCCTGTTATTAATTTGACTTTTTCCGTTGCTACAATTACATGGTGGCCGCCAAAATAGAATATTTTTGATCAAATTGATACCTTTTGACAGAAAAATTAAGATGGAACAAAAGCAAATGTCAAAAATATATTTTAACATATGTTACGAATAGCCATGGCACACAACATGTTAAAATGTATTTCTGGTGTTCATCTTTGCTGATATCTCATTCTTTCAAACAAACGGTAATTTGATCCAAAGTGGCATTTTTTTCTATTTTAACCCATTCATTTTGGCAGCCATTTTCTGCTACTGTGCACAGGTAAACGCTAAATAAATACAAGGACGATTTTTCTCTTTGTTTACCCATCAACAGATATTTGTGAAAAGCAACTTTTATTATTTGGCTTTAGATGTGACCAAATAAGCCCATAATGCATATTGCTCATTGTGCCATATTGTATAATTTAGCTTGTCATTGATACATATATGTTGTAAGGCCCATATTGTAAACAGCCACAGTAAGTTTTTTTCTGAAAGAAATGAGCTATTCCTGAAACATCTTTTAGCCAATGAAAATGTCCTTTATTTGCTAAATGAGCATAATTCGTTTGACGTAAAAAATTAAAAAAAATTCATATCAAATACTGTGTCCTTGCTGATATTGCTGCCCCAGTATTAAAAAGAACATAGCTGAAATCCATGTTTACCACCAAGAAATTGCATTTAGCTGTATAACATATGAGCCAGTGCATGAGGTTTCCAACAATGCGGCATTTTGACAAGTGTAAACTCGGACGAGCCTCTGCAGCCTCCTTTTAAGCTTAGAGGCTCCAAATGGTGTTCAGTAAGTAGCTTAACATTCATAGAATAGTCAAGCGACAAGCAAAGGCTCTGATCAGACTGCGCACATGCGCAGGCTGATCTGAGACTTTGCTGGTCGCACATACCACATTGTTGGAAATCTCATGCACTGGTCCATATATGTTAACATACAGTCAGTCGCATGCTGTAAATTCCTTTCAGGTGTTTAAACAAAATGAATATTTCGTTTAAGTAATAAACAAATTTCATTTTGATATCATTTTACTCTAATTTTTGACCATAACAATGGTATCAAATGTATGTTTGAATATTATTGGCAAACCATTAACCTAATATCTATCTCGTATTAAATGAATTTAGTCATTTTGGAATGCCTATATTAAAATTATGCTTTATAACAAGCTATACATTTTCATATTAGAACTATTCATATTTATTTTCATTTTCGCTATCAATAATATATTACATATTCAGAGGTACACATGAGATGCGTTCGACTTTGTATACCAACAGAATATGCAAGACCGCGATAAGGGTGGTCCATAGCTTCATGGAGAGCCGTCTGATTTTAATCTACATACTTAACTACATAAGCTATAAAACAGAACAATAGAAAAATAAATTAGTGAATTGAACTAAAAGTGTAAAATCATATCTAAGTGGTCTCCCTATGCAAGTTCCGGATTCAAAAGAATGACTGCCTCAAGCACCCACCTATCTCCAACATCACTAGACATTTGTCATAAACATGCATTAAATGAAAGAAAAAAATAAACCGGAACACCGTAAAATCTAACTAATTCATTTCTTAATGTGTTGCTTATTGTCCACATGTTACCTATATCCTGTTTGGAAGAGCAGCGTTAAAAGAAAGATAAACATTTGTTATAAAGATAGTCAGCTAGCATAATGTTATTTCCCTTTTACTTCTCTTTGACGAATTATTCAAAGCGTTACAAAATCAAAATTCAGAGAGGGTGTTCTGTTCTAATATTTTGTGACCATGGTCTCTAAAATTACTTTCTAGTTCAACCATTTGTGACTCAGTACAGTCAACGTAACAAAAAGAAGATGATATGAGTTTGTGCATGAACCAACATTTGACTTAACGTCAAACTTAAGACTAAATTAAGCCTCTTATCAGAGTCTTTGCTGTGTGTTCAACGTGTATTTTGGAGCACACACTTCCTCTGTGCACTGAGCGATTTGTTTGATTGTACTGGGCTTGAGGTAATAAAACTTTTTTTCATGCTCAACTCAATTGTGCATGAAATTAATACTGCTTATTAATGTTAAAATGCTAAAAATTGTTGGCATTTTAAAATTTTTATCAGGATAAATACAATATCTGAGTTATAAAGCAAGAAAAATGTTTATTTTTCAATTATTTAGCTTTTATGGCCAGTTGAAATTCCACGCTCAGTTGAGTTGAGAATGAAAACAGTTTTCTAATCTTGCACAACCGCATGGTGCAAGGTCACATTCTTGGTTTGTCACGCTTAAGTTCATATTGGTTTTGAAGTTTTGCCTTTATGACCACTATAATCACAATAACCTTATCACATTTATGGACTTTATTTAAAATATATTCCTTATGGGATGTTCATATTGAGCTTTACCTAATCACAGGACTGAGATACATTTCTATAATAACAGACCCAGAGGTTAAAAAGGAACATGTTAAACACAACTAAGCAAACATTTTATCTTGCTTATAAATGTTAAAATGCCAAGTTGTCGACATTTTAACCTATATATAACAAGGATAAATACAACACATTAGAGTTTTGAATCAATAAATAACTTTACTTTTTCAGCATTTTATTGTTTATGAGGAGCTGAACTTCCATGCTCAGTTGAGTTGACATGAAAAACGTATAGGTTAACCCTTAAAGCGCCAATCAAACAAAAGTCACCTGCTTTTGTCGTCTGCTGAACTGTTTTATTAGTCTCTATAATAAAAAGTATGGGCCCATATCAGACTGCTCCTATTGAAGCAGTCTGATATGGGTCCACACTGTTTGCATCTATACTTAAATTAGTAATTAACATTTGGTAATTATTTTCAGCAGACGACTTCAGCAGACAACATTTTAGATGCATTTTTCGCTGATGCATTAAGGGTTAACATATTTCTTTTAATTGTAAATAAGATGCAGATATTTACTTACCATATATGGGTTTCCTGTCTTTCTGCTCTTGTGGAAGTTGGATATCTACCTCTTCAATTGGTATAATTGGTAACGGAGTAGTGGCATATTGTATCACAGGGATATCCCCTCGTTCAGGGTCACTTTCACCATAAGGTTTTCGTCTCTCCTCTACAGCTAAAACGTGGACACTTAAGCTAACACCGACCAAAGCTCCAAATATACCATATTATTGATCATCAATTTTGATTGAGTATAACCCATTTAAACCCAATAGACATTCCCATTCTTATCAGCTACAACTGAAGTCCAGTTGATTTATTGATATGTCATAGCTCAAGTTATGCAATTTTGATCATAAAATTGTGATTAAATTCTTACCCATCAATTAAAACATATCAAAGTGTTTATATGCGTAATGCGTTCTTCTTAAACAAATATTAAGGATACATGTACTGAGAATGATCGACCTTTGTAGATTTGAAAAAGAATAATTTTGCAAATAATGCAGACCCAGATGAAATTCGACAAAATGTGGCATTTCATCAGTACTTGCACTCTTTGCTAAGACAAACCCGATCTTCAGAGAAGGAGAAACATTTTCTGTTTTAAAGTATAACATGTGATTCTTGAATTTATACAATGGATCATCCTGACTTAACTGTACCAAACGTTATGGAAAAGTCCATTGGGTTACAAAGGGTTAGTGCTTTATCTTGACTACTACACCACATCACTTGGATGTAGATTATCAGAATTATTTGGAAATAAAACCATATATTTGGAGCTTATGAGTGGTCTGCCAGCTTAAAGATATTTTGGAAAAGTAAGTGAGTATGATCAGGGAATAACACAGCCTTTTTACAATAAAGCATATAGAAATGAAGCATTAGAAGTGAACATAATAAAGCGGTCTTAAGTGTCAGTTAGATGTTTTGGTGAAAACGATTTGAAGTCAATACGACTACAAGCAAATAACATGTATATTATTTGAAAATACACATGCAAATTTTAATCTGAATTTATTTTCGACCAGTTTTGATTAAGTTTATCAATATTATTTGTCATACTATTTTATTCATGTTTGCAGTGATTGACTGTATAGTTTGGTATTATGATGGAGGTGTGAAACTGCGTTTACCCTTGTCCTGCTTAACCAGAATGTATCCTCATTTGAAAACACTGTAGATCCAGATCAATTGACTACTGTTAAGATCCACACTGTTTTCCATTCCAATTGAAAATTCGTGCTATCAACTGGAATGTTCTAGGTAAACAGATTAAAAATTGGAGAGGATTGTAGTACCTGAATATCCAGCATGACAAGGGTTAACAATCATCGATAAGTTAAATCAGGTATTTTACCATAAGCTGGCAGACCGGTGGACACCTACACATAAGCATGCAATGACAACTGATAATAAACCTGATAAATCAAAATACATAAACAACAACCAGGTCATGAGATGTTGTAACTTATTGCATCAGCGAGTATACACTATTATCAGTAGACTCATTATAGACTTTGCTGCCTGCACACAAAATAAAAAGGACACAAATGCAGGCTTTGGTAATAGAGATGGCTTTTCTTTTTACTCCAATTGTGTGTGCTGGGGTTTGTGTTAATTTAAGAATTGAAAGTTATTTTTCTGCGTTTCACTGAGGTATGAAATGTTTGGACAATGCCATCTAATTTGATGTAATTTAAAGAACATTTCATACCTCAGTAAAACGCAGAAAAATAACTTTCAATTCTTATAATTACAACTTCTTTCGTTATTCTTTCTCCTAAGTATTTTTGATTATGTTTTCCTTAAAATTACATTGCCAGTTAATAACGTTTCGCGCATTTAGACTATGACGTGCACTATGACACGTACGTAGACGTCACTACGTTCAAAAACAAGTTGGCAGCGAGATCGCATTAGACAGCTGATCAGCATGAATACCGTTAATTTAAGCGTAATATATGTAAGTTAATCTTTGCTTTCAACCTGAAAATATCTGTGTAAGTGTAAATTAAAGTGTAAGTAGTTGCCGACTGTCCATTTCTTGTCATAGAAGCATTGCACAGTATCACAAAAGAAGTTCTGTCGTGAATGTCACCGCCCCTCATGAATACGACCGGAAGTTCATTGAAAAATGAAATACAGGTCAATCCGATCAGATGACCGTTCTTGACCAATCAGATTAACAGATCTCAATAAATGTAATGACAGTTTTAATTTTTCAAGGTTTGATCTAGTGTACTTTCTAGTTCAGCAATCTTTTTGCAGATGAAGATACCTGAGAGACACTTGCTTTGCTAAACCATGATTGTTATGTGTGATTTTTTCGTCTGCGTTCCAAAGTATCTTCCTCGTGTTGCCATAACTTGGGATGTGATTTGTGATTTAATACATTTTCTGAACATATTCACTCATCTTTTTCAGATTCTTTGGACAATTCTGCCTGGACATTTGAAGTTCGACCTTAACCCTTTGTATACTGGAAGCTCCTAGCCAGATAATTTGGCAAACAGTGCAGACCCAAATGAAATGCAGCATGATGCTGCATTTCATCAGGTTATGCACTGTTTACTAAGATTAAAACAAACTTCAGGGACAGAAGTAAATCATATTTTAGAAAACCCTTTCTGTGACCCCTTTAAAGCTGCATACTCTGTAACTATGAACATTTTTCGAAAAATTTTATTTTCGTTTTAAATCATTTGTAAAAGTAGAATTAAGCTATGTTTTCACAATAAAAATGTTCAGTACAGCTGAAAACTGCATGGAAAAGTGAATTATCTCATCAAATATGTGTTTTTTTTTTCATCTTGTTGGTAATTATTTGCGTCCCTCCAATAATTCTAGACCGTTGAATTTTAACATAAATGCAGTTGTTTTGATAGTATTACCTTGTTAAGATTTATGAAAATGGTAAAATGTTTACCTAAATTGGAGTATTTTTACTGTGTTCTTGAAAAATAAAAACATTATTTTCAAAATTAGAAGATCAAAAGTTACAGACTATGCAGCTTTAAGTTCACCACAGGCAGCCCCATACTTATTATATCAATATGTGTTGGAAAATATATCCGAATACGAAGAGTTATCCTTATGCATCTCATGAGCTGGCCAAAATATGGAAACTATAATATTATGTGGCAGAAGAAAGTAATTGAAGCAATATTTTTAAAAGAATAAACTATGGTATGTAAGGATGACTTGATAATTGATAAACAAGCAATCAAATCAGAAATATATATTATTTTAAAACTGACAAGCTTGTGGAACGCGTTTCACATTTACAGTAAAAAATAATGAAATTAATAAGAATCTTAAAGAAGCAAAATTGGATACGAAAGATGAGCTAAATCAAGATATTTGGTAGTAGGCATAGAATTGTGTTTGGGAATGGCTTGCTTATAAGATTGTGTTTAACTGCTTGAGTGCTAGAAAAAATAACTGAGGTCCTCCAAGAGGTATTTGTGGAACATCGGAAGAACGTCATATATATCCAAGGAACAAGGTAACAAAGGTCATATTATTTTATGGGAATAAGCCAATTTATTATAGGGGAACAAAGGACCACTTCACCCCTTGGAGGGCCTAACAACTCAGACAGGAAAACCATAAGCAAACTTAATAGTCCCGGACCAGTGAATATTATTTCCTTTCTGTAACAAATAATCAATTTGTATTCTTTGACTTTTCGCTTACTGTAAAGGCTACGCCTCATGAATGCGTAATTAGGACTGGTCAACTTTAGACATAGGTAAAAGCTGAAAATGAGGAGTGGTTTTATTCAAAAGAAACTGTATACCTCAGTATAGACGCAAAACACAGTATTTAGTCCTTAAAACGCCAGTAATATAACTGCATCTGAAAATGTCTATTTAACATAAGCATAGAGCACATAAGCATGTTAACTTTATGCTTAGTCTTCGTGTTATTTGGATGGCTATGGTCTACGATTGGGGTGTTTTTGGTCAGGACTATTTACGTTTTACTGTTTAATAATTTAAATTTACTTCCTATCAATCAACTTTATAACTTGATGTTACCCATTGATTGTCACAATTGCTATGTACCACTATGACAATATCAAACAACAAATACACTGTTACTTAAAGCTACTGTACCACAATAATCAACTTACCTAGACATTGTTTTTCATCTGGTGCCAATAAATAGCCTGGCCTACAAGCACAGCTGAATGAACCCTCTGAATTAACACACAACTGCTCACAACCACCATTGTCATTCAAGCATTCATTCAGATCTTGAAAAATAAAGAAGGATTTAAATCATTTTGCCTGGCAAGATGTGTATGAAATGTATATACATATGCCATTTTTCTTTTGAAATATTAATAAATTTATGCACAGAAGCAAAAAATAAATAGATTAATGAAAAGATAGAATGACTTGATTTAAACCCATATCTTTTAGATGCGCACCAAATATTGTTGAATAACTCAATCTTGCCAGGCTATACCAGCTTGATTTATGAAAGCATCTATGAAATCATTCTCATAAGAACTCAGTTGACAAAATTCTGATTTTGAAATATCAACTGTTCCACTAAAATCAGCCTTTGGGAAGTAGATCAAATATTGCATCAAAGCGTCTATAGGTAGTATTGTCAAACAAGTTCCAAAATGTTATTGATGAATATCGATTTCTTTTATTTTTCTTGAAGCAATTTGTGCAGTGTATTTTAGTTAGTGTATATTAAAGATGCATGCAAAACAGCTGACTAAGACGCATAACGTAACCTCAAATGAGGTATATGTTGGTTGTATATTATAATATGAAAATGCACAATTTAATCATTTTATTTTTTCTGAAAACGAAGATTTACGTATATTAGATCAGCTCAAACTGATAATGCAACCAAAGTATGTCTAAATGGCATTTTAAATTCAAAAGTCAATCTGAACAGTTTTATGATACTCCGTATAACATTTGCTGATTTTAACCCTTTCACTACACAACAGATCTGAAAAAGGTCTGGGCAACTGTGTAGATCCATATGAGATGGTTCTATTTACCTACTAATCTTGCTTTTTTCTCAATCTAATTTGTTTGCAGTTTTTATGTTTTTTCTAACACCCCTTTGAGCAAAATGGACTCTTCTACAATCAAATGTAGAATAGTTGACCTCAAAAACTTAAGGGGTGAGAGAGTTAATACTTGCCATTGCAGCCGCATCCATCTTTATTGAGCAAAAAGCCATGGCGACACCCACATGTGTATCCTCCTGGATTATTTGTACATTCTTGCGAACAGCAACTCTCCTGCGTAGCACATTCATCAACGTCAAAGCATGTCTTATTGTCAGCTTGTAACAGATAGCCACGCCTACACGAGCAAACAGCCTCGCCACTTTTATGTTTACACTTGTGCTCGCAGCCACCATTGTTTGTAGCACAGCTGTCAACCACTTCTAATTCAATGCCTACAAGAAAAGTAATGTAGCTTATAAGAAATAGGATAGCGAATTTAGAATATTTCCACCACGTCCCAAGACTCCTATTTTCAGTAGCTACTCGTATGATATGCCATTGTTTCTACCAAGCAATACCATTACCCTAGCCACCGTCACAGAAACTAAATCTTGTGCATTTCTTCCATGTATTCAACCAATGAACCAAACAAATAGTGGCGGACATATTATAAGAATCTATCATTGGTGTAAGGGTAGGATAGAAAAATCCGTCCTGAAGATCACCGTTTGGCATCACGAGGCTTGCTGAGTGATGACAAACGGTGATCCAGAGGGACGGATTTTTCTATCCTACCCTCACATGAATAATTTATTATTTTATTGCTCAGCACTGTTTTTTTATTTTAAAATAAGCTTCAAGCTTCCAGAAGTCCCTGAATACGCTAAGATGCAATTGCACATGATGACGTCACTAAAACATAACAATGACGTCGCTTGACGACCATGTGCGTGAGTTCCAATACAACTAATGTATGAAGCCCCAGGTGACAGCCTGGGTAAGATAGCCTTGGTACGATAAGATTTTTATGTTTACACTTGTGCTCGCAGCCACCATTGTTTGTAGCACAGCTGTCAACAATTTCTAATTCAATGCATACAAGAAAAGTAATGTAGCTTATAAGAAATAGGATAACGAATTTAGAATATTTCCACCACTTCATATGACCCATAATTTAAGAAGTTACTCGTAGAATTAATAAAGAAATGTTATTTTTGCTACCAAGCAATACCCCAACCCTAATCTAACCTAACCCTAACTCTAACAACCATCACAGAAACTTAATCTTTTGCGTTTGTACCATGTTTTCATCCATTGAAGGGAAAGATTCTAAAGTCTATCTGATTTTCAAATGATGAAGTCGTGAAAACAACACAGGTCAGCTTTTCTGACACTTCTGGCTTCATTGCACTTAAGGCGCTGAAACATATTGCTTTGTTCTAAGTAGCATCAATAATGCATAGGGACGTGTCACTAATGAGGTTTAATACACTTATCATTTCTTATTTAAAAGAGCAACCTACCTATATTCTCTCCAGGTTTTAGATGTCTTACTTCTTCAAAGCAGCATTAAAATAATCAATTAAGATGATTAACTACACATAAATTTTATCTTCACATACAGTAAAACCTTGGAAATTTGAATATCGATGTTTCTAAATACTTGCTAATTCTAAATAATTTTGGGACATACTGGATAAATAGGATAGGACCGTTTTATGATCTATTTTAATAACTGTCATTAATAACATATGTGTTTAATAAGTAAGAGAATGTCTTCTTATTTCTAAAACCTCGAAAATTTTAACTTTGATATTTCCAAATACTCGCTAATTCGAAATTAATTTCGGACACTCTGGATTCAGGAGATAATCTATTCTTATAACTGACTACAATAACATATGTTTTGGGCGAACAAACGAAACGTCTCCTAGAGGCGTTTCTGTTACACACCCAAAACTTTTGTTTGATAGATAATCGATATTTCTATGTCTACCTCCATGCCATTTCAACTACTGAAAATTCGAAATAAAACATCAAGTCCCAAAAACTTCGAATTTACGAGATTCGACTGTATAATATTACAATTTGCTTTATTTGCTTGGGGCTTAAAGTTGCTTGTAACCAATTTTTAAAAACCTATCACACCTTACGCTGTCCATTGGCAGGCCTTTTCTAAGAATTTAACACCGTTTTCATTATTACATCTTTAGCCTTGAGTCAGCTGAAGGAAGATTTTATATTTTTTACGAAAACATATTTCAATTTATCTGGAAGGGTAGAGATTCACCTCTTTAGCAGTCCAGAGAAGTCGGATTTTCAATCCAAATATACTGAGCCGCAACTTGTCACGAAAAGACCTACGTCAGTCTAAGCATCAGCTCAGTATTCCCTGTCCATATGTGGAAATGTAAGTTCATTATAACTCACGGGGCGCATGGCGAAGACACTGGTCAGACTGGGTAAATACCCAGTCTGATATGAGTCTTCTTGTTGCGCACACTTATTTTGTTGTTTTTATCATGTCATGGCTTGTATTACATGCGCGGATCCAGAGGGGGCATGGGGGGTCAGCCACCCCCCCCCCCCCGGAAAAACACGAAGCTATATCGCTCCTTAGCAATACTGATCCAGATCCCTGAAAATCACAAAGCTAGCAAGTTAGCATTTAATGTTGAGCCATCATCAGCACGCCAGCGAAACGCCATTTAAATGGCGTTTGCTGGCGGCCCGATGATGGCACGCTTATAGTGGTATTTTGGATCCTCTTACCCCTCATCAACTAAAAACAAAAAAAAACATTGTCAAAGTTGGGCCCCCTCTGACAAAACTTTCTGGATTCTGGATCCGCGCATGAAATCCATAAGAACATATAATTATATGTGAAATGTGGTATTGCAATAAGAAAAAAATGAACTAATGTACAGTATCTGCATTTATAATTTGTCCCCACAGTCTATCAAATGTGTAACTAAGAAAAAAGTAGACGTGACCTGGAAAACTTTAATTATAAAGTTGAGTTCCAACTGTCAGCAGAACTTTGATTTTTAACTTCGTTTTCATAATAACGTTTTATCAGGTCAATATGTACAACGACCACATAAAAAGCATATACACAAACAAAGGATTGAATTTAGACGGTGCTATTCACGCATGGATGGTTTGTCTAATTTTTTGATATATTGGGCATGCGTAATCAATTTGGTCAAAATAAGAATAATATATATATCTTTGAAGTTGTTTGTCCCTTCATGTGGATTTGTTTCATATTATGCAAAGTCAATTTATTTTGTTCAGTACATTTTTTTTATTTACGAGTGATTTACAATGACCTGCGCATGCAATATACTAAGTTGTAAATCACGGCTATGCAAAAAGGAATTTCTAACAACATAGATAGAACGGCAAATCAAATAACTGAAAAGATGCAAATTAAATGAACTAGCTCATATGACTACATGTATGTACCTAACACAAAAATGACCATCACAGCAAGAAGATAAACATTTGCAGGAAAATTTTACCTACATGTAGGTAGTTCTTTCCTACTAATGGTTAAGAATCAAGTCACACTCGACAAGTAAAATACATTTCGTATTTAACATGAATTCATTCTGTATTACGCAATGCGGGTGTACCAGCCATTAAAATTATCAATAACGAACGCTCTTGTTTGAGAAGATACAAATATTTAGCAGAATGAATGAATAATAGGGGACATTGTTTCTGAAGTAGTTGTTTTATGCCATTGTTAATTCGAAAAACTATGTAACGCTAAAAACATATGATAATGTCCTGCATGAGATAAAGTGAAAGAACGTTGAAAAAAGTGGGGTTTTATGGGGAAAAAACAACATAATAATATTTAACTCATTTTAGTTTACTTTGCTCCTTCCTGTGCTTCACAACCAATCAGATTGCACAGAAATCTAAATTTTTTGCCAACATAATCACATATTTTGTCAATATTTGTAATATTTATTATTCCATGAAGTGGTCAATGCGACCATTTCCATAGGAGTACTCTTGAAAGGGGAGAGAAAACTATAAGTAGGTCATAGATCATATATTACAATAAAGGAATGAAGTGGTTCACTGGCTGCGCTCGTTCCCACTTAAAGCTGCATAGTCTGTAACTTTTCATCTTCTAATTTAAAAAATAATGTTTTTATTTTTCAAGAACACAGTAAAAATACTCAAATTCAGGTAAACATTTTACCATTTTCGTAAATCTTAACAAGTTATCACTATCAAAACAACTGCATTTATGTTAAAATTCAACGGTCTAGAATTATTGGAGGGACGCAAATAATTAACAACAAGAGAACAAAACACCTATTTGATAAGATAATTCACTTTTCCATGCAGTTTTTCGAAAAATGTTCATAGTTACAGAGTATGCAGCTTTAATTCCTTTATAATTATTGTAATATATGATTTATAACCTATACATATAGATTATCAAACAATAAAACGGGCATACATATTATGCCTATAAAACAGCCAACTGGTTGATAAAATGAATGTACTTGAGGGCACAAATTCACGACATGTTCACAAACAACACAAATATACATACCATAAATACAAGCTGCTATCAATGATATAATGACATAAGTCATGTTGTCATGTACATGTATCAATTATTCATTTATATATACATTGGGAATGTGGTATGTATTTTATTAAATTATATTTTTAAATGTATTCCAATATTCTACTACTACCGAACACTTATATGTAGCTGTTTTATATGTGGCTAGATGAGAGATGTGAGCTGTACTCTTCTCTAAAACTAGTAAGAATTATTAATGTAGAGGATCTTACATGAGTGCTCATGTTTTATTGAATTTATTAAACAAATGGGGGATAAGCGATAAAATTTGAGGCATGTCGAGCATTTTATAGCTTTTTCGCAACGAGTTAAATAAATTCAATAATACAGGAGCACGACTGTAAGATTTTACTTATCATATGACCCTTAAACTACTTTGAAATAGCGATTTTTGCGTGCAATTGCTAAGATTTTGCTATATATACTCGACGCTAGTCAAAACATAACGTTACCGAAACCTGAAAACCACTAGTGTTTTATTTTAATGCATGACGTTATATCACTCCCAGACGCGACGTCATATGATAAAAGTAATATTTCAAAGTATCCCAAAACGTTTATTTCTAATGATGCAGTCACATTTGAGATGTCACATTATGCATTTGTTTATCATTTTCTACAATGTTCATTGTGAATGGTAAGTCAGTATCATTAATATTCTCTTTTATGACCAATATGATTTTTCATAAAGTTTAGTACAGGTAAGTCAGGATGGTGCATTGTATCTATTGAGGGGTTACACGTGATGATTTCCTAAATATGTGTTATTAATTTTCCTGAAGATTGATTTTGACTTACGCAAGCAGTGCAGACAGAGATGAAATAATGGATTATGCGGTATTTAATCATGGCCTTCGCTGTTTGCAAAAGTACCCATTAGGTTGTTAGACAACAATCTTAATAACTAAAACAAGATTTATTTTGCCACGGAAGCTTTACGAAATAAGTTTTAAGTGTATTTTTGAAGTATCATTTTAACTATGGACAGGGTGTCTACATTGGACAGGGTGTCCACATATTTGGCAATGCAACTGTATCGCAAAAAATAAAAAGAAATAATTGTTAACGTATAAAGATGATTTTATTGCTTGATACAGAGACTGATGGGCCAAAAGGTGTTTACTTTGATTATGAAGTGAATTTCTGATACTTTCCCTTCTGGATTACAGGACTGGTTTAAACATATTTATTTGTATACTTTGTACATAGAACATAGGACAAACAATAATATACAGTATACAAATGGGATTCAGAAGAAATTCTTTAGACTTATACGAATCTGTATCCCATTTAAAATATCATTTTACTCATTTTATCGATATTTGAAGAGAAAACCATTTCTGTACCAATGCTAATTTGTACTCAAATGTACTACGAGAGTTTGGAAACTTTTCAATTATATGTAATATAGCAAGAGGCTCCACGGGGATGAACCAATTCATTTTCTAACGTTTAAGCAGATTATGAATGTATAATAGTTCGTAAATCTCAAGGTCAAAGAGTAGTTACTTAAAGGCAATTTATTGGAAACGTTTAGTCCTTAATATATACTCTTGTATGATGATGAAGAGTTGCCTATTTGTCTCGTCAGAAAGATCTGTGATTACATGATAAGTGTAACTAATCAGCTGATTTTTATGATAAATTCAAATGCCAACAAAGATTGCTTAAATTCGTGGCCGCTATGCCATGTTAGCCAAACAGGAATCAATGCATCAATATCCATTCAAAATTATCAATTTGAAAGCAAGTCTGTAAAGTACTAAACTATTCTGGTGACAGAGTTGGAATTGTCCGGATGGGACGTTTGTCTTAAGAATCCTTACAGTTATGTAAACTCAAGAGAATATAGTCTTGCTTAAATTAACGTCCTTAAGCATTCAACTATGAATATTCTACTTAAATATAGCTACACCACAGTAGACAGTGAATTTCTATATAAATCTGGTACTTAATCTAACTGTGTGAACCTTTTACATTAAGTACTTGAGCATAACAGACGCTTTTCTGATGTAAATCCCTCAATACAATCAATTTCTTACGTTTCCAAATATTATTTTCTTTCTTTGTGATACAGTCGCATTATCAGTTTTGCTCATAATAAAGCCTGTCATGTCCATATTCCTATAACTGATAACTGCTATCTATTGACAATTCATATGGGATGCTTCCGGGAAATTAACCATAAGCATTATTGAAACGTTTCTCATATTGCGCTGTCAAGTAGCTGAGAAATCTGATTGAGACGTTCCTTAATTGATTGAAATATAACAATGTAATTCAATTTCGAATCGCTAGAGAAATCAGGAGACAAGGGTCAGAGTACAGTTAATACACCAGAAAAAGTCTTAAATACACAGAAAGATGAACAGTATTGTTTGATTAGCCTGCACATGAACATTACACAGATACAGTAGAACCTGTCTTAAGCGGCCACTCAAAGAAGACCAAAATTGGTTTCCAAGACCTATTATCGCTTAAAACAGGTCAAAGGTATTGCAGAATGCTCCAATAGAGTATTCTGCAATACTTTCGACGTTCATTAAACTACCATTTGTCTATTAGACATTAATTTTGTCTATTTTTGAGTGGCCACTTAAGACAGGTTTTACATGTAGTCTGTAGTTCGTTTGTTCGATAGTTTGTCTGAATGTGTTTAGTGTTCTGAATCAGGATTTATGCCTAAATCTGTTTCAATATAATGTATACTTGTTTCTCTTGTAACCAAACTTAAACAGCGGTTTATAGAACTAGCATATTTATGCCTTATGTGGACAATGTAGTCGATGGTCAGTCTGCGTATCTTTGCAGTCTGACCATCACAGTTGTATGAGAAGTCCGCTGCCTAGCCAATTCAGTAAAAGTACATGTAGTTGCATCCACAAGACATATGAGCCGTAACATGAGATTTCCAACAATGTGGTATGTGCGACCAGCAAAGGCTCAGACCAGCCTGCGCATACGCGCAGTCTGATCAGAGCCTTTGCTTGTCGCTGGAATATTCTAGGAGTTTTAAGCTACTGACTGAGCATCATTTGGAGT
This sequence comes from Loripinus fragilis, assembly GCA_964019695.1. Classification (NCBI taxonomy): domain Eukaryota; kingdom Metazoa; phylum Mollusca; class Bivalvia; order Lucinida; family Lucinidae; genus Loripinus; species Loripinus fragilis. The sequence continues at coordinate 58,541,284 of OZ026529.1, read as the reverse complement.
TTCTAAGCTTAATAGGAGGCTGCACAGGCTCGTCTGAGTCTACACATGTCAAAATACCACATTGTTGGAAACCACATGTTAGTGCTGTAATGCTTGTCCAACTATGTCTTTGGCGCAGGCCCTCACGACATGTTTTCTTCTGTTATGGCAGCTACTGAATGGTTTGTGAAGCAAACAAGGAGTTTACCAATACAGTTTCATGGCAGGCCCTAGCGACATGTTTTCTTCTGTTATGGCAGCTACTGAATGGTTTGTGAAGCAAACAAGAAGTTTTCTTCTGTTATGGCAGCTACTGAATGGTTTGTGAAGCAAACAAGGAGTTTTCTTCTGTAATGGCAGCTACTGAATGGTTTGTGAAGCTAACAAGGAGTTAACCAATACAGTTTCGTGGTATCAATGCATTGCATAGGTGAGTGATGGAATTTTAATAAGGACTATGGAGAATAAAATGAGAAGAGCTACATTCACAGGATTGTCGCTGATATCGAACAAGTACATAGTAAAGTTGATTGATGGGTTTACAAGAGGCAGACACAAAGGACAGCTTCTTTAACATTTTTGCATCAGCCATCCACATATAATTGGGCCTCGTCGCGACAAAACCTGTCTTCGGGGTTTCCGATCAGGTTGTACAAAATTCAGCCTGCTCAGCTACAGGGACTAGTTAGAATAGTAAAATTTCACTTGGAGCAATTTTAGGTATGAACGTTTCTAAAAAGCGAACCACAAAGGCGCTGGTTAGACTGCGCAGATGCGCAGGCTGGTCTGCGCCTCTATTGTTCCCAAACCCCCGAAGACAGGTTTTCTCGCATTGAAGCCCAAATATATCAGAGAAAAATGCTGGCGCATTGACAGACCTCCAAACTCAGATGCACGTTTTTATTCGACTTAAGCTTATTAGTCTCTGGGGACCAATAGAATGTTAATGTTTGTACATAAACTGGCTGAACCTTTTCAATGATAATAAGCATATAGAAGCATGATAAATGAAGGATGGGTATGGATAGACTTAAAATATTATATAAAATGAAAAATGAAAAATTTTGAAACATGTGTTCTGCAGGGATTTATATTTAAACACCACAACAGCTGTGGTGATACTATTTTTTCTACTTTTTTTCAAACTGGGCCCACTGTCTTAATATTACATCACTCATTTTCTTTTTGTTTTGTAATTTAGAATATCATATACACTGAGCAAAATTTCTAATTGGTCACCTACATTTTATGTTAGTTTTGAAAGTGAGATTCGGTTATACAAAATTCATGCTTATATAAATCAACCAATGTCTTGTCAAAACTCTGCATGCCATTTCATTAAAAAAAGACCGGTACGTCTTCCACAGACAAAGCTACAAGAAAAGTACCCTCATTTCAGAAAGTTACTTTTTTTTCCTTCAATATGAAATATTCCACAGAGATGCCATCCATTTGTATTTTTGTTTGTATGAAAATATTTCTGACCCCCGTGATTAATGTCGAAAACACGTCAAATGATTCGCTTCAATCAGACTCCTCTTTTCTGTTATGTAATAGCATGATGATAAACACTACCAGCAGCTAAATCAATGAAATTCAGCTATTTGCATGCTGTTCACATAGGAAGTTCGCACTGTTCTGTACGCTTAATTTTCTGTGATACAGTATTGAAATTTTCAGCGATTATGTATTACTACTAAACGTCACTACTCTAGATTGGTAATTGAAAAAAATAATGCAAAATGCTGTCAAATCGACTTTTTAAGTTTTACATTCAAACCGGAAGTGCACAGCAGCAGTGAGATTTTTTGTCATCACAAAATGGACGAATCACGTTCTATTCTGTTTGGGCTATCTAGTTCAGATAAAATCAAATGCATACAGCAATTTTGCACAAGCTACTAATGAATTTCAAGAATCTCGAAAATTTGATATTTTATAAAAATGCGTAAAAATCTACTTTCGACAAATTTTCAAGTGTTTAGTGTTAGTTGAAGTCGACTAGACCAGTCTATTACCAACTGAACTTAAATTTGTTATAAAACTGTTTCTTCAAAAAAATATTTTTGCATTTTTTACAAACAAAACGTGGATTGAAAGACAAGTGTTCTGAAAAATGCTTAACTTTTGCCCATTAAATTGCACATTTATAAGTAAAAAAATCATTTCACTGTTATTTAAGCTTGATCAGAAATAACGAGTTTAAAATGTGGCCAATTAGAAATTTTGTTCAGTGTATAAGTGAAATAACGCCATGCACTAAAATCGATAAACCACTAGGTGTTTACAGATTTTCATGAAACGTTGTGAAATTACACTTTTAACGTCATGCATATGGCAAACCCCTAATGTTTCCACCAAAAATGATTTCAAAATAATTCTTATGTCATATGATAAATAGAATCTAACATTCGTGCTCCAGTATTAATCAATTTATTAAACTCGCTGAAAAAAGAGATAAAATGCTAGGCAAGCCTAGCATTTTATCTCTTTTCATGAACTCGTTTAATAAATTCAATAAAACATGAGCATTCATGAAAACTCCTCTATTTATTTACATGTGGACAAGCTTAAACGCCTACGTTGACGCATCTAAGAGGGCTGGAGTCCTTTATTTTGGTAGGAGTCTTCATCTGCATTTATACCTCATGCAGTAAAAAGCTTTAAAGCATTTAAGCCCCCCCCCCCCCACGTGGCTTTGGCTGATGTCCGTTCTAAGGCGGTGGTTCTGTTGTTGTTGATTCGTTGTTGATTGTTACTCCCATTGTGAGATTCTGTAATTGTTCTATGTTTTGTTGTGCATTACGTGCTGTCCATTCTAGTTTTGCAATCATCTCGATGCTGGTTGCTTTGCTTTGTTTGTCTTCCTGGTGTCTCCTGATTGTTTTGAGGCTCTTTCATACGATGCCATGTTTTTTTTCAGAAGTTTATGATTGTGGTATTTCCTGAGCATACTAACTTTTTTGGCCCTCATTAGACTGGGCGTATGCCAATGCTTGTCTTAGCATTTGCAGGGCATGCAGGCCACTTTGTTGTTTTGTTAATGAGTGGCAGGCCGATAGTGGCCAGCTGTAAAATGTCTACTGGGTATGCTTAAAGGATCTTTCCTAAGTAGTGAATCACAAATTTGATAGGTAAACTTACGGTAACAGGAATGTCCATCGAGGCCCAACTGATAGCCAGGGGTACAAGTACACGTCCAGGAGCCAGGAGTATTGATGCACGCTTGTGAACATTCCCCGTTGTTCACTAAACATTCATCAACATCTAGAATAAAATTGATTAATTCTTACTATGGTGGATATATCATATATACTGCCCTGACAGCCAAGGGCGAGTGACGTCATGTTTTGTTTACAACGTAATCAGGGACTTAGAATCGATAGACCACTTGTGTATTAATCCTATCCGCAGAATAGGATTAATACACAAGTGATCTATCGATTTGCGTTAGCTTAAGATGAGAGTACAAGTTATTGTTTTACTTAACAATTGTAAGCAAAATAGTACGTCACTGTCACTCTTGGCTGGCAGGACAGTAGTATAGTAAATGTTAGCACAAAATTGATTCATTGACAAAAATATTTATTAAATTTGACATACATACAATGCAAGATTATCAGCCAACATACTTTATTCGGATTGGTTATTTATAGGATAGGATAGGGTTAACATTTTCAGAGATAATAAAATTGTTTCAATTACATGTTTGTCCCATTCCACATGAATAAAAGAAATGTACACATAGTTGTTAAATGTAACGAGCCATATTTTTCGCATTGGCATGAACTGCTAAAGCACTTTGATTAGTTCTTATAATATGATGTATAATGTGTAAAGAAACCCTCATGCTAGTCTTAAGGTACACTTATTTGCATATCAGGGCCCAACATGACAATGCCCCCTTTAACGTGTAGTACTCCCTTAGTTAAGCATTGCTATTTCAACATGATATTTTAAAAGCTTAATAAATTGCCAGAATGGCTGTCGTACATTCTATCAAATATGTCATTGTGATCTACAGAACACATGAGACCATTTTGATAATAAATATTTTATACAAATTTAAAACGTTATTTTTCGTATCCTAAAAAACATAACTACTTTAAGGAGGCATAATAATTTTACCAAGATGAGCAAACTGGTCTTTTCATGGCATTTACGTTTATAGGTAAAACCTTATGATACCGTTCCCGTGGCCATTTCTAATTACCTTGGGTGAAAGTTCAAAATTTCAAAATTCCTGAACTTCAGAAAATCAGAATTCAAAACTTGCTGTATGCCTCCAAACTATCAAAAGTTCAACGTTTAATGATCTTTTCATGGCATTTACGTTTATAGGTAAAACCTTATGATACCGTTCCCGTGGCCATTTCTAATTACCTTGGGTGAAAGTTCAAAATTTCAAAATTCCTGAACTTCAGAAAATCAGAATTCAAAACTTGCTGTATGCCTCCAAACTATCAAAAGTTCAACGTTTAATGATCAAGTACCTTTAGATAAACTGAAACAAAACCAGAAAAGCTATTATTACCTGCAGAATTCAGCATTTTGAGGCTGACTTTCTATGGAAAGTCAGCCTCAAAATCCTGAATTCAGGAATAATCCTGAAAACTTTCACAGATGATTTACCTTCACATGTTCGCCCATCCGCATTTAGTATGTAGCCTTTGTAGCATCTACATGAAGCTCTTCCTATGTCATTGATGCACTCATGCTCGCAGCCTTTATAGTCCTCGCATGGATTTAATACTGTTTAAAGAACAAAAACGTATTAATCCTTGTCAAGCTGAACATTTGTACATGTAAGTATTATACTCCTTATCATTTTTGCTATGCTAACCTGCGACAATCTAGTTGTAAATATGTAATATCAGTTACAGTGAAAACAGTGTTAATCCTGATCAGATGGCATCGTTAGAACCTATCTGATCTTGATCTAGACTGTTTTCAACTTTCAACATAGGATAATCAAAGTAAGTCAAAACAGGATAAATCAGGGTTCTGCACAACAAGGTTTACGTTATGGTTGCCATCATGGGATAATTTAACTTGTCAATTGACATTTCATTAAGTATCATGTGCTATACTACGTTTATGACACCGCTAGCTCACCAGAAGATGGTTTATATCACATAGAAAACTATCTTTACAAGTCAATGATACTTGGTCCACTTGGCTCCGCGCGTGTGAAAGATCATGGACCACCTTCTCTTGGCTTGAGAAGATGATAGGCAACCAGCAAAGCCTCAGCTAAGTAAGCGTATCTGCCAAGTGTTATCATAGGCATTACACTCGAACACACAAATTAAAGACAGGACTGAGCTATATAACTTACACAGATGGCATTGTGCAGACGGAATGGTCAGTGTCAGTGCCATGCGAGATTGAGCCTGTTTTAGAATATTCTAAAAATTAAAACTAATTAATTGTCCCATATTTTACTTAATACGGTCAACCATGGATAATGGCTAGCAACAGCTAGAACTCCTTTCTCAAAGCCTACGTTGGTGCACAAAACTGGGTGTTTTGTGCGCGCTCTATATGCCAGAGGCGGGGGCTGAACTACGCCGATATCATAACTGAAAATCGAATCGAGTGGCATTCTACAGAAAAAATCCCCAGATGACCAATTTTCTTGCAGTATCAGCCAATTTGTGTCCCCTAATTGATTGTATAAATTTTCAAGTGTCACTCTACAGGGAACCAGACGACCCCACCTCTCCACTCCGGTTAGTGAGTCCTGTCTTTTATTAAGTAAATTAAGGCAACTATAAAACTTGGCATTCAGTACTTAAATTGGCAAACAATCCTTTTGAGTATACAAAATGATAATGAATAATTTGCTCTTATGATGTGAAGTCTGAACTGAGCATGCAAATAATGTCTTGGTCTTAGCATGCACTAGATCATGTTACATGTATTATATGCCCTTATGTCGGTGCATATGGGTTAAAGAACACAAATACAGTTAACGTATTTTGAGAAAAGCAGGATTTAGTTGCCGATATTCAACTCTAAACATATGATAACCCTAAATATGAACAAGTTTGATGTTGAATTACTTCGAAAGGAGAAAGAACATATGTATGACAATAGCCATTTGAATTGCAGTAATGGAAAGTAACGGATGTGATACGATGTTACAAACTATAAAATCAAAGCTTACATTCACAAGTTCGACCATCGGATCGTAGGCGATACCCATAACGACATTGACAATAGTGTCGACCGTCGAATGTATTAACACATCGATGTTGGCATCCACCGTTGCTCTGACCACACCCTTGCTCTGCTGAAAACACATACAAAATGGATTTATAATAGACATGTTTATTTATATATAAGAATGCTAGTTAGATTTGAATGCTAATGCAAGCAGCGAAGGTTCAAATGAGACTGCGCGGTTTAAATTGATCGCTAGTATAAACATAGTATGAACGTAGATAAAGGCTCCTAGTCTCCCTGAACACATTGTAGCTGACCTAGTATGTTTAAGTAACACATATGCGATATGTGTAGGTACTTTTTGATCTCAGATGAATCAAAGATTGGCCGAGTCTACTTCAGATTTCCATTCCACATACTACAAAATGGACTGGTCTAACCTTTGATCCATCTAAGATCAACATCCATCTATACCAAAATGAAAATATTGACAGTTGTGTATTAGTGAATATGACATGATCTTATCCAATAGATTACAAAATCATGTCAAGAGTTTATAAATGTACGTTATACAATGTATGTTTTAGGATATGGATCATTTATATAGATCAGACAATTAAGAATCGTTTTGATACTGACTTGCTTCAGTTCATTTATCTCATCCTAAGCTGAAGACAAATGTGCTTGAGTACAAATATCTTTCAGCAATTAGCTGCTATCTTTAGAAATCCTATTCACAAAAATAGATTTGATTGGTTGATCAAATCGCAGGTGTTGTTTGCCTTATATTATAGACAAACTTACTCTTTCTATGTGAAAGGGTGACCAAGTGCGCTAAAGGTATACCATGTATTTTACTAGAATCAAGAACATGCATTATAATATACAGCAAATAAAAAAAAGCTGATGGAACCTCATGACATTTATCACGATAAGGAATACAAACATTTTATGAACCAGAAAATGATATTTTGTTACATATCAATTCGACCAGTATCAAAGGCTCAGGCGAGCCTGCGCATCTGCGCAGTCTCGTCAGAGCATTTGTTGCCCGCATGCACAAAACATGTAAGTAGGTGAAGGCGCAAACCAAAATTATAGACACTAGCCCAGCTAGATGGTAGTTTATGAATTTAGTTTTACGAGTAACTTTATTACCAAATTTTCGTGCAATTGTTCATATGTTCTATATCACTGTATGTGTTACCTCATTATCTTAATTTGCCTAAATATTGGCACACATTTCTTTAAGCATTACTATCAATCAAAAGTTTTAATCAAGTCAGTTAGAAAGCCGTAAGCCTATCAAATTATATATTGTAATTAATAACGTAATCTAGGAGTATTATGTATTTTAAGCCATTTAGTGGCTGCGTCAGACATTGATAGGGTGTTTTATTGTTGTTAGTTATAAATGTGTTGCTGCACCCATTGTATTTGGTGTTTGTGGTGAAATGCTTAGTGTCCTTTCTGTAGACTGGTTTTAGACCAGTAAATAGAAAAATAGTAAAATATGTGCACATTCATAAACAAGCATTTACATCTCTGAAAAAAATCCCTGCCTGTCTTATTTGCTGTGCAATGGGGAAGTAATAAAGTATCATAAATTTATATCTGTAGTAGTTTTAGAACTTTCAGCTAGATGTCTTAATACAGGGCCTGAAGACAGGCTATCCTTTCTGGTTTGGCAGTCATCTCGCTTGTGAATAGAGTGCTGGCTGCTTTATGCTTTTTTTATTCCTGCTATTATCGTTGTTCGCGTATGCTCTAGTGTATCTTTCTCTTGGTGCCATGGTTTGTTATCTATAAGTTGGGCATGCCCTGTTCATATTCACTTAATTTCCTAGTAATAGTAAAAGTTTACCTCAATATTTTGCTTGAATTTGATGTGTCACTGATCTAATAAAATCTGGAAAAAGGGTATTTCCCCTTTCCATAGAACATTGTATGTGTAACTCATAAAGCAGGTAGTTTTGTTCAACATTTCTCAACAGAAATAACAGGATTATAAATAATCGTGACAATAAGAGGATGCATTAATGGGGTATTAGCAATTCTTTTCATTTGTGCTTCTATTTCTATTTCGGGGAAAAGATTACAACTTTAATGTTAACTCTTGTGCAGCTGGACCTAGAAGTACAAACGTTTAAAATAGTGCAGATCAAAATCAGCTGACATCTGAAGAGCTAGCTGATTGTAGATCCACACTGTTTTCTAAAATTGCGTGTAAAACATTATTATAACTAGTCCTATGGACATCTTCAATAGATATATTAAAAAAATAGACCTTTCGCTTACTGTAAAGGCGGCAACTTTAATATTCATATCTTGGCGTGGTTCGGCTATTTCATCTGCTAAAGAAGAGAAATCAGGTTTTATTTATAATTTGGTAAAGGGTTAATACGCTTTTTTGGCCGCGTAAACCTGCGTGCATTTCATAAAAGTCCTGGCCGTATACACACTGAACTCACATTTATTAACCCTTAAAGCGCATAATCACAAAATGCATGTTTTGTCGTCCACTAAAATATTTGAAGCCTCATAGACAAACAGTATAGACCAAGATCAGACTGCTCCTGTACTAGCAGTCTGATTTTGGTCCACAATGTTTGCCTCTATGCTTATGTTAAGTAGACATTTTCAAATGCAGTTATTTTGCTGGCGTTTTAAGGTCTGAATAATGTTTTTTTCGTCTATACTGAGATAATGGCGCAAGATGATGATAAAACCACGCCTCATTTTCAGCTTTCACCTATGTCTAAGGTTGACCAGTCCTACTTAAGCATTCATGAGGCGCCGCCTTTACAGTAAGCGAAGTCAAAGAATACTAAAAAGCTTTGCTTCTACTGAAAGATGCAGTTGTTAGTAAAATTAAATGAGAATCATTGTGAAAAAATATTATGTCAATTACACCATTGTTTATTTCGTTTGAAGAATAGAATATCCATCTACATTTACATTAGCGGATCCAAAGTGGGTAGACGACAGGGGGTCGTGACATCCCCCCGACCCCACCCCCTGGAAAATCAATCAAGTTTCCTAAAAATATTGGTACTGGCCCCATCGCTTTTCGGGGGAGATCTGTACAGCCCACTGTGAAATACGCTGATGACAAAAAAAGAAAGGTTTTCAGGACCCCCTGACATTTTTTTCTGCATCCGCGTAGAACGTATACTGGTCATCAGCTGATTGTACATGTATTAAGTTATATAGCTGGCTAAATTTTCCTAAATATGGCAATTGGGATGCCAAATTATCAATAACAATATTGTATTTAGCTTAAAGCATTTTACACAATGTTATAGCCCTTATACATATAATCTGTGAAAGACAATATAAAAAAGAATATTTATATAATAGCATGTTGTGCAGTAGATTGCACTCTTGTCACTTAAAATAATTTGACATGCATAATGTATAAACTAATTTCAAAATAACTGCACATGCTTTTTTAATATTTAATTACATATCTCATAAGCACATACAATGCATTAGAAAAATGTTTGACTATCAAGCTAGTCGGCTATTAATTAAAATCCGTGTTCTGCTGAACCATGATCAATCACTTTTAAAGCCACTGTAGATCCAGATTTGCTAGCTTCTGACGAAGCCATAAAATCAGGATTCACATTGTTTTCGATTTTGTTTGTACATACATACGAGGGCCCATCGATGATTTCGTGAACTAATTTGACTGTTTCATAACCATTTGACATAGCAAAATGAAAATTTTTATGGTCAAAAACCAATTATTCTCCAATCAATTCAGATTAAGCCGACATCGATGATTCAACTCTTTATGACGTAATGTCAATATCCTGACGTCATATCTACAGCGTTTGTTGTAAAAAATGGCGTCGCAAAGTGTAAAAGAGCAAAGTATTAGGATACAGTTTTACATATTACAATCGTTCTCCAAAATTCAGGAGGATTTGCATGTTGTCTATGGGAACTCTTGTTTATCGAATAGAGCTATTTCAAAGTGAATGACTTGCTTATCAGACAGTAGAGAAACAACCGAAGATGACAAGTATACAGGTCGACAAAAGTTTTGATTTCCATGTCTGCTACAGCTTCAGAGGTCTGTAATTCTGCTGCACATTGATAACGCCCCGGGCCATAGAAGCCGCGTTTAATTAGACACAGTGACGGAATTGGATATAGAGCTGCTGCCACATTCACCAGATAGTCAAGATTTGACAATTTGTGACTTCAGGCTATATCCAAATCTCAAAATAGGCTGCATGCTTAGAAATATGAGCCCTGACCTAGAGGTTATAAAACTTGAGTACAGTTCAGACTCAAAATAAAACCTTCGATTGGCACACAATCATAGCGCTTTATTTTGAGTCTGAGAATGAACTCAAGTTTTATAAACTCGAGGCCTGAAAGGAACAGAGGTGCGCAACTGACATTTGCGGGAGATGTCACGTGATGACCTGGAGCACGTGCTCCAGTCATGGGTTGGATGGTGGAATAAATGCAAACTTTACCAAGGACGTTACTTTTAAATGTTTGTTGGAGTAGTCATACTCGAATCACTGAATTAGTTCACGAATTTATTGATGGGCCCTCGTTCTTGTAACTAGAATGCTGTAGGTTAACTGGATGAAATTTGGATATAGTGAAGTGCATAACAATATTCAGCATGATACTGTTTAAGAAAGAGCAAAACAAAACTGAAAGTCATTGAAATAAACATAACTGATTATAACTATAAAATAATTGGAGAGGAATGTTGTGTTATGATAAGGGTGGGGATAGATAAAAACGGAACTGGAAGCCACTGCAAAAATAACCATTACAAAAATAAGTGCTTATCATAAAAATAAGATCACAATTTAAGGTCAAAACAACATGCACTATAATAATGACAAAATACGATTTTACATGTTTTACATGTAAATCAGATGCACAAATCACCACAGTGTCACAACAATATCCATCAACAACAGTGAAGTACCCTGGTTGAGGCCAGTGACAGAAAGAGGCTTCCGTAGGCCGGTGAGCCGCAATGCAGTTGGAGAATCCTCAACTTCATTATTGTGCACTCCAGTTTCGTGGAAAACGTCATTTGTATTTCTGTCTTTTGAATGCATGTTAAAATCATAATCTCCTGATGACTGAACGTGATACGATGTCCTAGCCTTTAATTCGTCGTTGTAGCCGGTCTTTGACATTTGCTTGTTTTGTTTTCTCAGTTCGGTTTCATTGGTGTCCTCTTCGGTTAAGGAGTTAGACAAATCGTCGTCACGTGATATGTAATGGCTATCAATATGGATCTTAATGCCTGGTGAATTGTCTATATCTCTGAATGCAGTGCTATTACCACTAAAATCGACATCGGTGGATTCATCTGTAAGGAGTGTTAGTAGAAAGCAGAAACCATAAGCATTAGTAATATAATTAGTCATTTAGCTTCTATATTACATACATATGAGCCTCTAGCCTTGTGACATGCGGACAACAAAGGCGCAGACCAGCCTGCTCATCTGGTCAGCATAGTAGGTATTAATAATGGCTCCACTTGCTTCACGCAAAATTTTACCAGTCGTTTTAGCCTCTGAGCTGAGCAGTGGCGGATCCAGGATTTCTGGAAAGGGGGTTCATATGTATAAAGGTGTTGGGGCTCGCTCTGCGATTTTATCTCATTCTTTTTAAATATCCCATGAAAATGAAATAATTTGGTCTCACTGAGACCAAATTATCTCATTTCCATATGATATGTAAAAATGGGGGAGGGGGGCTCGAGCGAACCCCCTGAAGCCTCTCTGGATCCGCCATATCTGGGATGACTTGTTGAGCCTTACATGTACCTGGTCGCACATCTAAACAATAGGTTTTCCCAGGTTGAGGTCCAATTGGCACAAGAGGTATGGGCCAGGTCCAAAGGTTATAAAACGTGTTCATGCTCAAATCAACCAAGAACGGACTTTATCATGCCCATAAATTGTTAAATGCCAACGATTGTTGGCATTTAAACATTTATAAGCATAGGTCCAGATAGGGAAATTTTTTTAGCGTAAAATTGTTATTGTTTTCTTACCCATCAATTTAAATATGTATTTTGGGTGCTCAAAAAAACGTCTTAAACACTTTAGAGTACCCACAACATATGTTTTGGATGAGAAATAAAGAAAATATTTTCAATTACGCAGTCTTAGTCCTGTATAAGCATGATAGATAAAACATCGGAGAGTTTGAAAGCACAGATATGTCTATATTTTCAACATTTTTGTTTTATGAGCAGTTGAAATTTTATGTTCAATTAAGTTGTGCATAGAAAAAAAGTCTTATAAAAGTAGGGGCCAGTTCTTGAGAATATGCCACGTATTTCATAGCCAGTCAGGGAATGCCCAATTGACTTCTCTCATACACTAATAATGGAAGAATAACATCCAACCAAATAAACCAAATAATCTGAAAAAAAACGATCCTTCAGAAATAGAAAGACCATACAACATAAGAAAACAGCAGACTCGGTTTAATTGAGACTGCTGATGAGAACTAACGGAAAGCGCAACGATTCTCACACCCCCTAGCACCAGCTAAAGCGGTATTAAACGACTAGAATCCGGGTCTTCTGAACAAAGCTGCATACGTTTACCCTTTGTGATGAGTATCAGTATGCCATGGGCTGACCCATATGAACTGCATAGAGGATCGTACATGAGTGGTCGTGCTGTATTGAACTGATTGCACGAGTTTAGGAAAAGGCTTGTCCATTTGTTTATCAATTGTACACAAAACCATAAATATCATTCATATCTTACTGACAAGGGATTATTTCAGGAATGATCAATTCTTACATTTCAATTTCCTGTACATTCCCTTTTATACGTAGAACGCCATTTCGCAATGGAACTCCTGATTCGAGACAACCTCTACCTCTAAAACGTATACTATTATACGAACATTAATGATGTTGTTGTGTCATCGTTCAAAGTAAATACATGATATAAAGGGTGTATTGTATTTTTGTTACTTTCCCATGTGGTATCCTGTGTCAGGTGTGGTACTTGATTGTATCGTTTCCTGATCTTTGCCATCTTTCTTACTTATAAATATATTTATGTTATATGCGATTAACGAAACCGTTATGAGCACTTGCATTCGCGTTCAATGATCCATTGACGGAATTTAGAAAAATATATTACTTGACTTTTCGCTTACTGTAAAGGCGGCAACTTTAATATTCATATCTGGGCGTGGTTCGGCTATTTCATCTGCTAAGGAAGGGAAATCAGGTTTTATTTATAATTTGGTAAAGAGCTAATCAGTTTTTTGGGCCGCGCAAACGTGAGTGCATTTCATGAAAATCCTAACCGCATACACACTGAACTCACATTTCTTAACCCTTACAGCGCATAATCACCAAAATGTATGTTTTTGTCGTTGAAGCCTCACAGACAAACAGTATGGACCCAAATCAGACTGCTCCTGTAGGAGCAGTCTGATCTGGGTCCACAATGTTTGCCTCTCTGCTTATGTTAAATAGACATTTCAGATGCAGTTATTTTGCTGGCGTTTTAAGGACTAAATAACGTGTTTTGCGTCTAAACTGAGGTAATGGTGTATGATGATACAGGTACTTTTGAATAATTCAGCTTTAACCTATGTCTAAGGTTGGCCAGTCCTAATTACGCATTCATGAGGTGCCGCCTTTACAGTAACCAAAAAGTCAAGTAATACAAATATTTTACCAGAGTTCAGGAAAATATATTGACAGAATTCAGAAAAAATATTACCAGAATTGTGGTCCTTAAATACTACCATATTTGTAGGGGCACAGTGTTTCATGAACACAGTTTTTAGTATTTGCATTAAATATTATGCAATTTTATATGTTATGCAGCAGGCATAAAAAGGGATTATGGTATGTTTTCACATGCAATTGAAGCATAGATTCTACTTTCTGATAATGTTGTTTTTGTCAAAAACGCCTGACGCTTTGATTTAAGATATCTACCAACTTGTGTTATAATGTGAATGTTTCAAAGTAGTTTTGCAATGCACAGCTTGATAATATCTTGATTGCATCAATAATGTTGCATCAGCAACTAAAGATCAAATAAAACTACTCTATGCTATCCGCTAGCTTCTCTCTTTGCCAGGATTAAAACATCCTAAATTAAACACGATTTCTCTAAGTGCGACTTGCATTAACACCAACAATTAAAAAAATACTTAAAATATACTTTGGATCAACAAACTTGAGTTCAGTATCGTCATTTAAATGGCGATGTAGTGCTTTTCATAAAAAATCAAAACTAATGTGGCCCTTCAAAACATAAAATCCTAGCTGGACCTGGTCTAAATCCAAACTGTTTGACTCTTTGATTGTATGCCTGTAAGATCAGCAAATAGCAAATATGTCGAAAGTTACCCTGCATCCAAAAAAGATAATGTTGCATCAAAATTATTGATATTTTGGGATATTTGTGTTTTCATTAGAAAACCTACATAAAGATTCAAATCACATTGTTATTAAGGCAAATATGTTAAGTTTAATTCGTTACCAAGTGAATATACTTGTTAGTTGGGCTAGTTCATGCACACTGCCATGTTGTAATATGCGAATACACATGTATGAAGACAAATTAGCACTTGATTAGGCCCAATAAAAGCGTGTTTCGGGTAACGGGTTTGAAAATGTTTGGTAGGGTAGGCACGCATATTTTTTCAATTGTTTTTTTTACTGGAAATTTTAAAAGGCACTTCGCCTTTCAAAATGCATAAAATTATATTTTTCTTCCAGAAAACCTGAAATAATTCTCCAATAAATTTAGGTAGGGTCGGGTTACCCTAAACACAGGTATGTTTTATTTGGCTTTGTATTCGGCGCTACTCAGTATCAACACATTTTTACACACGCATGTCATGTTAGAGTTCTTTGGTTTGGGTAAGACGTTGAGAAAATATGTACAGCTGTATATGGATTTAAAACATATACTAAATCGAGTTATACATCTTAGCTACTAACCTATGCATGTTCGTCCGTCCGCATGTAAGCTCTTTCCTCTTGGACAATCACATCTGTATCCGCCATGTAAGTTGATACATTTATACTCACATCTACCACTGTTAGTTGTGCATTCGTCCACATCTGTAATGAGAAACACTCCAGATAGGCGACAATCGAAAACGCTCTTAACAATCGACGAACGCGGATAAAAAATCGATAGACACAGTGTTTTCGATTGCCAAGGGCGACAAATGACAATCAAAAGTTCTGTTTCTAACGGTTTTTTATCTACGTTCGACGATAGTATTTAATTTAACGTTTTCGATTGCCGCCTTTCTGTGATGAGAAAGCACGGGTACCATGTAACACAAAATTTCTGGATTATGGAATTCCCCAGTAACGCTTTATTTACTGGAAATACCTAAACGGGTACATTGTCAAAAAGTGAAGACCCAGATGAAATTCCACAAAACGTGGCATTTCATCAGGGTATTCACTGTATACTGAGATGAACACAATCTTCAGGAACCGAAGCACATTCCAATTCCTTTTTGAATCTGCCCACAACTATTTGCTATGTTCATTTGGTGAATGTTCTTACAATACAAAACATTGAAGTAACGTACAAGATATAAGGTTAGGTTAGGGTTAGGGCTAGTGTTATGTTATCTTTGGTAGCAACTATAACATATCTGTATTAGTTTTTAGTTTCTGGAAGTATGTGCCATATAAAGTGGCAGACATTATTCTAAAATTGCTCAGCAAATTCTAATCTGTGACCCTTTGATATGTACAATGAACCATCCCAATTACAGTGTATCAAACCAGATGGAATAGTGCATTAGTGTGTTAAGGGTTAGATATAGAATGTGTGAATTACAACATTCTTAAACGAGTAAGTTTTGTTTTGTCCCTAGTATTGAAGGCCAGTTTAGAAATGCTACATGAACCAGGGAAGGCATACAATGCATCAATGTAAGTAAGGGCGCAAAGATCAGGAATCGATACAATCAAGTACCACACCTGACCCAGTATACCAATGGGAAAGTGACAAACTCACAGCAGACACCACAAACGAGAGCCAAGAGGTCAGCCCTTTCCCAGCAGGTGACCACAAAGCACATATAAATAGACGCGCACAAAGACATAGCAAACACAAGACAGAACAAAAACATAAAAGATGTCAAATCTAATTATTTTTGTTGCATTTTTGCAACGAAAAAACTCTCAAACATACCTGTACATGTTTTCCCATCAGAAGATAGTTCAAAACCATGTCGACATTTACACTGAAATGAGCCAATCGTATTGCAGCATATTTGTTCACACCCTCCGTTGTTGTCATGGCATTCATTGACATCTGAAAATATACATGGAAAATAAACCATCTGATAATATACTGTCCTGCCAACCAAGAGTAACAGTGACGTCATGTTTTGTTTACAAAGTTATCAGGGACGTATAATCGATAGACCACTTGTGTATTAATCCTATCCACAGGATAGGATTAATACACACGTGATATATCGATTTGTGTTAGCCCAAGTGAAGTGTACACGTTAGTTTTTTACTTAGCAATTGTAAACAAAGTATTAAGTTACTGTCACTCTTGGCTGGCACGACAGTACAATTATTGAGGTGGATACATGTATAAGGTCCTGTCAACCTGAAAAGTCATATTTAAAGATGCATAGTCTGCAACTATGAACATTTTTCGAAAAAAAATATTTTCTTTTTAAATCATTTGTAAAAGTATAATTAAGTTATGTTTTCACGATAAATCTGTTCACTAGAGCGGAAAACTGCACGGAAAAGTGAATTATCTTATAAAACAGGTGTGTTTTTCTCGTGTCGGTAATTATTTGCGTCCCTCCAATAATTATAGACAGTTAATTTTAACATAAATGCTGTTGTTTCGATACTGATAATTTGTTAAGATTTACGAAATTGGTAAAATGTATACCTGAATTTCAGTTTTTTTACTGTGTTCTTGAAAAATAGAAACATTAGTTCTAAAATTAAATGATCAAAAGTTACAGGCTATGCAGCTTTAACAGGGACGAAGTATCTATCTGAAAGTCAATATTTAAAAAAAGAAACTGATTTGTTTGATTTTTTGGACAAATGTATTGAAGGGCTTATCTACAATTCTCAGTTTAGGCACCAACTCTTAATTTACATAGCTTCCTGCAGGTATCAACGAAGTTATTGGCCACTCTCTGAGAACAGGGTTCATACACAAGGTAGGCAAGTTAGTGTAAAATTCTAGGAATTTTCAAGGACTTCTAAAAGACTCCTACTGTTTTCAAGGACTGACAACTTATGAAAAATATTGATTCTCACGTTAAAGCTGCATAGTCTGTAACTTTTGATCTTCTAATTTTAAAAATAATGTTTTGGTTTTTTAAGAACGCAGTAAAAATACTCAAATTCAGGTGAACATTTTACCATTTTCGTAAATCTTAACAAGTGATCACTATCAAAACAACTGCATTTATGTTAAAATTCAACGGTCTATAATTATTGGAGGGACGCAAATAATTACCAACACGAGAAAAATACACCTATTTGATAAGATCATTCACTTTCCCATGCAGTTTTCAGCTGTACTGAACATTTTTATTGTGAAAACATAGCTTAATTCTACTTTTACGATGATTTAAAAAGAAAATAATTTTTTTCGAAAAATGTTCGTAGTTACAGAGAATGCAGCTTTAAAATTATACTTCTGAAAAGCTAGAGTCCATTACTAAAGATATAAGTTTTAGAAAATCAGTGTGAAATTATGGTGCCTTTGTTTGGTGCAGCATACGCTGCGCCAAATAAAGGCACCACAATTTCATACTGATTTAGGCCTCCAAAAACGGTGTTGAATCCTCTTGCAAATGGTAAAATGCAAGGACTTTTCTAAGGCCTTTGAGTGTTGTCAAGTACTTTCAACGCAAATTTTATTTTCAATGACTTTTCAAGACAGTCTTGTATTTTCAATGACTTTTCAGGCCTGTGCGAACCCTGGAGAAGCGTTAGCACGTATTAATCGCAACGTTACGGAACTGATGTTTCAAGGGTTGGGTAGGAATTATTTATAACAAAGTCATTAACTTGCTAAACGTTATTTAGATCTAAAGTTTGAAAGGTTGTTCATTATTGCATCAAATTTAATTACTTACAATTTGCTTCAGTTTAAGAATTAAAATACGGTCAGTAGTTCAACTTTGACTAGGAACGAAAAGCCCGCCTCTAACGTTTGATCACTTTACGTTTCATGTCTCATTTTCAATCAATGTTCTTGAGAAGACATCGATTTTCATTATCTCACTCAAGCAAATAGTGCTAATCATCCTGGATCCCATTATTTTGTCAAGCCGTCCTTTTACTTGGACGATTATAGTAGTTTTAGATGAAAATATGGGGTACAATCATAAGAAAATGGTAACTCTCGCGAATTCGCACATACATTCCTTAAACATACAGTAGAGTCAGGACAAATGTTTACATCAACTGTGCACATGGTAAACACCTGCGATACACGATTTACTATGATTCCTAAGTAGTATTGTGCACCGCCATTGCTTACCAGGTGCACTTGTGTGTTAACTTTAGTCCGTGCTTGACTCTATATACAGTGGTGTAAGGACTAAAGTTACATCAACTGTGCACATGATAAACCTCTGAGATACACGATTTACTATGATTCTTAAGCAGTGTTGTGCACCGCCATTGCTCAACAGGAGCACTTGTGTGTTAACTTTAGTCCGTGCTTGACTGTATATACAGTGGTGTCAGGACTAAAGTTTACATCAACTGTGCACAAGGTAAGCATCTGAGATACACGCTTTACTGTGATTCTTAAGCAGTGTTGTGCACCGCCATTGCTCAACAGGTGCACTTATATGTAAACTTTAGTCCAGGCTTTACTGTATATACAGTGGTGTCAGGACTAAAGTTTACATCAAATGTGCACATGGTTAACACCTGAGACACACGAGTTACTATGATTCTTAAGCAGTGTTGTGCACCGCCATTGCTCAATAGGTGCGCGTGCGTGTAAACTTTAGTCTAACCTTTACGGTACATGCACAATATATTCTAATCTTTGTTGTAAACCATCGTCTTCCATGTCTAACGCAGCTGCACCATACCTTCTGTAAATGAGCAGTTAAGGCATAGACGAGCTTGCGCTCACGCAAGCTCGCCTAAGCCTTCACTGTTCGCCTTTGCAATAAGGGCTGGAATGCATTTAACACGTGCCGGCTTATATCGTTTTTCTTCTCTTATGAAATAGTCATCAATTATGCCTTTGTTCAAAATTTATCCAGCATTAATACGATTGAGTTAAATTTCACCACTGGAAAATGCAAAGTGGTTTTAAATAGGAATGTAATTACTGACCAGGGTGTTCATAGTCGATCAAAATTCTGTGAAATGCTAACCCCATACTCGTATGTCTACATTATAGTTTCGATGTTTTACTTGTGATTATCGATTAATTCCTACATGTATTTTCTAACGACTTAAATGATTAAAGCTGCATAGTCTGTAACTTTTGATCTTTTAATTTTAGAACTAATGTTTCTATTTTTCAAGAACACAGTAAACATGGTAAAAAACTAAAATTCAGGTATACATTTTACCAATTTCGTAAATCTTAACAAATTATCAGTATGAAAACAACGGCATTTATGTTAAAATTACCTGTCTATAATTATTGGAGGGACGCAAATAATTACCAACAAAAGATAAACACACCTGTTTTATAAGAT
Organism: Loripinus fragilis; assembly: GCA_964019695.1. NCBI lineage: Eukaryota > Metazoa > Mollusca > Bivalvia > Lucinida > Lucinidae > Loripinus > Loripinus fragilis. Next base: position 58,521,409 of record OZ026529.1, on the reverse strand, counting down.
AATTCACTTTTCCGTGCAGTTTTCAGCTATAGTGAACAGATTTATTGTGAAAACATAGCTTAATTCTACTTTTACATATGATTTAAAAAGAAAATAAAATTTTTCGAAAAATGTTCATAGTTACAGAGTATGCAGCTTTAATTATATTACATGTATTTTCTAACGAATATCAATTTTGTGACCTAGACTTTAATGATTAAGACATTTTGTAGAAAAAACTGTTTTTGTGTATATTACTTTATCGGGTAGTGATTAAAATTCAACGGTCTAGAATTATTGGAGGGACGCAAATAATTACCAACAAGAGAAAAACACACCTATTTGATAAGAAAATTCACATTTCCATGCAGATTTCAGCTGTATTGAACATTTTTATTGTGAAAACATAGCTTAATTCTACTTTTACATATGATTTAAAAAGAAAATAAAATTTTTCGAAAAATGTTCATAGTTACAGAGTATGCAGCTTTAATTATATTACATGTATTTTCTAACGAATATCAATTTTGTGACCTAGACTTTAATGATTAAGACATTTTGTAGAAAAAACTGTTTTTGTGTATATTACTTTATCGGGTAGTGATTAAGAGATATATATTTTTATGATAGGCGACTTTATAAAGCACCCCCACCCCACATCCAGAGCCTCCTACATGTTGGTATACCGTTGCGTGTGATGAAGTGTCCTATTACCTGTGGAATGGGCATATATATGATCTCCTGTCATTTAGGCGGTAAAGAGCCATAAGGCAATAATCGACAATATTAAATAATATCAGATAATTGTTGTATGTAAAAAAGGATATAGGACGTGTCTCAAGAAAAAGAATCTTGTCATGTATATGTATCAGCACACCAACAGTTATGGTTTAGTTAAACAAAATCTCTGAAAATGAATTGTAAATGTTTTCTTTACCATCAGTTTTAACAATATGTTTTCGGTGCTCAAAAGAACCGTCTCATTGAGACGGTTCTTTTGAGTACCCACAACATATGATTTGATTGAGAAATAAGAAAATAATATTTTGCCACGAACTCTTTACTTAAATGGCCTGCTGGATTTCTAGCAATACGACAACTGTCACTAACAAATCAAATCACTGTGGATGTGATAAATGTTAAAAGATACGTTTATGGTATTGGTAAGACTAGCACCTGTTATAAGTAAAGGGACTTATCCATTGTGAAAAGACCCGAGTCATTGTACCTACATTGACGACTGTATCCTATTATTAAAAGATATACATCTGTTTTTATTTGAAGTAGTAATAGTATATTTATGATCATATTTACCACAAAGCTAATGGTACATAAATGTTATAAAATCGTTGTTCTTAATATCAGTTGACACGTGTATTAAGGGTATAATATACCATATCAGAGCAAATCAAATTTTAACACCAGAAGGCCCTCGTACACTGCAGTATATAGTAATCTCTGTACAGTAGAAATCATAATGGACTCTTAGGCATCGGTAGACCCTCTGGGAACCCTTTGGGACTACTAGACGGTAAAAAAAACCCTCAGGGTCTATAAGACAGTGGAAAAACCTCTGGAGCCACTAGACGGCAATAATCTCTCAGAGACCACTATAAGTAGAATACTGTTAGAGACTTTCAGACTGCTGATATCAGACAGGGCACTCAAGTGCTACTTGACATTAGAGGAGTCACAGGGACGACTAGACAGCGACATACCCTTCAAGACTACTAGATAGAATGAAAAGTATGGGACTTTTAGACAGCAAACTACTTGTTTGTACAACGGGACAGTCTTAGGACTTCTTGGACTTCAAGACAGAAGAAATCCTCAAGGGACTCTAAATTTAGAATAAATTAGAAATCACTAGACAGTAGCAGACTATGAATGACGTGTAGATTGAGCTGACCACTAGACACTATATGACAACTAGACAGTAGAAGGTCCTATGTTATAACTAGACGGTAGAAGACATCTATGAGACTACCAGACAGCAGAAGGTCTTCCAGGACATCAAAAAAGTAGAAGAACAATATGATCACAGACAATAGAATACCCTATGTGACCACTAGACAGTAGAATACCCTATGTGACCACTAGACAGTAGAATACCCTATGTGACCACTAGACAGTAGAAGACCCTATGTGACCACTAGACAGTAGAATACCCTATGTGACCATTAGACAGTAGAAGACCCTATGTGACCACTAGACAGTAGAATACCCTATGTGACCACTATACAGTAGAAGACCATCTCCGCCTAAAATACAATAGCACACTATCAGATGCTTCTTCTAAACAGTATCAGACACTCTATGAATATTAGAAAGTAGAAGACTATGGGACCATTAGACATTCGAAGACCATATGTGACTATTAGACTGTTGAGAACTCACTGCGACCATAAGACGATAGACGGTCCCTTGTGAATTCTAAACAGTAAATGACCCTAATGTTAGATACAGAAAAAGTCACTATGACTACTAAATGGTATAAGACCCTTCTTCCTGTGGACTGCTAGACAGTAGCAGACAATCCCAGACCGCTAGACAGCATAACACCCTATGTTACTACTAGACAGTAGTATGCCCTATGCAACCATAGGCAGTAGAAGACCCTATGTGACCACTATATTGTAGCAGACCATCCTGGGCCGCTTGACAGCAGTAGACCATATGTGGCTAGCCTACTGTACTAGAAAGTAGATGACTCTCCTTGACCACTAAACAGTAAAAGACCTTATGAGATTACTCGACAGTACTAGACCACCCAGACCGTTAGACAGCAGACAACCATATGTGGCTACTAGAGAGTAGAATATCATTTGTTATTATGTATCATAATCACAAATGATATTCCAATCTCTAGTAGTTAGAAGACTCTTTGTGACCACTAGAAAGTAGAAAAATCCATGTTAATCCTAGAAAGTAGAAGACATTCACTGACCACTAGACAGTTGAGGCATATGATTATCTGGCATAAAGGCAGGAGAATACCCTTTGCGACCACAAGATACAATGTAGTAGAATACCGTTTGAGACTATTAGACACAGTAGGATACTCTAAGTGGCTACTAGACAGTAGAATACTAGACAGTGGATGAATCTCTTGGACCACAAGACAGTAGAAGACCCTATGTGACTATTAGACAGTAGGATATTCTTAGTGGCTGCTAGACAGTAAAAATTATAGATAGTACACGACTCTTTATAAACTGGAGCACTAGACAGTAGAAGGACCTCATTTACTTATAGACAGTAGGATACTCTAAAAAGGCTACTAGACACTAGAATACTAGACCGTATACGACTCTAGATTTACTGGTCCACTCTTGACAGTAGAAAGATAATTGTTACTTACAGTAGGATACTCTAAGTGGCTACAAGACAGTGAAATATTAGACAGTAGACGACTCTAGATCTACTAAACCACTACATTTGCAAACAGCTCGGATTTTGATAGCTGCACAATATGTCATTTAAATATAGCACAATATTTGTTTTAGAAAAAAGTTATCTTTAACCCCAGAAGACAACTTAAATTACGGACTGTGCCGAAGGAATAAATCCTTATATAAATAAATATTTATTTGACATTAATGAGGTGGGTAGCCTTTGTCAGCAAGTGATAGAGTTGGTACTTATTGCATAGACCATCAGCGAAGGCTCAGACAAGCCTGTGCATCTGCACAGTCTCTACAACGCTTTCAATGTTCACATGCACACAATGACTCTGCCCAGACACCATAGGTGTTGCACCACTGCATAGCTGTGCATGCATGTTTAGAGAACCACTTTGCGCATGTGCGATAAGTACCAAAATTTCATGAACTGGCTGGCACATGTTTTCTCATTTGCATATATACTGACGGACTTTAAAACACAATACTTGGATAGCAGCTCAAAAAAGGCGAAACGATCATTTTGGTTGTATGTTAAAGAGTTTTCATTTGTAAGTAATACATACAAAAATTATCCAATTAAAATGAATTTAGCGCATTGAAAATGTTAACTTTTTAGACAGGGAAAATTCTATCATGTGACAAAATGTTATCGGTGAAAGATTCCCTACATCTTTAAATTATGAAACACGAAAGGTATCAAATTTGTGCCATGGACTTCGTTAGTCATCGAGGAATCACTCTCATATTGTTTGGCAGGTCTGCGACACAGCCCGTTTGCTTATTTGACGTTTATCTGCTTGTATTTGATGGCTTAAAACATTATCGAAGCAAAGGAAGTTTACATTCAACTGTCTTTTAGAAGATATAACGGGAATTTAGTGTTGCGTAATTGAAGTCCATTAGTATAGGTCTGCTGCACTGAACGTCGTCATTTGTACTCTTTGTAACGTAGGCAAGAGGCGAGATTGTGGAACTGTCTGTCACTTTTTTCACTTTTGAAAAGGATTTTTTCTCAGTACATTGCAGCATTGGCAGTGGCGGATCCAGGAATTCTGGAAAGGGGGTTCATACGTATAAAGGTGTGGGTTTGTTGATTTTATCTCATTTTTCTTAAATATCTCATGAAAATGAAATAATTTGGTCTCTGAGACCAAATTATTTCATTTTCATAGGATATTTAAAAACGGGGGGGGGGGGGGGGGGGGCTAGGAGGGGGTTCGATTGAACCCCCTGAACCACCTCTGGATCCGCCACTGACTTGTCATTGTCTATTCTTCTACTTGTTGGCACTATCTGTTATTTTGCTACTGACCAAATCGCTCGGGCTATTTCCAGGCGCAAGACCCTCATTGAAGTAAATATCTCTATTCGTCATGCAAACTCCCTAGACAATTGGTAGTCAGCTGCCTTGTTTAAGTATTTATCATGACATGGCGATATATTATCTAGAATTAATTCAATTTCTCCTATGATATTATGGTATTATCTTACAAGCGCGCATGCAACGGATGTCAGATTAACCATATTGTCATCAATCAAGGATACAAAGAATTATCGATGGAACTTGCACCGATTCATGTTACGCATGCGCATAACAGTGCGCATGTGTAGGTCTGCTTTGAAATGAAGAAGTATTAAGATACAAATAACAGTTAACTCGCTGAGTTACAGAACCAAATTATTAATACCAGAAAAGCATGCGCAAACAAAATAGCTCCTGATCAGACTTGAAGAGCAGTCTGATCAGGGTCTATTTGCTTGCGTTTACTCAGCAACTAGGATGGATTACTTGTCATGATCATATGTACATGTACATGTAAATCGCTAAATTGTGTGCGGAGCGCGATGCCAGTGAGTCTTGGCCGTTGGCTAATAAGAAGAACCTTCTTTGTTTGAAGACGACCATGATCAAACAGATAGGCAGTCTCAAGCCAGCCAGAGGACGTGGCCACCGGAAGGTTGGGAAACCAACTGGCGAAGCTGATGAGACTGCGTATCAGTACATACTCGTTTGAGACCTGCATGTAGCTGCTCGCCAATACGAAAAGTAAAAGTACAAAAAGCTCACTTACTCGATCAAATATGTATGTCATGTGTGTGTTAATTGCTCTTTTCTTTAGAATTTTCTGAAAACTAATGTTCAAATGTGACGTTTATTTTCGAAATATTGAAGTTATCAATTGCTGTTGATCATTGAAAAAGTCTGAAGCTATTAACTGCGTTGCTGGTTATTCAACCATACTGACTTTGCAAATGGTGCTGAATGCTGTATGTACCGATGGGACGTCATCAGCAATGTCGCGTTATAGCGCAGTCAAATTACTGACTGATTCATACCGATTCTGGATTATAGCGGTGTCGTTGGTTGGTCTGCAGTGTCTGATTGTGGTATTTCCTGACATACTCACTTAGTTTTTGCACATTAAAACCTGCGAGTAACTTCAATCGCATATACGGTTTGCGAGAAACGTTCAAAAATATGGTAATGCGTTCTCACAGTCCTCTAGTATATACAAAGGTAGTGGTCTAATGTTTGTCTGAGCCTTGTTCTACATCCATATTTCGTGTATACAAGCAGCAAAGTCTCTTGCTTCTAGCTTTTAAATATCTTTCTTTATCTATGCTTCAGTGTCTCTTCCTCCCATCTATGGTCTACATGTACATTGTATGATTGTGGCATTTCCAGGTCATATGCATTTGCTTTGAAGCGAAGATCTAAATTTATTTCGTGTTTTAAGCATTTATTGGATTTGCAGCCAGCTTAACTTCTTAAATCTACTTCCATTGAAAAGCACATTATATAGTCTTAAGACGGTCTTTGTAAGGACGGTCTTTGTAAGTATATTTGTAATCGAGATTTTTCCTCAAAACATAAAAACTCATGAAAGATGAATGAAATCATGAAGGCCAGACAGGGCTGTTCCTAGTTGATAGCGGAATTAGCACAGCATGACACAGAAAGATCGCTTTCTACAAATGGGACTCACCGCCAGAAAACCGGTCTTCTGGTCTTGCGACCGCGACATGGTCAACCTAGCCTTCTGAGCTACCCAACCTAGCTGGAGTATTTGAATTTTGTATGCAGTATGATAAAGTACTGGAAAGCGAATAACAAAGGCGCTGATCAGACTGCGCGATTGCGCAGTCTGATCTGCGCCTTTATTGTTCGCATGCAACAAAAACAGATTTTCTCGCGATAAGGTATAAATAGGCTTACATTTAATTATATGTTATTATCAGTTCAATATAATCATTTTGTTTCATTTAAGTGTCACGATAATAAATGAAAGCTGGTTCCAAGAACATAATATTGGTAATAATCAATGCAGTCTTGTCTGCGCCTTTGTGGATCACATGAAACCAAAACAGGTTTCCTCGTGATACAAGTAAGGCATAAATAGGCTTACAATTAATTATATGTTATCATCAGTTCAATAATATCATTTTGTTTCATTTAAGTGTCGCGATAATAAATGAAAGCTGGTTCAAATAACATAATAATCAATGCCAAAACCGTAATATGCGAAGCTACCAACCCGCGATGACTGCTGTTCGTGACAGAGGTTCTCTTGATCGGAAGTACTACGTTTGTGGTTGGTGCAGATCTGTCTGCACATACGCGCAGTCCATTTCATGTGATTGACTTTCACTGCTGAAGTAGTGACAAACCCATCAACATAGGGGCGTGCCTGAGGGCAAAACCAAAGTACGCAGGGGGTGGGTATGGGAGGGGGTCCCCCTCCCATACGTTAGGAAAAATATCAAAATATGAAATAAATGGTGGCTTCTCCTGTATTTTCTGAACCTAAACACCGACCTAATTGTTTCCAAAACAAAAATGAAAAACAGTCAAAATCCTATTGCTTTGGTTCAGGATTATTACAAAATCGGTATACTTGTAATGTAAAGACCTAACCCGGGCGAGGCATGTTTTTATTGCATTTTTTCGCGATTTAAGACGTTTTAATTTTTGGACATTCAAAAAATAAAGTACGCAGCTGCGTACTTTGCGTATACGCAGGCACGCCCCTGATCAACATGATACATGTATGTGCGTCCAGCAAAGACTCAGCTGCTAAACATGGGTTTCGGCCTGGCTGATCTTTCCTCAATGTTCGCACGAAGAATTCATTAGCCAAGCTACCAAATGAGTTTCCAGCGTAAACATTGGGCTAAATATGCTGATATTCAGATTGATTGAAGTCTTCACTGCACGCACAGTTATAGACTCGCTCACATTTGCATGTATTTTCCCCTTTGGCAACCAAACATTCACTATGTACAACCCAACTACTTTAAGCTCGAGCTACTCGGTACTGGAAGCGAAAACGCTTGTCCTTTGAATTTCGAAATATCAACCAGTAACTCCCAAATGCGTACATTAGCTAACAGTGAAGACATTTGATCAGGGGCTACACTGTTTGCTAAGACAAAAACATTACCCAGAGAAAGTAAAACAATCGTGAGAAAGTAAAACAATCGTTTGTGGAAACCCTCAATTTATGCAATGGAACATCCCAAGCACAATGTATATTGTCTCAAACCAGAAGGAAGAATCCATTTTTTATTATTGCATAAAGTGTTAACGAGATTCGCCTGAAATGCACTTACCATATTCGCATCGACTGCCCTGGAAGCCGTTCGCGCAGGAACATCTTTGACTATACGTGCTCATACATCGGCCCTGGTTCCGGCATAAAGCGTCATTGCATTCTCCTGAAATTAAAGTAATAATAATGCCTAGCGTATTATGGAATCAGACCACAATTATTTCCTTTGATTAGTTGAAACGGATATTATTCCTCACAAGATAATTCCCTTTTCAATGGGCTGTAAATCTGCAAGTTATTGTGAGCATCCTTCTTCATGGGCTTGTCTGGACTGACCAATGATTAAGCTTCCAGAAAATGTTGCTTCTGCCCCTGTAGCTGTTCATTCTGGATATACTGAGACCTCAGCACACCCTGGGTAAATATTGCAGAAATGACCCTAGAGAGCTGCTGAGTCAACTAGAGTTTGTTTACATTCAGATTGTAAGCAAACGAGCTGGACTTTCCCTATATGAACACTCATTAGAGTGATTGCCAGACCATGCAGAATTGGAGACAGGCTATAGCAGAAAGTCAGCTGCGTCATGACAGTAGGTGTTGTAAAAAATGATTAAATTATATACAGTGTAGTAGAAATATTTGAGGTCTCGTGACATCAATCACGTATCAAAAGCTCGTGAGCTTACCCATATCCATTCAGCTTAACAATAAAACAAGCAATTTTTCACAATAAAGATTTGTGCATGTGTTAATATTAAACTGAACATGTTGCTTATGCCAAATTTTATAACGTAGATGAGTTGTCCCTAGACTATGACAAAATGCCTATAATTGTATGACAAACAGTCTAGTCATATGACCATTAGATACCGTCACATTATGTCTCTGCACGCATGTCTAGTGTTTTGATTTATACAATAAACATGTACATGTTTAGCGTCTGGGAGCGAAATAACATGCATTAACATTGATAAACCACTAGTTGTTTACAGATTTTGGTAACGTTATGAATTATAATGCACTTGCTTTTGTAACGCGACATTTAATCTGATAACGTCAAACATTTGCGACAGTATATTTTGCGATATACTGTCTTGAAGTCATTAATTACGTCACATTTCGTTGGAATGCGGCTTGCAACGCTCCAATTTGAGACAAGACTACAGTAGTTCATTAGAATGGGGATAACCATGCTCAAAATTTTCATTTGGGGATGTATATCGTCGGATATACGGTAGGAAATCATGTTTTACGTCTCCGCTCGCAGGTCGCCGTAAAACTAAATGTCCGACCATATATCCGACGGTACAAAATGTATACCTCCCATAATGAATATTTTTTGAATACACTTATATCCACTGAATGACGAACATAACCACGTTGCGTAAATAATATCTAAAGCTTACTTTTTTACACCAGAAATGGGATTTCAAAGAAATCTTAATGTCATACGATAAATAGAATCTAATATTCGTATGGAGCCCTAAGTACTTGTAAATATAGGAAACAGGGTCACTAGTACATCCCACCATTAAGTTATATACAGTCAGGAGCACTTAGCGCTTGTACATATACATGTAGGTACCATGGACGCCTTTAATTTATGTACATGTATAACCTGGTGTCTTCAACGCCTGTACATATGGATAATATGGTCACCATTACAGCACAGCCTTAATTTATATATAGTCTGGAGTCATTAGCACCTGAGGCACCTGCAACAATGGTTAGACCGACTTCTCAGATGAAATTACATTGAATTGGAACAAGTTCCATTTTCTCCCTATGATTGAAATTCCGTTCTTGGCTTATTTTTTTCTTTATTTTTACACCAGTATCTGAGAGATTAATCTGATAAAGGTGTCATTAAAAGGCAGTAATTTTGTGTGCAGAAAACTAAAAATAAGATGTCTTCTTCAACTAATCAGTAATTATCCATGAAGTGATATATTGTGGGTGTTCATTGGATGCGTCTCGTAGAGACGCTTCCAATGGTTATTCGCAAATGAATGAAATAAAACTCTACAATATGGGCATGTACAGGAGATTTCGGTGTTATTACATCAACGAGCAGCGTGAGCACAGGTGAGTGTTTGCATCCAGTGACTGCACCGCTCGCGCATATGTAGTATGGATGTAGATAAAGGCTCAGGCCAATTTTAGAACTCTAGTCCCGCTGGGTTTATCAGCAAGGGGTGCTCGTTAGAGGCATATACGCATATGCGATTAGTAAAAAAATTATCGTGCAGTTGCCCATATTTTGATACTCCTCTTATATGTTTGTCCCACATTTACATACATTTGTACATGTTAGTATACTGCTCAACAAAAGTTTAGCACGGATAAATAAAAAAATATTTCTTATTTGAGCAAATGGTTTAAAGTTATAAAATATCTGCTGAAATGATGGTTTGGTATGTGATAAAGTTGAGGAAGCAATTGGTGTACTTTAATTTGATTTCTACTGCGTCGTTCGTTGCTTTAAACAAGAGAGTGGTCAAAAACGTGTTTCAACTCCATCAATGGCAATACAAAATTGATGCAGCATCGGTTTATAAAGTCTCTTGTTTTACAGCTTGATCGAATAGGCCATTCTGAAAAAAAAGACAAAGGTCGTCTCCATAGAGCATAAGTAGCAAAAATTGAGTCTTGAAAACAACTAGCGTTGTTGTTATAATGACGCTTACAAGTCAAAAACAGTACTGTTTTCGCTGTTTAGGCATGCTTAATTGAATGAGTTTTCGTGTTTTAGAGGATGCCAAAAGAGAGACAGTTTAAGGAAAGGTAGGTTTATAAAATTTTGTCTCATGGTATTTAATTCATAAAAAGTGACGTTAATCTGAAGTTTAGGCTAAATTAAGGCGATGACGCTATCTAAAGAAGACGTTTTCAAAGGACAAACTACAGACATGTTCCGGGTGCTTATGCCAATCTAACATCAAACAGATTACTTGATCTCTTGATTCAGTTCGCTGAAAAGTCAAGAAATGTGAAAATGCCATTTTAACGTCATAATTGAACGGTAAAACGTGACATAAACGGGTATCAAACTTTGACGTTTTAACGTTTTTCATCATTAAGAACCTTTGGCTTTACTCTAAAATCAAAATTTTTAATTTCAGATGTAGACGAGTATCCTTTGCATTCCCATGACATCAAATTCAACGTCGATCCACTTACGCCTAACCAGATAACTTTTTGTCTGGCAGACACGAAAAAATGTAAATTTCAAGATCCCCATACATGTTGATTACTTAAATAAAATAGTTCATGTTCATTCAAAGTGGGACATCGTATTAAAATCCGTGCTAAAATTTTGTTGAGTAGTGTATTACGGTCTGAGGTGTGAACAGTACGTGTCCACAACCAGCATAAGCGTGTAACTCAGTGAAATGCAATTCACATGTTTTATTTTAAGCTATGATGCCCACAAACAGTACACTTCTTGCTGATACTAACTATAATCAAACCTCTTGGGTGAGATGAAATCATGTTATAGAACATTTCATTGGCAGATTAGCTAAACAGACAAAAGTATTTGAAGGACGGGCAAAAAATGCGAAACGTTTGATACAGATTTAGACTGCGTGATGATTATCACCTAAAGCGCCGAGTTAGCGTTTTCATTTTCATGATGTACATGTACATGCACGTACACGTATACATGTGTACCCATGGATTGCTACTTTATAACTAACATCAAAACATTTACGTACTGCATATAACCGCATACTATACTCAGTAATATATTAACTAAAATGCATTTAAAAACTTCAGAGAGCATAATATGCCTTGCTCCAATGATTAGAGTACACTACATTTCCAAATGTTTTTATATACCTTGTTGACTGGCTGCAAAATACCTGCTGGCTTTCGTTCACAAGTTTGACACCTAATTTACCAGTGGTTGTTGATGTTTTACTACTAATCTGGTGTCATATTGGCTGGAGTATGCCATATGTACGCAAAAATTTCGAAGGAGTTTTCGCTATATTAGGTTTTATACTGTTAACGGGGCGCGAAAACAAGCATGCGATAAAAGTGAAAAGTAAGCAATGAATATGTCAAGTTTGCAGCAAAAATGTCTCCTAGTGATAATTTAGTGCAAATTATTTTGAAATCTTTTCATTTATTTTGCGTTTCTCCTTTGTGATCTCGTGATACACATAAGTGCCGTTTTCACATTTACTGGCAGACATATTATTCCTGGCGCACGGTCCTGATACCTCGAATTTTTAACTGCTTCTATAAAATTAAAAACAACATGTGCAAGATACACTTCCGCCCGCGTATTTGTCCTTAGAATTCGCGTTTCATGTGCGTTTCCAACGCATTGTACGTGCGTTGAGTTTTAATTGCGTATGAAACGCAAATCAACGTATTTCGAAACTCATGAATATTCATTAGTAGCCCTCTAACGCGTTTCAACGATAAAATATGCATTTCTTCCTTTAGCCAATCAAATCGTTTTGTTACAACGCATTAATGCGTAAACCAATCAAAATTGAGTTGACCTTGCTCAATGTTTACATTGTTATTTACGGTTTAACTTTGCTTTGAATAGATCTGATAAGACTTGTCTTGCAAATCTCAATTCCCGTTTCCTTTTAGGTTTTAAAGCCCAGTTTGAATCAAATATCTCACTGCATTCATTGATCAATATTTTGAGCAGACTATCACGACTTTTCAGCGGAGAAATGAATGGAGTTACTCAAGGCCGAAAAATGAATATATAACAGTAAAATCACATCGATGTTCATCAGATATAGATCTATAATTAGTCTCTTTTAGTGCCCAATGTAAAATATTTTTCTTAAAACAACGACATGAAGCAAATGTATTGAAAATATGTCGCACTGCATTCAATTTTGTTTCTTTGGATTGGCATCAAACAATTTCGAACTTTCAGATTGGGTCAACTGAGTTTAGATGCAAACTCTCCTTTTTAAGTAAAATAATCGAGCCAAACTCACTTGTTGTCATTCTAACTAAATAGATCTCTCTCAAAAGAAAAAAAGAAGGCACTCCTAAGCAAAAGCAATTGCATGTGCCCAGGCTTCACCTGATCAGTCCTAAAATAAAAGTAGAGCAGTATATCCAGTTCTGCCCATCTAACCTGCTCAGGAGGTAGAAACTGACACAGCTTAAACAACCTGCACCCATGCTTGACAGTGCCAATGAGGTAGGTTCAGACACCGCTTAAACAGCCTGCACCCTTGCAACACAGTGCCCGGCAGGTAGGCTGGGACACTGCTTAAACAGCTGCACCCCTGCAACACAGTGCCGGCAGGTAGGTAAAGACACATTTAACCAGCTGCACCACTGCAACACAGTGCCGGCAGATAGGTTTCGACACCACTTAAACAGCTGTACTTCTGCAACACAGTGCCGGCAGATAGGTTTGGACACAACTTAAACTGCTGCACCCCTGCAACACAGTCCCGGCAGATAGGTTTCAACACCACTTAAACAGCTGCACCCCTGCAGCACAGTGCCGGCAGGTAGGTTTCGACACCACTTAAACAGCTGCACCCCAGCAGCACAGTGCCCGGCAAATAGTTTACGACACAGCTTAAACAGCTGCAACACAGTGCCGGCAGACAGCTGCACTTCTGGAACATAGTCCCGGCAGATAGGTTTCAACATCACTTAAACAGCTGCAGCACAGTGCCGAGCAGGTAGGTTTTAACACCACTTAAACAGCTGCAGCACAGTGCCGGCAGATAGGTTGCGACATGGCTTAAACAGCTGCACCCCTGCAGCACAGTGCCGGCAGGTAGGTTTTGACACCACTTAAACAGCTGCACCCCTGCAGCACAGTGCCAGCAGATAGGTTGCGACACCGCATAAACAGCTGCACCCCAGCAGCACAGTGCCCGGCAAATAGTTTACGACACAGCTTAAACAGCTGCAACACAGTGCCGGCAGATAGGTTTCTACACCACTTCAACAGCTGCACCTCTGCAATACAGTGCCAGCAGATAGGTTTCGACACCACTTAAACAGCTGCACTTCTGGAACATAGTCCCGGCAGATAGGTTTCAACACCACTTAAACAGCTGCAGCACAGTGCCCAGCAGGTAGGTTTTAACACCACTTAAACAGCTGCAGCACAGTGCCGGCAGATAGGTTGCGACATGGCTTAAACAGCTGCACCCCTGCAGCACAGTGCCCGGCAGATAGGTTGCGACACAGCTTAAAGAGCTGCACCCCTGCAACACAGTGCCGGCAGATAGTTTTCAACACCGCTTAAAAAGCTGCACCCCTGCAACACAGTGCCGGCAGATAGGTTTCGACACCCCTTAAACAGCTGCACCCCTGCAATACAGTCCGGCAGATAGGTTTTGACACCACTTAAACAGCTGCGTCACTGCAGCACAATGCTGGCAGATAGGTTGCGACACCGCTTAAACAGCTGCACCCCTGCAGCACAGTGCCTGGCAGATAGTTTACGACACCACTTAAACAGCTGCATCTCTGCAACACAGTGCCGGCAGATAGGTTTCGTTACCGCTTAAACAGCTGCACCTCTGCAATACAGTCCTGGCAGATAGGTTTTGACACCACTTAAACAGCTGCACCACTGCAGCACAGTGCCGGCAGATAGATTGCGACACCGCTTAAACAGCTGCACCCCTGCAGCACAGTGCCCAGCAGTTAGGTTGCGACACTGCTTAAACAGCTGCACTCCTGCAACACAGTGCAGGCAGATAGGTTGCGACACCATTTAAACAGCTGCACCCCTGCAGCACAGTGTCTGGCAGATAGGTTCCGACACTGTTTAAACAGCCTTCTTTCTCTCTCTCTCTTTCTTTCTTGCTCTCTCTCTCTCTCTCTCTTTCTCTCTCTCTCTGAACACAGTGCCTTCTGTGAGGCTTGGACCCAGAGCCTCATCAACTGAAGACCCAAATTTAATCAAGCCAGTAAGAAGAGACTGATCGATAAAGACTTCAAGCTATTTATTTGATCAAAATGCAGCAGGTTCAGGTTCTGAAAGCTGATCCCAAGGCCTAATAACACAGAATTACGGACCTGTTTGACATGGTTGGACTAAACACGATTAACTGGTCCACATATTTGAATTGTAACCGATGTTAAACAAATGTCATGGGATGTGAAGTCAGCTGACATGAAACACCATAAATGAGTGAGTGCCATTGACACAAAAAAGAAAAAAGAAACGATAAACAAAGCATTTTGTGGGATAATGTTTTCGCTGTTTTCTTGGTTTCAATAATAAAATTATCATTTATTTACATGTAACAGGTCTGGCAACGCAATTGAACCTTTTTGATTGGCTGTTCAACAATGCGTTTCAACGTGAATTGTACGTTGAACTGCGTTGCTATACTTGAGTTATTGATTGGTTAACAGGTAAATGCGCTGCACTGCAGTTCAACGCGTATCAAAAGTGGGCTTTGATTGGATTTTCGAAATTCGCGTTGGAAAACTAATGCGTTTTACGTGCGTTTTCAATGCGTTTTCAACGCGAATTCGACAAGGACAAATAGATGGGCGGTAGTGTAATTGCAACAGATTTGTTGTACATGTTTACCAGCTTTATATGTATTTTGGCACTCAATATTTATCAGTTCTTAGCACATTAAAATGCTTTGGTTCAGAGAGAAAACATAAATCCGAACAAGTCATAAAACATAAGGAGCTGTTATGTATTCGAGTGTGGATTCCACCTGCACATCACATTTAGAAAGGCGCGCCCATAATAAATAAACATAAAACGCCGCTTATATAAAAATATTCTACATGTAGGTATTATATTCCATTACTGATATATACGTGTACATACCATGTATCCTTCTGGTAGAGAGAGAGAGAGAGAGAGAGAGAGAGAGAGAGAGAGAGAGAGAGCGAGAGAGATCAACAAAAAATAAGATTAAACAGAAAAAAACGTTTTTTCTGCCAGTGCGACTCGAACTGGGGACCGCTTGGTCAACGGTCGTCGTGTAGCTCTGAATGGTGTTTTAGAGTGAATTTGGTGTGGAAACCCTAAAGATTTATGCCACCCGCAATCTTTTTTAAGTTGGGGGGCATGATCTTCGTTTCTTCCAACCCACATCAAGGTGACATATAATTGGTAAAACATGCATTCGCAGCTGGTTCGGTGTGTAACTCCTTTTTTTCAAATACCTTGCACATTTAAAAAATAAACGAATGCTCTGAATATGCTGCGCACACTTGTATGAGACTTTGCTAACCGCAATTAGACACAAGTGTCATTTTCATAACGCTGGCCCATTAGTATATTTTAATGATATAAGTCCTTAAAGATGCATCTTTTGCACTAATAATGTAATGTGCATGCATTCTAAGGTATGAATGCTTGCAAGAATGTTTGAATATAACATTACAGTTCATTTAGTTCATATTTTGATTGTTTGATTTTGGCTTTCTCATGCAGTTTCAGTACTTATTGCACCTTTGAACGATATTTCAATGTTTTACATCAAATATCTCACTATGCACAAAGTGCACATGCATGCAGGTGCAATAAGGTAGTTATTGTATGGTTTGTGTGTGAATGTACGGGAGATAATCCACTCGCTAAAGCCCGTGGATTATCTCCCCGTACATACGCACAAACCATACAATAACTTAAGCTTATCGCATACGTGTAAAGTCACTAATTAAGCATACATACTCGGCTATCTACTGGGGCTAGACGCATTAGTGTTTGTTTGAGCCTTCATCTACTTCCGTGTTTTGTGTATGCGAATAGCTAAGGCTCTGACGAGTCTGTGCGGATGCGCAGGCTCGTCTGAGCCTTCGATTTTCGTCGATGCGATAAGTACTGTACCAAAATCTCTGGCTCATTTTATATTTTATCTGATTTTTTGAAATGCTAGTAATAAAATATTTATTAGGTTATCAGTCAGCGAAAATTAGTAGAGATGCGATAAGAAGAAAAATGTTAATATCTTCACCCAAAGAATTTACCTGGAAAAAAATGTTAAGTTGTTTTGAATCTCCAGTCGTGTGCAATCACGGCACATATTGGAATATCAGAGATCCTAGTTTTCCCCTCTGCAAAGCCCGATACGTCAGCCCCATCCCCGGTCTTATGATGGACGGGCTAGCAAGTGTCTATACATGTACAAAATGTAACACAATGTACATGTATATACTCAGAAGCGTTTTTGAAGGATAAATATGTAGATGATGACACGTACGCCGTTTTCACTCATAAAGAATTTCTAGCGATAAGGCGTGCCATATCTCTAAAAGAGACGTTTGTTTCATTTTGTTGAAAGAAGGACTGGAGATACTAGGCGCATTCAACAAATGCACATTGACCAGCCGTACATGCACCCTTGCAGCCTAGTCCGTATATTATAATCGTTTTTGTCCTTAATGCTTATAATAATCCAACTTCGTTTTGAATGAGAATTTATTATGATCATCAACTGTGCTTGTTATTTCAGTAACATGTGTTATAAATAGACCGTTACACTAAGGTGCACAAATTGTCTATCACGATAGAGTATATATTTTTATACAGTTGATGTACAATAAAAACGACCATTTGGGAAAGCAGTCTATTTTTGTCAGATGTTTGATGTCTTCTTTGGCTTCTACAACCCCTTTCCCCCCTTGACCCAAGACGCCCTTTGCATATGTTGTATACGTTTATAGCGACATGCCATTTTCCAAAGGGCATCTTGGGTCTAGGGGGGGGGGAGCATCTAAAAACAAACTGAAAGACAGCAGTTTCACCTTTTCAGTGACAAACGTCACAATTTTAAGTATATTTCGTACGCATGCGCAGGTAGGATATTGTAAAGTTTTTGAAATGAATGGCACTTCTATCCTTTACAGTTTAGCACTTTTACTTTTTTAAAACTAGCAAAGCATTTACTCAAATACTGGTCTAAATGGCACCCAGTAAAAAGGCGTAAAAAGAGGGGTGGGAGTAGAAAGCGCAAATTTTTACTGCTTTGCAAACGATAAATTGCTTTGAAACGTATTTTGATGCTTACTTTGCATTTTTTGCTGCCGAACCGCACCAATTTTAAAAAACACAAGAGTGCAGTTTGAAAATTTGGTGTTTGTAATCATGTCAACTAGGGAAAATACAAGCCTTATCGCTAGAGCTTCTTTATGAATGTTAAAAATAGGTGGACCCTGCTTTTCTTGGTGAGTGGATCAGTAGGTGTCACTGTTCAGCGAGTGTTTTTGAAGATGCTAAAACATTCTGCTGCCTAGCGGTGCGACCGAATACAATTGCACATACATTGTACCTTCGCTAAGTTTTAGCTTATCGACATAATGCTCGCACGGCTTCTGGATATAATTAAGGAATAAAAAGTCGCGATTTCGGTTTTCATGTATTTGTTTCTTTGGCCATTTTAGTGTATTGAGAACATCTCTTATGTTGAGCAATGAACGTTTAAGGCAATTCAAGGGTACTACGGACATGCCTAAGCTAATTTATGATGTGGGTAGCCATTCAGCAAAGGGAGACTACTGAAACGAGAGCAATGATTCTCATCAACATTGCGTCCCTTTACAATATGGGAACTTCACTTGAAGGAACTCTGGGAGCAAATTATTTCCTTTAAGAGCAGTATCTTACGGTATGGAAGAAAACTTTTTCAACTTTATGAGAAATCCATTGAATGTATACTTTTTATTACGCACGTGTGTAACTTCATAATGCATAATGGGACCTATGCAAATGGATAGGCATGTTTCAATGTCCTAACTATTGTCTATTCTACTTTCTCTGTATGTATCTGTGGTTAGCAGAACTTTATTCTCCCTATACGCACCGAAATATCCGTCTTAAATAAAGCATAGAAAAAACAAGGATAATGGTTGTGCTGGGATATTTCCCTGATAACGTTTCCTCGTGTTTGTTACCCGTGGGAATTGCTTTCGGTGCAAATTGCTTGTTTTGTACGTAACGCCATTTGTATAGCAGAAAACGATTTGTAGAATTGAAAACACAGACATCAACACCTAATTGTCTTGTGATTGTTAGATAAGAACACTGATGAGTGGAAACGAGGCTCACAGATCACTTGATTCACGTCACGAGAAACAAAATCTAGAAAAAAAAATCTAGAAAAAAAACTCACAAACCAGCCTGCTCAGCTTCCTAGCCTAGCAACACACTTTAACTTTTTATGCAGCTCTCATAAATATGCATCCTAACAGCGAACAATAATGTCGCTGGTCAGACTGCGCATGCGCAGTCTCATCAGCGACTTTATTGTTCACGTATAGCGTAAACAGAATTTTTCACGAAAAGGTGTATTTTGGATAGAAATCTTGCATTCTTTCTGTTTGACAAAAATCCATATTGCACTTCATGATAACAAATTAAGAAACATGAAGAACTTCTAAGAATTCCTATCTACCACCGGCATGTAGTTCGCTCTTTTGAGAATACATGATATATGAACTGTGACTTTTTTGTCTAAACGTCTTTCAGTTCTGGTATGGCATGGAACGATGACGTCAAAGATAAGTTTGGCAGTTTGAGATGGCAAACACACCTTGCATTTAATGGCCACTTATTGAAATAGACCACATAATCTATCAATCATTTTCGAAGTCAGTTATGGCATGCTTATCAGTACATCTAAAACATCGATATATTGAACTCAGATAGTCTGACGTACATGTACCAGCTTATCTAGTCCTACACGTACTAAGGGTTGCGATTCACACTAATTTGACTACTTACTTACTTATTTACTTACTTACTTACTATTTGCCTATGATTTTTCCGATTGACTACGTCATAAGTCGAAAATAGTAACAGCGGTTTGACCAATCACATTGCGCATAACATATCGAATCGAAAACAAGGCAACCAGTTTTTCAGAATACTAACCCATCTGTGCGATCTCACAGAATATTTCTGGCCATCCAGCAGCCCTGAAAAATAGAACTTTCTCGCGGGCTGGTTTTTCACAATTGTCGGCCATATTTGTTGTTTAATCGAAAAATCTCGTAGGATGTTTCAATTAATTTGATTGGCAGTTACGGGTTTTGGGAAAAAATCCTTCCTGGCGTTTTGATTGGTCGATTGATTTACACAAAAGAAGTTTTCTAGGTCGTGAGGCAAATATTTCGTCGAAAGATATATCCCGTCGAAACCTATGAAGAGGGCACACGCTAATTAGAAACCAAATGAATGACAGTAATATGCGCTACCAGGGACGTGTTGATTATACAGTAAAACCTGTCTTAAGCGGCCACATAAAATTGACAAAACCAAGGTCTTAATGGAAAATGGTAGCTTAATGGAGGTCGAAAGTATTGTAGAATGCTCCCCTTGGAGCATTCTGCAATACAATTAACCTGCATTAAGCGATAATCAGTATTGCAAAACCATTGTTGGTGTTTTTAGTGACCGCTTAAGACAGGTGTTACTGTATGCTACAATAATATCCAGTGCCAGGAGGAAATGCGTGGAACCGAGAAATTTGTCATCTTCAGCAGAATAATTATGTTATTAGGGTTTATGACAATCATCTCCGCACATATATGGTTGAAAAAATAAAAATTTCTAAAATCCTGGTGAACATTAAAATCTTAAAACTTGTAGAACCCCTTCAAAATATCTAACAATTTCAAGTTTAAATGGTCGATTGACTTTAGAGTCAGAGAAGCTTGTATCCATCACATATATTTGTTGACACCGCTATTCTTACGTACTTTTATATGAATTCACTTGTAGCAGGGGATGACTTCTAATGCAAGCGCTTACTTACTGTCAAATCCTGTACCATGAGTTTTCTGTACTGTAAAATACATGTCTAGTTACAAATAAAATATTGTTTAAACCAAGCAATTATAATGTGCCTAATTCAGCATTTTGAGGCTGACTTTCAATGGAAAGTCAGCCTCAAAATCCTGAATTGAGGAAAAATCCTGAAAACTTTCACCCATGCAAGAAGTAGCCGCTGTACACTTGGAAAAATATTCAATTTTCTTTTTCAGAGCCAAGTTTCATATGACCGTTCTCTCCAATCAAAAAGATACATTATGACATGTGCGTGTTATCTAATACTTACGGTACATGCATCCCGTGTCTGTTCCTAATTGTCTCCAGCCATGACAGCATTTATAATTTGTTACATATTTTGGTTGATATTGGTCCCTGTAGGTTTGGTAATATTGAGTTCTGCAAAAGACAAGATCGGTACGATAATAGACTAAGGGTACAACGTAACTGTGTTTGTATTCTGCCAGTTAACAAGAGCGTAAAGGTACAACGCAACTGAATCTAAGGGTACAACGTAACTGTGTATTGTATTATGTCATTTAACAAGAGTCTAAGGGTACAACGTAACTATGTTTGTATTCTGCCAGTCAACAAGAGTCTAAGGGTACAACGTAACTGTGTTTGTATTCTGCCAGTTAATGAGAGTCTAAGGGTACAACGTAACTGTGTTTGTATTCTGCCTTTTAACAAGAGTCTGAGGGTACAACGTAACTGTGTTTGTATTCTGCCAGTTAACAAGAGTCTGAGGGTACAACGTAACTGTGTTTGTATTCTGCCAGTTAACAAGAGTCTGAGGGTACAACGTAACTGTGTTTGTATTATGTCAGTTAACAAGAGTCTGAGGGTACAACGTAACTGTGTTTGTATTATGTCAGTTAACAAGAGTCTAAGGATACAACGTAACTGTGTTTTGCATTATGTCAGTTAGCAAGTCTTTAAAAGGATACAACGTAACTGTGTTTTGAATTATGTCAGTTAACAAGATTCTAAGGGTACAACGTTACTGTGTTTGTATTATGTCAGTTAACAAGAGTCTGAAGGTACAACGTAACTGTGTTTGTATTCTGCCACTTAACAAGAGTCTGAGGGTACAACGTAACCGTGTTTGTATTCTGCCAGTTAACAAGAGTCTAAGAGTACAACGAAACTGTGTTTGTATTATGTCAGTTAACAAGAGTATAAGGGTACAACGTAACTGTGTTTGTATTATGTCAGTTAATAAGAGTCTGAGGGTACAACGTAACTGTGTTTGTATTATGTCAGTTAACAAGAGTATAAGGGTACAACGTAACTGTGTTTGTATTATGTCAGTTAACAAGAGTATAAGGGTACAACGTAACTGTGTTTGTATTATGTCAGTTAACAAGAGTCTAAGGGTACAACGTAACTGTGTTTTGTATTAAGTCAGTTAACAAGAGTCTAAGGGTACAACGTAACTATGTTTGTATTAAGTCAGTTAACAAGAGTCTAAGGGTACAACGTAACTGTGTTTGTATTAAGTCAGTTAACAAGAATCTATAGGTACAACGTAACTATGTTTGTATTATGTCAGTTAACACGAGTCTTAGGATACAACGTAACTATGTATGTATTATGTCAGTTAACAAGAGTGTAAGGGTACAACGTAACTGTGTTTCTATTATATCAGTTTACAAGAGTATAAGGGTACAACGTAACTGTGTTTCTATTATATCAGTTTACTAGAGTACAAGGGTACAACGTAACTGTGTTTGTATTATGTCAGTTATCAAGACTACAAGGGTACAACGTAACTGTGTTTGTATTGTGTCAGTTAACAAGAGTCTAAGGGTACAACGTAACTGTGTTTGTATTATGTCAGTTAACAAAAGTCTAATGGTACAACGTAACTGTGTTTGTATTATGTCAGTTAACAAGTGTCTAAGGGTACAACGTAACTATGTTTGTATTATGTCAGTTAACAAGAGTCTAAGGGTACAACGTAACTGTGTTTGTATTTTGTCAGTTAATAAGAATATAAGGGTACAACGTAACTGTGTTTGTATTATGTCAGTTAACAAGAGTCTAAGGGTACAACGTAACTATGTTTGTATTATGTCAGTTAACAAGAGTCTAAGGGTACAACGTAACTGTGTTTGTATTTTGTCAGTTAATAAGAATATAAGGGTACAACGTAACTGTGTTTGTATTATGTCAGTTAACAAGAGTCTAAGGGTACAACGTAACTGTGTTTGTATTATGTCAGTTAACAAGAGTCTAAGGGTACAACGTAACTGTGTTTGTATTGTGTCAGTTAACAAGAGTCTAAGGGTACAACATAACTGTGTTTGTATTCTGTCAGTTAACAAGAGTCTAAGGGTACAACGTAACTGTGTTTGTATTGTGTCAGTTAACAAGAGTCTAAGGGTACAACGTAACTGTGTTTGTATTCTGTCAGTTAACAAGAGTCTAAGGGTACAACGTAACTGTGTTTGTATTATGTCAGTTAACAAGAGTCTAAGGGTACAACGTAACCATGTTTGTATTGTGTCAGTTAACAAGAGTCTAAGGGTACAACGTAACTGTGTTTGTATTCTGTCAGTTAACAAGAGTCTAAGGGTACAACGTAACTGTGTTTGTATTATGTCAGTTAACAAGAGTCTAAGGGTACAACGTAACTGTGTTTGTATTGTGTCATTTAACAAGAGTCTAAGGGTACAACGTAACTGTGTATGTATTATGTCAGTTAACAAGAGTCTAAGGGTACAACGTAACTGTGTTTGTATTATGTCAGTTAACAAGAGTCTAAGGGTACAACGTAACTGTGCTTGTATTCTACCAGCTAACAATATCGGTATGATTATAGACGAAGGGTACAACTTTACTGTGTTTGATTTCTGCCAGTTACATGTAACAGTTTGGGTATCAGAATCAAAGGGGTACGTGCATTAAGGGGCTATTTCGGCCCCCTCTAGAGCCAAACAAAATGAAAATTGCTTTTCACCAATTTCTTTTAATTGGTTTATTAGAAGAATAACTGAAGTTTAAAAATTCGGCGACTATTTAAAATTTACCATTGCTATGGTAACAAAAATGGCCGACAAAATAGGCTTAAAACAGAGAAATTGCCATTTTTGACCAAATTTAAGGCTTTTGGAGACCGATTTATTAAGAATTTGATATCAGCACAGCTAAATACTACAAAATCCTTTTAATATGTTGTGTGCCGTGGTAATTCACATTTTCTGTTAAAATATCTTTTTGGTATTTGCTTGTGCCCTATGTAAATTTCTCTGTTAAACCTCTCCATTTTGCTCCAAAATGGTCAATTTTCTTTTTTTTTCAGAATATTCTGGTGGCCATTTTTGTTACCATAGCAACGGTAAAAGTCAAAGTAATTTACACTTTGGTTATTGTTCTAATAAACTGATAAGAACAAATTGGTGAAAAACATTTTTTTTATATTTTAGCCTCAAAGGGGGGGGGGGGGCAAAAAAGCCTCTTAATGCACGTAGCTCTTTACTGACCACGGAGAATGGCTCACACGTTTTTATGTTTATGAGTTGGCTTTTTAAATGTCTAATAGAGTGATTTAGTGTGTTGGTCTTATTTTATAAGATGGTTGAATTTCTCTAAGGAAACACAGTGTGTTTGAATTGCAATGGTGCTGGCAGCATGAACAGTGACAAAGTTCTGCAAAGTTCCAAACAATGCTAATCTGTAAAGATCAGAAAACATTTTGCATACCAATGTCTTGACAATGTTAAAATACCATGCGGTTCAGGAGTTACCAGCATTTTCACTAAACGACCTCGACCGGCCGCAATGATACTCGCTTAAGCCTCTTCATCGTTTCGGATACTAGTTGCTGGACGATATC
The DNA here is from genome assembly GCA_964019695.1 of Loripinus fragilis. NCBI lineage: Eukaryota > Metazoa > Mollusca > Bivalvia > Lucinida > Lucinidae > Loripinus > Loripinus fragilis. The sequence continues at coordinate 58,496,884 of OZ026529.1, read as the reverse complement.
AAAATAAACAAGTATGCATAATTTGATCCAAATATACCATGTGATTCAAAAGTTATGAGCATTTTTACTAACTGACCCCGAGCGGCTGGACCTGCCCACCAAAAAGACTGTTCGCATACCAGTGGTTAGACAATGTTGACATACATACGTATGCAAGCTTTGATCAAAATATACTCTAGTGCGAAGGCACCGCGGCACACCGACGTCATAACCGAATAATCAAAATATACCATAAGAGCAATGAACATTTTCGTTAAATGCTGACGGATGGACGGACAAACAAACAGACTCACATAGTGATTATAGTGAACACCTGCGGGTCGTATAATCTCCATTACATGTGTCCAACTGGGTACATAGTAGATGAACATACACATTTTAACAAATGCCAGTACGCAGACCATGATAACACAGGTCTAGATAGACAAAATATTTGAGCGAAAAATTGTAAATATTGTCTTACCCATCAGTTTTAAGATATATTTTGGGTGCTGAAAAGAACCGTCTCATTGAGACGGTTCTTTTGAGTACCAACAACATATGTTTTGATTGAGAAATAAGAAAAATATTTTTTGGGTACGCACTCTTACATGTAACTGAAGGCCTGCAAGTTGAACATTGGCGTGTACATGTAGTGCTCAAGTTACCTGACTCGGCGCGTTCAACAATGCATTTTCGAAAGTACCCTTTGATGTAGGTATATTTTGTGTGGCTTTAAATAGTTTAATAGTCACTTTTTCCATTTTAATGATTTTTCTCGACTTATTGCTAAATCGGATGATATGCTATTTTCAAAAGATTTGATTTTTTGCGTGTTTCTATGGTGGCTTGTTTGTGCCATTTCGTTATTTCGTTCTTTCGTCTTTTCGCCTGGCGTTATGGCGCGGCGCCAAGACGAAATAACGCCAAGCGAAAAGACGAAATAACGAAAAAACGCCAAGCGAAATAACGAAAAGACGAAATAACGCCAGGCGAAAAGACGAAAAAACGAAATGCGCCACGCGAAATGACGAAAAATGAGCGCGAAAAGACGAAAAAACGCCATGCGAAATAACGCCATTTTAAACTCTTATTTTTCGTCTTTTCGCATGGCGTCTTTTCGTTATTTCGTCTTTTCGCCTGGCGTTATTTCGTCTTTTCGTTATTTCGCGTGGCGTTTTTTCGTAATTTCGTCTTTTCGCCTGGCGTTATTTCGTCTTTTCGCCCCGCCAGAACGCCAAGCGAAAAGACGAAAAAACGCCACGCGAAAAGACGAAATAACGAAAAGACGCCACGCGAAAAGACGAAATAACGAAAAAACGCCAAGCGAAAAGACGAAATAACGAAAAGACGCCAGGCGAAAAGACGAAATAACGAAAAGACGCCAGGCGAAAAGACGAAATAACGAAAAGACGCCAGGCGAAAAGACGAAATAACTAAAAGACGCCAGGCGAAAAGACGAAATAACGAAAAGACGCCAGGCGAAAAGACGAAATAACGAAAAGACGCCAGGCGAAAAGACGAAATTTAGAGGGCAAAACACGATACCATCCCATTGTTGGTACTGAACTGATTGGACGCCATAATATCTATGCAAATTATGAGGTTCATTCTAAATGCACATTCATGTGCAGAATATGATACCAAGTCATTATTCCGAAAAGAGGGGAACATGAAAATGATCACATGATAGTTTTATGAATATCGCAAAGTCATTCCGAGCAATCACATGATCGTTTTATAAATAACAAAAAGGCACAGACAGATCTACGTGTACGCACAGCTCTCTCAGAGTCCTGTCTTCTCAAAAACATAAAGTATGGAAGAAGATGAAAGAAGGTCCAAAGCTGTATAACTGGCTACATTTGACAGCTGGACATGCTATGATTTAGCTAACATTAGTTGGGCCTCGACGCGACAAAACCTGTCTTCGGGGTTTCCGACAAAGCGAGACTCAAACCCGAGTCTCCTCATCTACAAAGACTGCCTAGAAGATCAAAATTACGCGTAGCAAGTTTAGAGAACGCGAATGAAAAAGGTGCTGATCAGTCTGCGCGAAGCATGCGCATGCTGGTGTTCGCAAACCACCGAAGACAGGTTTTCTCGCGTCAAGGCCTAGTTGACTTACGTAAGTATTGGGACAAACAGTGTTGACCAAAACCATAATGCTCCTACATTGTACATTTACAGTCTGATCTGGGTCCACTCCAAAAGCTACTGTTTATTTTAGCAAACAAAGACAAATCTATATTGAGGAGCATGGCTCAGTGGAGAGTGCGTAACTCGGGATCGTTTGCATGTACTCACACAACTAATTGTTTGTGAATATGTTTATCTCCCTGTCGATTTAGCTGTGTGATTATGTGCGTGCGTGCGTGCCTGTCTGTCTGCAGTTCAAGGGAAAAAAAATGAAGAATGTCCAAATCACATGCAAATCAGCTCATGCACGAAACATATGCAACGTTTTTATTTTTTTTAAAAATGGAATAAACTGTAAGAGGATTTGAGCTCACAAAGCACACACTGGTGGACGTTCTGATAGACAGACATTCCGACACACGGGCGGTAAACTCCATTTTAATGCACCAGTCATTTGTATGTCCCGCCTCCTTGGGGCCGGGGATACCGGGTACATAGCGAGGCTTAAGTACCGGGATTTGACCTACGATATGTCCCCGCAGTACCGTGGATGTGCCGTGGTTTTAATATCCCGCTTAAATACATGTAGGCCACTACTGAAAGAACTTGTCTGAAAGGTCCTTTTAACAGCGCACCTAAACATCTATATGCCAATATAAACCGAAAGGGGTGCAACTTGGTGGGCTTTGAAAATTGAAAAGCTAAAGATCCCGATATTCCCAGGCCCCGAGTGGGGATACAAATGACTGGTGCATAATAGTCCCATTTGACTAAAATGTCGGGAGCACCCCGGTTAGTCTAAGTAATATTGTAGGAAGCTCCACGAGTTGCCGTCTTTTACAAACAATCAAGACCCAGATGAAATGCCGCATCATTCGGCATTTCACCAGAGTCTCCATTGCCTGTAAAGAACGCGTATGGATATAAACACATAAATTAACTCTTTGCCTGCTAGCGTGTAAATTTTGTCATCAACTGATCATCTTTGCAAACTGTACGGACCCAAGCTGTTTGACAATCTGGCACTATCCCCCCCCCCCAAGAAAAATTCGGTAAAAAATAATGCTTGCAAATGGGGGGATCCAGAGGGGGGACAGGGGGTCCGGACCCCACCCCCCTGAAACATCACAAAAATATAGAATTTCCTAGCAATATTGATCTGGATCCCCTAAAATCACTAAGCTACCAAGCCAGCATTCAATGGTAGGCCAATATCGGCACGCCAGCGAACCGCTATTTCAATGGCGTTTTGCTGGTGGGCCGATGATGGCCCACTAATAGTGACACTTTGATCCTCTTTCCATCCCATTAACTAAAAAAGGAAAAAGAGAAGAAGAAAAAAACGTTGTCAGTGTTGGACCCCCTCTGAAAAAACTTTCTGGATCCGCGCATGTTGAAAATAATTTTCAAATGTCAAACACGCAATGGGTTTTTAATAATCCTTTAATTGCCTCCTGTCAATAAGATAGAGACTAATAGTTTCTTTTCATCTTTAAAGCGCAAATCACAACAGATGTCGCCTGTTTGTCCTCTACTGAAATGTTAGATACTTCTTGGTTTAGTTGTGTATAGAAACAGATCAGACTTCTCTCGTAGCCCAGACTGCCCAAACGAGAGCAGCCCGATCTAGGTCCACACATTTTACCTTTACATTTACATTACCAATAATGCAGCAAACGAGAAAAGGCCATTTCACATACACACCGAAACCGAACCGAAACCGAACCGAAACCGTAACGGCCACCGAATTGCATCGTTTCGTTTTCGGCAGACCTTTCACATATGAACCGAATCCGTGGACGAAATCTAAGAAAATGCCTGTATAATTTGGACTAATTTCCCTCTCAGATAGCAGAAATACCTTTACAATACAAATTGTATCATGTCACTGCATTAAGTTCATGGTCTTTATAGTCGCTCTGGGTATTGTCCCACAAAAGTCTGTAGTCAACAGTATTGTGCTTGTAAAATAATTGCACAATTGTCTCGCTGGACAATCCATCAATGGCTTTCATGATTACTAAGTTATATACTACGCACGTGGTTGTGTATGTGCAGATTTTATTAAAATTACCTGTTGTGTTTGCTGAAATTCGGCCACCGAAACCGAAAAAAATAAAATCAAATTCGTGCACGTTTTCGGTTCGGCGTTCGGTTTCGGTTCGGTTTCGGTTTCGGCGCATATGTGAAAGCTCCCATAGGGTTTAAGGCATTTTAATTTTTCGGTTCGGTTTCGGTTCGGTTTCGTTTCGGTTTCGGTGTGTATGTGAAATGGCCTAAACCAACGATGCATTTTTGGCAATCGCGTTAAGGGTTAAATTTCGTTTTGGCGTCTTTTCGCCTGGCGTCTTTTCGTTATTTCGCATGGCGTTATTTCGTTATTTCGCGTGGCGTTATTTCGTCTTTTCGCGTGGCGTCTTTTCGTTATTTCGTCTTTTCGCATGGAGTTTTTTCGTCTTTTCGTCTTTTCGCTTGGCGTTCTGGCGGGGCGAAAAGACGAAATAACGCCAGGCGAAAAGACGAAATAACGAAAAAACGCCACGCGAAATAACGAAAAGACGAAATAACGCCATGCGAAAAGACGAAATAACGAAAAGACGCCATGCGAAAAGACGAAAAATAAGAGTTTAAAATGGCGTTATTTCGCAAGGCGTTTTTTCGTCTTTTCGCGCTCGTTTTTCGTCATTTCGCGTGGCGCATTTCGTTTTTTCGTCTTTTCGCCTGGCGTTATTTCGTCTTTTCGTTTTTTCGCTTGGCGTTTTTTCGTTATTTCGTCTTTTCGCTTGGCGTTATTTCGTCTTGGCGCCGCGCCATAACGCCAGGCGAAAAGACGAAAGAACGAAATAACGAAATGGCACAAACAAGCCACCATATGTTTCAGCTATTTCATAGGCTTTTAACGCAATGTGGACCGATTTTCTTAAGGGCATTGGCATTAATTCTTTATTTTTGTTCACTTAATGTTTTTTACTATAAAAATGATGAGTGTAAATTTTCTACTCCAGTAAACTTGCTACCCGAGTACCCCACATTAAGCGGTAGGATTGAAATATTGTATCAATGTGTGATGATGGTACAAGAATGCAATAACAGAGGACCAGTTAAAGATGCACAACGGCACAACGTAACAGCCACTGGACTGTAACAGCCACTGGAATGTAACAGCCACTGGAATGTAACAGCCACTGGGAATTATCAAAATAGGAGACCTGTATACAAGGGGGGCAATTTTTTATTTGAACATTTGCGTCGACTACAATTTCGGCCCATCAGCGAAACGCCATTTTAATGGCGTTTCGCTGGCGGGCCGATAGTGGTCCGCTTTTGTGTACTTACTCGGATGAGAAGGCTATGTGTGAATTTAGTTGCAATGAGGAGAACAACTTAACACGGTATAACTATAAAAATAGAAATTACATCAACATGAATCTACGTGGAAAATAACGTGCAAAAATAACATTGGAAATTTTAATATAATATATTTTTATTTAGAAGTATTTTGAACCTGTCGAACAAATCAAATACGCTGCTACTTTATGAACAACCATAAAACGTGTGAGTGCAAAAGCTACCCATAATTTTCATTATTCCCTTCTCCCCCTCCCCCTCCCCACCCAAACTCACACACTAGGAATCCGCAATAGTCCATGTACAGACAAAATGCTTAAAAGTGAATTAAGCCATGCTTTTTAAGTAAGTAAGGGTGCAAAGATCAGGAATCGATACAATCAAATACCACACCTGACCCAGGATACCGATAGGAAAGTGACAAATTCACAGTTAAATGCATTTTAGCGGATCAATAGTTAAATATTTCTAACTAGTCATAATAGTTTAGTTATTAACTATTTTGCTACCTCAATGGACGAACAATTTGTTTTGCAGGGGATCCCAGGAAATGCTACACAACTGGGTTAAGTGATGTTTTCTGAGTTACGTCTCATACGTGAATGCGCTTGCTGCACTGTGGCACTCGACTATTACATAATGAAAGTGACAAGATATGCACTACGTCAAAGGGATACATTTATATTTTTGTATTAAAACTGCAGGACATAAATGTGGGAATAATTAATGACATTTTCCTATTTAAAGATTGTTTTTTTTATATGTCTTCAATGCGTTTTAAGAGAAATGTCTTTAAAGGAATCAATTCATCCAATCCATTTCCGTTTTAAGGGTCGTTGGGTGGTATTTTTCTTTTTGTATTTAAATCTTAATTGAACATTCTGTAAGCAAAAAGTGGAGATCCTTATCAGAATTTTTGCGGCGTCTGATCTGGGTCTGCACTGGTTGCCTGTGTCTCATAAAAAGGACGCTAAGCTTAATTGGGTTAAAACGACTTGGGCCAGAACCAATAACAAAATCAACCACCTCCAACAGGCAAGATAATTTAGAAAATGGCTGCTTCAGAAATAGAGAGAGTCAGACACGGTTTCACTGAGTCTGTTTATGAGAATTAATGGAAAGTGCAACAATTTTTCACTCCCCCTTTAGAAGTTGTGTAAGAGGTACTCGGCTTTCTGAAAGTGACTAATATTCATTTATGAAATACCAGAATATGTCACATGGGCGGATCCATAAGGGTGGGGGCAAGGGGTCCAGACCCCATCCCCACCCCTGGGAAATGCCAAGTTGCTATATGTTTTCCTCAGAAATACTGGTACGGACCCCTTCCCTCTCGAGAAGCAATTTGACCCGAGCTCGGACCCGTACGGCCCTTTGTGAAATCAGTTGATGACTAAAACAGTTACAAGGACCCCCCCCCCCCCCCCACACACACACACACCCTGACGGAATTTTCTGGATCCGCGCGCGTTCCCACTTAATTGCTTTTTAATTGTAATAAATGATCTATAACCTACAATTATTAAATTGTAATATGTGAGCTATGACCTAATTAAAGTTTTCTCAACCCCTTTTCTGATGGCTCCTTTGGAAATGGTCGCATTGGCCACTTAACGTATTTACTTAATGGTTTTTCTTGATATATTTTAAAACATTGACAAAATATCTGGTTAAGTTGTCCAAAAAATGTGTGCAGGGTGATTGGTTATGAAGCATAGGAAGGGGCGAAGTGAACTATAAGTTTTATTACATGCTCTTGCCTAAAAGCCATAAATGCCTTCGTATGTTTTGTAAGGTAGCCTCCACGCGAGCTTAACATTTTTGTGTGTTAACAATAACAGAATCTTGGGCGAATGCATGGTACATGTACCAGTAAATGCATTTAAGGCCCCGGGTGGCCTAGGCGGCTTCCGTTCGTAAAGATTGTTGTTCGGTTGTTGTTGATTCATTGTTTATCGTTGCTATCATTGTGTGTGGAGTTTCTGTGTTAAGTCCTTGTCTTGTTATTTAGTACTTTTTGTCATATTAGTTTTGCAATCATCTTGATGGGAAGAGAGAGAGCCGGTTGCTTTATTACATGTAATTGTCTTTGTGATGTCTTGTGACTGTTAGTGTTTTGTGTCTCTTCCTCACGTTGTCGTGGGTTGATCTGCAGTGTGTGAGTGTGGTATTTCCTCACCATACGCACTGCCACTTGCTTTTTGTGGCAGATTGCATGTTTTACATGTAATAAGGGCTTTTATTTCAAATTCACGTGCTTTCAATGTCGATATCCCCTTTAATGACGCGCTATTACCTGGAAGCCATTTATACCCACACGTACATGTACCTTTTTCGCTTAGATTTGTTAGTGAGCTTTTAATTAGCAAAATAAAAATAGAACAATAAACTTCAAAATCAAACGTTTTGCCACGTTACCAGTTGTGTATAGCTGCGAATTTTGTACTTCTTGTAAAGTCAAGGAGTGCTCTATTTAGCTGCAGTGTCATTCGTGACAGTGCACTTTTAGGGAATATTGTCTGTGGGAAATTCACAAGATAAGATATATATTTTAAAATAAATAATTTGAATTTAAGTGACACCACCTGATAGACAAAATTGGGCCTCGTCGTGAGAAAACCTGTCTTCGGGGGTTCGCGAACAACACAGGCGCAGACCAGCCTGCGCATCCGCGCAGTCTGATCAGCGCCTTTATTATTCGCTTTTAGGAAAGTACTATATGTAGACTTGCTACAGATGAAAATTCAAATTTCTAGCTAGTCTCTGTAGCTGAGGAGACTGGTTTGAAACTCGCTTTTTCGGAAACCCCGAAGACAGGTTTTCTCGCGATGAGGCCCAAATGTGATGTATATGAAGGGTCGCTACCATTTCGTCGCCTTGGAGTGCATCATGTCATTACAAAAGTGCAGAGTTTGAGTGCAAAAGTATAGTACTAGATATATCCTTAACTACACTGCCCAAAATATTTAAAGGAACAGCTGATAATTTTTCATAATCAACTTCTGTCCAATAGACACGTAATGCATTTCACTAGACAATAAGGCCGAAACCCAGTTTCTTTTGCCATTTTTGCTACGATAGCCAAAGTTTTGGACCATAAAAAGTTATTGATAAAACAAGGGTGCTAAGTTCATGGCTCAAATTTTGTAATTTTTAATTTTATTGAAAATGACGATTTTTTTTAAGCCTGTAGAATCTTCCGATTGTTTTAATAGCGTAACCTAATGATTCAGCAACATAAAAAGCTATTGACTGTTCATAAATGATGCTGTTGAGGTGCTTGATTGAAAAATTCGTATCAAAATTTGGTTTTGAAAAAGGGGTATTTCAACAAAATTCCATTGTTACAAAAAGCATTTCATGGAGATTCCTGGAAAGGATTAAACCATTTTTATCACCAAACATCATCCTTGATAGGTAACTAAGCTAATCACAGAAAAAACATGTTTTTGTCTTATTAATCCAACTCTCGATATGGGTCAGACCATAATAAGTACATTTGTATTGTGATCAATGACAAAATACGCAGTGTTCCTTTAACTATTTTGAGCAGTGTATTTTCATGTTGGATTGTTTGTGTCCTGATCTGCATCCAAACTGAGTCACCGCTATCAAGGAAAGAGTAAATGCCAATATTGTTACTAGTATATACTTCTATAATACAACAATGGCTTCTGTGAACTGCTTAAACTGCCAGCTCAAGATCTGTCGAACTGACTCAAGTATTGATGCATTAATAATATCAGAGCGCAGTAATAATTATAGGTCTGACGTTAAGCTACTGTGTTTAATAATTTATAGCATGAAGGCACCAGGCTGAGTGAATTATTATTGCTTAGATTTAGCCTTTCCTCGTACAAAAATGGCATTGTATCGATATCACAAGTTTGCAATGTAGATAAACAACATTTTTCAGCGTAATATTGTAAATATTTTCTTACCCGTCAGTTGTAATATATGTTTCTGGTGCTCAAATGAACCGTCTCACTGAGACGGTATCTTTTGAGTACCTACAACATATGTTTTTGTTGAGAAATAAGAAAAAATTATTTTGTTACGCACTCTTAACTAACGGAGATGAAATCGACTGCTTTAATTCGTCTCCTCCTCAGCCATAAAATATAGGGATGCTTTACATTCTGCGCGAATTTGCCCGATTACAATTACGCGAGTTTTCATATTACAAGTGCCCAACATTTCAATGACAATTGAAGTCGACAACTTGGGACAACTTTCTTTAGGAAATTGTTGCCAACTAATTCCCTCCGGAAAACGGGATGGGGGTTGTAATCTAGCAGAACACATATGGATAAACTCCAAAACGAAAATACGATGGAGAAAACTGGCTTGATTGTAAAAAAAAGTGTAAGTTTACGCCAAAATAGATGTAAACTTACACTTTCCTTTCTATCAAAACAACTTGAAACCAACATTCCCCCTATTGTTGTTAATTACGCGCGGGTGAGTTGTGGATTATGGTCGCTACGCCTATAGAAAAAGCCCTGCACGTGCACGTCGTATTAAAATCTTACCTTCGTTCGTATCCTATACACCAATGTCTATCGAAGCTACAATTGGGCCTCCATACTTTTACCATTCTAGTGAAGGCCTGAACACATGGTACTCGGACTAGACTCATCTGCACGTCTTGATACTGGCAAACATTGGGCCTGAAAATAGATATAATATTGAAGCTACAATTGGGCTTCCATACTTTTACCCTTCTAGTGAAGGTCTGAACACAGGGTACTCGGACTAGACTCATCTGCACGTCTTGATACTGGCAAACATTGGGCCTGAAAATAGATATAATATTGAAGCTACAATTGGGCCTCCATACTTTTACCATTCTAGTGAAGGCCTGAACACAGGGTACTCGGACAAGACTCATCTGCACGTCTTGATACTGGCGAACATTGGGCCTGCAAACAGATATAATATTGAAGCTACAATTGGGCCTCCATACTTTTACCATTGAACACATGGTACTCGGACTAGACTCATCTGCACGTCTTGATACTGGCAAACATTGGACCTGCAAAAAGATATAGCAGTAAAGCTACAATAGGGCCTCCATACTTTTAGGGCCTGAACACATGGTACTCGGACTAGACCCATCTGCACATCAAGATTCTGGCATACATATGCGCAGTTTCGTCTGAACCTTCGCTGCTCGCATGTACGAATTTTATATGTATATAAGAACCAGAGTATACTGAGGGACTTTGGAAACGCACCATTTTACATTCACTGTCTCTTCCACATGATTGATTTTAGGATGTTTTCTTTATCATATTTATCCTCTTGCAAAATGGACCATGATTTGCCATGGTTTCGATTTGCTCGTACTGTTCATTCTGACGTAATATCGACGTAAGTGTTTTTCAACAATTGTCGTCTGACCAATGTGAATTTGATACAATTTGAAAACAAACACTTTTAGAAGGTAGCCAGATGTCTTGGTTTAAACTTTATTTTATTTGTATAATATATGAGAAGTATACAAACAACACAGAATACGATTACAATACAACCACTATACAAATGGGATTCAGAAGAAAGTCAAATGACTTATTTGAATCTGTATCCCAAGAGTTCACATTACTAATATATGTACTATCATGTTGTAATTGTCATTTATGTAGAGAATAATGGTCGCACTTTGTAGCTGTTTGGCGATAGGGGTACTAGTTGGCTATTGAGGGCTCCACGGGGAATGGAATGTAACGTCATAATTTCAGTGGTCTGTTGTTGGACTAAATTCAACAACCGCGTGAAATGTACAAAACATGAAACCTTCGTTTTCAAGTTTTCAAAATATCCACTTTTTGAAAGAAAAAACAACAGCTCCCATTTAAATGCATTACTAGGTATCAAATTTTACCTTGACGTTACAGTAAGTAGGTCAAAGTCAACATAGGATCATCATAGAATAAACTTGGTAGGCCCCAAGTCTCAAGTTCATCACCCTTCTGGCTCTTGCGAAAGCGACCTTTAAATGATTTTTATAATATAATGGTGGCCATGTGACCAAGACCTTTTGAACAAACTTTCGTGCCCTCATCCTGAGGAGCCTCCGTATGAAGTTCGAGTCCAATTTGCTAAGTGATGTCTGAGGAGATCATGTTTGAAAATGTTGACAGACGGGGAGACACGGAGGCATTGGTATACTATATTAGCTCACTCATCATAACCTTCGGCTAAAAAGCTAACGATGTTCTGAAAATGACAATGTTGTAATATGTTTATGATCTGAAATTATGGATGTTATACGTGTACATGTAGATGGTTGTTTTTTAACTTAAAAAAACCCTGAAATATTATACATTGTAGGCTGGGGCTTATAGACCAATCAAACGATTAAAAGGTATAAAAATACATAGCAGTCGTGTCGTTAACTCGTTGTATGCTGGGAATGTTTGCCTTCTTTTTTGGTGTCTGCTGATTTGCTATGCTTGATTTTTTTCTTCTCCAAAATCAACCTTTTCTAATATATATTTCGGGAATATTATCAGCGTGATGATGGCTTAAAACAGTTTGGATCCAGCTCATCCCCAACGTTTTATGCGGTCCTGAACTGGATCCAACTCGTTTGCAAAGGATACAGTCATGCTAAGACGAAAGGTACATGTACAGTTCACTCCGTGTTCACTACAAATAAACGTCATTTAGACTTCAAAGTTCACTACTAGTGGACGTCAGAGTGCACTGTGGTGCACTAGGTAGTGGACATGAAGTGGACCAGACAAATCAATAGTCTTATATGCATTAACAAGTGGTTTCTTGCTATGTAGACATTGGTGGGTTTAAGACTTAGACTAGAAGACCATTTGAGCCAGTGCATGATATTTCCAACAATGTGGCATTTTGACATGTGTAGGCTCAGATGAGCCTGTGCAGCCTCCTTTTAAGATTAAAAACTCCAAATGATGTTCAGTCAGTAGCTTAACACTCCTAGAATATTCAAGCGACTAGCAAAGGCTCTGGTCAGACTGTGCGTATGCGCAGGCTGGCCTGAGGCTTTGCTGGTCGCACATACCACATTGTTGGAAATCCCATTTCATGGCTCATTTCATATTGGTAAAAGGGAAATGCTTGGAAAAGATTATTCATTCATTCACTCATTAATTCCCTATCAGTATAATATGCGGAATGTTCCATTCAATTTTCATATTTTGAAAATATTCATTCATTCATTTTACGATTTTATTATTTGTTGGGAATAAGTTAGCTACATAAAAGTAAATTAGTTATGGCTTGTTTGGCATAAATGTCAGGCTACATAGCGAGCCCATGTATAGACTCCTGGCAGAAAATCCGAGCAACAGACTGGCGGACAACGACATCTGAATGCGGGACTATTGCTCACAAACGAAGTTAAATCATCGTATAAGTATAAAAAATATATAGTTGCGAAGAAAGAACATCTGCTCATAATGTTGTACAATACTTCTCATGCTTGCGGCCTACATCGTATATTGAATGATGCCAAAATCAGGCTTCCGTCTTGAACGATCGATTCTAGCCTATTTGTATGTCATTACCTGATAAATATTTGATAACAAAAGACTACATTGGTGATTACTTCTTGACTTTATCTACTATAGGGTTACAGAACCTGTAGGATCAAACGTAGACTAACATTTTTCATCAATGTACTTGTTACCAGTCTAACTCTGATGGCTCTGTTTTATGAAATTAGCCATTCTAGATCAAACGTAGACTGGCTCGTCCTTAAAAATTTTTTCATCAATGTGTCATATCATATACTTGTAGCCAGTCTAACTCTGATGGCTCTGTTTTAAAACAGAGCCATCAGAGTTATACTGGCTACAAGTACAGTGATGAAAAAATGTTTTAAGGGCTGGAGCCAGTCTAGATGAAAACGCAGAGTATCAATCACACAGAAAGACATTCACACATTCTGTCTGAGTTAATACTCTACATCCCAATTAAAACAATTCCAGTGGCGGATCCAGAGGGGGTTCAGGGGGTTCGCTTGAACCCTCCTCCCGTCCCCCGTTTTTAAATATCCTATGAAAATGAAATAATTTGGTATCAGTGAGACCAAATTATTTCATTTTCAAGGGATATGTAAGAAAAATGAGATAAAATCAGCAAAGCGAACCCCACACACCATTGTACATATGAACCCCCTTTCCAGAAATCCAGGATCCGCCCCTGCTATTCAGAACATTTTCCCAGGTTGAACCAGTACTAAGTACTGGTGCTAAAAGCCTTACTCGAGGGCTCAAGGACGGAAACTTAAAGCGGACAGCAATCCTAAAGATATGTATGTTTAATCTGAAAGAGCTCTATAAACCATGAATTTTGATACAAGTATCGCCAAAATCGGTTAAAAAATGGGGAAGTTATGGGTATTTAAAGAGTTCAATATGGCCAACATTTAACCGCCATTTTGAATATTCAATAAGTTTTCAGAATTTGTTCAACTGCTTAATTTTTAGCAATCAATACTATCACAGCAACTTTTACATAAGAAAAAATGTTTCAGTATTAAAAGATAATTGCAAGTAATCCATTTGTTTGTCTTTTATTTTGATTACGCATATTTACATGTAATTAGGCTGTGTGACGTCACTAAGCGTTTCATTACAGTCCTTTTGCAAATATTCAAACGCCCACAACTTCTATGTTTTTCAACCGACTTAGATGAAACTGGTATCAAAATGCATGGTTTATTAAGATCTTTTATATAAAACATAGTAATCATCAGGGTTGCCGTCCCCTTTAACACAATTATCCTGTGAGGCTCGAACTAGGGACCGCTCCGTCTCAAGTCTAATCAAAAGACAAATGAGTTAGCTCATTGGGCATTTGGGTTCCTTGGGAAAAACTATTCGTGAAACATGCATGGACAGCTGTCTAGAGGAGCGAGTTGCCCTTGGACGGATCAAGAGGAGAGGGACATGGGATCCCCTGTAAAATCACAAGTGACAATATGTTTCCTTAGAATTACTGGTACGGAGCCCCCAATTGCATCTCGAGGGAGGTCCTTACGGCCTTCTATGAAATATATTGATGGCTAAAAAAAAGTTCACAGGAACCCCCCCCCCCCCCCCCCACCCTGACGGAATTTTCTGGATCCGCGGATAATGCCTGGATTTTAGCCACCATTGACGACCCTCTTTTTTCTTGTGAGATGAGCGAATAGTTTTGCGAGACCATCTCGGCTGAGCCTTCGCTGATCGCATATGCGAAAATATTATGTGTTCATTCACACAATATTTGCCATGTTTATCATAACCAACATGTGATTAATTGAAAGCTCTACAGCCAACCAGATTTACTCTGATACATGGAATATTCATTGTTCGGGCCCATTTGTCCTCAAGTAAGACTCAAACCTGTCTGAGCCACAGTGACTGTGTGAAGCTTAACTTAACAAATACTGTAGATTCGGAAATTTTCGCGATAATTTTATTTTCGCAAATAGCATTAAAAGAAATATTAGTGATTTGAACAAGAAAAACTATAACATGTGTTACATGTTATAAACGGCGTTGTTGAAAGGTTCTTATGAGTAATAATAGATGAAGGATAATAGTGAAGTTTTTTTTTCTCGCAATGAGATATACATTAAAGCGGCTTTGAAAGGAGTCATTAAATGCTTGACGTTTCGCTCATACATAAACTATTCAATCAGACGGTGTGATGGGGAAGCAAGCTATTGTGAAAGCTTATGTTTGTTTTCAAACCACAGCGTCACCGAGACCCTTCGATTATGAATACAAAAATATAAGACTTCTTCCTTAACATAACTGTAACTGGGCTGATCAAATATTAGATAGACATTTAATTGTTCAAAATATTATCCATTTTGGTCACTTGCTATACCACCGCAACTTTTCTTTACAAACACGGGTAGCTCAAAAAAGAAACAGACAGCCAGTGTTGAAAAACGTGTCCCTAAGAGATAATCAGCCCGGGACCAAAATCGTCATTAATTTTTCTATTGCGGTATTAACGATGTTAAGGGAATTTCAATATATTAAGCCTTTTGAGAAACGTTTGAGATATCAATCTTATTTGGTACTTATCGCATCTTCAAGCAGAGAAGGCTCAGTCGAGTTTATGCCAATGCACAGCCTCGCCTGAGCTTTTGCTGCTTGCAGTAAACTAGAAAGAAAATCTTGAAATTAGGTATCTGTCGCAATTTAAAGCAACGAAGGTTCAGTCGAGTTTATGCCAATGCACATGCAGTCTCGCCTGTGATTTCGCTGCTCGCATCAGATGAGAAAAAAATATGGAAATTTGCTATTTTTCGAATTTTAAAGCTAAGTCGAATTTACGAAAATGCACAGACTCGCCTGAGCCTTCGCTGATCGCTGAAATGAGAAATAATATAGAAATTCGCTATTTCTCGATTTTTGAAGCTCAGTCGAGTTTGCGACAAGAGTAGCGTCTCGGTGGCGAGATGCAGCAGTATCAGGGGTTTTATACCCAGCATGTTTTTTTTTGTTTTTTGGAATAAGTGAAATATGCCAACGTGAATTGTTCGCATATTATTTTGCATGTTAATTTGGCCGCCAAAGATAACTTGATTGTCCATTGTTTCTATGATGCTTCAGAATATTGTTAGCTCCTATCATAATTAAATCTCGTTAGCTAATTAATTAATCATATACAATTATGGGCGTGATGAGTTTAATTCCTTAACACTCTCGTTAAAGGTGGGTTATCAAGTCATTGACAAACTCAACCGCTATAACGTATAGCTTTATTTAGGCCAATTCAAATATACTTTTTTTATTTTCATACTCTTTGCCAGCTTTATATATTGACTTTTTCTTTATCATTTTTTATCCTCTTGCAAAATGGACCATGATTTGCCATGATTTCGATTTGCTCATGCTGTTAATTCTGACGTAATATTTAGGTAAGTGTTTTTCAACAATTGTCGTCTGACAAATGTGAATTTATTTCAATTTGAAAACAAACACTTTTAGGTGGTAGCCAGATGTCTTAACAAATGGAAAAAACACAAAAGTTTTCAGAAAAATCGTTTTATTACACTCCCACTCGCAGCGTTTCTTTGCTAACGTCAGTCTTAAATTTTCAAACATCAATAACAGACGGGTGACGTCCGCGTATGTCGCGACACTTTTGTCTTTTATGCAACTGATTGAGGAGTATCTGTCAACAACTTTTTTTTTTATTCCTGATCCTTATGATATAAAGGGCCAATTACGTCAAAAATCAATGACGTCATATAGACGTAATGAATGTTGCCAAAGGCCTAAAACTTAATGTTTTGATTTTGTCTTTCCTTTTGCTTTCAAGAACAAACATCAGTTCGAAAACTTTTTTCGTTCATAATGGAAGGTATGGGTACTCTGTAACTTTTTGAATTTGAGTTGTCTCAGAATTATCGCGACGTCACGGCAATCATAAGCCACAGCGTTTCGATTTTCTTATTGAATGCAAGCTGAGTGATGGAACTTGTCAATTTTATTTTTCACATAATGAAAATATCTAATTTTCGACATAAATTAGCATTTATCAAGTGGTGCGTTTTTAAAATCATTCAGTATAGATGACAAAACGAAATATATAATTGGCATCTAAAATGTTTTTGTAGGCAAAAATTGAAATTCCCTTGACATCGTCAATGCCGCAATAGAAATATAAATGGCGATTTTGGTCCCTTGATTAATTTTCTCTTAGAATATTAGATCAATTCAAATATTGTTTTTATTTTTATACCCTTTGGGATCTTTTAAAACAAAAATATAAAAAAAATTGGGATTTAAAAGGTTTCTATAGCCTAATTTTGGAATATACTCGACATCTTCAATACCGCGAAAACTGGTTCGGGGTGTAAAATGCATGACAGGGTCCGGTATTAGTGCTAGTAATTAACAAAAAATCAAAAAGTCATAAAGAATCTTTATAAGCATTTTTAAGAAGGCTTTATAATGAACATGTGATCCAATTTTTAGGTCGACATTTGCATTTTAAATACCATTTTGATGCTTGCAAACTTTGGTCCCGGAATTTGGTCCCGAGTCTCGGGCATTGGTCCCGGCTTTTATTCCTTCCCCTTGTTATCTTCAGTCTTTTATGAAAACCAATACTTGTCCGCGGAGAAAGAAGACTTCTCAAGTCGAAAGAATAATATCCCGTGCATTTTCCTCCTTTAGATGGAAAGAAATCCAACCCCAGCCATGAATTTGCGAATGAAAGGAAAAATCTACAAGCATGTCACGGATAAACAGTTCAATATATACATGTACGTCCCTGGCATGATGATCGTTTGACACAATTTGCTTCGAAAACGAACCTGAGGTCAAACCAAATGAATGACCTATTTTCCGCGTTTTGCCTTTAATCTTTCTTATGTTATTTTCTTTGCTTATTCATATTTTCTGCTTGTATGCCCGTTGTCCGTTCTGTTTGTTTGTTTAAGATTTTCTTGCCTCAATTTTCTAATAAAATAAAAAGTTCGTTTCTGTTTTATCGTGGCACGAAATAATTTAACCTCGCACACTGCTAAATATAGAATGAATGACGTCACAATGATTTACAGAATAGTCCTTCATATACTTATTTAATATACTTATTTAAGAATTTCGTATCTATAGTAATGAATTTATCAATTAGTTGCCCCAAAAACCACTGAAAAGTTATTCTAAGTTAGACCATTAGACCAGCTGGCGACGGTGAAAAATAGGTACAGTCCGTGGGTAGAATAGCTGTTGAACATCCGACATTTACACTGAAAAGACACCCGATTTTAGACGTTTTAAATACTCTTTTAATAAGAGAAGTCTAAATTTGTTTTACTTTACCCTTGGAAAAACGAAAAAATTTAATCAAAACGTTATTCATTGAACAATAACTTTGATCACACCCCTCTTCGGAAGAGTCCATTTCAAAACCAATTACAATTATAGGCTAAGTAACCACTGTTTCATAAATGAACTAATATTAGTTACTTATGCATTAATAAGTAACGCCGTAGAAAAATCGCGACTAAGGCAAGATTTACCTATATCAGTAAACAACAGAGTGATTTGGCCATTTCGCGAGGGTTTTAATTTCACGATCGAAGCTTTGCGAAAATAAATTCCTCGCGAAAATTTCCAAATTTACAGTAACAAATAGTCGTTCTTAGCTTGAATTGCCTTCTAGCTCCATGCCATTTTGGTCGGTCTACATTTTAGCCATATGCTTTTCTAAGAAATTGATTATTTGGTAATTTGAATAAAACAGCCAGAGAATGTTTGTCTCGACCCTATACCCATTATTCTCCTATAACATTCTATTTCTCGCTATTACTGAAGATATATGACTTCGAATACACATTATTTGGAAATAACCACTGCCTACAAATCTTAACCAGGCCACAAAGCAGAGGGCTTATTATTCCTTTAACTTTCTTAAATGATTGGCCTCCAGTTTGAAGCAATAACGTTTGGGCAGTTCATAGGAGAGACTCTTTAAGTTACAATGTAACCCTTTTCATTCAGGGGCAGACTTGATTTAGCTGTTCTCTCTACTCCTTCCACTCCGAACAGCAGAACAGAAATCAAGTGCGCTGGAACACGTGTGCTGGCGTACGCCGGAGTACACCATATTCCAATGTGGTATGTGGTGCAGACAGAACAGTCACGTGAGCTGTTCCAAAATAAAATGAAATGGCAGAGCACTGCCTACACTGTAATGAGATATATGTATGTTTCAGTCTTTCCCGATAGGTTCTGATAATTATTTTTGTTGAAAAAATATGATAATTAGTAAAATGGATTGAAAGCACATGTATTTTGTCATTATTTTTTCTTCTTCTTGGCAATCGGATTGTGTTATTTTTTCACAATTCAAACAGTAATCGTTTTATTTACCCCGGAGTACTCCAAGGTGTCCAATTTTGCTTGTTTTAGATGGCTGATCTAGCGTACTCCGCGCCCGACTCCGCGTACTTTAAAATTGCTAAATCAAGTCCGCCCCTGGATACCTGTAACAGGTATTTTGGCAAACAGTGAAGACCCTGGTGAAATGTCGCACATGGCATCCAGATTGGAACAATAACGTTTGGGCAGTCCATGGGAGAGACTTTTCAAGTAACACTTTAACCCTTTTCATTCTGGATACATGTAACAGGTACTTTGGCAAACAGTGTTGTCCCTAATGAAATACCGCATACGGCAACCAGATTGGAACAATAACGTTTGGACAGTCCGTAAGAGAGACATTTTAAGTTACAATGTAACCCTTTTCATTCTGGATAGCGGTAACAGGTACTTTGGCAAACAGTGATGTCCCTAATGAAATGTTGCATACGCATCCAGTTTGGAACAATAACGTTTGGACAGTCAACAGGAGAGATTTTACAAGTTACAATGTAACCCTTTTCATTCTGGATACCGGTAACAGCTACATTTGGCAAACAGTGATGTCCCTAATGAAATGCCGCATACGGCTTCCAGTTTGGAACGATTACGTTTGAACAATCAATAAGAGAGACATTTCAAGTTACAATGTAACCCTTTTCATTCTGGATACCGGTAACAACTACTTTGGTAAACAGTGATGTCCCTAATGAAATGCCGCATACGGCATCCAGTTTGGAACGATTACGTTTGGACAGTCAATAAGAGAGACATTTCAAGTTACAATGTAACCCTTTTCATTCTGGATACCGGTAACAGCTACTTTGGCAAACAGTGATGTCCCTAATGAAATGCCGCATACGGCATCCAGTTTGGAACGATTACGTTTGGACAGTCAATAAGAGAGACATTTCAAGTTACAATGTAACTCTTTTCATTCTGGATACTGGTAACAGATACTTTGGCAAACAGTGATGTCCCTAATGAAATGTTGCATAAGGCATCCAGGTTGAAACAATAACGTTTGGACAGTCAACTGAAGAGACATTTCAAGTTACAATGAAACCCTTTTCATTCTGGATAGCGGTAACAGGTACTTTGGCAAACAGTGAAGACCCTGGTGAAATGCCGCATACGGCGGCATTTCACCAGGGTCTGTACTATTTGCTAAATGTAAATTTAAAGCAATCTTCAGGGACAGAAATGCACCATTGTATAGAAATTCTGACCGACGGGCAATCCCTTAAAATACATTATGGACATTTCAATACTTTTTTTCTATGACTATGTATGGGATAACCCATCACATTGAAATGGGTTACACCATTTTCTCTGCATTTAGCCCTGAAGATCAACTTTACCCAAACATTCAATGTAGACCTGATTAGAAGTGTTGGTATGTGGCATCTCATCTGGCTCAACGCCGGTCAATGTAACAGTGTATGGCGTTGATCTGCCAGATAATGGTTTATACTTCTAGGCCTGAAATCTGCTCTATGTTCGGACATGCATTTCTTAATCATCATAGTTTCCAGAAAGAAAACAATATTGACGTGCTTCGTGTGTTGTTATTTTTTCTTGTCGTTTATATGCTTTCGCGTGACTTAACATATTGAAACTGGAATTGATTTAAAGAAGAAAATGGCTAAATCTGTTAATGATACCTTACATTTACGTAGGCAATCTAGGTGCGGGAAATGTATTGCTTTATAATAAATCCAACTGGTACAAGTGGGCATCGAAAAGTTTGAACTACGCGTAAAAAGAGCCAGAACCAGTCGATTCTCGTTTACTCGAAGCCCTCCAGACCATTTTTTCGAATTATCAGTTGTTCGAATTAAATGGGGAAGTCATTAATAATTGATAAACTAAAATGAATAGATTAAGTTGTTTCTCTATAAAAAAATATAATTGAGCCGCGACATGAGATTTCCAGCAATGTGGTATGTGCGACCAGCAAATGCTCAGACCAGCCTGCGCAAACGCACAGTCTGATCAGAGCCTTTGCTAGTCGCTTGAATATTTTATGACTGTTAAGCTACTGACCGAACATCACCTGGAGTTACTAAGCTTAAAAAGAGGCTGCACAGACTCGTGTGAGTCTACACTTGTTAAAATGTCACATTGTTGGAAATCATATTTCTCGGCTCATATTATGCCTTGACCTTCCAGATCTATTATACCAAACTTGGAATTTGGTCAAACATATACCCGACAAAACATGAAATGCACCACGAAGAACTGTTTTAGTTTATATCAGAGCAAAGGTATGTCAGATGACGGCTGCGTTACACATCTTTTGTAATCAGGGATCAAAATGTGTTGAAGAAAATTGGTCATGAACCAAGTGGGGGGTCAAATTGTGAAGTCACATAAGATAAACGTTTGTATATTGCTCTCATGCTGGATAAGTTCAAGCAATGGGACTAGTCTCAGTGAACCAATATGTACTGAGGCACTTATTCTTTGCAAATGTTATCTATAAATTCATCATACGCGATAATTGAAGGCTAGGTAGCCCCTTTCTTGTGACTACCCTTTGATAACGATTCCATATTAGAGATAAACCTTACAAAACGTGTAAAGATTTTAACATTGTTTTACTGACTTTAAACGGTCCTAACTGATGTAAATGAATTTTGGAATAGAAAAAAACATCAATAACACATTTGGATGTCTCACATAACGACAACCTATCTTTTTCATACTTCGCAAATGAAAAACATACTCGTTATTCCATTTAGACAGTAGCATTGAATAAATACTTCAAAAACTCGTTTACCATAAGCCTTGCTATGTTTTGGTCCTACACAGGGAAGGTACAGATACTCATCTACGCCACACTCCATTTTTAGTAAGATTTGATCAGAAATGAATAGTTCATAACAATTAACATTTTTGTATTAAAGGAAAAACTTAATGGGGGAAATCGTAGTGGTGCGTTTCTTTTTCGTCGGGTATATTTTAAATATACGTAAAGTGTTTTTGTAGTAGCAGATGTCGAAGATGGGTTTTCTATTGGCTTGGCATAATTCAGTTACATTGTTTTTAAACCGGTACATTGTCTGTTGAGATTTATGTCCACATGCCAGCATTAAAGGTTTCAAAATACAGTAAGTGTAGCAAGGAAAAACATTATTTTATTGTCAATGAACTTAAGATTGTATTTCAAAACGTTCTTCTTACTATACTGTATGGGTAACACTTGTCAAAATAGCAGTCTCAAATGAAAAAGCAGCTTATGGAATATCTTTTCTTTTCTTACCCTTATAAACTCATTTTTTTTCTTGGCGAAACATGGGACCTTGATCGGCCTGTGCGATTGCACAGGCCAATCATGGTCTTCCGTTTCACATTGCTCTATAATTTTATACATTACACGAGTATATTTCGATAAGGTACCTTTTCTCATGACTTCGTTCATTTTTTTTATTTGTAATTTTTTGTCTGTCAAGAATCAGATGACTTTCAATTTGAATAGTTAAAATGATTTGTGATTTTGACAGACACTTGACGGTTGAGTGCCATAGTGCACTAACTGACATACATAAAGTGAATAAAACTTGAAGTATTTGCAGTTTCTCTTGAACACGAGGATCCTATGGCACTCAGAAAATCGCATACTCAACAAGAAAAGACACGACAAATACATGTATCAATTAACTCTGGTAGCAGGTGTGTATTTTTTCAGTTACCTATCATATAAACTGCATTGATGCATGTTGACTTGATAAACGTTATCTATCTCACTGCATGCATCTTTATTAGGTCAACATGACGCTGCACTTTTTGAATGACATCGTCGATAACGTAGAATCGAAACAAATATCGATAATTACCTCATAATCGCTAGTTTCAAGAGCGAACCAACTTCTCGACTGATAAATAGAATATTTGATATCAAGCTTACCTGGCACGACTTCGTGAACGCATGTTGAATTGCTTAGCAGAGCCTCACGATTCAACAAGCATTCCCGAAGCTTTGCCTGGTACATGTAAACATGATATCAAAAGAAACTCACCTAGACTAGCCAGGAAAAGTAGCAGCTGCCAAGCAAACATTTAAAAGCTAAGATTCAGAGAATTTATTTCCCCGCCTCTTAATATTATACAATTATTGACTTCAATGAGGTAAACATAAGGATTTATCTACCCGAAAAAGTGATAATTCAACGAGGCCACCAGGCCGAGGTGAATATAATTTTTAAGGGTATATAAATCATTATGTCTACCGAAATTGAAGTCACTTACTGTTTTGTTATGTGACTTTTCATTTAAGAATGAAAATTTTGCTACATGTACTTTCACTTTTGTTGTTAAAGACATGCTCAACCTTCAATCTATAGACTTTCTCACAAGTTTTAGCAACTGTTATTAAAATATTATAATGTAGTATTTTGCATTTTCAAATGTATATTAATTCTCTTAATGGGGAATATAAAATGTTATCTTAAAACTGTTTTACCGTTTGTTTATTCAAACAAAGATAAATAAGCAAACAAAACAAAACAAAACTGTTGTAAAAATACATGAAAGTCTTTAATTGACCTGTTGGGAGGTGCAACAGCAAATCATGTAAATTTCATGCAGCACATGCTAGTTACACAATCATCATGCTATTTTTAGCTCTCTAGAGGGTAATATTACAGAAGTGTAAAAAAACATTAACTTCTGGAAACTAGTTCCAGCTGGTTTTCATGCAATATTAACTTGTGGACCGGTTTAGACCAGTTTCCAGGTAGACATAGAGATTTATGAAGACAAATTGGGCCAATCAGGAGACAGGATTCTCTCCAGTCATATAACAACTTTTATTCTCAGTTACCTCTCATATTAACTGCATTGTTGCACAATGACCTGATAAACGTTACTTATCTCACGGCATGTGCCTTTATCAGGTCATGATGACGTTGCACTTTTTTAAAGACGTCATCAATGACATTGAATTGACACAAAAATCTATAAATACGTCATTATCGCTAGTTTGATTGTAAACTGATAAACAGAGTACCAGATTCGCGTCTTTTGATATCAAGTTTACCAGGCTTGACTTTGAGACGCATGTTGAATCGCTCGGCAAGCCTCGAGATGTCAACAAGCATTCTCAAAGCCTTGCCTGGTAAACTTGATATCAAAAGACACTCATCTAGTATTCTCTATATCTATGAGCTATCATCTTAAATAAGTAAGTTAAACAGGACATAGTTCACAAAAGAGTAAAAGTAAAACAAATTAATCTGAGAAGTTTATCCAAAGCGCATGCACGTCTCCAGACAATTGATAAAGCACAGTCCAAATTGAAAACTCAGTGTAAAAGTGTAGCAGGAGCTTTGCACACAAGATACCGCCATTATTATACTGTGAATAGTATTAAAGGCAGGAAAGATTACTGAAACGTTCTCAACCTAGAAATATAAACCTTAAAAATCTGAAAATTGCGTAGAAATAATATGCACATGTTATGGTACATGTAAGACTCTGAAGCACACACGCGTTTAAAAAAACACAATCCGTATAACACCTGTGCACAGAATGTACCTCTTATCTAGATATATTGATGGTATAATATAGCCTGGAAAATGTCTAAAAGGAAGTAAGTATGACCGGGAAATGCCACCATCACATACTTCAGACCAGCCAACGGCACATGAGGTAGAGATACATAACACTAACAGTCACATAGTATGAAGAAGACAATAAAAGTAAAGCAACTAGCTTTCTTTTCCACAGCAAGAGGATTGCAAAAACTAGTAAGAACACTGCGTACTGCTTGAAAACGAGGACCAAACGATTGGAGCAACAATAAATAACTAATCAACAGCAACAAAACCACCGCCTTAAAATGCCATAACGTTGAAAAAGTGACAATGTAAATGTTAGAATCGATACCAACACGACATGCACATCTTCGGAATATTTCAAAAGTATCTGCAATGTTTCAAATGTGTCTACATTAAACTGTAGGAGACATTGGGAATACAAGTAGCCATTGTTTAAATACATTGATACCATTGAAACTGGAAAAATATCTACGTTTTACATGCAGAAAAATCACCGAAGATTAATCGGAGGATTGAATAAAACCATATGCACACTTACCGATCATTACAAAGTAAGTACATGAATGGGCACAAAGCATTTGCAATGTTTCAAAAAGACATGAGGTGCGCACACAAAATATTCCCTAAATATTCACATTTAGACATTGATGTCATTCAAGCTCATAACAACATGTGCGGATGCAGAAAGTTATGTCAGAGAGGGTCAAATTTTGACAACGTTTTTTGTTGTTGTTTTAGTTAAATAGGAGAGGAAGGATCCAAATACCACTATTAACGGGCAATCATCAGCCCGCCTGCGAAACGTCATTTAAATGGCATTTCGCTGGCGTGCCGATAATGGCCCAATGTTGAATGCTTGCTTGGTAGCTTTGTGATTTTCAGGGGATCTGGTCCGGTATTGCTAAGAAACCCTATATTTTTTGTGATTTACCATGGGGTCCGGATCCCCTGCCCTCCCCTCTGGATCAGCACATGAACAGATTCTAAGTAAATCAAAATGTGCCAGAGTTCACAATTTTGAAAATGTCACAAAGGTTATCTGAAAACCATATATGACCAAATGAACATCTTTAGACCATGACAAAAGAACTTGCAAAGTTTAACTGTTATAAAAAGATTGGTATGAAACTGAAGTAGGGGTTAGAGATTGGTACTATTCAAGGCGGAAGTTCCCAACATAAGAGCATTACAAAACGTAATCCAAGAATTACATAATAAACCCATTCACATTTTCAGATTATGACTATAGCAGAAAAGGAGAAAAAACATAAACAATCCAATTAACGACCAGTTATCCTTACAGCAATAGCACCTCTATGCTTGAACATATCGTTGTAGTCCATATTATGGACCACAAGACCGTCATGAAAACCAGTATTGGCCAGTGGGATCTACTCCTGTTTATGAAAGTAAGAAAAGTGGCAAAGATCAGAAATCGATACACTCAAGTACCACACCTGATCCAGAATACCACATGGGAAGTGACAAAAACACAATTGAACATCACAAACGAGAGCCAAGAGACCAGTCCTTTCCCAGCAGGTGACCACAAGGCAGCAATGAACACACACAAAAGCATGACAAACACAAGATATAAATAACCACAAAAGAAGCACCGCCTTGGAACAGTCAGTAAAAATGCTTTACTGGAGGGCTTAAACAGGTTTCACGGTGCAAACCTCATCCTTAGTTCAGATGTGGATCAAGACACATAGATGTTTGGTTTGCATGAAAGACCCCTAACTTATCCATTCATCCACTTCTGCTAAAAACGGATGACATCACCAATAATGTCAACCAGAGTCACCAAGAGGACATGGGCATATTGGATTTTACGAAATCCTTCGATAAGGTCTTACATTGAATATTTGCAAGAAAAAAGACATACATGTACCATGTCGTCCGTGGTTCCACACTCAATTGGTAGACATACTTTCTATAATAACAAAACTAGCACACTTCACCTTGATTGTTGTGTAAATATTAATTGCATTTATTTTAACACTTTTGTCAACTGCAGTGAGAAGTAAACTTTCACTAGTAGAGGCGACGTAGGCATGCATGCTTCCGTCCAATAGTCGACATCAGCATCTGTCTATCAATCTTATCCGCATTTATGTCGCTATGCTCGCCCCTGCGTATGCTTCAATAGACGCATTATTATATTATGTGAAAATGAATTGTGCAGGTGAAAGAATGGAAGAGGAGAACGCAGCATGAAATAGTAGTAGATTGAAAGAAGTAAAGAAGGAAAGAAAGAAAGATGCCTTTTAGTGTGTATGATTCCAATACTATTGCTTGACTTTTCGCTTACTGTAAAGGCGGCAACTTTATCATATTCATATCTGGGTGTGGTTC
Source organism: Loripinus fragilis (assembly GCA_964019695.1). Classification (NCBI taxonomy): domain Eukaryota; kingdom Metazoa; phylum Mollusca; class Bivalvia; order Lucinida; family Lucinidae; genus Loripinus; species Loripinus fragilis. The sequence goes on along the minus strand of OZ026529.1, from coordinate 58,469,646 downwards.
GGCTATTTCATCTGCTAAGGAAAGGAAATCAGGTTTTATTTATAATTTGGTAAAGAGTTAATAAGCTTTTTGAGCCGCGCAAACGTGCGTGCATTCCACGAAAATCCTAACCGTATACACTCTGAACTCACACTTATTAACCCTTAAAGCGCATAATCACAAAATGTATGTTTTTTGTCGTCCACTAAACTATTTGAAGCCCCATAGATAAACAGTGTGGACCAAGATCAGACTGCTCCTGTAGGAGCAGTCTGATCTGGGTCCACAATGTTGCCTCCCTGCTTATGTTAAATAGACATTTTCAGATGCAGCTATTGTCGCTGGCGTTTTAAGGACTAAATAATGACTGAGGTGGTGGCACAATATGATACAGTTACTTTTGAATAAAACCACGCCTCCTTTTCAGCTTTTACCTATGTCTGAGATTGACCAGTCCTAATTACGCATTCATGAGGCGCCGCCTTTACAGTAAGCGAAAAGTCAAGTGATACCAAACGAAAGCTTGACTGAAATGCTACAAAAAAGGCCCCATCAATAGTACCATTTCGGTCCAGCTTTCACATGATACACTAGTTATTTGACTTATCCCGGGTTAGATGATATAAAGAGATACTATAAATTTAATATAGTGCCGGTAAATGCTATCGCCAAATCTCAGTAATAATGGGTGAAGTATACACACCAACGGTGGACACACCAGGGTATCAGTTTCAAAAATTGGGTCACCTTTGAATGACAAAGAAAAAATGTCAGCAAAATTATTCTTTTGATCCGATTATATCTATAGATCATATGGCAATGACTATCTGTTCAAAAGAAGAAATGAAAGAAGTAATTTGTAAATACGAGGTCTCTGTCACTTGAAATACGATTCAATAATTTTGGTTATACTACTGTCGTGCCAGCCAAGAGTGACAGTGACGTCATATTTTGTTTACAACGTTACTATGGACTTAGAATCGATAGATCACTTGTGTATTAATCCTATCCGCAGGATAGGATTAATACACACGTTGTATATCGATTCGCATTAGTTCAAGTGGAGTGTACAAGTCAATGTTTTACTTAACAATTGTAAACAAAACATTTCGTCACTGTCACTCTTGGTTGGCACGACAGTAGTATGCTATCCAGTACATTAATTATTTTAATGCTTCTATTTGATTTACTGTTTGAGTGCTATAGAATATTTCTGTAGTTCAGAAGCATTTTTCGTCCATCTTGCGCCTTCTATCCCCCATCCTATCCAATATTTTTGGGTATAGTATGCTATCCAGTACATTAATTATGTTAGATAGATAGATAGATATTCTTTATTTCCTCCATAATGAAGAGTTCACAATACAAAGAATGATACAAATACAAAACAACATACTAACAATGAATATATCACACATGTGAACAGTTAATGAAATAAGAGATGCATGCAATAATGCATTCAAAATTATGATCAATGTACAGATATAAGGCATAAAGAAGCAGTTCGTCTCCTCCTGTATGCGTTAATAACTGCGTAAACGTATATACAATATATATACAAGGGGTTTCTACCCACATGAGACAGTAAACATAGACTCATGCCAACGATATATACTACTAAAATATTCGATCAAAGCAGCGAATAACAAACCACTTAAAGTGTTTGTAAGCGCTGGCTGGCACGCACGTTCTCGCCTGTAAACACTCTCATTGTCGCTGCATGTACATGCGACAATGCTACCGCATCGCAAACCCTGATGACAGGTTTTCTAGCGTCAAAGAGCATGTGATCTTCGTCGAGAGAAACTCTGCCTTCCTGGTTTGTGACAATTGCAATTGCGCACACAATTTCAGATCGTTAGTAATGACAATGCGAAGGCGCAGAGATACCCAATTAAATGGTTTACGACTACTTCTTTACAAGGCAGAAGCTTTGCAATAAGCAACAATGAGCATAAAGCCTTAATTAATGTCTATTAATAGAGCCTAGGCCACGTGTAGAAACCTTTATCCACATACTATGAATCCTAGACATACATATAGATCTGAACTGTTGAAATTGGTCACCAAGTATAAAACTTACTATATCATCATCTAGGCCAAGAAATATCATCGTTAGGAATGCTTTGTCCAAACTCCTAAGATATGTGCAAACGTCACTATTGAGTTGCTGTATAGAATACCATAGCCTTGACCTGTCTAAATTCAAAAATAAGCAATCATGGATACAATGATCCACTACATTATCATAATTGGTACTGCATTTAGGACAAGACACTGGATTACAAAAAGGATTGCCAACAATATTTGCTATCATATGTACACATGAAATACTAGCAGCCAGATAACTACGGCTTTCTTTCGAGGAGATCCATAATACATGGGGTGAATACTCAGTATGTAACAGCCTGAATCTATCAAACTCTGGAGCAGATAGTCTAGTTTTCCAAGAGCGTATTTCTTTGTCATGTATCCGACGCTTAACTAAATGTTTCCATCTTATCTTAGATGGAAATGTGTTTGTTTTTACATAGTTGTTAAAATATTCTGTAAGATCATATTTTTCCATGATTTTAAAAATATCAGGGATATAACCTTTCTGGGACACATTGTTAATTGTAAAAGAAGCTAGACGTCTGTAGAAACAGTCACGTACCCAACAGTTGCTGATATTTCTGCAAAATTGTCCAAATAAAGTGAGCTTTCTGAAATCTATTTCTGATTTAATGGAATATATACCCAAAAGACTCAAAGTCTGATTCTACATCTACACACATTATTTGTGCATGCGGGCAGCGACGTTCCTGACAAGATTACTCCGATCATCATAATTTATGGTTGAAATCTGTTTATCATGCATCTTACATATTTGCATAATCAATATATGTTTGGTCAAAATTAGATTCAGACGTTACTTTCTATTATGTTTGTAGTTTCTATAGTTCATATTTTCATTTTGTTTATAGTTCAACCATTCAGTTGTTAATTTCATATGCAGTTCTTAGACGTTCAGCTGCAAAATAGAGTAAATCTAGTTTCTAAGAATGTCCTAGTACTACATATCAAAACAAGGACTAAACACAGAACCACCACAAACAATGGGAGCAACAACAACAGAACTATCGCATTTGAACAGACAGCAGCCTTCACCACTTTGGGGGGGGGGGGGTTGCGGGGGTGTTCTTTAATGCATTTTACTGGTACCACATTTTCGCCCTAGATTTTGTTGTTGTTAAAACACAAAAACAAATCTTTAGTTTGCATGGCGGCTTCCTAACTTGTGCAATGTATCAGCATAGGGAAACAATCTAATCAAATTAACGCAATATGATAAAACAAGAAAAGGGGCTCACAACCCACAGATAGTCAGAGCTAAAGAAAACCTCAAGCTGAGTCACAATGGGCACAGCCAAAGACAAGCATCAGGCACCGACCAACCGATTAAAGCTTCACGTCAGGGCCGTCATTGAATCGGAGGCATGACCCATGGTCGTGCATTTAAAGAGGAAATCATAGCTATAAACCGTGATTGAGTTTACAGCCATATATGCAGACTGTTGCATGATATCCATGCTATATCCAACTTTTTATAACGTTTATTCATCGTTTTGAATTGATCAATAAAATTAGGCTTTCAAACATTTCCTTTGGATTTATAAAGTAAATCACTGATATGCACTGTTGCAGAAGATTTTTAAACCAATATTGCACTTATTATGCAACGCTGGGTGTCTGCAGTAGGATTTAGAAATGCTTTATGAATTTTATGATCTTCAATTAGACATTTAATCACTATCAGTATCACACCCGTGATAGTTTAAACCTGTTCTGATATGCAAGGTTTAGTGTTATTCTTAGAAAGGAAGAAATATGTGTGAAACGCTTTAAGCTTATCACTTTCTAGGATACATGGATACATTTTTAAGCAAGTGGTGGGTGTTCCACAGGGAGGTAATTGTTTTAGCAAGAGAATATTTATTTAACCATAAAACATGCCAGAATATAACAAAACATGTTAAAATATAGTATTTAATAGTCCATCATTAATTAAAGCTGCATAGTCTGTAACTTTTGATTTTTTAATTTTAGAACGAACGTTTCCATTTTTCGAGAACACAGTAAAAAAGTAAAATTCAGGTATACATTTTACCAATTTCGTAAATCAAAACAACAGCATTTGTGTTAAAATAAACTGTCTATAATTGTTGGAGGGACGCAAGTAATTACCGAAAAGAGAAAAACACACCTGTTTTTATAAAATAATTCACTTTTCCGTGCAGTTTTCAGCAAAAGTACACAGATTTATTGTGAAAACATAACTTAATTCTGCTTTTACAAATGATTTAAAAATAAAATAAAAAAAATAAAAAAAATGTTCATAGTTGCAGGCTTAGTCTCTTTAAGAACTGTTATTTGTTTTATAGAAGTTTGCTCAATCAGGCTGTCATATAAGATGTTCAAAAATAATATGTTGCAAGTCTCCAATTTATGAATGAAAAAAAATCGCGGTGCAGTGGGTTGGTGTGACATGCACCATACATGAGTTTACATAGATCTAGATAAGCGTAAAATTGTGACTATTTTTTTTACCCATCATTTTAAAAATGTGTTTTGGAGGCCTGAGTTTACACTGTATAGTCTCACTTTACAGTTTGATCAAAGTTTGAATAATGTTTGTATAAACACTTAGAAAAAACATTATCAATTTGCCATAAATATAAACGTTATAGAAAGTCCAGAGATAGCAATGTTCAGTTCATCTACTCGTACTCTTTAAATGGTCTCAATATCACAATGAGAAACATGAGAGGGGTTAGATTGTGTTGATAGTTTAGACATTTAAAAGTCAAATAATAATCAAGATTAAAATAATAATTCGAGATCCGCTTGAGAGCATAAGCTATTTGTATGTCTAGATGTGTTAGTTTGACAGGTTCTTTATAGACGGATCATCGCTTATGTTTATGATAAATGTGTTGATAATTCTTCTTATTATGCTCAAATTTATAACTTTTTGGCGATTTTATACTTAAAATTTATCAGCTTTTCGTCTGTAAATATTAGTTAATTGCTTTTTAGCCTGGGCTGCCCATTAGTTATTAAAGAGTCATTTTCTTTGTTTATTCAAAGTATATTAGTTTGATATGATTGTTTCCCTGCATAAGTTAGAAATTCTCCATGCGAGCTAAAGAATTATTGTGTTTCAGCAACAGCAAAATCTCGGTCGAAGATTTGGCCAGATTAACATATACAAGCCCCCTCACACCCCCGGTTACTGTCCGTTCTAAGGTAGTGATTCTGTTGTTGTTTCAGGATTCATTGCTCACGTTGTGTTGAGAGGTTTATGTTGGGTCCTCATTATGTGGTGTGGCTATTGGTGCCCTTTCCTATTTCGCAATCATCTTTGGGAAGAAATAGCTGGTTGCTTTCTCGATGGATGTCTTGTGACTGTTAATGTTTATGTGGCTCTTCCTCACAGTGTCTCGGGTTGGCTGACGTGTGGGTCTGTGGTTGTTGATTCGTTGTTGACCGTTACTCTCATTGTGTGATTCTGAAATTGTTCTATGTATTGTTGTGCGTTACTTTGAGTCCATTCTAGTTTTGCAATCATCTCGATGGGGTAAGAGAGAGCTGGTTGCTTTGCTTAGTTTGTCTTCATGGTGTCTCGTGATTGTTGTGTGGCTCTTCCTCGCGATGCCACGGGTTTGTCTGCAATTTGTAATTGTGGTATTTCCTGATTATACTCACCTACAATTTTTGTGGTATTATCTGGTCATACTCACTTGATGGTCTGCTGTCTTTAATTCCTGCATTTCCTGGTCATATTCACTTACCTTTTGAATTATAAATGAACGAAAGTTGACTTTATGATTTATATATAACTAAGTTTAATGTTGCAACGTTTCCAACTAGGCTATAAAATTCTCATGCTACTGTAGTGCCAACCAATATCGACAGTGACGTATATTTTAGTTACAATTGCTAAGTTCAACACTATCGTGCACACTTCACTTGAGCTAACGCGACCGATAGATCACTTGTGTATTAATCCTATCCGCAGGATAGGATTAATACACAAGTGATCTATCGATTCTAAGTCCTTGAAAACTTTGTAAACAAAACATGACGTCACTGTCTCTCTTGGCTGACATGACAGTAGTGATAGAACCGTCAGCTGTTGTCAGTTACCTGTTGGATAAAAGAAACAACAACTTCGATTCAGTCTTATCTGATACAGACGCCAGCAGGTAATTAGTCAAAATAAAAGTTAATTCGACAATGATAACAAAACAAGTACACGAAATGCCATGAGTAAGAACATTTTTTTTTACATTTCACTTTACTTGATGCAAATACTCGGAAGAAGATTCTAACAGATTCGCTCATTAACTATTATCTATCAAATGAAGACCACCACTGAGTTCTTTTCTATGTATTTATCATAGCAATGTTTCGAGCGTAAAATTGTAAATATTTTCTTACCCATTAGTTTTAACATATGTTTTGGGTGCTCAAAAGAACCGTCTCATTGAGACGGTTCTTTTGAGTACTCACAACATATGTTTTGGTTGAAAAATAACAAAATTAATTATTTGGTACGCACTCTTAACTAAAGGCCTGTAATTATGTAAAATTCTAAGAGAAAGACCTGTGGGTGTATATTCAAGAGGACAGTTTTCGAAAATGAAAAATTGATCGACAACAAAGTAAGTAAGGGTGCAAATATCAGGAATCGATACAATCAAGTACCATACCTGACACAGGATACCAATGGGAAAGTAACAAACTCACAGTTAGACACCATAAACAAGAGCCAAGAGGGCAGCTCTTTCCCAGCAGGTGACCACAAAGCGTATATAAACAGTCGCGTACAAAGGCATAGCAAACACAAGATAGAAAAAAAACAACATAAAAGATCCCTAAAATGGAAATGCACTTCCCAAATGATGACGGTGGGAACATCCATTCTGTTTAGTTATTACAATATTTGGATAATCAACCATGATAGATGTCCCTTAATTAATTTTCTGACATCGTCTGATCGCGAGCTGGCTCGCATTATTACCAAATATCATTATGAACCCCATAATTAGCATTTTAATTAAACATTGATACAACGTGTCCGTTTATTATATATACAATGCTTGTATGTCAACAGAGATATGTTTAAGATACTACTTGACATGTTTCAATTCTTGACAGGTTTTGGCAATGTATCTATTTTGTTTATTTATCTTATCCCCAACGAGGTCTTTCAATTAGTTGTTTTTTACGTTATTGACGTGTTGATTCGGCGTCATCACATTTATGTACAATACACACTTCTTTCTGTGAGGTCCCTATCACTTTGATTATCAATCTGCATAGTAATGCTTATTACTACTTACTGATAACGCTTGTCACAAATGCTCTGTTCAGTTTATGGACAAATACCAACAATCTATAATGTATTACTTTATATTAGTCCAGATTAGCCAGTTTTTGAGCGCATAAGATTGTGTTCACTTTGTCTTCTTGTCCATCAGCGCAACCACATCAGAACCAGCTCGTTGAGTACCCAACATATATTTTGGTTGAGAAATTAGGAAAAATGTGTGTTTCTTTCTTTTATTACGAACTCGTATCTGTAGACCTAAAATTAAGTTAATCAAAACCTCATCTTCAATCTTCGAACAGCAGTTTGGGTAGAAATCATGTGTCCATATCCAAGCCAAATCAGTATCGATCTCGGAGATAGATATTCTGTTTGCAGAGACGGTAGATATAGTGAAAAGATTGCAAAGAAAAGATAAAATATCCCACAAAACGATAACGTGTGCCGTCAAGCTTGACCGAACAACTAAGGTTCCTACCCACAACCAAATACTCATCACTTCATATATGTAATCTTTCATACAAATACACTGAACCGATGGTATAAGTGGCCACCTTACATTTTTGCGCCTGTTCAGAAAATAAAAATGGCTCTTACCAAGGCCTTTGTCGAGACTTTGCAAATTATGTCAATTCGAAATGACAGATAGATCTTGCACAGACAGAGTCCGAGTAAAGGTACCCTCGTTTCAAAAAGCCACACTTTCAGTGTGCTATAGGATATTCCTCAGACACGTCATCCATTTATATTTCTGTTAATAAGGTCATATTCACCTCATAAAGATTAGCTTTGATCTGCCTGGAATAGCCCTCGGGCAGTGGTATCACTTTTATAGTGTACAAATTTAGGCCTTTGAGGCATGGGCGAGGGATAGTCTTTGTGAACTCTTTTAATTTCAGTACGAGTGTACCTTTTGCATGGACTCTTTAACATAATTATGTTTTACTCACGAACAAATACACGAAACGATTCCAGGTGATTTTCAGGTAGACAGGTCCTTTGAGTTATTAGCTTGAAGTCTAAGAGGGAATTACAAACGCTGCCAAACGGTTATAAGGTTAATCAAAAGAATCTCAACGTTTGTCCTGCTAAACGAGGCAGCAGGTGGTTTCACCCTTTCAGCACTACAGACCGGAAAAGGGGCTGGGCAAACAGTGTAGACTCAGATGAGATAGCTCATATCTCGTCTGGATCTACACTGTTTGCTTATTGATTTTGTTTTTGTTTTCTCGATCTCATTTTTTGCAGTTTGTTTAGGATTTGTCTAGCTCTCCTTTTTAACACAATGGACTCTTCTATAATTTAAAGTGGAAAAGCTTACCTCAGAAACTTGGGGGTGAAAAGGTTCACACGGATTGTTTTCTAAAATTCACCTTTACAACTGTGCATGATCCACTGGCTAGCTAATAGATATATAGTTCACGAAACCAATATGATGATATAGCTGGCGTACAAATAGACACAATTTGGCATAGTGTAATACGTATTTAATAAGTATTGACAGCTTTAGATGTTAAAACCTTTCCTTCATGAATATTTATGCTAGGCTCCACCCACTATGAATATTTATGTTAAGAAATTTTCATGTTAGTACATAGAACAAAGAAATCACTTGTCAGGTCCACTAGTGTAGGATCAGATATAATATATTTCAATAAGCAAACAAAGTATACCATGAGCAGGCAGCTCTTACGAGAGCTGCCTGATCTGGGTATTCGCTGTTTGCAAAAAACGTCAAAAGGTATCTGTATGAGCTAAAGGGTTAAAGAGGCACACATAGTGGACAAGATACTTGATAATTATAATTTAAAAACAGTTTTCCTAATTTTCTAGTAACATATTAAATTTTGCTGATTTGGCACATTTGTATGGCCTAATAGATGATATTCAAATATATACGGGCATCAGACATGTATGCATTTTCAATCAATGAGAGTCTTTCACCATAGACGTTTTGACAAACTTCTCAACTACATATTAACTTAATTTCCTAACTTCAATTAATTACTATGTATAATCAACTTGTATATTTATTTTGCAAATACATGTATCAACATCATATTATGCAAAATATGTCACTTGCAAACAAAGACCATGTGTATAAAATCATGCTTAAACTTTGCACTTAATGTTTCTATATGTACGAATTCACCTGTCTCGACAGAACTGACACTATAATTAATTACAATCATTAGTCAAGAACAACTGCAAACTGCCAGACCACATACATGATACGTAGTGTTGAGTTCACTACTTTTCACACTGGTAAATGTATACCTCGATTTGGTGGTATTTACGCGTATTGGCGGTACTTCACAGACCGGAAGTGGTAGATATGGATGTTAATACTATATAGAAAAACATGCCATATGCCTAAAGGACTATAGAATTAGATCATTTTTTAGTATTCAGCATGCAAATGGCGATTTATGTAAGCATTTAGGAATAGATTCGAGTACCGATCATCCAGATCGGTACTCGAATCTATTCCTAAATGCTTACATAAATCGCCATGTGCATGCCTAATACTTAAAAATGATCTAATTCTATAGTCCTTTAGGCATATGGCATGTTTTTCTATTATATGATTTAACACCAATATCTACCACTTCCGGTCTATGAAGTACCGGTAATATGCGTAAATACCAGCAAATCGACGCATACATTTACCAGTGTGCTTTTAAACCTCAATTTCTTCACGAGACTGTAAGATTTTAGTTTCTATGACATATGCTTCCAACAAAAAATCCGGTACATTTTGCAAAAGTCAGTAGACTTTCTTCAGATGTTCTTCTGTGTATTTTTTCTCGACGAAGTCTAGTTTAACGTAACTTAAGCCTTATTTATAAAAAAAAATATTGGCTAATATAAAAACAGCTGGCCTTTCATGTGTATATTTAAATCGTGACGTAATCCAATCTTACCTATTTTTTATAAGAGGTAACACGCGTTTGTTTGTTTTTAAAAAGGAATAATCAATAAATGGTAAACACAACACATTTTTTTACCTTTATCATAATGTAGAATGAATGACCATAGTAATGAAAATTTCGAGGAAAGTATTGTATATAAATAGACCATTAATTTTACTTCCAGTTTCGCACCTGAAGCAAGAGCGGGGATCCAACCGTGCATACATAACTTTTACAAACGACTTTGTGCGTAAATTTTCCTTAGAGCGCTGCCGTACAAAACACAGTGGTACATTCCCAACCGATTCGCAAATGCTAGGAATTTCCCATCATCGCTGTGACGTCAGACACGTTATTTGAACAGAATCTATACACATGTTAACATTGAAACGTATCGATACAGGAGAAGCAAGTATTTTGATTAACCTTTATACAGTGCATTCTCCTTCACTTTTCAACACCTTTGCATAGGCCTGCCCCATTTTCTGCCTTTGATTTTACTGCAAAGGCTGAGCCCAATACGGAATGAAAGTTGGAGAGCCAGGGAAACCGACCCAAGTGGCCTAAGAGTGGAAAATAAGGATAGAGAAAACCACTGGATATATCACATGATTTTATAATCGCTGATGGAAGTCAAATGAATAAGCGAAAATGTTAATGAGAGTGAATAATGGGCTTAATATTTGATGATTAGAAAATACTAGACCACCCCCCTCCACCACCACATCCTGACCCTCAGTCATATCCAATGGTTATTTCAATGTTGGGCAGATCATGTCGGCGTCTGCATGGTTCCAATGCACTGCGACTGCATTGTTTGTTACCCTAAGTTGTTTCTGGGAACTTAAGTTTCTAACTCTATCCTGTTATAGGGGTCTAAATTGGCCATCATTTCTACGTGCAGAAAATATAGAGCTTCTGAAAAAGTATCTATCGTGCTTTGCATGTTATTAAACACCCATCCGTTTAATCTTCGTAGATTTTATTTTTTTTTAAAGATATATCTTGTTAATATTATTTTACTCGCATCAGTTTTATTTATTGCAAAGGTAATGTGATATGACTTATTCAACTAAAACAATAATGCTTACAAAATTGACCTTTACTATTATTTGTTATTAATCAAGTTATTTCGTATTGGCTCACTAACAGGACTCGGCGGAGAACCAATACAACTTACCAAGGGCCGGTTGCTGAGCCAATACGAAATCAATGGGGAAGACAGAACTGGTTGAGTTACTTTTGTAGTGTTCTTCGTGTTCAGTCTCTGTTATCGTTCTTTGACTCTTCCTTATGGTGCCATGAGTAGGTCTGTAGTATATGATTGTGGCAATACCTGTTCATACTCATTTACTGTTTAACGAAACGTACAGACCCTGGTAAGATCATCCTTGTATTGATTGATTTTATTGAAACAATAAGATACTGGGAATTTCATCAGAAACTGGTCATCCGCATAAAACAGATACACTTTTCAGCTCTACTAGATACATGTAGGCTGTATATATAGAATGGATCTAGCCAGGTCGTCTGACAGCCCTGGGCCCAGAACTACAATGCCTCATTAACGTTAAGGAAGACTTAAGTTAAGTATTGATATTTCAACATGCTATATTAAAATGCTAAATAAATTGCCTGGATCTATGCAGTACTTGTGGTCAAAGATATCATTGTGATCTGCGGAAAATGAAACTATTTTGATTTTAATCAGTTTGAAACGTTATTTTTCGCATCCTGAAAAATCAATACTTAACTGAAGTCTTCCTTAACTTTAAGGAGGCATTGTAATTCCGGGCCCTGGTATTCAAATGCTTAAGCCATTGACCAGCAAAATTGAACATTACATTTCATCAATCACTGGACTGGCCTTAAAGTGAACTTTTTAAGTAAAATTGCATTGATAAGAATCAACGACAACGGGAGTTTGAATATAAATCATATTGTAACCTTTTCCTTGCTAGCGGCGACTTTCTCATCTGTTGATAACCTTTGAAAACAGTTTGCATTTAGATCAGGACCGACAGTACCAAACTGTTTTGACACTCTGATAGTATTCCTGAAATGTTTTTTTAAGAAGTTTTCTTTGGGGGGAAGCATGACAACGTACCAAGCATGCAAAGAGTTAAAACACGGTCCTGTTAAATGTGCAATTTCATAGGCCATCTTCGATTGTGATTCTGCTTTTCACTTTGTTGCAATATTAAACTAAATACTCACTTAAATAATTTTGCATCAGTTCACAATCCAAGCAGTTATCATTTAAGAAGCCTGCATGTTTGCAATCTTACATGTATTTTTGTGTGATATACCCCAACATTCGAAGTCAGTGGGTTAGGTTTGAAATTAATAAGTATGCTGAAAAAGGAAAAGATTTACTGTCTTCATTCAAATACTATCGCTTAAGATGATCTGCGTTATAAGGTTATAGGTGATAAATCTTGGAAATTTGATGAAATATGATACAGTTTGAAAATGTGAATAACCTTGTCGTACAGATAAAATTTATTTTCTGTACGTGTACATTGTAGTACCTTAAATACTTCGTTACGAATCGTATTATGCGTTTTCTTTCCGTCTTTAGCTCTGGCTGTCTGTGAGTCAAGTAAGTAAGACGGCAAAGATCAGGAATCGATACAATCAAGCACCTCACCTGACCCAGGATACCCATGAGAAAGTGACAACGTCACAATTAGACATCACAAACGAGAGCCAAGTAGTTAGCCCTTTTCCAGCAGGTGACCACAAGGCATCAACAAACAGACGTGCATGAAAGCATACAAAACAAGACAGAAATAACATAAATGATCCACAAAAGAATCACCGCCTTGGAACGGTCAGTAAAAATGTTTTACTGGAGGGCTTAAACCGGTTTAACGGTGCACCAACCTCACCCTTAGTTCAGATGTGGACCAAGATACATAGCTGTTTGGTTTGCATGAAAGACCGCTAACTTATCAATGCAAGAGCCCATTTCTGTTTCGTCATAAGTTGATTTGAATGTTTGTCTTTGATGATTCATTGCATACGTTAGGAAGTCTCCATGCGAGCTAAAAAGTAGTGTTTTAACAACAGCAAAATCTTGGGCGAAAAGTTGGCCATTTCGCATCATATTTTATTAAAGCCCCCTACACCCCAACACAGCTGCTTCTGTCCGTTCTAAAGCATGCTGGTGTTGTTACTTCATAATTTGTTGTCCTAGTTTTGTGGTATAGTATTTTGATTCATTTAAAGCGTTGCAATAATCTCGATTGCTGAGCGAGTTGTCTGTTTCCTTTAGTTGCATTCTTGTGCAGTGCATTTATATGTGTTACTTTGTTTATATGTGGTCTGATGTCCTTTCTAGTTTAACAGTCGTATTGATGAAGAAGAGAGAGCTTGTTGCTTTGGTTTAATTGGTGCGTGGCTGTCTGCGTTCTGTATTAATTCCTCATTGTCATAAGTACTGTGAGAAGTGATTGAATCACGGTGTACAAGTCTTTAATACATTAACTAAACAGCAAGGCTGTAAATACCCATGCAAAATAAAAAATGTCAAAAATTTTGGAAAATTTAAGATTTTTTCTAGAAAAATTGAAAAACAGTACCCAAAGTATTCATAGTTGTGTGAAGACATTCGATGCCAGACATGATGCCAAACTATAGAGTATCACAAGGAATAGTAGGCTCATGGAAAATGCATTTTGCAGCGTCATTTCCTATTTAAATGATTCGAAATTCTATGATGAAGTGCTGAACGAACTTTCTTAACACTCTTTACTGGCGACCATCATTTACTCGAGAAGTTTACGGAAGAGAAATAGAACTTTGACACATACTTTGAATGTCAGTGACAGTGTGATGTTGGTCCCAATTGCGAACTTACGTAACGTGCAGACCCTGTCAACTTCTAGAATTGAGCCGTGACACGTGATTTCCAACAATGTGGCATTTTGACAAGAAGTTTAGACTCAGACTAGCCTGTGCAGCCTCCTGTTAAGCTTAGAAACTCCAAATTTAGTTCGGTCAGGAGCTTAACCGTCATAGAATATTCAAGCGACCAGCAAAGGCTCTGAGCAGTCTGCGCGTATGCGCAGGCTGGTCTGAGCCTTTGCTGGTCGCACATACCACATTGTTGGAAATCTTATGTCATGGCTTAGATAATACTCAAGTAGTTGGTTACAATAACATCAAATCAGGCATTCAAGTAATGTGCCAAGTGCCATCAATGTAATAGTTGAAACCCTTAATAAAGCTATGAAAACCTCTTCAGCAAGTATACTATAAGACTTGATTGAGTGCATTACAGATAGAGAAGCCTGATCTGTGAGATTGTACACTGCTCAAAATATTTAAACAAACACTGCGTGTTTTGCCATTGATCACAATACAAATACACTCATAGTCCGACATATAGCACGAGTTGGATCAATGAGACAAAACATGTTTGTCCTGTAATAATTTTGGTAACCGATCAAGGATGATGTTTCTTGGTAAAAATGAAGTGATCCCTTTTCGGAAATGTCAATTGAACGATTTATGTAAAAATGGATTTTTTTAAAAAAAAATACCCCTTTTTCAAAACCAATTTTAAAGACATTTTTTTCAATCAAACACCACAACACAATCTTTTCTGTGCGCTCAATAGCCTTTTATTGTTGTATAAATCCTTAGGTTAGGCTATTGAAAAAATCTGAAGATTCTACAGAATTACAGACAACATCGCCATTTTCAAAAGAAATAAAAATTACAAAATTTGAGCCATGAACTTGAGCAGCGCTTGTTTTTTCTTTTTCAATTTTTTTTGATCCACTACTTTGACTCTCTTTGCAAAAATATCAAAGAAAACTGAGTTTCTGCCTTATTGACCAGTGATATGTATGGCTTTTCTATAGGGCAGGGGTTAACATTTTCGCCCATGGAATATAATCAGGTGTTCCTTTAAATATTTTGAGTAGTGTATTACTTCACTATTGGCCGAAATACATCAGTAAATCGGACATTTAGTGAAAATTGGTACAATGGTAGTGTAGTCTTGTATACGTGGGTGCAGTTAGGTTTCTATATTGCTCTATGTACTGCTCTTATACCAGTCTAGCGGTAGGGGCAATAATTAAATTGAGGATGCTATTCTCACTGCTAATTAGTTTAGTTGCTATTTTGATTAAGACTTTAAGATGTTACGCCTATACCTTCTTTAACAGCAAGAATGCATAGAGAAAAATAATGAAATGAACATAAAAAAGAACAAAGAGCTAGTGTCTTTCCTTGATGATTGTCTATGTAGTATGTTCGTAAGAACTTACCCATTGAACCGCCCATTCACACAATTACATAGTCTCTTTGGCACAATATACGCTCTGGTATTTCAAACGCACATTTTTTTTTCAGTGAACAAGTTGTACCATTTGATTTTTTATGTTAACGCTGTAAAATCTAAGTGTATTTTTTGACAATATTTGGTGGCATCTCAACTGCCACTGATCTATGCATTACAATATAGTAAAACCTGTGTAAAACGGCCCCTCAAAAATAGACAAACAAATATCTTAATGACAAATGGTAGCTTAATGAAGGTCAAAAGTATTGCAGAATGCTCCCCTGGAGCATTCTGCAATGCATTTGACCTGCATTAAGGACATATGCTACTAAATACTTCCCACATTGAAATATTTTAAATACTTTGCATACAGTTTGTTTTATGCATGGGCTATCCATTTATGAAATAAAAAGGATATGTCACCGTGCTTATTTTTTCAGAATCTCATATTGAAGTTTACAGCATTTGACCAATTTTCTAGAAATATAAAATAATAATACTAGTCCTAATTATCGAGCTAAAACGGTTGTAATCTTCACCCAGCTTCTTTCTTTTAACTTAAATTACTGCCCATGACCTCAAACTTTAAAGAAAATGTGCATGTTTACTTGTTACCCCATGCTGTGACAAGATACTGCATGATATATTTTGGCAATTCGTCGCAAAATGGAATTTGTTTTTAGAATAAATCATGTATTAAAAAATCTGACATTGAAAATCTTGAAAATTTATTTTTAATTCATGGACTATTATAATACCTTTCAGAAAAAAAAAAGAATAAAAATCTGGGGTCACCGAACTAATTCTCTTTCTAGAGGGCCAAATTTAACCCCACCCCCATAGGTTTCATGCGTAATTCAATATAAAAAGTTCGGGGATGACCATTTCGGTCGTTTTGATGATGCCATTTTACTAGTATATGAAGTAATTTAGCATTAAAATGTTAAAAAAGAAAGAAAAAACACACTGAAAATATGTGCGCATCTGGGGATCGATCCTGGTTCTCTGGCTTTGTAGCCAGGCGCACTAACCAATAGGCCACGAGGTCAGGTCGTGCGCCGCTCTAAATATCCATACAAATAGTATAGACTCGGCCACTATCGTATTCGTAACCAGGGTTATTGTGTACGTCGTTTGATTTCGACTGAGCTACATTTATCTGTCTTTAGTGCTGAGACGATCAGTTCTGAAAAGATGTCAATAGATATTTCGAACACACTTTAATTAGTTATTTTGTGAAGAAAATGTCGGAACACCGATATGACATAAGAATATCGGAAGCTGTATTGATCCGAATCCGTTAAGGGTCGAAAGACAGGACCCAGACAACTTTCCCCGTTTGCAGACGCGGAAAAGGTGCGCATTGGAAATAGCCGCATATGTCTTTAAGCGATAATTGGTCTTGAAAAGCAATTTTGGTCTTTTTGAGAGTGATCGTTTTACACAGGTATTACTGTTTATCAGTCAACCCTAATATTAAGTGAATTGTTTCAACATAGCCTAATAAACGTTTCCTATCTCACGGCATGTTACCTTTATCAGGTCATGATGACGTTGCACCTTTTTGAATGACGTCGCTAATGACGCTGAATCAACACAAAAACGAAAATTGGACCATAATCACTAGTTTGAAGAGTAAAACAATAGGTAAAATGATAAACAGAATACCAGGTTCGGGTCTTTTGATATCAAGTTTACCAGGCTTGGCTTTGAGAACGCATGTTGAATCGCTCGGCAAGCCAGGCGATGTCAACACGCATTCTCAAAGCCTTGCCTGGTAAACTTGATATGAAAAGGCGCCCACCTAGTATTCTCTTTATATGTTTTGTTCAGTTGTATTGATCATGAAAATAACTACTACCATAACAGGTAGAATTGTTGGCCACCGTGAATCTGTTTTAGTGCGAAAACATGTGTAAGATTACACCGATGGGTAGCAGATCAGCTACCACATCTTTTGTTGTAAAGTTGCACTTATTATTTACAGTGTATTAAGTCAGACAGACAGACTGAAGACATACCATAACAAGGGGTTATGAGTGCCGGCAGCGATGATGATTTTTTTCTGGAAATATATTTACTGAGGTCGACTCTTATATACTAGATATTAATGTGAAGTTCATGTTCCCTATCGTGGGATTACCGTTGACAAGTATATTCCCTACATGTTTGATCAAATATTACTGTCGTGCCAACCAAGAGTGACAGTGACGCAATATTTTGTTTACAATTGCTAAGTAAAACATTAACTTGTACACGCCACTTGAGTTAACGTGAATCGATAGATTATCCTATCCGCAGGATAGGATTAATACACAAGTGATCTATCGATTATAAGTCCCTTATAACTTTGTAAACAAAACGTGACGTCACTGTCACTCTTGGCTGGCAGGAGAGTACCAAATATCATCTTTATCAAAGGAGTGTCATGTTGTCGACTGTTTTACAGTGTCACCGAATTTTCACTGCGAATCTTTAATGCTGACAAAGTCTAAAAAACAACTTGATAACAATAGGAATGGGTTCATCCATTTTATAATGTAATGAACCATAACGAAGACAGGTTTGATTTATACCGAGGCCCAGTTGGTTAAGAAAATGTACACAATGTGCCAGACAGAGCAAAATCTAATAGAAATCGAAATAGGTAATAACTAAACAATCTTCTTGATTATTAGACTGAAGACATGGGTAATTATATGTATTCTTATTTTTTTATTCAAGACTACATAATTAAAGACTAACATTTAGGTCAATTGCAGTATATGTGTGTCATCGCCGCAAGATACCCGTAACAAAAAGACAACAAATAAATTAAATGTTATTTGATATATCATTTATTTGATTTGCAAAAAAACTATTTGCATGATGGGTGTTTTTGCATATTTTTGTTTACAAAAATACCGTTTTCAAAATATCATTTGAGATATCAAAAATATGGATCTAAACCAGGCCATATGTTTTGTCAGGTTTGATCTTGATACAAACTACTTACAACGATTTTCATCAATCGACTAAATTGTCACTACGTGTACATGTAGCAAGCAGCGTATTATCGATAAACAACCACTGGAAATGAGCTAAAAGATGCAACACGTGCAATATTGCACATTTTTCATATTATGACCATTGCTTGCAATTGAAACAGCAAATTAAAAAGCTAACAAATGTATCTTTAGAAGTTTCGTTCTTAACCCTTTCATTACTCCCATTACGCAGTATACGCACGTGCGAAATGAAAATCTTAGCACTCAAGGGAGCTCACCTAATGTGGTAAAAGTGATTTACCATACCTTAAGGAACTGCTCTTAAAGGAAAGAATTCGCTCCCTCTGGGAGCAAACTCTTTCCTTTAAGAGAAGTTCCCATTTTAAAAAGGGACGTAATTGAAGAGAATCATTGCTTGATACAGTAGTCTCCCTTTGATATGCGTAATGTTTTAGCATTCTAGCTACGTCATTGCTTTTCATTCTGATTGATTATTATATACATATTGATTCAGTAAAAATAGGATAGTCCAATTTCTATTTTAATGGGTTACCTACGGAAGCCCTGGAGGGACATTTTTACTTATTAGTTATCACTTATTACTTACTACTTATTACTTATCACTTATTACTTACTACTTATTACATATTACTTACTACTTATTACTTATCACTTATTACTTACTACTTATCACTTATTACTTACTACTTATTACTTATCATTTATCAGCCCTATAACGGAGGGAAACCCCATTGCACATTCCCTGTAATAGCCGTAGAGTACAGAAGCCCTTACTTACTTATGAGCAGCAGCAGTAGTAGTAGTAGTAGTAGTAGTAGTAGTAGTAGTAGTAGTAGTAGTAGTAGTAGTAGTAGTAGTAGAAGTAGTAGTAGAAAAAGTGGTGGATGCAGTAGTATTAGAAAAGTAGCAGTAGAATAGTCGTAGCTGTTGTTATTGCTGTAGTAGTAGTAGTAGAAGTAGTAGTAGTAGTAGTTGCAGTAGTAGTAGAAGTAATAGTAGTAGTAGTAGTAGTAGTAGTAGTAGTAGTAGTAGTAGTAGTAGTAGTAGTAGTAGTAGTAGTAGTAGAAATAGTAGTAGTAGTAGTAAGAGTAGTAGTTGTTGTTGTTGTTGTAGTAGTAGTAGTGGTAGTAGTAGTCGTAGAAGTAATAGTAGAAATAGTAGTTGTAAAGTAAAAGTGGTAGCTGTAGCAGTAGAAAATGGTTGTTTTTAAAGGTTAAAGTAGTAGATGTAATATTAAAATAGCTATAGTAAAAGTCGTAGCTGTGGTATCTTTATTATCATTATTATTATTATTATTATCATTAGTAGTAGTAGTAGTAGTAGTAGAAGTAGTAGTAGGAGTAGCAGTAGTAGTAGTAGTAGTAGTAGTAGTAGTAGTAGTAGTAGTAGTAGTAGTAGTAGTAGTAGTAGTAGTAGTAGTAGTAGTAGCAGTAGTAGTAGTAGTAGCAGAAGTAGGAGTAGCTGTAGTAGTAGTAGTAGTAGCAGTAGCAGTTGTAGCAGTAGTAATAGTAGTAATAGTAGTAGTAGTAGTAGAAGTAGTAGTAGTAGAAGTAGTAACAGTAGTAGTAGCAGTAGTAGTAGTAGTAGTAGTAGCAGTAGTAGTAGTAGTAGTAGTAGTAGTAGCAGTAGCAGTTGTAGCAGTAGTAATAGTAGTAATAGTAGTAGTAGTAGTAGAAGTAGTAGTAGTAGAAGTAGTAACAGTAGTAGTAGCAGTAGTAGTAGAAGTAGTAGTAGTAGTAGTAGTAGTAGTAGTAGTAGTAGTAGTAGCAGTAGTAGTAGTAGTAGTAGAAGTAGGAGTAGCAGTAGTAGTAGTAGTAGTAGTAGTAGCAGTAGCAGTTGTAGCAGTAGTAATAGTAGTAATAGTAGTAGTAGTAGTAGAAGTAGTAGTAGTAGAAGTAGGAGTAGTAGTAGTAGTAGTAGTAGTAGTAGTAGTAGTAGCAGTAGTAGTAGTAGTAGTAGTAGTAGTAGCAGTAGTAGTAGTAGTAGTAGTAGTAGTAGTAGTAGCAGTAGTAGTAGTAGTAGTAGAAGTAGGAGTAGCTGTAGTAGTAGTAGTAGTAGCAGTAGCAGTTGTAGCAGTAGTAAAAGTAGTAATAGTAGTAGTAGTAGTAGAAGTAGTAGTAGTAGAAGTAGTAACAGTAGTAGTAGCAGTAGTAGTAGTAGTAGTAGTAGTAGTAGCAGTAGTAGTAGTAGTAGTAGTAGTAGCAGTAGCAGTTGTAGCAGTAGTAATAGTAGTAATAGTAGTAGTAGTAGTAGAAGTAGTAGTAGTAGAAGTAGTAACAGTAGTAGTAGCAGTAGTAGTAGTAGTAGTAGTAGTAGTAGTAGTAGTAGTAGTAGTAGTAGTAGTAGTAGTAGTAGTAGTAGTAGCAGTAGTAGTAGTAGTAGTAGAAGTAGGAGTAGCAGTAGTAGTAGTAGTAGTAGTAGTAGCAGTAGCAGTTGTAGCAGTAGTAATAGTAGTAATAGTAGTAGTAGTAGTAGAAGTAGTAGTAGTAGAAGTAGGAGTAGTAGTAGTAGTAGTAGTAGTAGTAGTAGTAGCAGTAGTAGTAGTAGTAGTAGTAGTAGTAGCAGTAGTAGTAGTAGTAGTAGAAGTAGGAGTAGCAGTAGTAGTAGTAGTAGTAGTAGTAGTAGTAGTAGTAGTAGTAGTAGTAGTAGCAGTAGTAGTAGTAGTAGTAGTAGCAGTAGCAGTTGTAGCAGTAGTAATAGTAGTAATAGTAGTAGTAGTAGTAGAAGTAGTAGTAGTAGAAGTAGTAACAGTAGTAGTAGCAGTAGTAGTAGTAGTAGTAGTAGTAGCAGTAGCAGTTGTAGCAGTAGTAGTGTAGTAGTAAGAGTAGAAGAAGTAGTAGTTGTTACAGCAGCAGTAGTATTAGTAGTGGTAGTGTAGTAGTAGTATATGTGTTGTTGTTACTGTTTTTGCTGTAATAGTAGTAGTAGTAGTAGTAGTAGTAGTAGTAGTAGTAGTAGTAGTAGTAGTAGTAGTAGTAGCAGTAGTAGGGGGAGGAGGAGGAGGAGTAGTAATAGTAGTAAAACTAGTAGTAGTAAAAGTGGTGGTTTAAGTTGTAGGAATACTGGTTGGTATTGATGTTGTAGAAGTGTAATAGTAGAATAGCTACAGTAATAGTTTGTAGATGTCGTTTGGTGCTGTTGTAGTGTTGGTGTAATAGTGGTGGCGGTGGTGGTGGTTGTGGTGGTGGTTAGTAATAGAAGTAGTGGTGGTTATAGTTATGACTTTTTTGCTATAACTTATGACTTATTTGCTATACGATATGACTTATAAGTTTTTACTTAATACTTACTAGTTATTGCTTAATACTTATTACTTTCTACTTAATACTTATTACTTAATACTTATTAGTTATTAATTAATACTTATTACTTACTACTTAATACTTATTACTTACTACTTACTACTTCATACTTATTACTTATTACTTATTACTTAATACTTAATACTTACTTGTAAGAAGTAGTAGTAGTTGTAGTAGTGTATCAGTGTAATAGTTAGAGTAATAGTTTGTTGGTGTTGTTTGATGCTGTAGCAGTGTTGTTGTAATAGTAATGGTAATAGTAGTGGTAATAGTGGTTGTATTATTACTACTACAATTACAACAACACTACTACAGCATCAAACAACATCTACAAATTATAACTATAACTATTTTACTAATAAACTACTGCAAAATCAATAACAACAAGTTTTCCTACTACTTAAACCCACCACTTTTACTACTACTAGTTTTACTACTACTACTACTACTACTACTACTACTACAACTACTACTACTACTACTACTACTACCACTACTGCTGCTGCCGCTGTTGCTGCTGCTGCTACTACTGCTACTTCTTTAACAACAACTACTACTGCAGCAAAATCAGCAGCACTAACTACACATTTACTACTACTACTACTACAGCAAAAACAGCAACGCCAACTACTCGTATACTACTATTTCAACTACTACTACTACTACTACTACTACACTACTAATACAGCAAACACAGCAACAACAACTACACATATGCTACTACTACTACTACTACTACTACTTCTACTACTACTACTACTACTACTACTACTACTACTACTACTACTACTGCTGCTGCTGCTGCTGCTGCTACGGCTATTACAGGGAAATGTACAATGGAGCTTCACGTCGTTATGCGGGTGATAAATGATATGATAAGTAATAAGTAGTAAGTAATAAGTGATAAGTAGTAAGTAATAAGTGATAAGTAATAAGTTGTAAGTAATAAGTCAAAATGTCCCTCCAGGGCTTCCGTAGTTACCAGTCAAACTGTTTATAAAACGATATATTTTTGTCCCTGAAGATCGTTTTTTTATCTTTACGTGTGCATATATGCACGTACATTGTATGTATTACACCAAGTGGTCCCGACAAATAGATTGTGGGGGCACACAACACTTAATTATTTTCACAGTACTTTATATATAAATTATGCAATTTTCTCAGCGTGTTGAAATATTATTTTCACCCACAGCAGTCGGCAGTGGTCTATCGCACTTTCTTATTTTTTGTTTCGTGCATTTCTTATTATAACAGTGACTGAATACTTTGAATGCTGCTTTTTAATATTCGTGCAACGCTTTCGGAGGTTGATGAATTTTTAAAGGCCATGTTTAACACATGGCGTTCAAACCTTTATGGAATTCCAAAACAGAGAAACAAGACGGCGTTAATATGACACCCTTTGTGTTCCACATTCATGTGTTACAATTGAAATTAAATGCTTAAATGTCTAACGCACATTGTTTTGTGAAATTTTGCATTAAATGTACGAGCTGTACACAATTGTCACAGTCGCCCATCGAGATTATCTAGTAGATGCCTAAAGACCCAATCAGCTAAACATGCTAAACACGCACATGTATGTGATGGTACAAAAGACATGAACAGTACGATTGGGCGAGTAAAACCAGACTATTAATAAGTTTATTGTGGCATCATGAGCTTTGATTTAGAAACCTATCACATATCCTTTAAACGCTCAGTCCTGATGTACATGTATCCAGCAGGGCTAGAGGTATATTGTAAAAAATGTTGGTCTCAATCTTTTTCCTGCAGCATTACTTTGTGTAGCGAAGAGTACCAAAATCGCAGGTGCTGACTTATTTTATGTTGACAGGACTCCAGATAAAAATGTGTAACTGATTTTTTTTTTATTTCTCAAACAAACCATATGTTTTTGGTGCCCAAAACATATGCTTAAATTGATGAGTAAGAAAATAATTACAATTTTACGCTCAATTTTACTTCTGCTAATACATTTGTAACTGGGCCTATTTATTATTGAGAAAGGTTGAGCATGCACTTCTCACGAACACATACTTCAGTCTTCACAGACGGTTCTCGCACATAATTAATTTTTAATGATGGTAATTTCTATCTAATTTGCAGGCAATTTGTGCAACATCCATGTTTAAATTTAATTTACTTGAGTCTTGAAATTGAATAAAACGCAGCAAGGTATGACAATGAACGTCATCTGGAGAAAACCTGTCTTCTGGATGTGCGACCAGCAAGGAGGCGAACCAGCTTGCTCAGCTACATAGACTAGCTAGCATACTGAAATTGTGCATGGAGTTAATTTAGATATAATTCTTTCCAGAGAGAGAGAATGGCAAAAGTGCTGATCAGACTGCGCATGTGCGCAGGCTGATCTGCACATTTTTTGTTCACATGCAAAAGCATTGAGAACAAATGAAAAAGCAGCAATGTGTGACAAAAAGCATGTCTGGAGAAAATGTCTTCTTGGCTTGCGACCAGGTACAAAAAATGTAAAACGTGACTTTAAAAATAAAACATTTTTTTAGTCTGCTCTGCTACAATGGTTATCGCTGGACCATTTACCAGCTTCCGATTTTAGAATTATAGTAATATCGCTTTGGTAAAACGTGTACTATCCTTTGCCCATGGCCTGGACTCGCTGGAGGACGTCTCGTTTTGTCAGCACTTTGTAACTATCAGCCACTACACATAATATCGGTTTTTATCACCAGAGATCAGCGACAAAGGCTGGGGTGACACTCCCTCCATCCCCTCCCCCGGTGAGACCAGTGTTTTCTGATCATTCGCTCAAGCCAGAGAATGCATAGATGGGGATTTAGACTCAAGATCTAGCATCAATAGCTTTATTGGATAGTTGAGCATGCAGGTAAGAAGGAAAAGTACTATTGTCATGTGGAATGGCTTCTACAACAACAGCCCATTATGCAGAGTGCAAACTTATAATTTTCTCGTCTATTAACCACAGGCCTTAGGGTTTACGTTTTTTCGTCCATTTAACAACGACGATAACAACAACAATAACAAAAATAACAACATGAGCCAGCAAATTTCATTTTGATACTCATCGAAGAAACGAGCAGCAACGGCTGAGCCTGCTCAGATACACGCGCATGTTCGCCAGACCATCTACAGCCAGTTCATACCAAAGACAGACTTCAGACCCAATAGATAGCTGCACATAAAACGCGATTTGCATGAAAATGGTTAAACCGTGGGTTTAACCATTTTCAGGCAAATCGCGTTTAACCATATTTTCAGGCAACTCGCGTTTTAGATAAAGCAACATGCGATAAACTCAGCATAGTCCATTGGATGTATTGAGGGGGTCGTTGTTGCTAGATTCACTGTTTTAACCTGTCTTGATCTTTTTAAAAGCCAAAAAACGTTTTAAAATGTCGCATGTGGTTAAAGTAAGGCTAGACGAGTCGTATTTGCTTGTTTTTGTTTGGGTCTCTCTGAGATAATCATCAACATGTTAGGATCAAAACAGTCTGCAAAGCTGCAGATGTAGTATATGTTGCTATTAAACATGTTCATATCCTGACAAGACCGATTTAATAAGGCGCTGTCAAACCTTTGCGGACGCACTCTGATCTGTTTTTTTTATTGTTCACATGCAGAAGATCCGGTTTTCTTGCAACCAGATCCAATTATTTGCACTGCAGAATGGGTATGTTTATATAATCTGAGTGCACTAAACAAACACTCTGTTATCTTGAACATAAATCATAATACGGAAATGATTTAAAACTCGTTTGCCTACCCGATCTGCCCGGCAATGTAATTTTGTATTTTACTTGTACATGTAGGGAATCTTGTTATGCCCCGTTCACTCGGCGTGTTTATATGAGCTCATATCTCTAAACTGTTATTCTCCCAAGCTTCTAAAATGGACTTCCACATATATTTCCAGGCCCTGCAGATAAGCGTACTGAAAAAATATTGTTGACAGTTTAAGAGGTAAGACCCCCTCTGTCAAAACATTCTGGATCTTTTGCGTCGGCTCAACTCAGTCTTACCAGCAGCTTTCAACGTATTGTCATACTAATTCATTGGCAATTCTTCACATTCTGCCTTGTTTCGATATCGCATGTTGCATGCAGTTATGCCATTCCATCATTGATCGTTAAGATAATCAAAGCATTCTTGTAGTATCGACTTTGATCTAATCTTTTATCTCTGATCTGTAAATAATGATTAGAGACAAAACAATAAGACAAATTCCACGACTGAATACCTCCCCCTGATATAGTTGAGTTGTAACATCTATATGAAGGCACTTTGGTTACAATTATCTATAGGCAATGCTGATTTTGATCAGCATGTGTGTGCATCTGTGCTGTTGCTTTGCAGTCATCTGATTTAGGCCTCGACGCGAGAAAACCTGTCTTCGGGGGTTTGCGAACAACACAGGCGCAGACCAGCCTGCGCATCCGCGCAGTCTGATCAGCGCCTTTGTTATTCGCGTTTTGGAAAGTATTATATGTAAACTTGCTACAGGTGAAATCTCAATTTTCTAGCTAGTCTCTGTAGCTGAGGAGACTTGTTTGAAACTCGCTTTGTCGGACACCCCGAAGACAGGTTTTCTCGCGACAAGGCCCATTTGTGTCACGTCATGACGAGCTCTGTTATTACATTATGTCAATACAATGGCACATCGATGCTTTATTCAAATCTTCCAGCAGGTTGACTTAAGGTCGAGAACGATGCCAAAACTAGATTGAAAGGTTTTGAGGGAAGTGTATGGCCGAAACTGTGGCAATCGTTTAACCACGACCAACATCAGAAACTTCAAATGTGCTGTTATGCATCATTCTCGTAGGCTACATTCTTGCTTCTTATGCTTGAATTTGGGCGTAATATTTCTTATGGTTGTGAATTTGCGAAAAACAATAAACTTTAGCGCCAAATTTTAAAAATGAAAAAAAAGCGTTTGATGAAAATTGTGGCAGTGAGTTTGTAACATTTTTTTAAACTTAGAATTATAAAATGTTCGATTACGTAATTCTCGCCATATCCTGATCACATATATGCTGTACCAAAAGCGAATATCGAGCAAACAATACATATAAAATGTACATGTATGTCGAAATACCTTCCAAATAAACTTAAGGCAAACATCGAAAACCCGAATTAGTTTGACAGATGCGCAAACCAGTTGGAGTCCTTTAGTGCCTTAGCGATAACACCCTGGGTAGGACAGTGCAATAGCATGATATTCAAAGAGTGTGGATTTTCTACGTTTTCGATACGCTTGCAACTGAAAACGCCAGTTTTAAATCCTTGTGATCAGCATTTGTCGACCAATGGACAAAGCCGCGGCCGGCTATTCCAAGTAGACATTTGATTAGGATTTGTTCATGACACTGCCATTTTTCGTGTTGGACATAGATACTGCTACAATGTCACAGATTAAGATCATTGTTTTGAGATAGACAGGGATCAGATTTCAAAGATTTCGGGTATATCATTTGCGTCAATGACAGCCATTGTAATGGTAAATTATGCAGCAAAACACCAGCGGACAGCTGAATTAAATTAAGAACAAATATTCTTCTACTCGAATTAAAGGGTCGTCCTAGGAGTTCAATATTCTTAAATGTGATATGAGTGCCAAGGATTTAAATTCGTTTGATCTTAAAGCAAATGATCCAGCGTATGTCATCTGGTGTCCAACGTATCAAATGAGCCGTGACATGTGATTTCCAACAATTTGACATTTTGACAATTGTTGACTCGGACGAGCCTCTGCAGCCTCCTTTTTGGCTTAGAAACTCCAAATGATGTTCAGTCAGTAGCTTAACAATCATAGAATGCTCAAGCGACTAGCAAAGGCTCTGATCAGACTGCATGGTATGCGTAGGCTGGTCTGAGCCTTTGCTGGTCGCACATACCACATTGTTGGAAATCTCGTGCACTGGCTCAAATATGACTCTGCGTCAATGCTTTCAGCAGGGAACCAGGTAATGGTTGTTGTTGCAGAAGTACAAGAAGACTGGCCCCAGTCTTTAATATCAATTTTTCTTTTGTAGTAAAACTGATAATCTCTCTAAGATATACCAGCTAGTGCAAATGCTAATACCTCTAAAATCACATGGTATAATTTGATCAAATTGTGCGTACATCAACATTCGTCTGACCTCTGACATGCGTAACAGTCTTTTTGACGTGGCTTTGCTGAGCATCAGTAAAGCCGATCCTGGTCAGTTTGTGGAAATGCTCATAACTCATGAACCACTTGGTATATTTTGATAAAAAATGCATACGTGTTTATTTAAACATTGTCCAACCACTGATATGCCAAACCGTGACGAGGCTGCTGCGAGATTGTAAAGCGTAGAACCCTGCCGAAAATCACAATATCTCTTTTAAATTGAAAAATATGTGGGTCGAATTTATCAATAGCAACAATATTTTAAAAAAACTTGGTATCGTAATTTTGCACGACGCACATGTGTGTAATTTTAATCACTGTGCGAGTCAGTCTGTCCGTTCACATTCTTACTGATTAATATAAATATACGTTCACCACGGCTTGTGCACTTTACAGGCAGTTGATTTGGTACATGTATAACGTAACACTTATTTTTAAAGAGTAGATTCCTGGCGATACGATCTGCGTGCCATATTTTCCTTTCTCCAGTGGGGGTTATGTAAGGTGATAAAAGTCATTTGGGTGTACAATTATTTACCTACTGTAATCAGTAAGAGATAACCTAAATGAAAGAATTTCCAACCCACGAAGCATCTCGACACTTTTTATGTTAAAATAACTACTGCTGACAAGATGAGAGATTCCAGAGCAATTAGCCAACAACCGTTTATTTCAAAAGTCAAAGGTTCTTTGCAAAGATTACAAAATATCTACCTGCTATCAGATAAAAAAAATGAAATTGATAAAAAGAATGGCACAGTAATTTTTACAGAGAACTGAAAAAAAATATGCAGACTCTGATACAATTTTATTACGAGCGAAAGGAATTCGGAGACGATTAATCGTTATCCTTTGGCAACGTTTTTTTTTTTTTGGTTGATGGGGGAGGATCCACATGCCATTATCGGCCCGCCAGCGACACGCCATTCAAATGGCGTTTCGCTGGCGTGCCGATGAATGCCCAACATTGGGCTTTGTGACTTTCAGGGGACCTGAACCATTATTGGTAAGATACCCCATACTTTGTGTTTTTTCAGGGGGTCCGGCCCCCCTGTCCACCCCCCCTTCTTTTATTGAGCAGTTTATCTTCTGATGCCATAGAATTATAATGTAAGTAATTAAAGTGCATCTGTGTTTCCACTTCACATTCTACATGAGTTTGAATATTTTATTTTATCGTAGAAAAAGCGAAATACTGGCGGTCTGCTGATTACTCAGCAATATTATTCAGCTTTACCGAGAATGGAATGTCTATATTGGCAGCAATTCTTTTTTGGGGTTTGTTTGTTATTTTTACTTCGGAATCCCTTTTTAGTAAAAAAAAATGCAGTTTGTAATATCAAATTACTGGCAAAGATCACATAAGCAACACTTAATGTGTATCGAAGCTAATTTTAAATGTAAGCATGTGCCATTCACTCTGAAAAAGGTAAAATTGTAGTAATGCATTTCAGATCGGCATTGTGTAAACCATGGTACGGAATGAAAGGGGATGTATTCCATTCCATGTTTTACACGATGCCTTTCATAAAATGGACATCTACAGTATAACGTGGGTGGGCATACTGAAATCAGGCAGAGGCGTGTCCAAACTGAGAAACTGATATATCTTCTTCACTAAGATTGATTGCCAATTTGAGAGATGGTCACTTAATTATATGCGAACACCAACATTCACAATTCCTCTCTGTGGTCTGTTTTAATAAAGTGGAACCTAAGTAAAAGATTACAGTGTATCTTTGACAGTAATATGTCCAAAAAATTGAGGCTCAAAATTGAGAATTTTTCGAGCACGAAAAATGTCATTATTTTCTTACCCATTAATTTAAACATGTGTTTTGGGTACTCAAAAGAACCGTCTCATTGAGACGGTTCTTTTGGGTACCCACAACATATGTTTTGGTTGAGCAATAAGAAATGTATTTTAATTATGCACACTTATCTCGAGGCGCATGATTGTAGTGTTTATAAATGTAATAAAGTATATCAGTTCTCTTCTAAATTCTACATTTAGCATTAAATTACACCATAAACCAAAAATTAAAACTATCAATAATGGAATTGTCGTAATTCTGGCAGAAGGTGTCTTTCGATAGCGTCACAATGTCGTACGCGATTCAAAACACTTCACTTTCTTAACCTTTCCCATGCTGTATATTATATGCATCCAGTTCTCATATCTGTTAATTAACCCATATAAGCCAAGCGTCCTTTTGTAGGACATGGGCTAACAGTGCAGATCCAGATCAGACGCCGCAGAACGAAGCGTCTGATCAGGGTCTCCACGTTTTGCTTACAGACTATTCTATTAAAAGAATAAAAATGGAAAATACCACCCAACACCCCTAAAACTGGAAATGGGCTCGTCCTCCTGATAGTGGTAGGAAATCACATTCGGCTTAAATGGGTTAATGACGTGTGCTCACCAAACTACACGGGGCTGTATTAGTATGTCTCTACTTCAACACTTTGTGCAAGCGAACAGCTATGATAATGGCGGGGCTACTCGTGCACTGATGTGCTCGTTTTAGCTTTCCATAATCATCGATACAATATACTTCTACCACGACCCTCGAATCATTCAGTGCATTTACCATTACGGTCACGCCTCAAAGCGTTTTGTGGAAGTTTACCTGCCCAGATATTTATATATGTTGGCACAAATGGCCTTATCAGCTCACTGCCACTAGAGCCGAGATTGTCACATCGAGTCACATCGAGTTATCGATTGTTTGAGGCAAAATGTGTTTGTATTAAGCAAGGCTAGAGGTCTAAATGTTGGTCTGGGCCTTCATCTTTGCTATAAAGTAATACCTGTCTTAAAGGCATGTATAACTGTCCAATAGAGATCATTAAAGGATTAACTGATAAGGGACAGTTTCAATATCTCACAAAATTAAAGGGGCCTCAAGTGGGGAATTACCTGTATACAACACAATTTCTTTCACTAAGATAAAGATCAATATTTTATCATAAATTACCTAATCCCTTCATGGGACCACTTTATTACCCCTGTAGGGAAGTCATAATTACCTTATTATGACCGTCCTTTTGATATGCCCAGTATGACCCCTGGAGATAGTCATAATGAGTGGTACCACTATTATTGCTAAAATTTCTATGTCTTTAAGCGGCAACCCCAAAAAGACCAAAAATTGGTTTTCAAGACTGATTATCGCATAGTACAGATTAAAAGTATTGCAGAATGCTCCAAGAGAGCATTCTGCAATAACTTCGACCTGCATTAAGCTACCATCTGTCTTTAAGACATTTGTTTTGTCTATCTTTGAGTAGCCGCTTAACCAAAATGGATTATATCCTTTTTGTTTTTAAGGTATTTAAGTTACAGGTTTACTGTACCACCGGATAGCTATACCTGTATACATTGTACAGTCTAGAAGTTAAACACGGTAGCAGTACCTCGATTTGAGGGAGAGTGCCTATAAAATCTGTAGCAGATGAAAGTTCAAAATTTTGAAAATCTTGAACTTTAGAAATTCAAATGTCAAAACTTGAATTATGCCTACAAAATAATGTCAATTTTCAGTTTAGATGGTCAATTGACTTAAGACAAACTGAAAATAAATGAGTGATGCTAATTATCATCATGAACCTACTTAGTTCAGCATCCTGAAAAAATTCACCCATGGAGGTAGTAAGTGGGCGGAGCTTAGCTACTGTCAGATGAGACTCGGACACTGGCCTGATTCAGCTGATATGCAGCATGGTCACTGAACTAATTAGAGCTGTCAATCGTCTTACAGGTACATTCCAACAGCCAATCAAATAAGAGATATTACTTTTTTAGAAAGAGAATGACAGGCCTCCATATTGCCAGCATCTCTTATTTAGTCTATCCCCAGCCAGCATGCAATCTTGGGACCCTATCGGTCTGCCAGCGAAACACGCTTTGAATGGCCGATATATATGAGCTTAGTGGGCACGTTCTGGTACACTCTACCTTCATGCACATCTAAGAGCACGGACTCTGGTCAGACTGGGTTGATACATGTACCTAGTATGATGACAATCATTCTGCTTAAATAGCAGCATATTTTGGCCAAAACTGCTCTTTTTCCTCTTTTGCAGCGGATTCCACTTTCAGGTTTTGCTTCAAATAAATTATTGTTTAAATTCGATCTAAACAGGTTAGTTCTAAAGTACAGCATATTAATCATAACTACTGCGTAAAATGCATATTGTGTAATTGTGTTGTATAATTATGTAAATTAGATCAAGTCTAGAATATAAATTTGTAGAACTTAAAGAAATGGAGTATATTAGTAGCCGGTGGTCCTGTTACATTTGTAGCATTTCACCATTTGTTTGAGCTTGTTTTGGGAAGCCCCCGTGGTGTAGTGGATAAGCGCTATGCCTTGTAATCCAGGGGTCGCAGGTTCGATTCCCGGCTTCTCCATAAAACCACTTTCGGTTGAGCCTTCGGGAGTTCCCGTCATATAATAAACACACAAATCATAAACCCTCCCGGCCCAGTACTGGTTTCTACCCATGGAAAAGCCACAAAAAGTTGTTTTTTAGCTTGTTTTGGTACTTTCGGGTATCGCACGGCGAGGAGTAAAGGCAGACGTCAGAGCATTCTCTACTCTTATACATACAACCAGGCAACCACAAAGTTAGCATTTCATTGCAATGAAACATCTAAAAAATAAGCTGTCAATAATATAAAATTGGCTATCGATTATTGTCATCCAGGTGCATGCCAAACTACACAAAAACTTGTTCATTTCTACATGCTCATTACACTGAAACATGAAAAATAGTTGAAAGGTTTGTGGAAAACCTGATTTATGGTGAAAAACACTCATTAATTGAATGGACATATGTTGCAGGTGCACATTGGAATTGTCTCTATGAGGCAATTCCAATGTATACCAACAACTATGTTACTGAAATTAAGGAAACCTATTTTGAAATATACACTAAACAAGTATCATGTCCATTGGCTTTCCTCTTTTAAACATCTCAAACTGCCAATCGGTATTAAAATACCTGTCACTATATGGCAAATTGTTTATATATACATGACAGCTGTATCACCGAATTTGATTTCATGAACTATGCTTTTGCTAAGCTGGTAGTTGCATGGTAGTAAGTTTTGGATATACAAACAATGTATACAGTAATAATAGTATTACTTTACACTAAAGTTGGTGGTAGATGAACTGCCACTGGTCCTGGCGTATACTTTCAACAGCTTTAAAACACATGTTCTGTTAGATTGTATTGATCCCGAAAAAAGCTACTGCAATAACAGGTAAAAATTGCATACGTTAAGCACTGGAGAAATGTTAGCATCAGGTCTTTTTCAGTAGGAAAGTAAGTCTAATAATACACCAAAAGAGGTCCAAAGTCTAATCTTATATATATATATATATATATATATATATATATACTATGCACAATAAGTTTAGCAATTGTTTTGTATGGGTGAGCCCATCCACATCAGATCTCAAATTTCATTTGCTGTCATGAAGATACAAGCGCCGAACATCTGACAAGAGTTTCCATTAAAAAGAATATGGAATAAACAAACGCAACGGCCGTGCTAAAGTGACGTTAACTTTTAAGGCTAGCGGGTAACGTGGGTATTTCTGACCATTGAAGGAAGCCAAAAACATTTTCAAGCGATTGTTTGGTCACTGAAACCAAAAAAAGCATAGCAAATGCTGCAATTTACTGAACTGTCTAAGGAAAATAATTACCAAGTTTTCACAATTTTACGTTTTTATTAATGATTTTACGTTATCGCCTTTAAATGGTGTTTCTAGTCGGTTTTTCTTGATCCACTTTGACAAGTGAAACTGTTTTATGCCTTCCAACACATTCAGAAAATAATGTTGAATGAAACATCTTCATGGCTATAGAGCACGAGCCGAAAGATAAAATCTAACCTCACAATTATCTCTCAAATGCGTCGCACCATTTTCCGGCAACTTAATGTTTTAATCAACCATAAGATCAATTGCATTATGGGCCTATGCCATCTTTGTAAACTGAGCCTCTAATGAATTGGCACGCCAATTAACATTAGAAGTGTAATTAAATGATTACTACGTTTTGACGTCATTGATGGCAGCTGTTGTTTTTCAGCATGAAATCTCTATCATACCTGTCTCACAACAAATACTTTTATAGGCCTATGATGCATGAGGAAGATGCAAGACCATCAAACGAAAAATCACATGCTTATCATTTAGCATTACTTACAACGGATGTCATTTTTGCTTACTGACCCCTCCTGCAAATCTTGCTCTCCCCAAATGCCTATTTAAAGGATGGCGTCTGTAAATTCGTGGTTTCATTTGCCTAAGATCCTGCTCTCGTCATTGCACTTGAAATTAATCGACACTGCACAAAAATGAGCACAAAAAAGATGCGATACATAAGAAATTACTAAACTTATTGTGCATAGTATATATATTTTTTTATTTAATTGTTGTTTTTTCTTTGCTTAAAAATGCAGACCCTAACTCATGCTGTAGAGGCTCCGTGATTTGTGGCATCTTATGAAAGTCTTAATTTCTTACAAATGTGTGTGAAATTTTCTTGGCCATCCTGATTTGTTTCTCGATGGGCCTGTTGGGTCATGGGCATAAATGGACTAAATCTAAATTTTCAGTTTTGCTTCAGTGATTTCATTTTGCTGCGCATCTGCAGATGCAGATAAAAGAAATCAGTAAAGCAAACCCCCTGCAGGATGCGCAGGTAAAAGAAACCACTGAAGCAAACTCATATTCTTTCCTCTGTGATACAAAGCTTGTATAACAGTGGATCACAGGATGTTTTTGTTTTGATTCTGTACGTCTCACTGGGCAGTCAATATTCTTCAGTCATGTCGGGACGGGTCTTCCTGGGATGGACCAGTACTAAGCAGCGGATAAAGTCCAATGATGTAATCGCCTTGCAGACTTGCACTTTGACTCATTGTTATGGATTCCAAGATCCTTATGCCCAACATTTTCTACAAGTGTGATAAGCAGCCATTAATATGCCCTTCCTCAAGCTGAGGGAGTCATGACGTGGCTAACTCTAGGCTGACAATCCATCACTGCTGCTTGTAAAACTGCAGTTACCACATGCAATGTTTAAAGTAATTTTAGGAGGAAAGTGAATAAACTGAAAACACCTGTAATTTATTGTCTGTGTTGTAATACGAAGCTTTCCATGTCTATATGAGCCGCGACATGTGATTTCCAACAATGTGGTATTTTGATAAGTGTAGACACATACGAGTCCGTGTAGCCTCCTTTAAAGTTTAAAAACTCCAAATGTTGATCGGTCAGTAGCTAAATATTCATAGAATATTCAAGCGACTAGCAAAGGCTCTGATTAGACTGCGCGTAAGCGCAGGCTGGTCTGAGCCTTTGCTGGTCGCACATACCACATTGTTGGAAATCTCATGTTGCGGCTCAATTATCATATGCTTGAATAACGTGATAAAATACAATTAAGCCACGATGTTATTCACGTGGACGTACTGTGCGGGCAACAAACGTCCAGATGAGGCCCCGGGGTTTCGGGGAGCTGGGGAGAAGGGATATTAATTTTCAGAGGGTTAGAGAGCACTGGTAATTGTTTTCGGGGAGCTGGGGAGCTAGCATATACTTTTGGTGATTTAGGACTCACTGCCAAAAATGAGGAAAACATTTCAGGGATTTGGGAGATCGGAGCATTATTTTTGGGATTAAGGGACCAAAGGCCCCCTGTTTGGCCTCCCTGATTAACGTGCGCATTAGTGCCATCATATTTGATATTATAATATTTATTTTTTTCATGCTTAACCCAGTTTAGCATGGAGTTATTTTTTATCATAAATGTTAAAATGCCAACAATTGTTGGCATTTTAGTAATTAACAGCATTTGTGTGTTTTAAGCAATTTAAACAATCAGTGTTTTTAGGTTTTATCAGTAGTTGAAATTTCATGCTCAGCTGAGTTGAGCATATGTTTTGGTTGAGATATATGAAAATAATGTTTTATTTATCATGTTTATTACATGTTTGTATAAGTAGGACTGTCATTCAGAAAGTGATAAAATAATGCACCGTCTTCTTTTAGCAAATAGAGTTTGAAGTTTAAATGGCAGAGTGATCCTGTTTCAACATTAGGCTGACCAGGACCTTATTTGTTAACATATGCTCAAAGGACTCTTTTACGCCGTGTCGTCTAACATAGTTTAAAGATATAATTACACCAAAGTGTCATGTCTGTGCATAAATGTTGTTTAATTGATGGCTTTTAACAAATCTAAATGCAGGTAATATAAACAACTTTATGTTGTATCAAACGTGAACCATTTTTAAAGGAAATGATGTCAGAAACAAGAAATCTCTCTCTCTCTCTCTCTCTCTCTCTCTCTCTCTCTCTCTCTCTCTCTCTCTCTCTCTCTCTCTCTCTCTCTCTCTCTGTGTGTGTGTGTGTGTGTTTTACCCATGTAAGTATAGCATCCTTTTTATGGGACACAGACAAACAGTGCAGACCGAGGCCAGACACCGACGCCGTCAGACACCAAAGAAAGAATAGAATTGTGGTTACACTAATAATCTGTTTGAATTTGAATGAAATTTAGAAATACCACCTTTGGAAATAGATGCGTCCAATTTATAGGGGTATGAGAATGCAATAGGCTAATATGAGTAAAACTACATGAGTAGGCCTACCCAAAATCCGTATACAAGCAGCAAACGTTCTGGCGAGCATGTGCATTGGCGTAGGTCCCGCACGTGCGTAATAGAATAGTAACATTCGAGGGAGGTCACCTAAAGTGGTAAAAGTATTTTCCATTCTATGAGGAACTGCTCATAAAGGAAAGAATTCGCTCCCTCTAGGAGCAAATTCTTTCCTTTAAGAGAAGTTTCCATCTTGAAAAGGGACGCAATTGAAGGGAATCACTGCTTGATATAATAGTCTCTCTTTGATGCGCGTAACTGCTCCATGATATAAGATTTAAAAAAATCCCACGTGCTGACTCATTTGTTGAACAGACGCTTTCATTGGAATTTGGTTCTTTGGCATATAGGTTTAAGTTGTTTGCAAAGGTTGTCAGCAGACGACAAGAGTCGCCGGTTAAATTTTTAGCGATTTGAATGACATTGCTTGTGCTGTCATGACCTGCGAGATAAATGCGCTTATAAATTACTGTCACACGAATGGCTTCCGTCTCAGTGCACACTCGGAAGTCACAACTGCACACCTTATTTGGGACATGTCGTGGGTAAACGGACATTTCCTGTCAATATCCTTCAAAATAAACTCTTTCGGAAAATTCTATCGGGACTATCATCAGAGTGCCAAACAGTTTGGACCCAGATCGGACGAAGGTTATCAGCAGAATGGCAAGTGCTCCTGAAAACGCGCATATTCAGTTGCTTAGTTTTTTGCCTACAAGCAACACGTTTTGTGTCGTCTGCTGATTGCCTTTGCAAACAGTTTGCACCCCGGCTCAACTGAGCACGATATTTCAACTGCTCATAAAAACTAAAATACCGACAAATAAAGAAGTTCCTTACTTTAAGTCTCTCAGATGTTTTTTATCCTGCTCATAAATGTTAAAATGCCAATAATTGTTGGCATTTAAACATTTATGAGCAGGATAAATTTCGTACTCAGCTGAGTTGAGCATGAAAAAAGTGCCTGATCTTGGACACTCTGGTGTTTAAATTTATATTGTTAATTTTGAGAAAAAAAAGCAGACGACAAAATGCGTGCTATGTTACCCAGCATGTAAGAGTTAAACTTCTTAGTTATGGTGAGAGCAATTACCCTAATGAAATATTTACCCCTTTTCACGCGGTTCGTCCCATTCAAGTATTCCAATTGACTGACATAACAAAATAAGTCGTAAAATGAACCATTTTCGAAATCTGCACATGATGTGTGGCGTAAGACAGCAAATTTAGCGCATTTGTGCAGGCTCATAAAGTATACGTTTTATCGCTTTTAAAAGAATCAAGTTAGTTTGTATTTTCCTAGTTTTATTTAGGGTTTTCAGTTCTTTTCTTCACCTGTAAATTGTTACATTCACTCTTCACCTTTGTCCTGCAAGACCAACTAAATTGCCACATTTTCAAATTTAGCCAATAAAATTATTTCAATGTCCTTCTGAACTTTTCGAAAATACTGTCGATCCAGATCAGCTGGCTTCTAACGAAGCCAATTGATCAGGATCCATGCTGATTGACAATACGTGCTTACATGTACAACTTGAATGATGTATGTTACATGTAACCATGTAACAGAATAAGAATTGGGGAGAAGTGTAGTAATTAAAACATTCAGCATTACAAGGGTTACAGTGTAAAAAGCTAACAGTGCAGATACACTTCAACGTATCAAGTTATGCAGTCTGTGGAACTGAAGGTCATACGGGCCTTCAGCAGGCAGGGGCTGATCAAGGATTTCCGGAAAGGGGGTTCGTATGTATAAAGGTATGGGTTTCTCTCATTTTTTAAATATCCCATGAAAATGAAATAATTTGGTCTCACTGAGACCAAATCATTTCATTTTCATAGGATATTTAAAAACGGGGGGGGGGGGGGGAGGGCTGTTCACGCGAACTCCCTGAATCCCCTCTGGGCCCGCCACTGGCAGGATAAAGGTTAAAGCTTTTCTTGCTACATGTAGCGGCGACTGCTGGTACCCCTTGTAAACACTGAGTTTCGACCCAGATGTGGACCCGTCGGTCTTGCTCTGGATCAAACCGGTTTGACACTCTGATAGTGTCCCTGAAAGATTTGTTTGAAGATAAAAAAAATAAAAAAAAATGGCAAAAAAGGCAGAACACGACAATAAAAGCATGAAAAAAATACTAAGCATGAAAAATTACTAAGCACGCAAAGAGTTTAGTAGGTATTTTATACAAAACATATTTTCTTATCATTCACGATTTCAACAGCATCTTTACACTTATCATACATTAACTTTTTGCCAGCTAACGACAAGTCTTGCCATTTTCTGCTTACATTTGGAAACAGTTTAAACCCAGATCAGGCCCGACAACTTGTCGGGCCTGATCTGGGTTTAAACTAGTTGACACTCTGATCGCTTTCCTGGAAAGTGTTTGTCTTAAGTTACAATATAGCGTGTCAACCTCTATGATTGTATCATCTTTGTATTTTTACGGCCATCTCGTGGGTTTGGGGAAACAGCGGAGCAAGCCAACTTATTTCAAGGGAGCAATGCAACAAAGGTCATATTTTGAGGGGAACGTGGGAAACAAATACAGTAATGGAACAAGAAACATAAAGCATTTAAGTTTTATCTTTTGGGAACAGGAGAACAAACCAATTTATTTCAGTGGAACTTGGGGACAGGTAATCCACTGGGAGGGCAACCAAATGTCTTAGACCGCTGGTGTGAAAAGCAGGAATATTCAAGTTGCACGTGCATGTATTTATTTACAAATGATAGGCAATAAAATGCAAAATATATTTGTCGAATTTGAAATCAGAAATAGTGTCTTGTATTACTCATTAAAATCGTATCGTCCAGATTTTCCACTTGTTTGGTCGCACATGTATCATTAATGTATTCCCTGTCCCGCTAGTGTGTACATGTACGACAAGAATATGTTGGCATTCTTGCGAGTGCATGTATTCATTTACAAATTACAAGCAATAAAAAACAAAATATTTATTGTCAAATTCATAATCAGAAAAATAGTATTTTTGACCCACTAAACTCGTATTGTCGAGACTATCCATTTCGTTTGTTGGTACATGTGAAATATATATGACTGTTGATTCTTCATAGCAAAATGGTTACAGAAAAAATGAATTCTACTATTTAACCAAAAATTGAACGACCGTTTTTCTGGTTTTACAGTATAGAATGTGCCAATTTTATTTGTCTCGTGTCCCACTTGCATGTGTGTCAGGGTAACACCAAGCAGTGTAGACCCTGTTCAATCTGAAATGACAAGTTTTATTATATACGTATATAAAGCAGTAAAAGTAAAAACTTACATGCCAGATTGCAGTTCTATAGAACAGACGTGTTTCAAATCCTTCAACATATATACCAAGAGAAGAAAACAGAAATATAACATATCCATTGCGTATTATTTCACTCGAAAATTAATCCAAACTCTGAATACGAAAACACACACAAAATTCCTGTCTTTTAACTACAGGTATTTTAATAAATATCATTTTAAATTACGCATTGATAGTTAACGAGTATATCCACTTCATATTTAATTAACCTAATATCATTTTCACCACTTTATAGTTAGCTTTTACACCATTTTTATGATATTAATGCGCCGCATTTCTTGTTCTACGCTATATATTATCGTTAAAGCTTGATAATGAAATTCCTGTTATATTTAATTTTCAACTTCCTTATAACAAACTTTTTTTCTGAATGAACATTTTATATTCCCACATAAAATCACATGCACCTGTATCAAGAATTGAATTGTGTTACTGTTTTCTTCGATGTATCGTTTTAGAGTGCATTTATGGAAATTAACCCGAGAACCATTATGATAATGAACGCGCGCGACTGCGATTCGCTGAATATACGCTTAAGACGATCAACCAAGTTAGTTTATAAAGAAAAACGTAAAGTTTACACTGGACAAAAATCCAATAACCCCACAGTCGGTTAAGTTTGTATTAAGTCTCTATTTTAGTGTTTCACACTTTAAAGTCAGACAGTGTGAAAAAGCTCAGCGTTGCAAATCTTTAAAATTTCCTTTATTCGCTTGTTCAATGTTAACAAATCTTCAGTTAATTTCAGTGTCAAGGGTTATCTTGTCAAGTGTGCTCGACTTCAGTCTAGTTTTGTTTAAAGAAATGTGCGTGAGTATTTGCATACCTGTGCCGTTTTGATAGAAACAGGTACTTATTGCGCACGTGCGAGAGGACAAGTGCAATCCTAACTAGCATACAATTTCTGGGCACTATAGGCCCACCAGCGAAATGTCATTTGGGCCACTATAGGCCTACTAGCGAAACGCCATTTGAATGGCGTTTCGCTAGCGGGCCGATAGTAGCCCAGACTTATATGCATTCATATGCATATTGGTATTTACGCCTCAGATCAGTCTGCTCATTCGCGTGACGTAAAATATCCCGTATTATTCCGTAATGCGATATTATTATTATTATTATTATTATTATCATTATTATTATTATTTAAAAATTTGCTTATCAAAATGATCATACATCTGCTTTCTTTTAACTCAGTGTATGTTTTTAGAAGTCGATTGAGATATTTTCATGACTTTTCAGACAGTGCGATCTTCAGTTGATTCCAGTGTCAAGGGTTATCTTGTCAAGTGTGCTCTTCTTCAGTCTAGTTTTGTTTAAAGAAATGTGCGTGAGTATTTGCATACCTGTGTCGTTTTAATAGAAACAGGTACTTATTGCGCGCGTGCGAGAGGACAAGTGCAATCCTAACCAGCGTGCATTTTCTGGGCACTAGACATGTAGGCCCACCAGCGAAATGTCATTCGTCAACCAGTGAAATGTCATTTGGGCCACAATAGCTCCACTAGCGAAACGCCATTCGAATGGCGTTTCGCTAGCGGGCCGATAGTAGCCCAAACTTATATGCGTTCATATGCTTATTGGTATT
The DNA here is from genome assembly GCA_964019695.1 of Loripinus fragilis. NCBI lineage: Eukaryota > Metazoa > Mollusca > Bivalvia > Lucinida > Lucinidae > Loripinus > Loripinus fragilis. The sequence continues at coordinate 58,428,016 of OZ026529.1, read as the reverse complement.
TACGCATCAGAACAGTCTGCTCATTTGCGTGACGTAAAATACCCTGAATATTCCATATTATTCCGTTATGTGATATTATTATTATTATATTTAAAAATTTGCTATCGAAATGATCATACATCTGCTGTCTTTTAACTCGGCAATATGAAAGAGATCAGCGTTGCAAACCTTTAATCGCTTGTTCAATGTTAACAAATCTTCAGTTAATTTCAGTGTCAAGGGTTATCTTGTCAAGTGTGCTCGTCTTCAGTCTAGTTTTGTTTAAAGAAATGTGCGTGAGTATTTGCATACCTGTGCCGTTTTAATAGAAACAGGTACTTATTGCGCGTGCGTGTGTGTGGATATGGACGTGTACATCTTTACGAGAGTGCTTTGTACAAGTGCAATGTACGTCTCGGATCAGCCTGCTCATTCGCGTATCATAAAATAGTCCGTTGACGCAGACAGATGCGTTGTTTTTTGTTATGTTTTCTTGTTCTATTTACAATTTTGATTTTCAGATACAACTTATCGAACTCGTATAAAATTAAGACATATGGCAAAAGATTCCTATAAGTAACAATAATGTTACAATTAAATTTGAGTCGTGACATGCGATTTCCAACAATGTGGCATTTTGACAAGTGTAGACACAGACCAGCATATGCAGCCTCCTTTTAAGCTTAGAACTACCAAAAGATGTTCGGTCAATTGCTTAACACTTATAGGATATTCAAGCGACGAGCAAAGGCTCTGATCAGACTGCGCGTATGCGCAGGCTGATCTGAGGCTTTGCTGGTCGCACATTCCACATTGTTGGAAATCTCATGCTTTGGCTCATTTAAGATTTTGCTCATCGATACATAAAACAACGACATGATTTTCTGTTTCTATTGGAATCGTTTCTTTGAGGGTCTACCGAAGACAAACATGATAACTTTTTTCTGTTGAAACAAGGGCTATGAATACCAAAGGAACCCCTTTTTATCTTTATTTTATGACAAACATGGATCACATTTGCATGGAGAAGAAATTGTGATAGATAGAAAGATTAGCAAGATTCAAATTAGTAATACCGCTGCTATAGTATATGTTCTTTTGAAGTCAATCGAGGTTATGAACAAAATATAAAAATAGAAAAAGAAACAAAAAATAAAACCACAGATTTTTTATGAACATGTAATTACTGAACACAAGCTCCATGACTTTGTCTAGTCGTTCTTTGATCACTTACCGTGTGTATGCGTAACACTTTTATCGTTTTTGAAAATAAAAGTGGATTACAAAAAGCTAGAAGATGAAAGCCCCTAGTCCCATAGCCCTTCCCCAAGTATTTGCGCCAAATATAGCAAGACCCAACGAAAGTAATTATGGCTGACGTTTAACCCTTTTCATTTTGATAGATTTTCCCAGACTTATTGACATTATTTGGATAGTCCATTTTGTGTCGTGAGGGGTCACGGATCAATAGTTCCAAATTCTGATGTATTTGTGTCCCCAAAGATTGTCTTAATCATAGCAAACAGTGCTGACTGCGTCATTTCATCTGGATCTTCGTTTAGTTTGCCAAAGTTCAATGTACCTGTTTACCGGTAAAAAAAAACTGAGAATTTCAGTTTATAACATTTGAACATTTTCCTTGCTTCTCAGTTAAGGGGCCGTTGGTTCAATCCTCACTAAAACCAGGAGGTTTTCATTATTTTTCTTTATAATCTCAACAATTGATGTTAGACTCCATGTTATGTCGACTCGTTTTCTAATGTAACCTTCATGAAAGATCATTATGTCTTTTCGGGCTTCCAGTGCAAACCTGTGCATGACGATCGACAAATCGTTTGTCTTATGTACACATATAGTCAGGCAGCCCTGCACCATCTTCTTAAATCAAGGATGCACTGTCTGCACTGGCTAGAGATAATGAATCTTTTTCATGCTCAGTTCAACAGAGTATAAAAAGCGTTTGTATTTATAATCATTGTCATGAGAGTTTTGAAAATCTCATCACCTCTCTGACCAATCTGTACAAAAAGGGTTAAGTACAAATGCGACTGTCTTTTCTCGTGACAGGTTCAAGTACCATATTAAGCATGCAATATGATTATTAGCATACGTTTAAGACGGATAAGAAACTTTATCGCCATATCAGAGCGTCTGATTGAAAATCATTATAATAAAAGGACCACTTCATGCGAAAACATGTCTGAGTGGTTTTCGACCAGTCAAGACACAATGTGCCCAGTCGCAGATCTTACGAAAGACCCTGACCAGAACAATGCAAAGCCAGAGCTAGGCTCCAGTTCGTCTACATTGTAGTATGTGTTCCATATCACGGAAGCTTTACTTATATGATTTAACAGAGACGCTAATCAGACTATATGCATGCGCTAATCAACGTCTTTGCGTGTTATATTTATACCAGTTTTTTTCTTGAGAAAAAAATGGTATATTAATTTCGTACCAAAATTGGGGTCCGCCTGTCCGTACCCACGAATAGACCCTTGTTGGCTACTTTGAATTTCCAAAATTTCTCCACCATGACTATTAACTGCGGAACTGTACTGTTCTGATTGGTAGAATTTATTTCAACCAATCAGAACAGTGCAGTACCACAGTAAATAGTACTGGTGGACTTCTGTCAAAAACATTTTCTGGGTAAATGAAAAACAATAAAAATGCCTATAAGACGATTGAATGATGCAAATACCATAATCAGAAAGCTTAGGCATTGCCGTTTCAGTGGACAGTGATAAGAGTTCGAGATCCTTTGCTGATAGATGCGATACTGCTTTAGAAAGTAGAACATTCTGTTGACTGGGTTATCCAGAAAAGCTGGAAAATATACAGATTTTGAGCTTTCTTGACCAATTGTGACCAAAGTAAGTGTCCCTAATGAGTCAAATAAGGATGAAATAATAGATTAAACATATTTATAAGACCAGACAGTGATATTTTTGGGGAACTCATGGCTGTCTTCATGCTGTTTTTTTTTTCGAACATAGGAATTTTGAAAAGGAAAGTTCTCTTGTCATAATATACGTACCTTGGTCCCTAAAACTTAAAAAGATACGATACAGGCCCATGAGGGTCACATGATGTAAAAAATACTGGTTGATGTTGTGAGTGACCCCAAGGTCAAGGTCAAAGGTCAAATAATGTATTTTCTTGTTAATACATCTCATAGTCCGTTGGACATAGCAACTTCAAACATTGCAGGTTAAATTCTGTAGAGGTTATTATGTGACCTTGGTCCCAAGGTCAATGTCAAAGGTAAAAAGGGTAAAAAAACAGGTATTTCGATACCATCGACTTCAGTCTAGTTGAGGTATTTTTATCTTTTCAATGACGAGGCTCAAATATGCCAAGTACTGGAAGAGAAAAAGGTGCACATAAATGCTCTTGATTATTTTCGGTATAGCCATGTCAGTGCGTAGACCGGGTTAATTCGTTATCAGTAAAACATACCTATTGGCCATTGCTCGAGATTTTGGAACTCATCGCAGTAGCGAGCAACGAATAAGCATACTTGCCAGAGCCTTTCCTGCTCGCATACACGAAGTATGGATGAAGATTAAGGCTCAGACCAAATTGCAGACCTCTTGCCTCGCTGGATGCACCAGCGTGTCTTTGATTGTCTGCGTCACTTCCCCTGGATCGCGATGACATGCGTTTGTCTGTGATCTCTGCATTTACTTGTATGCCTTAAACAAAACCCTAGGCCCGGAATTATAATGCCTCCTTAAAGTTGAGGAAGACTTAAGTCAAGTATTGATTTTCAGGATGCGAAAAATAACGTTTCAAACTGATAAAAATCAAAATGGTTTCACTTAACTTATTAGATAAAACGGCAGACTAGAAAGTTTAATAACTACAAATAAAATAGAACTCAGCATTTGCTAGCCTGTGTCGCGCTCACACCCCCTATACTCTCTGGATACCCTCTCTTCCTTCTATTTTTTTCTTTAATTAAAATAAATCTTCTCCGTAACTTTACTCTAGTAATACTTAAAAATCTAATACTTCTCATTACGTATTAATAAAGTGTATGTACATACACTGAAAAACGAAAGGCGTGAGAATGGGTAACACACAACTGTATTAAATTATTGTAAGATGTAAAAAGATGGATGAACCTCCCCGACCCTCTGCACACCATGTGGAGGGGAGATTTTTAAAAAAATGGTTTCACTTTTTCTGTAGATCACAATGATATCTTTGACCACAAGTACTGCATCGATCCAGGAGATTTTAGCACCTAATATAGCATGTTGAAATTTCAATACATAACTTAAGTCTTCCTTAACTTTAAGGAGGCATTGTAAATCCGGGCCCTGGACGTTAAAATGTGAATATATTCTTATTCATCAGTTTTAAAGATATGCTATTGGTGCTCAAAAGAACCGTCTCATTGAGACGGTTCTTTTGAGTACCCGTAACATATGTTTTGGTTGAGAAATAAATATAAAAAGAGATGATAAAGCGCTTTACATGTATCTAGAGGCCGTTGACATACCCACCTGCTTTTGATTCTCGTATCTTAAACTTTTCGTCGTAACACCGTTCAATGCATTGGATTACAGATTAAAGTAAAACACGTGTGGGCATTCAAAATATACTCATTTTATCGACAATTTCGCTGAAACTGATACAATTTACATTTTTCTTCATTAAACATCTAATATTGAAACTTCATGTACATGTATAACATATGGAGGGCGATATCACCTTTCCAATGTCAAATATACATCAAACGAAAACTAATTGTTTTATTACTGTTCTTGGGTACGGTTTGTTTGAACTGTAGTTGGCAATATGGCAATAACCAAATTTCACACATCTATAACCTTTTGTTACTATTACTTCAGCTACCATTGATGTTTTTAAACAGACAAACACACGTACGATATTATTTTGGGGCGTACAGTTAGTCGTGCTAACATTTAAGAAGTTTGCCAACATCTTTGTCACACAGTTTGAATCAGCGACAAAGAATAATGTATTAAAAGCAATACCAAGCATTTCAACAATCAAAATAGGTCGAAGATGCTCTGGTTGTGGGTAGCTTAAAATCAATTTTGACATGGGCTGTCTCAAATTGATATGGAGATAGCATCTATGTTTTATTTTCAAATTTTAGCAGGTATGTTATCTTTTAACGAGCATTTTTGATGTTGCATTTAGTATGTTTATTTAAGATGAAGAAGAACGCGATAGAGTTCTTTAAAAATGCAACCGTAAGTGGCGTTGCTTGCTACAGCACTACCATAAACTAAGGCACTGTTTTACATTTGCATTGGAATTAATACCAATACAATAGATGAAACAAACTTTCTACCTGATTTGGTTTTCTCAGGGTAAAACGTACAACATCTTGTCTCTGACTTTATACAGTGTAGCGATAACGTCTACAATTACCTTAAGTTTGTTGAGCAACGTTATGTGGCGTCGTTCTTTTTTTTCCTTTTTACTATCTATTTCTTGCAGCTGCTACCAAATACTATACCTAAATGTTTTTGGCTACTGACATGTTTTATGTTTTAGTCGTCGTAGTTACTGGTCAATGAAAGGGTTTATCAATCATTGATATGAAATGGGCCTCGTCGCAAGAAAACCTGTCTTCGGGGTTTCCGACAAAGTGAGATTCAAACCAGCATGCTCAGCTACAGAGACTAGCTAGAAAGTTGAAATTTCGCTTGGAGCTAGCTTAGATATGGCACTTCCTGAAACGCGAATAACAAAGGCGCTGATCAGACTGCGCGGATGCGCAGGCTGGTCTGTGCCTGTGTTGTTCGCAAACCCCGAAGACAGGTTTTCTCGCGTCGAGGCCCAAATAATACAAGCCCAATGTCACCCATGCAGTTACTTTTTTTATCCTTTTTTTCTTTAGTTTGTTTGAAGCTTGCCTATGCCAAGTCCACTGTACACTTGTGTCATTGTCAAACAGATACTTTGTAGAACTGATATCACTTGCTATGTCATTAATATAATTCAGGAATAAAAGGGATCCTAATATTGAGCCTGGAAGTAAAGTATATTCAACTGTTCAGATAAGGGTCCTAGTAAGACAATTTTAAGTTTGTAGTTACAATGATAGTGCTGGAATCAATGTAAATTAAAATCAGCTAAAACTACGGGAGTTGTAGCTTCTCAAGATACCCAATCAATGGCCTACACTTATTAATCTCTCAAGAATTGCTCTCACCTGTATTACCGTGCAAAAAGTATAGTAAATAGCAAAAAGATTTTAATCATCTATTGATGAGATGGTAGGGGCCTGATACTTTGGCTGTTGTCAGGCCCACGGGGGTTTGCCTGTTGGATTTCTTTTGCTCCGGTATTCACTTTTATGTACTGTTGAGTGCTTATCTTTGCTTTATCTCCTTTTATATCTTTATTTGTATGTCCAAGGAGATTATGCTTGGATAAGTTAGGGGGTTTTCATGCAAACCAAACATCTATGTGTCATGATCTATATTTGGACTAAGGGTGAGGTTGGTGCCGTGAAACCGGTTTAAGCCCTCAGGTGAAATATTTTTACTGAAAGTTCCAATGTGGTACTTTTTGGGGGGATCTTTGTGTTATTTAAATCTTGTGTTTGTCATGATTTCGCGTCTGTTCATTGCCGCCTTGTGGTCACCTGCTGCGAAAGTCTTGATCTCTTGGGTCTAGTTTGTGACCGTTGGTTGTGCTTTTGTCACTTTCCAATGTCGTATATTGGGTCAGGTGTGGTACTTGATTGTATCGATTCCTAATCTTTGCCACCTTTCTTTCTTTTATTATTGATCCCCCTATTATAAATCCCGATTGCACCATTAGTGGTCTTAAAAAGTTTAAGAAGTGTACTTTTTCCTCCATAGCTTTACCTAAGGTGCTTAATACCGCTATGGGTCTATAGTTTTTATTGTCTGATGGATCATCTGTTTTGAAAACTGGAATTACTGTAACCTTTGCTTTGTTCCCATAGATTTGAAATTTTATGTTTTGAGCATGGCATATTAAAGACTTTTCAATGATGGTTTAAATAACTCGTTTGAATATAATTGTTAAGATTGTCTGGTCCAGAATTCTACGGCAGACACTCAGAGTTGGTCATTAAATACAATGTTAGCTTGAAACTTCTGCAACAAGGTATATCAGAGCATGTATTTTATGCTGATTTAGTTTATAAGTTAAAAAGAATCGCTATAAAGTTTTATTTACCGGAGCATCAAGCGTTATAAAAGAGTGGGACATACAAAAAAAATGTAACGTGGATATTATGCGAGTCTACATGCCTGGTTATATGCCCAATCATGGTCTATAGCTATGGTTTCCTCTTTAATTGTACTATATATAGTTGCCTCAGGCTCTATGACGACCCTTACTTAAACTCATCGGTGGGTAAGTGCCCGTTGCTTGTGTTTGGCTGGTCCCACCGTGGCTCTATTAGGGGTTTTCTTTAGCTCTGATTGTCTTTGAGCTAAGAGCCCTTTTTGTTTCATCCTAGTATGCTAATTTGATTTTATTCTTTCCCTGTGATAATACATTGTATAAATTAGGATGCTTCCATTCGCGTTCACCTGTTTTTTTTGTGTTTTAACAACAGCAGAATCTAGGGGTAAGATTTGGCCAGGAAAATATATTTGAGCATTCCCCCGTCCCAGTGACTTTGGCTGATGTCCGTATACAGGCGGCGATTTTGTTGTTGTTCATTCATTGTTTATTGTTGCTTCCACTCTGTGTGTGGGTTTTGTGGGGGCCTTTGTTTTGTTGTGTAGTTCTTAGTGTCCTACTAAGCTACTGTAGATTCGGAAATTTTCGCGAGAATTTTATTTTCGCGAGTAGCATTAAAAGACATATTAGTGATGTGAAAAATTCACGACTATGGCAAGATTTGCCTATATCAAAAAACGAAAGAGTGATTTTGCCATTTCGCGAGGGTTTTATTTTCACGAAACTTCGCATATGCGAAGTTTCGCGAAAATAAATTCCTCGCGAAAATTTCCGAATTTACAGTATCTATTGATGGGGATGAGAGAGCTGATTGCCCTACTCCATTGCGTCTTTGCTGTGATATGGCTGTCGGTGTTCTGTGTATTTTCCTCGTGGTGCCATGTGTTGGTCTGGCCTCTTTGTCATACTCTCTTTTGTGTCTGATTGAAAATTCACAATGTTACCTATTATGGGCGGATATTCAGGATAATATTTTGTACAATAAGTGCTTGTACAACCATGCTCGATTGAAAAGTCTGAAATTCTGCAATAGAGCATTACAGAGCCAATATCTTATGGTGATTTAGTTTATAAACTCTAAACCAATTTGGAAAGTAAGTAAGGGTGTAAAGATCAGGAATCGATACAATCAAGTACCACACCTGACACAGGATACCAATGGGAAAGTGACAAACGCACAGTTTGACACCACAAAAGAGAGCCAAGAGGTCAGTGCTTTCCCAGCAGGTGACTACAAGTCACATATAAACAGACGCACACAAAGGCATAGCAAATACAAGACAGAAAAACATAAAAGATCCATAAAAGAAGTGCCGCCTTAGAGCGGTCAGTAAAATATTTCACAGAAGGGCTTAAACCAGTTTCACGGCTCCAACCTCACCTTTAATTCAGATGTGGATAAAGATACATAGATAGTTGGTTTGCATGAAGATGCCTCATCTCCTAGAAAATATAAATCAAGATATAAAAAGAGATAAAGCAAAGATAAGGACTCAACAGGAAATAAAACTGAATACCGGAGCAAAAAAAATACAACAGGCAAACCCCGGTAGGCCTGACAACAGCCAAAGTATCAGGCCCCTACCATCTCATCAATAGATGTCTTTAAGTCAGAACCGTCATAGAGTGTGAAGTCCGACTCACCGGCGTGCAGTTAAAGAGAGAAGCAAAGTTGCCAACCGTGATTGGGTTGACCATCAAGCATGTGGGCTGTTGCAATACGTTAATGTTATAGCCAATCTTCTTAAAAGTGGAGATTATTTTAATGAACTGCGCTGAAAAATTATTAGAGCAAACAATTTACCTCAATTTATACACCAAGTCACAATAGAATTCAGGTTCCGAAAGTCCTTGGCACGAGAGAGATTAAAGTCCAACTTGGAATTTAGATATCAAATCATAGTATCTTCTAAAAAAATTAGAAAAGGTTTGGAGAAGTTTATGATACTGAAAGCCTTGTTTAAGAAGTTTCTGAGTTAATAATCAGTAACATAGCTAGGTGCTCTAGCAAAACGAATGAGTTGAGATATATAGACTCCATAGGATGTAGAGCATCGCGCATTACAAACATGCAGATATTATGCGACAGCCTGTATAACTGGTTATAAACCTAATCACGGTTTATAGCTATGGTTTCCTCTGTAGTTGCATGATGGGTGTCAGACATCAGGCTTCATGATGGTCCTGATATAAAATTTCCATTAATGCTTTTTAAATTTGCTTATGATTGAAATGTTGCAAGTTTGGTGGATAAAACTTGAAAGTGAAGTACATAAAATATATTCTTTATATTTTCTTATTTTATTTTATTTTTAGTAAAAAGACATATGCGGGAGAAAAATATGAGAAGCTCGATTCATCTGCAGCTAGTTATTCAGTGTATTGAGCTAAGTAGTGTTGGGCAAAGGAGAGTTAAGTGAAATAGTGCCTATAAAGTTGGTAAACAACTGACATGGACTCAGTTTAACTACAATAATAGTAATTGTTCATTTTAAGTTATTGTTACAAGGTTTAAGAGTATCTGAACTGTAAATGTATGGACTATGGGCGTGGTTTAGAATATTTAGCATTCCGACAAAAATCTGAAACGACTGTTGAATAGTAAGACATAAGTTAAGGTCACCGAAGTCACTAGGCTCATTCTGTCAGATATTTGATATGATAGTTTAAGAAAATTATTAATGGTTGAATGATGTAGCAAAAGAAGAAAAGTTGGCAGACATTACACAAGTTGATCAACGTTATGGACCATCTAGAGTTATAAATGTATTAAACAGTATGTTATGTAAATCGACAAGACGAAGCGAAAAGAATCTTTTGGTCATCTTGGGAAATTAAACTTCATAAATTTACGCCCCAACAGTCGATTAAATAATCATTAATCTATTTATGTATGCTATATCTACAACTAAATTACTTTTAATGCCAGTAATTTACAATTTGTAAATACATTGGTGTTGATCCCATTATATTTCTGGCGAGAATTATTTGTTTCTAAGACTAAATAAACACAGGTATTTTACAAAATAGAAAATAGACATCATCGTTATCTTCAATTTTATAATTTTGTTTTTATTATTATAATTATTTTAAGTTAAAGATGCACTGGGGAGGGGAATGGTTGTAGAAATATAGTTACTCTGTAAACATTGCTCTTACATTCAATTTTCACATTTTGGCGACTAACTAAAAGCACAAATGGGTATTATTTTACCATTTATATACTGATGGCTTTTGGATGAGTAATTTGGCAAACAATAAAGAACCAGTTGGAATGCTGCTTAACTCATCAGGTTATGCACTATTTGCTAATGCAAAAACGATATTCAAAGATAGAAATACAACTTTATTTGTAAATTATAACATGTAATCCCTTAATGTATACAAGTGATCATCTCAACTATATTGTATCAAATCAGAACGAAGATTCTATTAGCATATAAAGGTTGAATACATCGTTCAGCAGTGCACTTGTTCTGGAGAATAAATAGTTTGCATATCCAACATAACCCAAGATAATAGTTGATTCCAGATAACTAACAACTAAAATAAAACGAGTGGCGAGGATATGCACTGGGAGCGTCACAGATACTTTCAAGGAGCACATTACTAAATGTTTTTGTGAAGAAACAAGAAAACAGTCACCATATTTCGATTTCAGTCTCATCTAGTTCCGTTATTTTTGATAGAAGTTTTGTATGAAGTGTTTTGCACTTATATACCTGTCCTTGATGTTTTATTATTAAAAAGAATTCAATAAATGGTATGTCGTCACCAAATTAAAAAAAAATGTTTAACTCCTGTGTAATCATTATATGAAATATATCTATTATCTCCTTATAAAGTCGTTAGTGTTTCTATTATATATACTCGAGCAAGCTTATAAACGAACGCCTTATGTTTTGCTACACAAGACTTAGTGCGTTATCAATAACGCAATTTAAAACATTTCAGGCCTGACTTTTGCATAATTTTGTTTAAGCATTTTTTTCAGAAAGGCAATATTCACTTATAAATCGTCTGTTAATAAATAGATTAGGATTAGAACGAGTTTGCCATAAATTGCCAACTACCATGTGAAATTTCATTCAAAATAAAGCATTTTTTCTTTGTTTCATCATAGTATGTTTTGATAAAATTGTTTCTCTGTGATGATGCATTGTATTAGTTAGGAAGCGTCCTTGTGAGCTAAACAATGTTTGTTTCAACAACAACAGAATCTAGGATTTGGAGCCAGTAAAATGCATTTAAGCCTCCCTCGGTGGCTTTGGCTGGTGTTCGTTCTAGGGTGGTATTTCTGTTGTTGTTGCTTCATTGTTTTTGTACCTTCCATTGTTTGTGGGGGTTCTGTGATCGTCTTTGTTTCAATGTGCATTACTTAGTGTCCTTTCTAGTTTGTTCAATCATCTTATCGAGGAAGAGAGAGCTGATTTCTTTGCTTTAATTATCTTGACTCGAGATCGAAGGGTTACGGATTCGAGCCTCACCGGCGGCACTTCGTTTTGTCCTTGAGTAATACACATTAATCCCTGCTTAGAACTGGTGCCGTGGGTTGGTCCGCATGGTGTATATGATTGTGGTATTACCTGGTCAAACTCACTTACTCTATAGTATTTTAGTAAGTCGGATTAACGTGTTACCGATCAAAAATGTATGCATGAATGACAAGTATGATTTTCTCAGAATGGCCTCTCTAAGTATCTTTCGAGTGTTCTTGTATAGAAAGGATATATGTAGAACGGTGGTAAGCGCTTTCAAATCCCCGCAAGGCACAGGAAAGACTTGGAACTATAATTTTGCAATAAAGATCAGAATTAAGCGAGTATGTCTCCCGTCGCAAACCTCGATATAGTTTTCTCGCGACCTGACTAATTTTGAAATTAACAAGCAATCCATTAAACCGGTTATTGGGATGTAGTGTTCAGTCAGTGCCTAAAACTAGTGACGAAAGTTAATCAAAATGTAATTATTTGCAGGTGAGCAACCCAAATGTGCTCCGGCGACCAACACAATTTTGGGAAACTCGTAATAAACTCTTCAAACATGTCATATTAAACTGTCATAAATTTCTGTCATAAATAGAAAATTTGTATCCCAAATGGGAATTATAAACATGCCAAGATATTAAGCCATTCAAACTCTAAGTGCTGAATTTCTAAAATAAAATCTCAAATGTGGTGATATGGCATACATGTAATGGTTAAATTGTTGAAGAAAGCGAGCATTTAGTGAGCAGTCATACTTGGGTTTATTTTGTTTGCACATTATGTTTCTGTCTGAGTAATTAGGTTCTGGCACTATGAGTGAAACTAACTAAACATGTTGGAGTGGAGTTGGCATTCATACGTAATCACTTTCTCTAAAACATGTTTTCATATGTAAAAATAAATGCCATTTATCATAATTATGACGTCGCATCTGGGAGTGAAATAACGCCATGCAATAAAATCGATAAATCACTAGTAGTTTACAGATTTTTTTGAAAAGTTAAGACGTCCATATCAACATTTCGTACATAATAACAAAATTGTAACGTTTTTAGGGCATTAATGAGTTTTCAGAGTAATCTTACTGTCATATGATGAATAGAATCTAACATTCGTGCTCTTGTATTATTGAATTTATTAAAGTCGTTGCGAAACTCGTTTAATAAATTCAATAAAACATTAGCACTCATGTCAGATATTCTCTATTCATTTGCTCGTGTTTACATCTCAATTCGTCATTTGCTTTAGGCTACCATAAAGCCACATTGTCTGCATTTGTGGGAAATGCCGAGTAGCACTGTCATTGCAAAGACAATCATGCTGACGTTTTAGATTTTCAATATATTATGGTGAACATCACCTGCTCTGACAACAGCTAGAGGAGTTCATCATAAAAATAGTATGCCATATAGAATGTCTGGCCAAAAGAGTACAAGAATAGAGACACGTGGAACAGAACAATCACTGTTTTCATGGCTTTGATGCCGTTTCCTGCAAAGACTAAAAGTCTTGTACCGTAATGCATACAATTAGGGGATAAATGTGTTCAAAATTTTCATTTCAGTAGGGAGGTATATCGTCGGATATACTGTCGGAAATTTAGTTTTACGGCGACGCCTTAGCGGAGCCGTATAACGTGATTTCCAATAGTATATCCGACGATATACCTCCATAAATGAACATTTTGAATATGGTTATCCCCATTCTAATGCACCAATAAAATTTTCCTTAAAAAAGACAGTGAAAATGTAGTACCGTGCGCCTGCGTCCAGCGGCTGCCAGCTGCATAAAACTGATTGACAATCAATGAAAAGCAATATTATGCCCAGGTCACACATTCACGGATCACCTCGCCGGTTCAACTACTGATTAAATCTCACGGATGACCCCGGAAATGCCAATTTCCGTAGTTCGATACGGATGCACTATATACGTATGATTAAGTACTACTACGTATATGGTAACGGATGCAATACGGAAAGCTACGGACCAATACGGATTGCCACGAATGGTGCCGGATCGTATCTGTAGCTAATCCGGCGTCCAGTCCGTGAATGTGTGACCTGGGCATTACGTAATGACGTCGGGTTTGCGACAGTATATCACAGGATATACTGCCGCAAATGTATGATATTATCCAATAAGACGTCGCTTTACATCTGCAAGTGCATAAGAATTCAACTTACATGTATATATAAGTTTCTTTTCTTGGACATTTTTTTCTCATTCAAGACAAATGACCGTTTGGGTTATTATGTTATACAAATTACATTTTTTACGCAAAGAGCTGAACACATTTTTAAAATAAGATTATTTTTTGTTATGATTTATATAGGGCATTATTTTGTGCAGATTTAAATCGGCATGTCTCCAAACACAGATATGATTTATTATTCAGCCTAGTATCATCACGAAAGAGCGGCATTTATACCACGCGCGGAAACGAAGACCAAACTTAAATTAGTTTTGTCTTTATTTTAGTTTGTGCGTTATTATTCATGAGCTCATATAGGTATATGTTCCTCTTTATTGGACATAGATAAACAGTGCAGACCCAGATCAGGCGCCTGGATCAGGGTCTCCATTTATTTTTGACAGAACGTTCAACTAAAATCTTGAAATAAGATGGAAAACACAACATAAAACCAAAATATTAGGAATGGACACGTCCTATCAGGGGATAAATGTACTCAAAATTATCCCACCGTATATCCTGCAATATACCTCCCCTGATGAAAATGTCGAATATTGCTATCCCCATTCTATTGCGCTTCTGTATTCTCGTTTCAAATTGGAGCGTTGCAAGCCCCAAAAAGCCGCACGTCATTAAACAAAGTGTGACGTTATTAATGACGGCAAGTTATTTATGACAGTATATCGCAGGATATACTGTCGCAAATTTTTGACGTTATCCAATCAGCCGTCGCGTTACAAAAACTTTGCATTAGAATTAGGGGATAACTGTACTCAAATTTTTCATTTGGGGAGGTATATCGTCGGATATACGGTCGGAAATTTAGTTTTACGGCGACGCGCGCGCCGAGCCGCAAAACGTGATTTCCGAACGTATATCCGACGATATACCTCCCGAAATGAAAAATTTGAATATGGTTATCCCCATTCTTTTGCACTCCTTCAGTTTCGTCTCAAATAGGAATGTTGCAAGCCGCATAATGCCGCACGTCATCTAATGAAATGTGACGTAATTAATGACGTCAAACTGTTTCCTACAATATATCACAGGATATACTGTCGCAAATTTTTGACGTTATCCAATCAGAAGTAGCGTTACAAAAGCAAATGCATTAGAATAAGGGGATAACTGTATTCAAAATTTTCATTTTGGGAGGTATATCGTCGGATATACGGTCGGAAATTTAGTTTTACGGCGACGCGTAAGCGGAGCCGTAAAACGTGATTTCCGAACGTATATCCGACGAAAAACCTCCCCAAATGAAAATTTTGATTATGGTTATCCCCATTCTAATGCACTATTAACATTTTCTCTTCAAAAAGACAGCGAAAATGTATTTTGTTGCGCCTATACGTCCAGCGGCTGCCAGCTGCATAAAACCGCTTGCTAGCTGCATATATTCACTTATCAACCAATGAAAAGCGACTTTACGTAATGACGTCGGGTTTCCGACAGTATATCGCAGGATATACTGTCGCAGATTTATGACGTTATCCAATCAGACGTCGCGTTGCATTTGCAAGTGCATTAGAATCATTTGTTGAGTCGAGTCGCACACACACATTATTAAAAAAACTCTCTTCGCCACTGTAAGACGTATTATAAATTGAATGCATTATACTGTATGATAGTCATCGATAATTGTAAAGCGTAAAATAAGTCAGATCATACTTTCAGATTCGAAAATTATCTTAATAATTGATCAGTTCAGCTGATTTTAGACGACAAAAAAATACGGTATAATTAGCCAATAGTCTATGTTTGACAAAGCACCGATAGAAATGATCATCACTACAATGTGAAAAGTATGGGTAAGGTAACACAAACTTTTGGTGGCAGCTTAACTGCCATTGGTCTGGATATAACCCTTCAACTGCTTAAAAAGCTATGAACAATTGGAGAAATGTTGACCTGTTTTTTGTTGGAAAGTACATGTTAGTGTACATTTACACTTTAAGCGGTGGCAGCTTAGTTGCCTTGGCGTTAAGTTACACGTTCGTATTACAGTATAGTTTGCAATGAGTTCTTCAATCATATAAGGTTTGTGTATGTTTACGAAAAATAGGTAAATAGCGCGGATCTAGGTCAGACGTAACAATAACGCAAAACGCACAGTCTGATTAGGATCTGCACTTTATTCCTACATTGTACTGACATTTCAATTCAAAATGAAATAGAAAAGCAAAACCCGCCTGGCAATCTCAAATAGAGAAGCAATCTCAAACTGCCTGGCAACCTCGTCCACTGATACAGTTTGGTTTGTCCATTCAGCGAATTAATATTAACCCTTTGTATTCTGGAAACCCCTAAACGAGTACGTTTGCAAAAGGTGAAGACCCAGATGAAATGCAGCATAATTATGCTACGTTTCATCTGGGCCCTTACTGTTTGTGAAGGTCAAAACGATCTTTAGACAAAAATACAATATTTTTTTTATTTATAATCTGACTCCCCTAGATATATACAATGGACTATCCCAATTTTAATGTATCAAATCAGAAGGAAGAATCCATTAGTATACAAAGGGTTAAAGAAAAGAGGGACGATTGTAAAAGTGTACCCAGACTTGTCCTGTAAAGTGTATTTAAGTCGGTAGTTTCCATCCTGGTGCTGTTTAGGCACTGAACAATGACACTGCATGAGCACTTTGAGGATAATACCGACGTCAGGAGAGTGGGGTTTTTGGAGTAAAGTAAACAGAAAAAGTCACGGGACTCAAGTATGATGAATGGGGCGGATTCTTGAGCTTTGCCACAGTTTTCGTTTCCAGGAAATCCTGAACCAGTTTGTACGTGTGGGCACCTGCATTGCCATGAATAAGGCACAAGCCTCTTAGATCGGTTGCATGCTCGGTTTTCTCAAGTTTCTTTTTCCATTTATGAAACCACGTTGTTCTTATAGAACTTACCTGTAATTTTTCGAGCTTTGGCACTTAACCTTGAACAATGGGCCAATCAGAATTAAAAAAATACGGCATACGAAACTTTTTATTGCGATTTTTGTTCTTTTTACGATGGCAGGCCTAGCTTGGTCTTTGCACAGCCAATGCTTATTATTGACGCGTCTCTGTTGCTCAAATTTATATATACAGGTTCCATCAACTGTAAGTAGTTCTGATATTCTAGATTTGTTACACTTTTGGCTTTTCTTTAAAATAAAATGGGCATTTTCATACGAGTAGCCTTTTTTGTTCTTTAGCCAATGGATGGGAGCACACCGAGCACAAAACTTTCTAAGATGCCAACACTATGCGCAATTTTTTCTCTCTGGAAGTCTGGCGTCTCGTTTAATCAGGCCTGTCACAGCAGCAATTTTAACATTGGTAACTGCTGATGTTTTATGTATCTGACACAATTTATTATATGTTTGTGTATGACCAGGTATCAACAGAGCAAAAATTTGGTTTGACCAAAGTACGTACAGTGATACCTTAAAACGCGTCTCGTTTGTGGGCAGAGTGGATGGATAAGTAAGCAAGCGAATCAGTGTACAAAGTCCACTGAATTTCCTCGCAACGCAATGTCTTTCATGTCCTTTGTTTGCCCCATAGATAGATGGACGAATGAACCTCAGACATAACATAAAAGCTGAGGTCGTAGCCAATATATGCAGATAGTTGCTTTAATTGAGTGCCCACATTTTAATTTTAAAATTGCCATGATACTTAAAAAAATCTTGTCATTGTGAACATACCTGGCTGATCGTGAATAGATTAATTTTCTGCTTCTCACCTTGACTCCTCAAAGCAAGCATAACACTTTTCTTAGCCAGTCAACCATCGGAACGAATCGCTGCTTTATTAAGTCGGATGAGATAGTTATCAGATCAGGCCGATAGATATGAGCCGTGTCACGTGATAAATGGACCAATACGCGCGATTTTTTTTGCACATACAGTCTCTAACGTCTTTCGGCCCACAATCTTTTCGCTGAAAGGCCTATACTGGCCCTTGTTTATCAGCTGAATAGGGAGTCTTTTTTAACATGCCAGCACAAAGTTCTTTACCTAATTTTTGGTGTGGACATTCGTATTAGAACATGTTTATGGGGTAGTGGTGGCTTTGATGAGCAAAACGTCTGTATAGTAAGGCAATATGTTTAGTTTTGCCATCTTTCAAGAAATATGGCATATATAATTGACTAATAAACAGTAAGTGAGTATGATCAGGAAATACCATAATCATAAACTGCAAACAAATCCATGGCATCGCGAGGAAGAGCCACACAACAATCACCAGACACCAGGAAGACAAACAAAGCAAAGCAACCAGCTCTCTTTGAAACCTGTATGGCAGCACCGCCTAAGAGGTGTAGCATGAGATGGTCCTTTCTGTGAAAATTACCTGCATCTCCCATATAGAATATACTAAAATATGGAGTGAAGTGTTTGTTTTTTTTGTATGTTTTTGCATGTTAAAATCTGAAAAAAGAATAAGCTAAAACATGGAGTGTAGTGGGTTTTTTTTGGATGTTTTTGCATGTATAAAACTGAAGAAAGACAGAAACATGGATCACAGGTACATGTAGACAACGATCCACTTTAGTTAAGTGCTGAAAGATGGCAAGCCTTTTTAAAAGCTTATACTTGTGGGGTTTTACCTTCTTCGTCTTGTAGCCATACTTTTTGGTTTTTATAATGGCTTTGGTAAGGCTACGGGGTGTATAAGCTCGTCAGAGCTTCGCAGATCGCCAACGTTATAAACATGTTAGTTGAATTGGTTTAGAAGAGCTAAACTATACGGATATGGTACATGTACGCGTACACCTAAGGTCAGCCATACTGAATATTCTAGTTATGCCCTTATACTACACGAGTACATATTTGATGGCTTTCTTGTATGGGAACCCACAAAACCTGCCATGTAAACATATAAATGAGGACCAATATCAGCCCACCAGCGAAACGCCATTTGAATGGCGTTTCGCCAGTGGGCCGATAGTGGCCCGAGACCGTTCGCTGGCTGGGTGGATTTCTCACAGCTGGCGTGTTTCAACTTTTCATTATTATCTGGGTTGATATCAAAGGAGATATATTTTCGGAAGAATGCTAATGAGGCTAGAGGGCATTTCAGGTCAGTGCAAGATTGACACCGATAAGAAAGGCACACCTTTGCTTGGGTTATCATAGTGTGTAATATGGAGCAGTACTTTGTCCAAAACTCTCAGGTGTAGCTCTGGGTGGCGCAGATTTTATCAGCCAAAGTCGACTAATGATCAATCGTTGGTTGTCAGTCACGTCATCATGGAAAATTCAATAATAAGACACAAAAGATAGAAAAATTATTAGGTTAAGGCCCAGTTGAAAAAAAGAGCCATATCTAA
Source organism: Loripinus fragilis (assembly GCA_964019695.1). NCBI lineage: Eukaryota > Metazoa > Mollusca > Bivalvia > Lucinida > Lucinidae > Loripinus > Loripinus fragilis. Next base: position 58,408,826 of record OZ026529.1, on the reverse strand, counting down.
GATTTGTTCAATCCATCTGGTGGTACAGTCGATTAGGGTAGTATGTAAGAGTCAATTTTAGCGTGGGTGCCAGTTATGAAAGTGGTGCAGATTTTTTACGACATAATAAACGAACCTCAGTATAATCAGGGTCTTTCTACACGCTACTCTACAATGCAAAAACACAAAACAACACTCCACACAATAAGTTATCCATCGGTCACAACATATGTTTTGTTGAGAAAATAAGAAAATTATATGATTCAAGCTTTATCAAATGTGCTATTGGCGTGTATATGGTGGGTGACCTGCACTGTTAATTTTCGCCAAAGGATCGAGTGCAGAGAAACCACCAATAGGGATGAATGCAAAGTGATCTCAGCATATTTCGCGACCGTTTACTTTGGAGACCATCTTTTAAGGCATGGATTTGGAAAATAGAACTTTAGCTTCTCGTTCGGCTGGTGATATCTAACAAATAAATTGATTGATTTTATGTAGTTGCATTGAGGTTTCTATTCATGTATGTGTGTTATGTTCCCATACAAAACGGCCAACGCCTTCAGTGTACATGTGTACCATGTATACCGTTTAATTGTTTTGTTATCTTGCATTTTAGGCCAGAACTGCACAGCTGAAGAGTTGTATTGTGTTAAAATGGAGGTGACTATCTACTGGAGTTGTATAATGCAATTAACAGATTTATGATAAAAAGAACTTGTATTGAATTGCATTTATGGTGTTGAAATTGTCAATTATTTTTCTTAAAGGTTTGATGGTTCAAAGTATCATTTTATTTCGGTTGCTGCATATGCATTTGTGCATAATAATTCGTGCCACCTTCGGTTGATAATGATTCACTATAATAGTATACAGTACCCCATGCTTTATTAGGGTGTATGATACAGCCAAAAGCGTTGCGTTCGCTGTGTCATCTTTCGTACCACGCCAAACATTGTTAATAGCCATATCGACATGATTTACAATGTATCAGTGTATAAAAACATGATACCCGAAGATAAACATCACACGAAAAATAATTCATCATCTGGTAGTAAGACTTGACTTCCTTTTTTATGTTCCAGTGTATTAAGTGTCCACTATGTGTAGCGGTAAAATAAATATTTAGAGAAACTGAAAGAAAACGAAATAACGCTGTTAGTGTTTTTTACAACTGGTCGACTAAAAGAACTTAGTAAACGATTCGCGCACTTCATACATACTAGATTTGTACGTTTCTTTGCAAATTCATGAACATATCTGAAATGTTTCTTGAGTTTCAGAGCGTACACAAAAATATTGTAATATTAATAATTTTTCAGTTTCAAAGGACCATTATTCCAAATTTATGGCAATGTACAACATGGTTAGGGTTCTTGCGCTATTGTACTTAACATTTGTGTAAAGTTTAATGAAAGTATCTAAAACAGTTTTCAAGTTTTTGCAAAGTTTTTTTATAACTCCAAAATATATATAAACCAAAAAGTAAGTGGGTATGACCAAGAAATGCCACAACCACACACCGCAGATCAACCCACAACGCCACGAAGAAGAGGCAAAGAACATAATAGCCACTGACAGTACATCAAGAAGACAATAAAGGTAAATCAGTTAGCTCTCTTTTCTCCAGTAAGATGATTGCGAAACTAGAAATGACACAAAGTACTGCATAACAACATAAAACCCATCAACCAATAGGAACATCAATAAACAAGGAAAACAACAACAGAACCGCCGCCTTAGAACGGACAGCAGAAAAAGTCACCCGGATGGGGGGATTGCTTTAATTTTACTGACCAAATCTTCGCCCCAGTTCTGCTGTTGTAAAACTAGATTAGCTTGCATGGAGGCTTCCTAACTTATGCAGTGTATAATCACAGGGAAACAAACAAATCAATTACAATACTATGATCAAACAAGAAATGGGCTCTCAACTCACATACTGTCAAAGCTAAAGAAAACCCCCAGTTGAGTTTATGACCAGACATGCAGACTGTCGCATAACATCCATGCTACACATATCCCACTCTTTTTATAATGCTATATGGTATTTTTAACAGATCATGAAAAGATGTCTTTCCTACATTTTTTTTGAATTTATAAACTAAATCGCCATAAAAAAATTGGCTTTGAAATGCCTTGTTGCAGTTCAGAGTTTTAAAGCCAACATTGTATTTAACGATCAACTCTTAAGAGTCTTCGGTAGAATTTAGAAAATGCTTTATGAAGTTTATGAGATTGGTACATGTAGCCCTGTTTCAGCAACTTAGCAGTCAAAAATTGGTTTATTTTGTTAAAATCACTTCGTACATTTGAACATACTCTAGCAAAAAGAATTAGCTGCGAAATATATTTCTCGCACACCAGATCAGGATTTCCGTTGTTTTTATCTCACATACCCATACCAGCCCGTGAGAAAGATAAAAAAAAATCAACCAGCCCCACGTCGGTCGCACGCTGGCCGCACGGCGTTCCGTGACGTCAATGTAATGTTAAAATGACGTCATCATGTCGCATCTCAGCGTATAAGTCTTATTCAAGTTTTTTTTTTTCAATATAAAAATTAAATGAGGTATTTAGTGGCGAGCAAGAAAAAGAATCCATCATTCGTGTGAGAAGGGGATAGAATAATCCGTCCCTCGGCAAGCCTCGTGATGCCAATCGGTAATCCTCGGGACGGATTTTTCTATCCCATCCTCACAATAGGAAAAGAGCGATGAACATCCCCATCCAAAAATGAAACATTAACTATTTCAAAATTAAAATCATCTCGTTTATCGTAAATTTTAGATGAAACTTTACCATTAGTTATGCGCAAGTCGAAGTCCAAAACCCCCCAGTATCAAGCGAATTCGCTTATTTAACTGAAATTCTTTAGGATATATCTGACATATCATTTGTCAAAAAATAAGGATTATCAATATTCAGTAAGTCATTTAGATATCATGACGTAGAGTTGAACGCTTCAATACATCAGCCTGATCACTGTCGGAAAGAGATAGCATGAAGTCTATCTAACAAACGGCTTCCAGTTTGCCCTCGTGCGATGGCGGTAATCAAAGTCTATCTAACATAAAACCAAAAGAGGAGCACAATTAGATCCAATTTTGGAATACCCACAATTTGTCTAGATACAGTTTAGAACCAAATCTAATCAGTTCATTAGCCAAATATTGAGAGCAATCTCTTTAAAAAGTTTGTTCGATTAATTCAGTAAGTCTTTTTTTTATTAAAATATGAAGCAATGTAGCAAAGAGAGTATGAAAATAATATGTAGACACACTTGGTGCTAGAAACCCTTTAGAATTTAATCTATTAGGAAACCCACCTGAATTGTGAAAAGATCAAAACAGATTCTTACCATACCTCTCATAAACTTTTCGCCATAGTTTATATAATGGCGTTAAATCATAGTGAGGTAAGGTGTCAACAGAACATTTATAGACAGCCCAGCAGTAGTACAAAAACTATAATTAGTAATTAAATGTGATTTATATGATCTTTAATTCTGCACCTTTTCTCGTACTTTAAATGTTAGGTCATATCATTAGGCTTAAATGAAATATATGTGTGGTTCCTGTTGCCTACCTACCCTAATTTTTTTAACCCTACCCTAAACATTAAAATGGTCTTTGGAGAAAAAATACCTAAAATGGGTACTTTTTTCATTTTTTTTCACTATTTTCTTTGTTAAATGTTATAACAAAATTTAATAATTTCCCTACCTACCTACCCTAAATTTTCTTGGCATGAAACAGGAACCACACATGAATTTCATTTTGGCCTTACTAAAATGTTTATAAAGAACTTAGAGTTGCAAAGCCGACACGAAAAGTCTAATGCAAACGCAGACTCGGACCTCAATGTTGTTGTTAATGCTATAGTTGTCCTTATTTTCCAGCTTAACTCAGCTGAGCAGGAAATTTATCCTACTCATCAATGTTAAAATTCCAACAATTGTTGGCATTTTAACATTTATTAGCATGATAAATACAATATCTGAGAGACTTATTTCTTTATTTGTCTGTATTTTTAAATTGGGTAGAGTGCTGGCGATATTTATCGATGTATATTATTTCTGAATAGTGACTTAGATTGCATACCTTTTCATGATTGGAACACCAACAATAACATTTTCCCTTCTTTATATATAATATTTAATGTAAGAAGTAGAAGTCATGCCTGACCAGTCGATGTGATAAAGGTTGTAGAGGAAACACACATGAAAGACTGATGCATTCAAACACGGGTGCTAAATGAATATACCCTATACTACCGAAAAACTGAATAGGGTTACTACATTATATTTAGAAATAGTTGCTAACAGATTTTCTATCTGAAATAACATAGTTTTCGCTATAAACAAACAGTGCGAACCAAGAGGAGATGTCACACTGTGTGACGAATCATCTAGGCTCCCACTGTTCTACAAGCATAGACATTTGGCTGACAAAAACATTTGCAGTATAGCACATATTCACATATTAACACGTATATGTATATTTACATATGTAAAACATATGCGTGAGTATATGTGACTATGAACGTGACAACTGAATCTTCATATTTTGAACACGGGAACAAACATGGACTCAATGAAAAATAGTCCTCCTGAGGATAGAGCTAAATCCTACGTTTCCATTTTCTTTTTCCTTTTCTTTACTTCTAAAATCAACTCGCCACTTTGTTGTTGTTGTAAAGGTAAAATATGTATGTAAAATTATGAACCTCATGCTGGTTACATTGTAATCCTGAGTGAATAAAGAATTTGTATTTGTATTTGCAGTTTTATGAGCAGTTGAAGTTTTGTACTCAGTTGAGTAGGGCATGAAAAAAGTTTTATAACCTCGAGGCCAGGCAAGCTAAATGGTTGTGTCATGATGATACCAATATATGTTGCTTTGTCAGTAGCAATAACTCCTTTAAATGATAATAACTTGTCATGTTATCTAAAATCAGCATACCCTTTAAGAGGTATTACTAATATTCCGCACAATGTGTCTGAAAGATCGTCTGTCAGAATTTATCATCCTTGCTAATATTTTATAATATAACATATTTTAAATAGATAAACTATATTACTGTTACACCTCTTAAACTCAAAGATTGCGTCAGCGATTGAAAAACAGAGCAACCATAGGGATACTGACTGCATGATAAATCATGCGTTAGTTTGTATAGAAACAACCAATGGAGTTTTCGGATTGGCGATATGACCTTGATCTTGGAGTCAATGGTTTAGGCAAAATATGCTTCAAGTCTGTCTAATGACTGGTAACACGAACTCCTCTCAGATTATTCTATGGGGTGTGTTCATATTTGGCTAAGTGGTTGCTTATGGTGTGTTAATGGCAAAAAAAAGAATTCTGGTTGCCGATATTGACTCAAAAGGCATTGTCAAATGTGCTTAAAATAGGTTTGTATGTCTCATCTTGCGAACTCTTCTTACATTTTATGATGCAGTGTGTTCATCTTTGCACTATAGATGACAACAAAGGTTTAGGATTGCCAATATGACCATGGAGTCAAAGTGCAAGTTCAAATATACTTAAAATCTGTGTTATTTGTAGGGAAAAGCAATGTAGTGGGAATGTCAGTATAGATGCATTTGACAACAATACTAGGTGGAAAATTAGTTCAAAAGCATGCTTAACATGCACGTCAATACACGTATCATCTTCTACATTATGTCAATTCAGGTCTAAGACATCTTGGCGTGTCATTTGTCTATTAAAATAGGTTGTATCCGTAGCATACTTCAACAATACAAAATACATTTCACATGACGTTGGCATGCTCATTGCGGCACCATACTTCTGCCAGTAATCTCAACTGAGATGTTTTAATGATTCTGACTTTAAAGCTTGAGTAAACTATTTTGGTATGCCCTGTTCAGGTCCAGATACATTTACCTTTCCATATACTATACCAAACCATGATCTTCTCTGGGGTGGATATTTATAAGTGTCACATGAAAAATCTACATGATTAGACGAGACAGAGTCACATTTGCTTCACCACCATAAGTTGAAGGCAAATCTACATGAGACTGTACCAGGAACTTTCCATCGACAAAACAAACATCTATATTTCTGAGAGCATCACTTGGAGCTTACTGAAAAGAGTTGATATGTCAGTAGATATTTTATGTCCATCACTATGGGCAAAAGCCAAAGGAACGGATTTAAAGGGATAAGCAAGCAGCCTTTTTAGATCTAACTCTAACTATTGTCAGATAAAGTATGCGGCCAAACAAGTCTTTTGTTTTTTATATTCTTGTCATGTGTCTGAAGTTTCCTGACAAAGCATTGCACGCATCTTCTGCGAATAAGTTTTTCAAATTTAATTTGTCACCATAAGTGAGCATCCTGTATTACACTCTTAATACCATTGTTGTCGCTGTGTCTGAGTTGCTTAAATGCTCCCTGCAATATTATCAGATATCATCTTACCTGTACAATGCAGTAGAGCTTTTCATCAAGAAAGTCTGTAAGAAAAGGGTCCACAGAAGTCCTGATTCCAGTGAGTAGCTTGTTCAGGTTTACATTGTCACGCTAAATTGGGCTTGGTGTCATCTGCTTTCTCTTTCAGTCCTGACTTTCAATTAAATGGCTTACAATCTCACTCTACTGAATGATGCCTTCCCCTTTAGTCTGAATGGAACGCCAGCATTGACATTATCTGCTCTAAATTCTAATCCACAGGGGTCCTAAAGAATGGTTTGTTCATTCGTCGGATGAACATAGCCCCTATGTTGCACACATTGCACACGCAGCTGGGTGTGCCTCATTGCTGTAAAGAAGCTCTAAGTGATATCTCGTCGTCCATTGTGCATAATTTGGACAACTTGTAGCACAGAATACAATTGCTAACAAATTACATGGACAGAAGGTGAAAAGTTTAAATCATTTGTGGTGCAGGATCTGTTGGAAAAGAGATAGATCTCTACATGGTCAAAGTACATAATCCAGAAGGCTGCTGTTTTATCGTGTTCCCTGACCTAGTAAGATCTGTGTAATCTCCATAGATGTCTTGTGACTTTTTTTGTTCTGTGGCTCTTCCTCACGGTGTTGTTTGTTGGTCTGCAGTGTGTGATTGTGGTATTTCCTGATCATACTCACTTACTTTTTTCATACTCATCCATTATTTTAATTAAGATTCAGCAAAAGAGGGAAAGAGGTTTTCCGTGAGGGTGGGGGAGTTATCATGCAATTCCTAGAACATAGAATATAAGTCATTTGGAATATTGACCAGCACAGTCTGGTCAGTCGTGGTTGGCCATGTGGTGATAGCTAAACATATAGTTCACAGCTTAGAAACTAATTGGGCTGGGTCAATACCCAGGAAAATCTTAGTCTTATCTGGGTTGGTCTGCAGTGTGTGGTTGTGGTATTTCCTGATCATACTCAGTTGCTTTTTTCATACTCATCCATTTTTTTAATTAAAATTCAGCAAAAGAATTAGATAGGGTTATCCGTGCGGGTGGTGGTGGTGGTGTGTGTGTGTGTGGGGGGGGGGGGGTTATCATGCAATTTCTAGAACATAGAATATAAGGCATATGGAAAATTGACCAGCACAGTCTGGTCAGTCGTGGCTGGACATGTGGTGATAGCTATACATAGAGTTCACACTTTAGAAACTAATAGGGCTGGGCCAATATCCAGGCAAATCTTTGTCTTATCTCAGCATAATTTATTCACATTGAAAGGAAAAGAACTTGAAATATACATACATTGTCCTGTTAGAGCTTAGACTGTGCCTACTTTGTGTCCCTTCCTCATGGTGCCATGCCGGGTTGGCCTGCAGTCTGTGATTGTGGCATTTCTTGGTCATACAATATTTTTTTAAAACAATACTTGTTGATGACAACACCAACGAAATATATTTATATTGTACTATAGGAGCTTGGACTATGCCTACTTTGTGTCCCTCCCTCACAGTGCCATGCCGGGTTGGCCTGCAGTCTGTGATTGTGGCATTTCTTGGTCATACTCAATCCTTTTTGAAACTATAATAATTGTTAATGACAACACCATTGTATTACATAAGATTGAATTATAAATCTGCTCAAGCTTAAACAAATTAACAATCATCCCGATAACCAGAGACAAAAGTCATTAATTTTCGTGGGCTTTATAATTTGCTATAGTTTAGTGTTAGAAAGCTTCATTGGCATGTCTTATTCTGTTTTATATTGGACATTTATGATTATATATTGTTTGCTGCCAAAATTTGCATTTTACTACTAATATTACATGGTTTAAATTATAAACCTACAAGGATACCCCCATTTCAGCGATATTTTGAGATATTGCCTACCCCGTGGGTATTCCGGAGCGCATAGCACTTTTGTGTACATGTACCAACCGATTTTATTAAGAGTTTGATTTTTGAATTCGTTACTTTTTCTACATAAAAACACACCTTCAAACCTTTTGGATTCAACCACTTGATTAAACCTTATGGAAAAAACTTTTTGTGGCTTTTCCATGGGTAGAAACCAGTACTGGGCCGGGAAGGTTTATGATTTGTGTGTTTATTATACGACGGGAACTCCCGAAGGCTCAACCGAAAGTAGTTTTATGGAGAAGCCGGGAATCGAACCTGCGACCCCTGGTTTACAAGGCATAGCGCTTATTCACTACACCACGGGGGGCTTCTGCGGGCTCTCGGACTATAACTTTAAAACTAGTTATGATTTTCTAAACCTGCTATTTTATATTGATGCACATTTACGGAACATAACTTTTATAATAATGTGCTTTGATTTGAATAATAAAATACGAAACGATCAATTAAGACGACTATTTGCGATGACAGTTGCATTTTAAAGGCATACCATCAAGTGGGCCAGGCCGTGCGAAAGCGCTACTCATAAGGTAGGCGATCAGTGAAGACTCGTACAAGCCTGCGCTTTCGCACAGTCTTGTTAGAGCCTACGCTGCCCGCATGTTCAATAGTAGAGCATTAAAACAAAATCTCAGACTATCGTCTTGTTACAGTAAATAGTACCTGCGATTTGGTGCCATATGGTAAGTTTGTGCTCTATATGACTTTTATTTCTTCTATGATTAAATATTGGCATATGTTTGTCATGTTGATGCAGACATGGACGATTTTGTCACAGATAATGGCGACAAATCTTCAGGCAACGTATGACGCAGGTGGAATTTTAGCTTGATTTTTGGACTGCCTGTCAAAGAACGGAGAATACCGAGTAAACGAGATAATTACCGCGATCAAAAATAGTAAGTGAGTATGATCAGGAAATACCACAATCACAAACTGCAGACAACCCCGTGGCACCGCGAGGAAGAGCCGCTCAACAATCACGAGACACCAAGAAGACAAATTAAGCAAAGCAACCAGCTCTCTCTTCTCCATCAAGATGACTGCAATACTATAGAATGGACATAAAGTAACGTACAACAAAACATAGAACAATTACAGGCTCCAACGATGGGAGTAACAATAAACAAATAGTCAACAACAACAGAACCACAGCCTTAGAACGGACAGCAGCCTAAGCCACCGGGGGGCTTAAATGCATTTTACTGGTACCAAATCTTCGCCCTAGATTCTGCTGTTGTTGAAGTACAAGAAATAATCAGCTCGCATGGGGGCCATCTAACTAATTATTTTAACTAAGTTTGAATGACAGATGCAGAAGAAAAATTCAACCAATGATCTAAACAATATGCAGAGGCTTAAAATCTGACTTTTTAAATGAACTTGGATGGGCGGGCGATTGCGCACCTAACATGCCTTAAGGGCATAGAAAATTGAGCAATAATACTGGTACCTTTCATTATGATTCTCTGCAGGGGTCATACTGGACAGATCAAAGGCTAATCTTTATGAGGTGATTATGACTTCCTTACAGGGGGCAATAAAGTGGTCCCATGAAGGGATTAGGTATTTTCTGATAAAATATTGATCTTTATCTTAGTGAAAGAAATTGTGTTGTATACAGGTAAGTCCCCTCTTGAGGCCCCTTTAAGTTTGTGAGATACTGAAACTGTCCCTTATCAGTAAATTCACTAATGATTCCATATATCACAAAATATATGTCTTTAAGTTTCAACAAAAACTCAGGAATGCTGCGCATACACTTCATAAGCCCCAGTCACACCGGAATGACAGATGTGCAACAGATGAAAAAAATCCATTCTTTTTGGCGTTTTTCGAATAAAATTATCGTCTTTTTCATATATACTGACGGACAAAAGAAACTATACAGTAAAATTTTGTCATGGATTGCATGTGGCTCACAAGCACGGACTGCACAAGCTTACCATGACCAGAATCTTGAGCCAAGCCTCGGGGTTATTTCAATTTGTCGATTTTGGATACCAGTTATGTTGGCTAATATATTTATTTTAATTGCTCTCACTATTTGTATCCTTCTTAGTAATTTCTTAGTATTTTATCTCTAATTTTAGATGTACCGTTTCTTTTGTCCGTCAGTATACATTGCACGGACTATGTGGACTGCGCATATGACCAGAGCTTTCTTTGCTATATAGACAATTAGTATCAAAACTGAAAACAATCTCATATGCTGGCTCAAAGACGCATCCGCTAAAATGAATTTAGGAAATTGGAGATATACAATTTGTAACTTTAGGAAAGGAATTAGCATGATTAGACTTCATTCAAAAGTTTAATAGCTAAGATTTACACTCTAACTGATGCATGGGAATTTTAATCTGAACTCATTTTTATAAGTTTACATGCTTGAACGCCGACAAAAAAATAAGTCAATGAATGTGACCTCTGAATTAGATTTTACATCATATTATCCTTAACAAAAAATCACCAGCACAGGTTGTCGATCTTCATTCATTCAGCACAAAAGATTGTAAAAATGCCTAAGTAAGCTCGGGGTCAGGAGGCTATTTTGTCAGGTTAATCTGGTTAGAAATTACCGCATCGCTGACAAGTTTTTTGTAAAGAATTCGGAAGAAGCAGAACATCCTCAATAGATATGAATATACGATGTGAATAAGAATGAGAATATATACTGACTGACAAAAGAAACGCTACATCTAAATTCAAAGTCATGTTACATGAGGTTATCAATGTAAATACGGATTATTTTTAGTTTTATTGGCTTGTTTGTATTGTACCTCAAAATGTTTTGTCTCGGATAATTTAATGGTGGAAATTAAAACTTTGAAAACTGGTGTCGTTTTTCCTTAGTTTTTGCTAAGAATTCAAAAAGACATGCACGTGATATGGTATTCCTGAATTGAACAATAATAACGGCAAATGAAGATAATCATGAATCATGCATTTTGACGCAATTTGCAATGCCTACATTTACAATGTAATACAATACAATTATTTTATTGTTTCATCTCATTTCATATGAGACATTCACAAAGTACTTTCATAAACATGTTCAACATAAATACAAAGAATGATATATTATTTAATATAATGTTAAACAAGAGAAGTATCTGAAAAAAGAAAATATCTATTCTCCTATGCAGAACGGGCTTTATATGCTGAATGAAGAAATGTTGCTACTGCTTTAATTGTCGAACCACTGGAATTCAAAAGGTACATTTTGATTCCGACATACAGATGACTTGTAAAGTTTGACGTTAACGTCTTAATAAACATCAAAACGAATGGCGCCATTTAACGTTAGAAGACAAAAATAGCTTACACAGATTGTAAACAACTTACATGCAAAGTTTTATCCATTTATCCCTCGCCATTATGAGGTATACTTGAAAAATCCGATAACGTCAGTTTCGGTCAATTTTGAAATTGTCGTAGCCATGAGTTGGCAGAATTTCATGTAATGATACGGTGTTTTTCTTAAACTTTGCGCAACTCACTATGCCTGCTATATTAATTTACCATCGTGATGATTACTTGTTAGTTAGTTGTTATACCAACTTTAGCATTAAATATCTCGTGATGTGCAAAGTCTACACTGATGTGGGTGGCATAAAATAGTTAAACCATGTTTGTCCACCTTACGTAAGATAATCCACTCGCTAAAGCTCGTGGATTATCTCCACGTACAGGCGAACAACCCATGGTATAACTATTACTTATTAGCAAATGACGTCATGCCGTCAAACATCAGGCATAAACTGCAATAAGCGCGATTGTAGCTTTTAATAAGTGCTACAAAAACAGGAAGTATGTAGCGTTTCTTTTGTGGGCCTTGGCACTTATCGCATATGCCTCTTATAAACACCACAATGCTGACGTATCTAGCAAAGCTAGGGTTTTAAGTTTTGGTCCTAGCCTTCATCTACACGCATACGTCGGTTGTGCAAGCAACGAAGACTCTGGCGAGTCTCCACATATGCAATAAGTTCCGAAATCCCGTGCAATGGCCCATGCATGTATACGCTTTAAAACGATTAGCGTGTTCGAACAGGGCCACGTGTCCTGGAGCTCGACTGCACGGCCACATCTGCTTTCCGACGCGAAAGCCTGGCATAGAGCTCAGGGGACGCGGTTATAAAGGTCACAGTTACTTTTTTGAAACATTTTACATTGTAAATCGTTCATATGTGTTGAGTTTAGGCTTTACAAAAACTCAAAACACACACACACACACACACACACACACACACACACACACACAAAAAAAAACAACGTAAAACAAATGTGGCAGTCATACATGTACCATCTTGCGTACTTTTATGCTATTTCGACACATTCCTTTTTATCTTTTTGTGCTGGTGTTTTAAGTCCCAGTCAACAATTCTTCAGTCATGTCGGGACTTTTACCTGTCTTCCTGTGTTAAACCAGTACTAAGTAGCGAATAAAATGTCTTGCTCAAAGAAACAACACAGTGTCTCTGGTGAATAGTCTCGAACCAGCGACCCTTCGGTACCAGGTCAAACCCTTAAAGCGCCACCTACAATTTGCAGCAGACGACAATTTCAAATGTTGCTGCTTTTTCAAAAATAACAAATAAGGCATTATATTTCATGAGAATCGTCTGCTGGCAGACGATTCTCATGAAATATCATACCTTATTTTTATAGAAAACTAGGAAAGATGTTTTAAATATTGTCGTCTGCTGCAGTCGTGATTGGCGCTTAGGCCTAAAGGGCTCACACTCTGCGTTCCTCGAGAAACAATTTGAATAATTCTGACAATTTATTTCGCATGCCTTCAATTAAGAGTGCGTAACAGAAAAAACTATTTTCTTATTTCTCAACCAAAACATATGTTGTGGGTAATCAAAAGAATATGTTGGGTAATCAAAAGAACCGTATCGACTGGACGGTTCTTTTGAGAATCCACTTTGAAAGTATTTACAATTTTACAATTTACGCTGAGAATGTGTGTTTATCTAAACCTGTGCTTTTACAAAGTGCATATATCGACGGTATGGTTTTCTACACGAACCCAAACTGGGGACTAAAGCGTGAAAAAAAACATATCCAGTCCTCTAAAATCTTGCCATCCTAAAGCCACGATCACCTATCCACTAATCTTTCTTTCAAATATCTCGACCCCCCCCCCCCCCCCACGACTCATCCTAGTCATTCTATCTAAACGACGACTTATACATGTCCACTGAAAACACCAATTGCTCTTTGATTATCACAACGCACGCCCCAGAGTAGTCAAATGGCATAATATATGAAACAACATGGAGTTCGTGTCATGACAAAATTCACTTATTGAATATGTGGATTGTGCAACAGGTCTGGAACATCATACTTTCGCTTGAGGTCAAAGTTTTTTTTTTTTTGTTTTTTTTTTTTGTTATTGTTGTGAAACCGCCGTGGTGTAGGGGATAAATCTTTGTCTTGTAAACCAGGGGTCGCAGGTTCGATTCCCGGCTTCTCCTCAAAAACACTTTCGGTTTAGCCTTCGGGTGCTTCCGTCATAAAATACACACACAAATCATAAACCCTCTCCGCCCAATACTGGTTACTACCCATGAAAAGCCACAAAACAGAAGTTTTGTTTGAGCCTCGAATTCCCTCCATAGCTTGTCACGAGGTAGTGATCAATGATTGCATGTAGTACCAAACTCTCCTCGGCTGGGGTCCACACCGGATAGGCGGCAATCGAAAACGTTAATACTCTCGACGAACGTAGATCAAAAATCATTAGAAACAGAGTTTTCGATTGCCATTTGTCGCCCAACTGGCGACAAATGGCAATCGAAAACACTGTTTCTAGCGACTTTTGATCCGCGTTCGTCGATTGTTTAGAGCGTTTTCGATTGCCGCCTATCCGGCGTGGGCCCTAATATGCCATGAATAAAAGGCTCAAGACCATCACAAAAGGTTGCAATATATGCAGATGTTTCAGCAGACATTTACCATGTTTACGTTGCGTTTAAAGGAATATTTTCCCAAGATCTTGATTCATATTAGCTTAAAAAATAATCATCAGTAAGACTGTTATAGACAAAAGATCAATGGAGGCTTGCCGGTTTGGTAATAATTATAGTCCGATCGCTTTCTAGACATATTCCATTGATCAAGAACCAACCAGTGTCAGAGTGCATTACAGTCTTCCAAGAACCATATGGAAAAATGGGGAATTAATGCCTATTTTGGCACTGCTTATAAATGAGGAAGCTTTGTTTTATACACTGAGCTTATCTTCCAGCCATGCCACGAGAAAACCTGGTACCGAGTTTGTTTGTTGTTTTTTCATGTGAGGATCCAGAGGGGGGTAAGGGGGTCTGGCCCCCCCCCCTGAAAATTCACAAAAATATAGGGTTTCTTAGCATTACTGGTCCGGATCCCCTTAAAAACCACAAAGCTACCAAGCTAGCATTCAATGTTGGGCCATCATCGGCACGCCAGCGAAACGCCATTTAAATGTAAATGGCGTTTCGCTTGCGTGCCGATGATGGCCCGATTTTAGTTGTATTTGGATCCACTCATTAACTAAAAAAAAGGTCCCCCTCTGAAAAACTTTCTGGATCCGCGCATATTTTTGTTGTTGTTTGTTTGTTTGTTGTTGTATTTGTTGTTGTTTTTTTTGTTGTTGTTTTGTTGTTGTTTGTTTGTTGTTGTTTTTTGTTTTTGCCTTTTTATGCTTAACTCAACTGAGCATCACATTTCAATTGCTCTTACATGTATAAGGTAAAATGCTGAAACAATACTTTTCTTGCATTCAACTTTCAGATGAAGATTTATCATGCTGATAAATGTTAAAATACCAACAATTTTACATCTATGAGCATAATGAAAGTCATGCCCTTCGATGGGCGCTCTATGGTTACTTAGACAAGGTACCAAAGTTTCGTCAGGCGGAAAGCTTAGACTGGTGTCAATCTTCGATATACGCACAAGCCAACTTGCTGGCGCCGTTAAACCGGTTTAAGCCCTCCATTAAAATATTTTTACTGACCGTTCCAAGGTGGCACTTCCTTTGCGGATCAATGTGTTTTTTATGTCTTGTGTTTCTTATGCTTTCGCGTCTGTTCAATACTGCCTTGTGGTGACCTGCTGGGAAAGGGCCGACCTCTTGGCTCTTGTTGATGATGTTTAATGTATTTTTGTTACTTTCCAAAGTGGTATCCTGGGTCAAGTGTGGTACTTGATTGTATCGTTTCCTGATCTTTGCCGTCTTTCTTACTTTATACCTTATGCTGAACAGATAAACATTATGAGATCATGATATGACGTGGAAACGTTGTAACTGCCACCAACATTACGAGTGATGTTTGAGTGAACATCCCATTGACGAAGGTATTTTGACGATTCATCGTAGATTAGTCACGACCATTTTCCACCAGACGTGGTAATATTAACTTAAGGAAAATGTCCTCACATAATGCTTGGGTATATCAATAAAAGTCATTTATCTAAGCTAAAATGGTGTAATTTTCATGCCAGACACTTCTACGAAAAAAATGACAAGATTGTGTGGCTTCGACGAAAGCAATGGTCGTGATGCTATTAAGACACTCTTTCTTACAAGCCACAGCTTGGATGTCATGCGACAGTCTGCGGAGCATTTTGTGGCTATACACTGCATGCCTGATCACGGTTAAAATGAAAGTTGATTTAAGTTAGGGGTCTTTCATGCAAACCAAATATCTATGTGTCTTGATCCACATCTGAATTAAGGGTGAGGTTGGCGCCGTTAAACCGGTTTAAGCCCTCCAGTAAAATATTTTACTGACCGTTCCAAGGCGGTACTTCTTTTGTGGATCTTTTATGTTTTTGTTCTGTCTTGTGTTTGCTATGTCTTTGTGCGCGTCTGTTTATATGTGCTTTGGTGTCACCTGCTGGGAAAAGGCTGACCTCTTGGCTCTCGTTTGTGGTGTCTACTGTGAGTTGTCACTTTCCCATTGGTATCCTGGGTCAGGTGTGGTACTTGATTGTATCGATTCCTGATCTTTGCACCCTTACTTACTTTCACTGATTAATGAACATTTTACTGGCAATACTTAAAACATTTGTTAAAATCTTTACCAACTGTATTGTATGCGGGTTTTGTTATTATACCCGCTTTATAACAATTTTGTACCAAAGTCGGACCGTCGTTTGTCTGTCCGTCCGTTCGTTCAACTGCCCGTCATGTTTCTTGTAAACGTATCTTCTTCTTAACTGTTCGACGTGGCAACTTCAAACTTTGCAGGTGCATAGGTCACATGATGTAGAGGGTACCAAGGTCAAATGTAAAATAATGTATTCTCTTGTGAATCCTGAACCGTTGGGCGTACCAGCTTCAAATTTTGCAGGTGTATAGGTTACATGACGTAGACGGTACTGAGTAACGTTTTGTGTGACATGGAACCCAAAGTCAAAATAATCTGTTTTTCTTGATAAATGCATCTCCTCCTTAACCGTTGGACGTAGCAACTTCACCCTTTGCAGGTGCACATGTCATATTTAGTATAGTGTTTTGGGCAACGTTTCATGCAACTTCACCCCAAGTTCAAGGTCAAAGGTCAGAAAATGTATTTTCTTGTAAATCCAACTCTTGGTTTGTGAAAGGTAGATATTTGTAAGATGTACCATCGACTGAAGTCTAGTTTTTTTTGTTGTTGTTTTCTTTTTGTTGCTCTCGTTTTTGTTTGTTTGTTTTTGTTGCTGCTGTTGGGTATGTACCAAGGTTCTGGCTAGAATACAGGCCTGAAGCCCCACTAGACAATTGTGCGAGTACTAAAAAGAGTGACTGCATATGATACGTACCTAAACCTCGTGATTTGGTCATATTTATTCACACAATGTTTTGAATGCAGTGCATGGGCTTTGACAGCATTACTGTCCTACCAGTCAAGAGTGACAGTGACGTCATTTTTTATTTCCAATGTTTTCATATTTTACTTAACAATTCTAAACAAAAATGGCATCACTGTCACTCTTGGCTGGTAGGACAGTACCTGCAAGGTCCCAGAGTTAGCATTCATTGAAGAGTCTAAACAGAGTACACAGTTCACTTGGTTAGATGCGTCGTTTACTGGCTGACTCTGATAGGGCATTTTTGACGTGCCCATTGTTGTAGCTTCCAGGCCTCCAGATAAAAACAAATTTTAGGCGTAAAATTGTTCATAATTTTTTAACCATTAGTTTAAACATTAATTGTGGGTGCCTAAAAAGAACCGTCTCATTGAGACGGTTCTTTTAGGTAGGCACCTACAACATATGTTTTCGTTAAGAAATAAGAAAAACTGTTTTTGATTACGCTATTTTATTTGGGGGCTTGAGCTGCTAAACATCTGGAAGTAATAAATCAAACGTCTCAACCTTCTGGGTCACGTAAATTAATTACATTGTATACTGCTACATGGGTGGAGCTTAAAGATTTAATGGTCATTAATCCGATCCTAGATGAGTCTCGGATCAATCCTTCTGAAACTTATCGACAAAGTCAGTATTACCGAATGATGGAAAAGAATGGTCCTTTATTGTAATAAGATACCCTGTATCTTAGTCCTTTATTGTAATAAGAAACCTGTATCTGTTAATTGGGCAGGTACAACAAGATGGCTTGTGCGTACGGCGAATATTGAAATCAGTCTGCGCATTTGTGCAGTCTGTGCAGAGCCTTAAACGTAAGGGTGAAGAAACGTTGGACCTTTGGTTGATTGCACGTCGTCATTGCTATGGGGTATACTGCACTGTATCAAATCACAGCAAGAAAGTTTGGTGTCATGTGGGCTGGACGGCAGGTACTTCGGCAATGAGAAGATCTTAGGGTTAAGTAAGTTGTGTTACTGGCAGGGCTTTTACAAGCATTTCTTAAATAGATCTCATCAAGGTCTTCAACGTCCTTCCATGTTACGCTGCTCATTTGCCTACATTAAAGCGCGCCAACATGCAAACTGTGATTGTTTTCTTTGTTAGAAATTAAGAATAGACTGAACCTACCACAGATTACTGCATATGCACGTGGTAGTGAATATGCAATCTTTACCTGTTTATAAGAAATATAGAATCGCCTCATGCATCTTTGAAACATCAGTATAAGCTAATGTTTACTTAGCAATTGTAAGCAAAACATGACATCACTGTCACTCTTGGCTGGCAGGACAGTAGGAAATACCATAATCACACACTACAGACCAACCGACGGCACCGTGAGGAAGAGGCAAAGACCTATAACAGCGACATGACATTCAGAAGGCAATAAAAGTAAAGCAACTTGATTGGTTTATTGCAAAACTAGAAAGAACACAAATTACAGCATAACAAAACAAAGATATAACACAAAAACATAAACAATGGGAGTAGCAATAAACAATAAATAAACAACAGCAGAACCACCATCTAAGAACGGATCTCAGATAAAAGTAATTTTATTGGCAAAACATTCGCCCTAGTTTCTGTAGTTGTTATAACACAAAAAATAGAACACATATAAATGTAGTAACACA
Organism: Loripinus fragilis; assembly: GCA_964019695.1. NCBI lineage: Eukaryota > Metazoa > Mollusca > Bivalvia > Lucinida > Lucinidae > Loripinus > Loripinus fragilis. The sequence goes on along the minus strand of OZ026529.1, from coordinate 58,390,011 downwards.
GATAAATACAGGAATGCAATTAAAGCAAATTATCATATGATGCGCAACGCACGATTTGGGCCCTTAACGTTATTAATGACGTTACGAGTTATTGACGTCAAAAGTGATGACAAATTAACGGCATTATTTTACGTTTCAATCCCTGACGCTAACACCGAATTCTTGGCTGAGGCTGTTTTTATCGGAACAGATATATCCTTTATACTCTCTTACAAACTACCTACAATGAATCAGCGTTTTCCAAGAAATCCTTGATATTGAATAATAATTCAGGCAAAAGTTAAATAAAATAAAAAGACTTATTAGATCTACCGGAGACGTACATCTATTGTTTGTGGCCGTGTTCTTTGGCTATAACCAGTTCTGGCCGGATGTGTTTATGGTTTTTATGTCAAGGGGCACCCGCCCAGTAAGCACAATCAATCGGGCCACTATCGGCCCACTAGCGAAACGCCATCCGAATGTCGTTTCGCTATTGCAGCGGGCCGATAGTGGCCCGAGATTGGATGATGGCTGGGCGAAGGCTCAACCGGCAGTGGTTCTGATTTTAAGGCGTCTCCGAAAACGGGGCCACGGCTTTAAGTCTCATCCGACAGACTGGGAGAAGCCAGGAATCAAACCCGGGCCCTCTGGTTTACAAGGCATATGCTACTGGAGACGATATTCTCTTGTTTGTGGCCGTGTTCCTTGGCTATAACCAGTCAGTGACTGGCCTGATGCGTTTATGTTTTTTTGGTTTTATGTCCAGGAGCACCCGAAGGCTCAACCGGCAGTGGTTCTGGTTTTAAAGCGTCTCAGAAGACGGGCCATAGCTTTAAGTCTCATTCGAAAGACTGGGAGAAGCCGAGAATCGAACCTGCAACCCCTGGTTTACAAGGCATAGGCTAAAAAACGTTTTGTTAAATAGTAACCAGCCAGAGGGTTTATGATTTGTGTGTGTATTATATACGGGAGCACCCGAAGGCTCAACCGAAAGTATTTCTGGAGAAGCCGGGAATCGAACCTGCGACCCCTGGTTTACAAGGCATAGCTCTTATCCACTATAGCATGGCGGTTTCAAGGCATATGCTACCGGAGACGTAATTCTTGTTTGTGGCCGTGTTCTTTGACTGTACCAAACTGGCCGGGTAGGTTTATGGTTTTGTGGTTCTATGTCCAGCTCAACCGGCAGTGGTTCTGGTTTTAAAGGGTCTCAGAAGACGGGGCAACGGCTTAAAGTCTCATCTGGCAGACTGGGAGAAGCCGGGAATCGAACCTGCGACCCCTGGTTTACAAGACATAGGTTTACCCCCTAACCCACGGTGGAGATTTTGAGACAGATCAAGTAAAATGAAGTCATGAAATACAATTTATAAATATAAAACAAACATTAAAATATTGGAGGATAAGAAAATAACTAATAATTTTCAATTTTAATTTTATCTTACCAAAAATAAATATTTTAACAGATTTAGTTACTGCTAACTTAGCTTCTGTATTCAAAATAATTTTGCTTGAAGATAAGGGAATTGATCGAACAACGGGAAATAAGGGAGATTTACGTTTGAGCAGATCCATAATACGAAAGAGCAGATTATTTTTTACGAAAGAGCGGAGAAACATAAGTCAAAAGAGCGGACGATTCTATCATTCGAAAGAGCGCTTTTCACAGGTAATGACCAGTCAGGTAATAATGAAAGAGGCAAAAGGCTGAACATTCGTTTGGGCTCCATTTCTTGTGTCCTTCTGATATAGAAGACAGTTAAATAATGTCTGCCCTGCCGGAAGACCACCGCTGTTCAAAATATGCAGACTATTTATTTGAAAACTATGTAAACTCGCAATTCTTTCCAGAAATGTGGGCTAAAATCTCATCAAACAACAAAGGACAAATAATGCGGCAGAATTGTTTCACGGGCATTTTAATGCACAATTCTACACCACCCATTCAACATTTTTCGTATTTCTTGAAGTTTTGGTAAAGCTGCAGGCCACGACCTATGTGAAAATGAGAGGAACCAACGTTGTTTCACCATATAAAAAGACAGACAGAGAGAGAGAAATAAATGAGTTGATTTTGAGACAATACGAAAAATACACATCTGGTGATATTACTCGTTCAAATTACCTGCTCAAAACCCTACTTCCACCTCCCCGTTAGTGAGCTGGGGGGGGGCAACATATATTAATATTTATTTTGTAATAATACTATATGGTGAACGGAAAGGGTCATTACCAGGTCATAAACTGGTCAGTACCTGGAAAATTTGCTCATTTGTATGATTTTTCAATCCGCTCTTTTGACTGCATAGTTTGCCGCTCATTTCATACTCTGTCACGGTATGATTTCCGCTCAAACGTAATTCGCCCGGTAATAATCCAGCCAAAAGAGTGCAGCAGATTTCGACGATTTATTTGGGGGCATACCCAGGGTATTTAGGTGTAGTGTTTTTCTCAGTGTTGTTTGATATGCTTTGGAAGTTTTACACGGCCTAACTGTCGAGTCCGGGAAACCAGACCTAACTAGATGCTCTAAAATATAATTAATATATCTAGATCTATGTAGCTCATATATTTCACATAGACCTACTGTTTCAGGTTTTCAATACACGTTTTAAACTATTTTAGAAAATATTACGCCTTTTGTGAGTTTAAAGAAAAAATGTTTTTTGTTAGGAAAAAGAACCACGGTTAAATAAATGATAGGAGAAAGAACGGACGCCAATTCATTTTAATTGAACTTCTTTCCCCTGCGTTTAAGCATGTTTAAAGTGAACATATTTTTTTTTTTTAAATATCATTGACGCTACCCTAACGTGAACGTTACCGAAAAAGTGTGATTTAAATTTTTCATTATGTTTAAATGACTATCAAACGAAAACACCCGAAACCAAGAAAGCTACAATAAAAATGTTTATTGCGTAAATCAGTTTTCTGTCTTTTGGTACCATTTTCATAATTTTAGCCTCTATAGTTTCGGAAAAATAATCTTTGCAAAAAAGAAGAAAGAAAAAAGAAACGGTAATACATTAATTTAGACGATGTCACAGGGTGGTGAATAAGTATGTCCCATGACTGTATTTCAAGCTTGTTGTAGTTGTTTTTCAAAAATGATATTGCCGGTAACTTTGGCGTCTACATTCTGGAACTAGTAACAAATTAAAGCATACTGATTTATGCAATAAGTCGATTTACCGATTTGTTAGTTATATCTCAGCCTTTACAATGTACGCGAGAAAACCTGTATTCGAGAGTTTGCGAACAAAGCCGAAGGCACAGACCAGTCTGCACATCCGCGTAGTCTGATCAGCATCTTTGTTATTCGCTTTATCTAGACTAGCTACGAGCAAAATTGCATTTCTCTAGCTAGTCTCTGTAGCCGAGAAGACTGATTTAAGTCTCGCTTTGTCGGAAACCCCAAATATAGGTTATGTCGCGTCGGGCCCATCTTATCCAATGGGCCACAATCGGCCCACCAGCTCGGTAGGGGGCCGATAGTTGACCAAAACTCTATGCTGGCTGGGAAAGTTATTCTCATGAATCAAAAAGTTTATTTCGTAAATGTATATGCTCGCATGAGCTTGAATCGCTTATTTTCTGACACCATTTACCAGCTCATGTGGGACACGAAAAAGAGTGAAAATATAATGATGTGTGTCCGTTGTCCCTCGGCCCCGCCCTCGATACCAATATGTACTTAAGGACGCAGAAGGTACGACCTTTCGTTTCAAAAATGAGCACACTTAAACAAAATGCAATAACTATGAATAACAACAATGAGTCCTAAATATTCAGGTAAAGGCGTGTATTTTAAGACCCCTTTGATGTTGTTGTTGTGTTTGTGTTAGAACGTCCCACGAAGCTAAGGTCATATTGATACGGGGCCACGGCTGGGCCGACAGACTGGTGCCCTTTTGATGTAAAGAATATATCTGTGTCTTGTATGCCTTAAACGGCCTATGGCTAACACTAAAGAGCGCTTATTCCCTTAATCAATTTATTGACGACGTCAAGTTACGTCACAAGTGTTTGTTTTTGTTTGATTTGATTATTTACGTCCTATCAACAATCTTTCAGTTATGTAGGGACGAGTCGTCCTGTTTGAACCAGTACTAAGCTAGGATTAATGTGTCTTGCTCAAGGACACGACGCAGTGACGCCGGTGAGCCTGGAACCCACGGCCCCGAGTCAAGCACTCTGCCACTGAGCCGCTGCGCTCCCAACGTCACAAGTGTGTACCAATATCTGTTGATGTATACCACTTTAAACAGCTCTAGAATTGTCAATTTTGGAGGTACGACCACCATATTTTTGCAAATTGTTGGGGAAAAGTAGTTAAGTACCCTTTCTTCTTAATGGAATGTTTGCCCTTTTTATCTAACGTTTGCCGATTAGTTGATGATACGGAAAAGATCTTTCCATTATTTTGACGTAACGTCGCTAAAATTGTGACGTCAGATCAAAGGGTACTGCTATACAAAACCGTTTTTTAGCACTGACGTGTATAATTTCCGAACGAAAAGTACACAAATCAATAACTTGAACGTATACCTTTTGAAAAATGTCAAAAACTGAAAATGTGAAAATCTACCCATAAGGGCCCTTTTCCTGCGTTGCGCATCATATGACGTCGCGTCTGGGAGTGAAAAAAACGCCATGTAATAAAATCGATAAACCACTAGTGATTTACAGATTATCGGGAAACGTTATGACGTCCATAACAACGTTGCGTACATAATGACAAAATTATAACGTTTTTTTACGGCAGAAATGAGATTTCAAAGTAATCTTAATGTCATATGATATATAGAATCTAACGTTCGTGCTCGTCTTATTGAATTTATTAGACTCGTTGCGAAAAAGAGATAAAATGCTCGACAAGCCTCCCTTTTTATCTATTTTCTCAACTCGTTTAACAAAATCAATACAGCATGAGCACCCGTGTAAGATCCTCTATGTAACCAACCTACAATTGCAATACTATAAATGACACAAAATACTCTATCTCAAAACCAGGACACAAATTATGAAGCAACACAAACAGAATCGCCGCCTTAGAATGAACAGCAGCCGCAGTCACTGGTGTGGGGGTGGGGGGGGGGTGAGGCTTAACGTGATTAGTTTTACTGGTCATCTTCGCCCTTGACTAGCACAAAAATCGCATAGCTCGCACGAAGGCTTCCTAACTTATGCAATGTTATTTTGAAATAATAAGAGCAGCAACATGTGATTTCCAACAATGTGGCATTTTGATATGAATAGGCTCATACGAGCCTGTGCAGCCTCCTGTTAAGCTTAGAAACTCCAAATGCTGTTCGGTGAGTAGCTTAACAGTCATTGATTATTCAAGCGACTAGCAAAGACTCTTATCAGACTACGCGTATGCGCAGGCTGGTTTGAGCATTTGCTGGTCGCACTTATGTTACGCCCAGGTATGCTTTGCAAGCCTAGGTGCAACAAGAAAGAAATACAATTCAAAACATATGAAGTTAAATGAGCCAAAATGAGCTATAAATGATTTTTCCCAATTAAGAAAGAGCTATCTGTCCAAACAATGATTGAGTCACCTACTTGGTGTTTAACAATAAAACCATTCACAAATATGACATGAGCCAAAGTTGACAATAACTATAATCAAAGTAGTCCAAGTAGTAAAATGTAAACCCTTGATCAATTATATATAGCCAGCCACAGTGAGCACAAAAGTACTATCAGAGTAATATTTGAGCAGCTTAAAGCTGCATAGTCTGTAACTTTTGATCTTCTGATTTTAAAAATAATGTTTTTAGTTTTCAAGAACACAGTAAAAAATCTCAAATTCAGGTAAACATTTTACCATTTTCGTAAATCTTAACAAGTTATCACTATCAAAACAACTGCATTTATATTAAAATTCAACGGTCTAGAATTATTGGAGGGACGCAAATAATTACCAATAAGGGAAAAACACACCTATTTGATAAGCTAATTCACTTTTCCATGCAGTTTTCAGCTGTACTGAGCATTTTTATTGTGAACACATAGCTTAATTCTACTTTTACAAATGATTTAAAAAGAAAATAATTTTTTTCGAAAAATGTTCATAGCTACAGAGTATGCAGCTTTAAACTGACCTATTCAAAACAACCTTGTTATTTGAGCCCAAAGACTACAAAAGTACAACACTATGAAAAATACTACAAGAGCAGCCAAAATCCTATAAAGGAAAATAAGTATCAATACGCTGTCAGAGCAGCTAGCCGTTCGAATAACCAAAGCTAAATAAGTATTATACTGTGTTGTACATCAATTACCGGAGTGACAACACTGCCGGAGCAATCACAAGGTTATATATATATATATATATATATATATATATATATATATATATATATATATATATATATATATATATATATATATATATATATATATATATATATATATAAAAGGATATAAATCAAAAAACAGTGCTAATTTTTTTTTGAAACTAAGCGCTTTCGGCTTTCGCCTTCATCAGAGTTTCAAGACACAATAGATTAGGTGATTCGTTAACAAAATATAACTATATACATGAATTATGTGATTATTTAAGCCCTAAAAAAGGCCCAGCTATTGTACGTGTATTTTCGCAAATATGACTGCACAATATTAATGAATTAAGTACAGCGTACAAAATTGGCGTTCTGGCAAGAAATGTCTTGTACGAAAATTTGTGTAGAACAGAAGTCTAAAAGATCGTCTACAACAACACAGCACACCAAGTGTTCTACTATATGACCAGATAGAGTCAGTCACCCTTGTTGATGCCAAATGGACACAGGGTGTTCAGACGCCGAATCAAGTAGCTCTCACGGAGTTTCCTGGTCGAATCTGACCACTCCTTGTTGTGTTCAAGGCAGCAGACAGAGGCATTACTCAAGAAGTCATGAACTGCAGAATGAAAATGTTCTGCTGTTGGTGATCTTTCAAACCTACGGTGTCTCCAGTCGTCACGATGGCCATTCAAACGTTTGTTCAATGGGCCTTTGGTTTCTCCTACATACTGTTTGTTGCAACTGCTGCAAGAGATCAGATACACAACATTCTCTGTTGTGCAGTCTGTGTTCTGTCTCAGTCTTACAGTGGCCCCAGAAGATGACTTCACAGTGCCAGCAGAGGTTATCATTTTGCAGCATTGACATCTTTTTCTGCCACAGGGTCGACATTCACCAGTTTGGTTGTCATCATCAGAGTTTGGTTTGAGTCGTGCTCGTACCAGGAAATCACGAAGGCTTTTGGGGCGTCTGAAAGCCATGACTGGTTTGCTCTGGTAAATATCCTTCAACTCATCTGATGACTCGATGATGGACCAATTTTTGTCAACAATATCCCTGACCTTGGGTAGGTCAGGATGATATGTCAGCACAAATGGGAGTATTGTGCCGACCTCTGCAGACTTTGGCCTGTATGACAGCAGAGCATCTCTGCTCCTTTGCCTGGCTTTGTCAATGGCAGAAGCTATGTCCTGCTTCAGATAACCACGCCGGTGTAGCTGATTTGTCAGTTCTTTGGCTCTTAATTCAAACGTGTTTGAGTCGGAGCAAATGCGTCTGAGGCGCAGTGCAAGACTATATGGGTTATTCTTGCAGCAGTGTTTAGGATGGCAACTGGTGGGTAGAAGATATTGGTGGGTATCCGTAGGTTTGGTGTACAGATCTGTGCATATTCTATCCTCATCCAATCTGGATTGGGTGTCAAGAAAAACGTGCTTGTCATTCGATACCTCAGCTGTAAACCGTATAGTTGAGTGAAAACTATTGGCTTCTTGTAGGAAGGTATCTAGGTTGTCACGACCATGCAGCCATTTCATGTCTATGTCATCAATGAATCGAAGCCATGAGAATGGCCTCATGGTGACTGACATCAATAGCTGCTTTTCAAGACGACCCATAAACATATTTGCATAAGCTGGTGCCATTTTTGTCCCCATTGCTGTGCATTGGACTTGCAGATAGTGCTGACCATTGAATTCGAAGTTGTTACACTTCAGAACTAGTGTGAGAAGTTTCACCAGAGTTTGTGTAGGAGGGTCTTTTATATCCCTTTCATCCCATGCTTCCTCGCATGCCTTTATACCATTGCTGTGAGGTATATTGGTACATCCATCTACATCAATATACCTCACAGCGATGGTATAAAGGCATGCGAGGAAGCATGGGATGAAAGGGATATAAAAGACCCTCCTACACAAACTCTGGTGAAACTTCTCACACTAGTTCTGAAGTGTAACAACTTCGAATTCAATGGTCAGCACTATCTGCAAGTCCAAGGCACAGCAATGGGGACAAAAATGGCACCAGCTTATGCAAATATGTTTATGGGTCGTCTTGAAAAGCAGCTATTGATGTCAGTCACCATGAGGCCATTCTCATGGCTTCGATTCATTGATGACATAGACATGAAATGGCTGCATGGTTGTGACAACCTAGATACCTTCCTACAAGAAGCCAATAGTTTTCACTCAACTATACGGTTTACAGCTGAGGTATCGAATGACAAGCACGTTTTTTCTTGACACCCAATCCAGATTGGATGAGGATAGAATATGCACAGATCTGTACACCACACCTACGGATACCCACCAATATCTTCTACCCACCAGTTGCCATCCTAAACACTGCTGCAAGAATATCCCATATAGTCTTGCACTGCGCCTCAGACGCATTTGCTCCGACTCAAACACGTTTGAATTAAGAGCCAAAGAACTGACAAATCAGCTACACTGGCGTGGTTATCTGAAGCAGGACATAGCTTCTGCCATTGACAAAGCCAGGCAAAGGAGCAGAGATGCTCTGCTGTCATACAGGCCAAAGTCTGCAGAGGTTGGCACAATACTCCCATTTGTGCTGACATATCATCCTGACCTACCCAAGGTCAGGGATATTGTTGACATAAATTGGTCCATCATCGAGTCATCAGATGAGTTGAAGGATATTTACCAGAGCAAACCAGTCATGGCTTTCAGACGCCCCAAAAGCCTTCGTGATTTCCTGGTACGAGCACGACTCAAACCAAACTCTGATGATGACAACCTAACTGGTGAATGTCGACCCTGTGGCAGAAAAAGATGTCAATGCTGCAAAATGATAACCTCTGCTGGCACTGTGAAGTCATCTTCTGGGGCCACTGTAAGACTGAGACAGAACACAGACTGCACAACAGAGAATGTTGTGTATCTGATCTCTTGCAGCAGTTGCAACAAACAGTATGTAGGAGAAACCAAAGGCCCATTGAACAAACGTATGAATGGCCATCGTGACGACTGGAGACACCATAGGTTTGAAAGATCACCAACAGCAGAACATTTTCATTCTGCAGATCATGACTTCTTGAGTAATGCCTCTGTCTGCTGCCTTGAACACAACAAGGAGTGGTCAGATTCGACCAGGAAACTCCGTGAGAGCTACTGGATTCGGCGTCTGAACACCCTGTGTCCATTTGGCTTCAACATGGGTGACTGACTCTATCTGGTCATATAGTAGAACACTTGGTGTGCTGTGTTGTTGTAGACGATCTTTTAGACTTCTGTTCTACACAAATTTTCGTACAAGACATTTCTTGCCAGAACGCCAATTTTGTACGCTGTATTTAATTCATTAATATTGTGCAGTCATATTTGCGAAAATACACGTACAATAGCTGGGCCCTTTTTAGGGCTTAAATAGTTACATAATTCATGTATATAGCTATATTTTGTTAACTATTCACCTAATCTATTGTGTCTTGAAACTCTGATGAAGGTGAAAGCCGAAAGCGCTTAGTTTCAAAAAAAATTTAGCACTGTTTTTTGATTTAGATCTATATCCTTTTATATATGCCAAGAATATTACATAGGGCAAACGGGGGATAAACTACGCAGTAGGCGTACCGTACATGCACAACAAATTAGAGACCCTTTGACAAGACAGCTACCTTTAAGTGGACATATTGATATTTGTTGTCAAACTGACCCAAAGTTCACTATGTTCCCATTTTATAAAATGCATTCTGAAAGTATTTCCGCCAGGTTAGCTAAAGAGAAACATTTTATTAAATGTTTTAACCCAAAGTTAAACGCTCTATGAACGTACATTTTAGTTACGTCAACTCTCGTCGCATAACGCAACGTCGTGACGTTACGACGTTACTAACGTCACTAAGCAACAGTCCTGATGAGCTGAGCGAAACGCGTTGACACATTGTTTAAAATAGCTGTAATTAAAACAAAAACATGTGACGTCAACTTATTTTTTCAATATATATATATATATATATATATATATATATATATATATATATATATATATATATATATATATATATATATAACAGGCTGTCACAGTGTGAGCAGCCACAAAGTTGTCTTGTAAACAAATGAGCAAGAGTGAGCCAGGTCTCCAAATCATCTTATTCAGGATTCATGAGAGGCCTAGCCACTAAGTATATTTGCTCTTGTCTGTCAAATAGCCTTTAAGACAATGAGCTGGAATGAGCCAGATCTCTGAGACTCCACCACTATATACTATTGTAAAATATACTACAAAGCTTGGTAGACATGTTTCAGTCAACTCCTCACTTTGTAGATAAATTACCAGTATATTATAACTTCTAGTAGTCCAATAGCCTTTATAGCCTCCCTATTGATCTTATTCAGACCTTTCGGTTCAGCAGTCATAAGCCAACTGACTCGATGCACTCCTTTCAATGCTTTATATATGGACAAGTTCATTTCAAGGGTTATTCCATTAAGCGAATATCTGATTGGCTGATAATTAACTCTCCTGTCTGCTGGTTGGATAAAAATGGTAATCATTGATTGGTCCACACCTGGCTTCTGATTGGATGAAAAAGGTAATCACTGATTGGATTAACAAGAGGTAATTTCAATCCTATTTTATGATCTAAGCTTAAACATCAATATATATATATATATATATATATATATATATGTGTGTGTGTAAAATAAAAAAGTCCGATTTCACAATAATATAACATTATTTTCTTCTGTTCTACCGGTTTCACTTTTCAGATCATCAGGAACTATTCAAAATGGTGGCCGTTGCATAGTTACAACGTTGCCGTTATTAACGTTACATCCATGACGTAAACGTTATGTCGTTAAATATAATAATGAAAATACATGTAATTTGAAAATGTACGCTTAGTGCGTTAATATATAATGCAGTATAATTGCTGTACATCGCACTAATTAGTATATAATATTTTAGAGTGTCACCCCTCCAGAAAATAGTGCGTATTTAATCATAGTTCTACGCCCATACTTATTGTGCTGTACATTCGCTGCGCGTCGCACTAGTAAGTATGGTATATTGAAGTGTCAGACCTCCAGATAAGAGTGCATACTTAAAAATCACACTCATATTTCACAACCAAAACATCCGTTTTGGGTACTCAAAAGAATCGTCTCAATGAGACGGTTTTTATGAGCATCCCAAAACATGTTTCTACCGATGGTATAAGAAATAATCGCATTTGTACGCACAAAACGTGGTGCTGTACATTTGCTGTACGTCGCACTAATAATATAGTGCAGTACATTTACTGTACGTCGAACTAATAAATATAGTATATCAGATTATGAGACCTCAAGATAAGAATGCGCACCTTCCGTATTTCTCAACCAGAACATGCGTTTTGGGTACTCTAAAGAACCGTCTCCGCGAGACGGCTCTTTTTAGCATCCAAAACACGTTCTGCCGATTGATAAGGAAAAGATCACATTTTTATGTGCATGAAGTGGTCTTATCTGGATCTATATGAGAGTACTCTGAGGACACGGCTAAAGTTACCCTGTTTAGTTTGGGTTTTAGGAGTTTTATAAAGTAATGTTCTTTTGCACGTCTTAATGATGTGCTGTCAGAATACATTTTATAAAACGGGAAAATATGATATTTTGGACTCATTTGTTGAGCACATATATTCAAGTGTTCACTGACAAAGAGTATTCTTGTGTTAGGATCCCTTATTTGTTGATTATGAACGGTGACCCGTCTACGTTAAAAGTTGCCGGTTTCACCGATGTATTCATCCCCACAGCCTCTGCATTTCATGATATAAACAACATTTTTCACTTCACAGGTCATTGATTCGTGAACAAAAAATCTTTTTCCACAATTAAATTCGAACGAGTTACTTTCTAAGAGGTGTATGCAGAGGCCACAGTTAGGTCTATTACACCGTTTTACCTCATGGTTAGAATCGTGATTGAATTTAGCCTTGGTTAATAGTCGTTTTAAGTTATTTGGCTGCCGTTTGCTTTTAATTAATTTGAAGTTAGATAATACTTTGTTCATTTTCGGATCCTCTTGTAGAATGGGTAAATTGAAATTAATTACATTAAATATTTCTGGATTTTATATATAAATACACCAAACAATTAGTGTGTGAAGATATGACAGAGAGTAAAACAAATGCCAGGGGAGAATATATATACTGAACAAAAAAAATAAGGAAATCGCAGAAAAGCATGCAACATAAAGAAACCATAGCACACAATTATTCAATTTTTATTTATTTGTTTAGATACATGTCATCGGTTGAGAAAAATGTTTACTTTAGTTTGCTAGCACCAATACCTTGGATGTAGCACAGTGTCAAGTAACCCAGGGGTCAAAGTCATTTTTCGCAGCAATGACTACAGAGTATTCCCTCTTAAACACCTGAAAAACATGTAAGTTTTCAAAGTTTGAAAAGCAATTCCCTTGAATGTCACATTAAAATTAACTTAATAGCCTTAAACATCACATTTCGAAGATGAGATTGCTTCATCAATAAGGAGTGTGTCCTCAGTAAGTGGCAAATCACGACTAGCACGGGTTTGGCATACCCTGAATACTGGTGATTTGGTGTTGAGGGATCAGCATCAATATCTCCTGTTACACTGCATCGAGAGGCTGGGGGTTTCTTGATGCCATTATTATGCGTTGGACCCGCTGTCCAAAATGTCATAGACATGTTAAAATTTTAGACATGTCGGGTAAGTGAACTGATCAGTCAATGCGCACAACATTGTTTTTGCCGATTGTAGTGATATGTGTTCTGGCATTGTCATCTTGTCATCCTAGGCCTGGTACTTTCACTGGTTTTCCCGCAAAAAGGCAGGACAACAGACCTCAACACCTCATCCAAGTACACTTGGCTGATCAAGTTACCCTCTATAACCACCAGATCTGTCGTCCAAGGTTTTAAACATATCCATCCCCCGAGGGACCTGGCGAACGTTAATGTATGAAGACCCATGTTTGCTCCGTAAATTGAATTTTCGCGAAAAATGGAGTAAAGACCAGTCAAGTTTGACATGGATTTTCTAAGCTGCTACGGGCGCTACAGACCCAAATAAAGCGTCATTATAAAGAAAAATGGTCACATTATACTATTGTGAAATTCAAAAGTCTTTAAATGTTTTAGACCTTTTGTCATAGCCCCTCAAACACAATTTCCTTAACTTTTTTTGTTGAGTATATATAAAATGGGTGTACATAACACTTACCACATTGTTGAAATCTCCTGTCGCGACTCAAATTAAGTTTACTGGCCGAATCTTCGCCCTAGAATCTGCTGTTGGAAAAGCATAAAATTAGTTAAGCCCGCATGAAGACTTCCTAGCTTATTGCGATGTATCTTTACAGGGAAACAACCAAAAACAGGACTCTCAACTAACAGACTGTCAGAGCTAAAGAAAGCCCAAAGTTGAGTCACGCTGGGCCCAGGCTTAGGCTCAACTTGAGGTTTTCTTTAGCTCTGACTATCTGTGAGTCATGAGCCCTTTTCTTTGTTTCATCATGGAGGGTTAATTTGATTAGAGAGTTTTCCATGATGATACATTGCATTAGTTAGATGGCCTCCATGCGAGCTGAACATTTCTTGTTCTTCAACTACAGCAGAATCTAGGGCGAAGATTTGGTACCAGTAAAATGCATTTAAGCCGCCCAGTGGCTTAGGCTGCTGTCCGTTCTAAGGCGGTGGTTCTGTTGTTGTTGACTTTTTGTTTATTGTTACTCCCATTGTGGGAGTCTGTAATTGTTCTATGTTTGTTGTGCGTTACTTTATGTCCATTCTTGTATTGCAATCATCTTGATGGGGAAGAGAGAGCTGATTGCTTTGCTTAATTTGTCTTCCTGGTGTCTCGTGATGGTTGAGCGGCTCTTCCTCGCGGTGCCATGGGGTTGTCTGCAGTTTGTGATTGTGGTATTTCCTGATCATACTCACTTACTATTTTAGACAAACATCAGGCACTGACCCATCAATTAAAGATTTAAGTCAGTGTCGTCTATGAGTCTTAGACCTGACCACCGTCGTGCAATTAAAGAGGAAAACAAAGTTATAAACCACGCTTGGGTTTATAACCAGGCATGCAGACTGCCACTTAGCATCTGTGCTATATCCAGCTTTTTTATGATGTTAGATGATCTTATAAACTTAACATGGAAAGAATGTTTCCAACAATCCTTTTGAATTCATTAATCAAATCTAGGTAAAATACTTGCTCTGCAGAACAGTTTTCAAGCCAACATTGTATTTTACGATCAACTCTTAGTGTCTTCGGTAGAATTTAAATAAATGTTTTACTAAGTTTATGAAATCGATAACCCTGTTTCGGCAACTCAGCAGTCAAAGTTGGTTTCCGTTGTTGAAATCACTTACATTTGAACATAATCTTGCAAAATGAATTAGCTGCGAAATATATACACACCATAAGAAGGAGCACGATGAACATGCAATAAAAGGAGCAATATAAGGAACCATTGAAATGTATACAATTTGTCTAAATATAACTAAATATAATAAATATATTATCCAAAAGATAATGAAGAGCGTCACAACTTTCTGACATGATTGCATTTTATGTTTCTTGGTTGTGCAGTAGTGAAAAAACACGTTTCTTATTAAAACCAAACAAAGCGCAAGCTTTCTCTATTAGCATTTCTCTCACAAAAAACATTCGACCACCACTTTAGGGTAACGTATAGAAGCAGTTACAAATACATATGCATATATCTAGAATATAAAATAGCATGTGTGAACCATAACCTAAAATTGTTAAACTTAATTGTTGAATGGATTTATCTAAAATAGGTAGAAAGAATATGCTTAGTTTTATTTTCCGAGCAATGGAGGCGATCAAATTGGCACCACAACAATCGTTTCATAGTAAATACGAGAAATATCGTCGTTTCTGTTAATGGAAATGACCCATCAAAACTGCACTTTTTTATACCAAAAAAAAAGGATATTCTTAGACATTCATTAACAAGATCAGACGTGGGGTCAAATGTAAGGAGTAGCACATGGCGACAATTTATGAGCATACAGTATACAATCCCCGCCCCTTAATTTACACAAAAAATGGATGTTATGCGTTGTGTATGTATGATGCATATGTATGATGGATAAACTGACAATTTTGCACTGAAGTATTTTCGTACTTCCCGCCTTGACTGGGAAAATACAGAAGTTCGTTGCTTGAAGACAAGCTGTCAGTTGCCCTACCTCCGTACTGTCTTCCCCAAGCCTTCCCAGGTTAAACAAATATTTACAGACTAGTGAATTAAAATTCAATCTCCTTTTCATGCATGTATCCTACAAATCAAACAGATATTTGATAAATTGGTTGCTTTTATAAGAAACTGAGACGATAAACCCTACTGTTCTACTGACAATTGATATTTTGGTACGTATCGCATGTGCGCAAAAGGCCTCCTTTAAATGCCTATACTGACTGATCAAGCGAGACTTGAGACACTAGTTTTGATCTGAGTCAAAGTCAAAATCTTCTATAGGAGCAGCAAAGGCTCAGGCGAGTCTGCAGACTCGCCTGAGCCTTTGTTGGTCGACATTGCGATCAGACTCCCTGCCTTATAAAGTTTATGTTACAACTTTTATTTACAAAAGAGACATATATTATCCTAATTCTTGATGAATGAAACCTCCTTGTTCGAACGCATCACCGTAACGTTTCTGTTCTAAAGTGACAAGTACATGTAGCGTGAGCCTTAAAGGGGACAGCAACATTGAAACAAATTAATCTGAAATGCAAGCCCTTATTAAAGCAAACCGAATTAAATTCGGACGAAATATAATAGAGTTACAGATACCTGTATAGTAGAAAATGGGGAGCCATGGAAGTCGGCCATTTTAGTTTGTTTGATGGCCACACATTCTAATTAAAAATAACTAATTGCCTGTTCTTTATTTAAACGGTGTATTCATTCCTAATTTATTTTTCTGATGAAAATATTTGATTTAACTATACAGTTTGCAAAGAAATTTGTTATTTTATTGAACTTTCAAAATATACAAGTTCGTGGTCGCCTCCATTGGCTTCCATGTAAGAACTCAGATTTAAGAGTTATGGATTGCTATCATATTCAAGCCCGATTTTCGATTAAACATTCCCTATTATGCATGCTCTGATAAAGCTCATGGTTTACAAATATCACATTCCTCTTTAAATAAACATAATAATTGCGTCTTTGTCAATGTACAGTTCTCATGTTTGCAAGCAACATTTGTGGATTAACCTTTAAGTACAGTTAACCATTTTAGCGTAAAATTGCAATTTTTCTTACTTATCATTTGAATCATGTGCTTTGGGTACTCAAAAGATCCGTCTCAATGAGACGGTTCTTTTGAGTACACACAGCATGTTGTTTGGTTAGGAAATACGAAAATGGTTTTCAATTACCCACTCAAATTATTTGGATGTCTGAGGCTTAACCCTTAAGCGATACGTGGGTTGACCATTTTATACATCAGGGCTCACCCTGCCATTAGCCATTGCTACTAAAATGTAGAGTGGCTACAAATATAAGTCATTGGCTAAAAGTACAGTCTAGGTGGTTCAAAAATTACATATTAGTTAAAAAGGTGTATTTTGATTAGCTTTTGGATTTTGGAATATTGCTTTTATTATTCTTTCACACTTTATTATTGTGCCATATTTTACTGTTTGGATGCTGGAATTTTTCAATACCATCCGGGTGTCAAACAGTTTGGATCCAGATCAGGACCGATATTTTTCTGGCCTGATCTTGGTCCAAACTGTTTGCAAAGGTTATCAGCAGACATAGCGGACAAAGAGTTAAATACAAAACATCGTGTTAATACTTTCTGGCTAAAATCTTAGCTAAAGGTAATGTCATTTGGCTCCAACTTTTTTAAATTTGGCTTAAGTGTTGGCTACAACAAATTCTGAGCCAGGATAAGCCCTGAACATGCAACACATAGGGTCTACGCGCATGTTCATTTTGACATGTGAATGAGAAGTTGCATCTGCGCATACAGATTCACTAACAAACCAAATACACCGTGATACCCGTATCTCTCTATGGTCAGGTGTTTCTTTTAATAGTCATAGAATTTAATCATTGTTTTGTTTTTGCAGCTTGTCGTTTTCAGAAGTAATGCACTCGACATTTGCAACCACGGCGTTCCTGTGGTATGTGATAGCGGGGGTATAGCGGCAAAACCTCACGTTTCTCTCTTTTCACCAAGTCGTTTCAAAAATTCAAGTATACATGAACACTCATGTTAGATCCTCTATGCAACCTATTATACAATGTACCACCCTTACCAATTTTAGCACGAAATATCCCGTGATGTGCTAGGTCTACACTGATGTAGGTGGTATAAAATAGTTATACCATGTTTGTCCACCGGTACGTAAGATAATCCACACGCTAAAGCTCGTGGATTATCTCCACGTACAGGCGAACAACCAATGCTATAACTATTACTTAGTAACCGTGCTGAGCTCATGTTCAAGCCCTAAATAATGACTTCAATAAGTGAACTCAAAACGACCTCCTTTCCAGTAGAGCCAAATTCAGAAACCCAGACCAACCCACATCCGGCCAGATGGGCCAAGCACATGTTTTGCAGTCATTGAGTATTGTCTGCGCATGTCTATATTCTCGATGATCCGGACCTGTCTGCTAAATGGCACAACGCCTCCCAAAAACGGGGATTGTGTTAATACGCGGTATGCATTACTCAAAAGCAGAAAATGGCTAAAAATAATCCGCCTGTGGAGACATCAACACTCCCATCACAATGATTGTGTATTCATTTAGCGATGCATGTAGAATGATAACGTTTTCTACAATAAAACATTTTGAAAAGTTTAGCACATGGTCAGGTCAGAAGATTTCCATTGACATGTGACACAAGAATGAATTACCCAAAGGAGGCCGAACCATATGGCTTCGTGACGCATTTGGAATCATGTACCCACAAATCTCATATCGATGGGTCAGTTTTAGAAGGGTGCAACCTATCGGAAGATGCCATTGAGACATTGTAAACCGGAAATAACTCTCATGATCGATTTGGCCTGATTAAAAGCGCGTAACGAATGAAATAATAGGTCTTTTGATGAAATCGTGTCTTTGCTCAGAATGATTATTTTGAAGCCATATGGCAAGAGTCGCCTGTCCTTTCCAAAACATGCGTGACAGGTTCGTGCTAGTTCAGTACAACTGATTGGCATGCGTCTTTATTTTCCTGACATTTTCATTGATTTTGATTGTTTGTTTGATTGCTTAGAATCCGATATAAGGAACGATGGTACCCGCGTCAGTGAAAAAAATAAAACAATAAAACAAGTACAAGCATCAATAAACACCTTCCGAAGAAACAGTTTTATAATATTTTATATGCAACCCGAAGGACATTAATGTACATGTACTGATAGTTCTCCATGACGCCAACAGTCTTGGGACGCTATCGACCCACTATATGCTTACTGGATTAAGCAAATGATTCATATTTATTTACACAAAACGACGAAGTTTTAACCTGTTCGCAAATTTTTTTTTTTGCTTATTGTATGAAACTGTCTGAATATAAGTCATGGCATGACACAATATAATATGACAGCGATTGACTGTCAAGTGTATGTGCCACCTCCATTTTTAATCTAAGAACAACACCGTGATAGTTCAAAATACGAATTCCCTGCATAAGCATACACATGTACATGTATTACATATTTGATTTACGCCAGAATTTTGTTTCTGCTCAAAATCTTGATAACAAATCGAAATAATTTCACCAAATTCTATATATGCATTGGTATTGACAAGATCTATATTGGGATTGTTAGCTGCCATGTTTTGCTTATTTGTAAGATTCCTTTGGTCCTTGATTTATGTCAGAATTTCGTTTCCACTCAATATTTTGAGAACAAATGGACTGAATTTGACTGACCAAACTTTATAATATCATTTATATTGACAATATCTAGGTTGGGATTGTTACCTGTTAATTTTTGCTTATTTGCAATAGAGTTGTGGCTCTCGATTGATGTCAGAATTTTGTCCCTGCTCAATATCTTTAGATTTTCCCGCTCAATAACTTTAGAGCGTTGCCTTTTTACTGCATGAAAAGCGCTGCTGTGGGGCTATAGTCAGATTCTCTGACAATTCTAGTTCGATTAGGTTCTCATAAACTAAATACATGTATTGAAATAGGTAAAAAAAACCTCAGGATAAAAGAACATGCAAATTTTGCAATGAAGTAGAAACTGAATTCCACTTTATTTTATTCTGTAAGACTTCTAATATGCTTAGAAATGAATTTGACATTGATAAGCTATGTAAGGACAATGCGTTCGACACATTGAAGTTATTGCTGAACCCAAGTAACAGAGCCCAAGCGACCAAAGTAAGTACATATCTGGCTAGGACCCTGGACATGAGAGATTCATGATAAATTATTTATCATTATTTTTACAAGGATTAAAAATAATCTTAATTCAAATGGATTTACACACTCAATATATTGTTTTTAAGTTCATCTTATTATATACGTGTATGCCATTATACTATGCTTTTATTGTATGTATCTATTATGTCAAGTATGCATACCTTGCAATGTTTGACACTACTGATGTTGTATTCGGTATTTTAAAATTAAGAATAGAATTATTGGTTCTAGATCGACGTTATATAATTTATCGATGCCCTAGTCGATGGGATAAGTACAAAAAATCTCGTGTGCTGTTCCTTATCATGCATAAAAAGAACTTGTGTAAAACGGCCACTCTAAAAAAGACCCAAAATGGTTTTAAAGACCAATTATCGCTTAATGAGGGTCAAAATTACTGCGGAATCGGAGCATTCTGCAATACTTTTGACCTTCATTAAGCTACAAATTGTTATTATGACATTTGTTTGTTTTGTCTATTTTTGAGTGGCCGTTTTACACAGGTTTTATTACTGTACAATTGTACGTGTATGCACATTACTTATGTGTCTTAACTGACTTATATCTGTGTAAAGGTGAAAAGCATAGCAACGGTCCAGAATTAAGCACTTGTACTTCTGGAAGAGTTCTAGGACTCACTCACAATCAAGCATCCGTTTCTAAAGCTGACAATGCTTGACCTTCTCTCACCTCATGTTATACCTGTCAGAAACAAAACAAATCAGATTTCCCCAAGGACTAACGCTACGAAGAGGGAATTAAAATTTCATCCTTTAAAGCCGATGAGAAAATATTTATAATTTTACGCTTAAAAAGTTTGTTTAATCCGACCTTCCACCAGTTTAAACATTTCTTTTGGGTGTTCAAAAGAACCATCTCTTCCCTATTATGTTTTGGATAAGAAATAAGAAGAATAATTTTTCTATAACGCACCCTAACTTGGGGCCTGAGACACTTAAAGCCCTTGTCGTTATATCAACAGACCCATGTCCTGCTTTATAATAGTTTACTACAATCGAAATTAGGCCAGGTGTTAGAAAACAAATGAGTGATATTCGGGGCACATAGTCCGTCTTTTTTAACAAAAGCATGACAGTTCAAATCAGTTTAGTCAAAGATAAAAACTTGCACTGAATTATGGAAAAATAGGCGCTTTCATTTCTTTGAATTGCTCCTGCAAACAAACATTTTTCTGCGTCACAATTTTATATCCATATACATGTAGACAGTAAGTCGCAACCCTTCCTATAGATCATTTCCGATCCTTTTTATACTTTGCTGGTGCTTTGTTCATGGACTGAAAATGTGCGGGTGAACGAACGATTTTCGGTTATATTGACGGTGTGCCGTGGTCCTTCGCTCATTTACATATAAAGCACTCACGACACACCCAGTTTATGCACCCACTTAGGCTTTAATAAGGGAGTTATGACTGTATCCCGTCAATGTCCCACGCCTGTTCGTATTGAGTAAAAGTGTGGGGCATTTGTAATTTGAATTTTGAAAATGGTCTAAAGTAAGTACCAATCTTGTAGGAGTCGACGTGACAATTCCGTCTGCACAATGTCACCCCTACTGTTGAAAGTGTAAGTTATTCCGCCTGGAAGGGCTAGGAGGTGTATTATTGTTTGTTTATGTTTGCCGCTCTTATATAGTGAGCTATACGTTGATGTTTTTGAGGTAACATCATCCAGGGCATCACTCCGCTTCTCCGTCCAGTCCTTGTATACATAAGCTCGCGGGCGGTGTTACTCAGACGCGGACATCGGTCTACGAAGTTAGCTTTCCCTAGGGTAAGCTTTGGGGAGTAAAATTTTGCCTCTTTTATTATGTTATTTTTATATTTTATTTGCAGTTTTTGTGGAGCGGGTTGGCGAGGAGTCGGTGTTCTTGTGATTAATGATCCCCTCAGAGATCTCACTTTTGCTCCTTAAAATTTTGAACTCCATTTTAAAAGAATGGCCCGTCATCGTGTGATGGCCTATATATTTTAGAGATTTTAAGCGGGGATAGGGGGCTTATTCCTAAGGGGAAGGGCGCCGCTCGGGTATGGTAAGACTCAGAACATGTGTGTGTGTTCTGAGTTCTCCCAGCATCCTATATTAAAATTTTGATTGAGGCTTCCAAAGAATAATATACCTTCTGGGTTTCTCGTGTGAAACCTTTAGTGTATATTAACCTTAAATTTGCGGGGCATGCAGAAGCATGGCAGTCACATACAGAGCAAGTTTTGGACATTCTCACTTTATAGTTTATTCCGCCCCTTTCTGTGCTTCACAACCAATCAGTTTGCAAAGAAATTTAAATTTTTGGCCAACTCAATCACATATTTTGTCATATTTGTAATATGATTATTTTAAAATGAATCATTAAGTAAAACCGTTAAGTGGTCAATTCGACCATTTCCAAAGGAGGAAGAGAAAACTACATATATAAGGAGGTCATAGATCATATATTACAATTATAAAGAAATTAAGTGGTTCACTCACTGATCTCGTCCCCACTTAGTTCCATTATAATTGTTTTATATGATATATAGCCTATGCTTATTTCATACTAGTTTTTCAACTTGTAAACTTGTAAATTTCGGCATCACAGTTTTTTTATCTGTTTTCACAGCGGGGTTTGCTCCGATCTTTTTTTTAAAACGTTGCAGGTGTTTTATTCTTTAGTTTTATCCACACTTTAATATTTCGATGTGTTTTCCAACTAGTGAACTTTGTCATTTTTCGTCATCATAAGGACCTCGGACAGTTTCCTATTCAATCTGCCCAAATTTTGACAGCCTGTGGCTAGGATAATGCATAACTGACAACTATAGTTTTGTGCTTAAATCAAACCCTTACATTTAGTGCAACTAGCACAATAAAAATATTTTTAAAATATTGCATAATTATGCCAGGACTCTAGGGCTTATGGGTTGGGGGTTATTTTTTGTGACTAAATTTTCTTTCACAGAAAATCAAAGTTTCTTCGAGTATTCACCTAAATACATGTAGATATTATGTTTGCGGCATAAAACTTGAGACGAAAGTGATGCGTTTGCATAGTATTCGGGTTGAAAAGATTTTATTGTTTCATCTAAAGAAGTGTGCTTTCAATTACTTTTGACTATTATCTGTAATGTTCCAAGTCAACCAGTTTGACTTGTGCACTGAGGTGTATCATATCTGCATACTGTATAAATCATAGTCTAGATAAACACAGTTTTTGAGCGTAAAATTGGTAATATTTTCTTACACATCAGATTTAACCTATAATTTGATGCTTAAAAGGACCGTCTCATTGAGACGGTTCTTTTGAGCACCCAAAACATATGTTTTGGTTTAGAAATGAGACAATTAATTACATTGTAAGCACTCATAACTAAAGCCCTGGGCCCAGAATTACAATGCCTCCTTAAAGTTAAGCAAGACTTAAGTTAAGTATTTATATTTCCACATGCTATATTAAATGCTAAATAAATTTCCTGGATCGATCTGGTATTTATGGTCAAATATAGCATTGTGATCTTCAGAAAAAATAAAAATATTTTGATTTTAATCAGTTTTAAACCTTATTTTTTCGCATCCTGAAAAATCAATACTTAACTTAAGTCTTCCTTAACTCTAAGGAGGCATTGTAATTTCGGGCCCTGATACATGCCATTGCAAGTTGATATTTACCTACAGGTTTTTACAAAATAAGTTTCTAATAAGTTTTAAAATAAAGTGTTTTTGACCATTTCGACAACGTCCCCCCCCCCCCCCCCCCCGTGACCAATCATGCCGTTTTTATGGGATGTGTGAAATGTAAAACTACAACTGTATGCAAAAGGGTTAGTTTGGTCACGTGGGGAAAGCACTCCAGTAAAACGTTTTCTATTTTCTCTACGTTGAATAGCAAAAACAGATTTTTCAACCCATATTTTTCAATTGGTACTTGTCCAATGAGAAAACTGCTTTTGTGAATGAATCGAGGGTTGAACCTACTATCTTTTACATAGAAAAATATCGTTTTCTTTGAAACTTTTCTCCGGTCATTTTTATGGGCAATTCTTTATTTAGACTGTCCGAGGTCCTTTCCTATCTTCAAAATAGACAAGTGGCGCCATTTTAGCGCAGCAATGGTGGATCCATAGGGGGTTCAGGGGGATCGCTCGAACCACCCTCCCTTCCCCCACCCCCGTTTTTAAATATCCAATGCAAATGGAATAATTTGGTCTCAATGGGACCAAATTATTTCATTTTCATAGGATATTTAAGAAAAATTATATAAAATCAGCAAAGCGAACCCCTACCCTTTTATACATATGACCTCCGTCCCAGAAATCCTGGAGCCACCCCTGCGCAACTCCGCTTTTGTGAATATAGAATGCTTAGAAAAGTCTATGGAAAAAGCAGCTCACAAGGAGTCTAGCTGTCTTTGAGTTCTATTTTGCTTATTTTCTCTTTTAACGAAAATAGTTAACAAAAAGACAACACAGGAAACCATGCGCTATTTAAGGAAAATTTATGAGCTATAAAATACCTGTAATCACACAATAAATTACGTAATAGACGGGTTTAAGACTTTTCTAAACGTACAGAACTCGGATAACCAATGATTATAGTGGCATTATTGGAGACAATGGTAACGGGTTCAGAAATATACTTGTATGCATTGATGTTGGCATAATATACTTAAGGAATAAAGAAACGCAGCAATCACTTCTATTCACTGTAAACATAAAATGTTATGCAAGTCAGTCGCATAATAAATTATGTAATAGACGGGTTTAAGACTTTTCTAAACGTACAGAACTCGGATAACCAATGATTATAGTTGCATTGTTGGAGAAAATTGTAAATGGATCAGAAATTGCTAGTATGCATTGAGGTTGGCTTTAAAGTAATGTTTATACCTGTTCCACAAATTG
Organism: Loripinus fragilis; assembly: GCA_964019695.1. Lineage (NCBI taxonomy): Eukaryota > Metazoa > Mollusca > Bivalvia > Lucinida > Lucinidae > Loripinus > Loripinus fragilis. Next base: position 58,365,410 of record OZ026529.1, on the reverse strand, counting down.
AGGTCGGTAAGGCATTGTGTGTTTGGCTCCTGATGGCACGGAATCTGTGCATTAACAGCACGTGATTTGCCTTGCTAATGCATGGGCTAATGCCAGTTGAACACGACTCTGAAAAAGCACATTGCGCGGATCTAATTTAGTCATAAAAGTTTGCTTTAACAACGTATTGTGTTATTTTTTGTTTTGTTTGTTTGATTTGATTCTTTACATCCACTCAACAATCTTTCAGTTATGCGGGACGGGTCTTCCTGGGTTGAACCAGTACTAAGCTAGGATAAATGTGTCTTGCTCAAGGACCACAACGCAGTGACGCCGGTGAGGCTCGAACCTGCGGCCCTTCGGTCTCGAGTCAAGCACTCTACTACTGAGCCACTGCGCTCCCACGTATTGTGTTATACATTTTATATATTTTAGTTGTTGTCTGAGTGTTCAGAGGCGGGTCCAAGTTCACTGGAAAGAGTGTTCATATGAATGAAGCTGTGGGGGTTTGCTTCGCTGATTTTATCTCATTTTTCTTAAATATCCCAGGAACATGAAATAATTTGGTTTCACTGAGACCAAATTATTTCATTTTCATAGGATATTTAAAAACGGGGACCGGGGAGGGAGTTCAAGCCACCCTCCTGAATCCCCTCTGTGCCCGCCACCGGTGACTCTCAGTGACTGGCCCTCTGTGGCTCAACTAGCGGTTTCCTTAGCACCGAGACCCATTTTCTTTGTCCCAATGCAGTAAGTTTATTTGATTTTAATTGTTTCCCTGCTCACATTGAATAAGTAAAAAAGCATTTTAATAGATATTTTCAAATATGGGGTTGTTGCCGTGGCTCAATTAGTCATTTTCTTTAGTTCCTCGCAGTAAGTTTATTTTATTTAATTATTTCCCTGTGCACATTGTATAAATAAGAAAGCATTATTGTTTTTGTGTTCTATGGTACCAAACCTAATCGTTTTACTTGGTTTATGCATTACTTTTTATACGATTGCTGCTCAGGATACCGTACTAATGTTGCCATACCCGACCAACGGATTTCTCGCGTCTGAAAGTATTGCTTTCGGTATATTCAATACCAGTCTTTGATTTTTTGTCGTTTAGTTTGATTGTGATATGTGTGGATCCAGAGGTGTGGGGGACTTGGGATCCCACCCATACACACACAACAGCAGAATCCAGGGCATGGGTTTGGCAAGTAAAATATGTTAAATAGGATGAAGGGCTGGTTGTTTTACTTTAATGGTATTCTGTCTATCGTTTGATTGTCTATGCTCTAGGTCTCTTCCTCGTGGTGCCGAGTGATGATCTTGTCTATGATTGTCGCATCTCCTGATTATACTTGTTTTTATAATATTATTAAGCATGCCTATGATATACACATGCGTTAAATATTTTACTACCTTTAATGTTTTTAGTAAAGTAGTATGACTCTAAGCACGCTTTTCATCCGGTTTTTGTACGAGGCTAAGCACGCTTTTCATCCGGTTTTTGTACGAGACTGGCTTAAAAAAGTTTGTTTTAGTATGTATTTAAGTCTGGGTTGGCAAAATACAATTTTAAAATAAGGAAGAAGGCAATAATCAGGAATCGGTACGATCAAGTACAAACACATACTACGCTACGTCACACTACGTCACACAATGTGTGACGATATTACCTTGGCGATAACTCTATTGCACCTAGACAACTAACAAACGCGTTCCCATTTTGACCAACTGTAAAGTTTTGCTTTACCATGTTTGAAAAATTAACCCCCAAATGGTAATGAAATGCTGGCATTTTCCAAGTATTTTTCATTATCTTCAAGCATGTAAACAATGCATGACCACAAGTTTTCACAAAACGGATGTGATTGAAAATGCATTGCCCATTCAGCCGAAATCCCAGTATTTGTAGTTGCTGCCAATGATGCTGTAATTGTTCGTCTGTTTAGTATCATATGCATACATCCCTTCTGTTTGTTTCACCTATATGAACCTGGATACAATGCCTTGCTTTATTATAACGTCATTTGAAAGGTGAATTGATTGTTTGGAAAGGGATTTTGTTTCTGTAATAGAACTCTTCACTTTCGACAGCAGTCTGGTTTTCTGTTCCCTTACAGCTTTGGGGAAGAAACCTGATTGCTAGATCTTGCTTTGTCTTTGTAGATTTTATCTGTCAGTAGTACTTTTGCTGCCAGTGATCTGTAGATTGGCTACAGTCTGAAACATAGTTTTTAGTATAATATTGGGTGTAAGAAAATTGCTTGGAATGACAGTTTAACGATTGAAAAAGAAGAAATCAGCATGCAAAGAAAACGTTTAATCGCGTTTAAAAGGATCCGTGATACCAGTATTCTTAAATAAACCTACTGCTTTGTGATTTTTCAGATGTGTGGGGGATCCCCATTCCCCCCTCTCCTCTGGATCCGCACTTATCACAATCAAAATAAACGACAAAAAATCAAAGACTGATACAGGGTATTGAATATACCGAAAGCACTACTATCAGATGCGAGAAACCCATTGGTCGGGTATGGCATCATTAATTCACGGTATCCTGAGCAGCAATCGATATAAAAAGTAATGCATATACCAAGTAAAACGATTAGGTTTGGTGCCATAGAAGCATGAAATCGAACCCAATAATATCTTTTTATGAGGTTACTGAGTGCCTATTGATGGTCAGACGTCGTACACATTCAAACTGATAGTATCTTGTGTAACTTGAGATTGGCAATGAAAGAAAATTCCAGCACACATTTCGGTTCGAATAGCCTGATCATTTGTCTCACTCATATGTAAAACATGTGAAAATAAACATGTAACATGTTTCAGTATTAAGTTTTCATCCGTTTCTTATGTGCGCAGATAATATGCAAAAACCATAAACTTTTTAATACCGTCATTGATTGGTCAACATTTCAATTTTTTGAAACCCAAACTCAAACTTTGTCGGTGACGGGTTGGCTTATCAAGCAGAGTGTCAGAATTACAAATGTCAGAATTTCGTTAATCTTTATCCTGCTCTTAGATATTAAAAGCTAACAATTGTTCCCAAGGTCATATGCAATGCTCGGACATATGCAATGCTCAGCCAAGCTTAGATTTTTTTTTCATTTTTTGCTAAAGAGAAAAAAAATTAACCCAAGCTTGCGTGGACCCTTTTCAAGTTCTAAATCATATGTTCATTTCTTAACTATACTAGTACTGCACGACCATCCATGTTGTAAAGTCAAGTAATTCTGACAACTGCTACACAGTCGTTTTATATGCACATGATATAAGAATCTATCATGAGTGTGAGGGAAGGATAGAAAAATCCGTCCCGAGGATCACCGTTTGACATCACGAGGCTTGCCGAGTGATGACAAACGGTGATTCCGAGGGACGGATTTTATATCCTACCCTCACACGAATAATGGATTGTTTTTCTTGTTCATTACCGTTTTATTTATTTTTTTAATTATTTTACAATAAGCTTCCATGCAGAAGTCCCTAAATACACTAAGATGCAATTTCACATGATGAAGTCACTTTAACATAACAATGACGTCTCTAGACGACCATGTGCGTGAGTTCCAATACAACCAATGTATGTAGCCCTCACGTGACAGCCTTGGTAAAATAGCATGGGTAAGATAAGATTTTCTATCCCAGGGTAAAATCTCAGATATCCTTATCCGGTGTGCAAGAAATATACGTTCCTACCCTACTAAAAGCAGTATATCTTTCCATGTATAGGGTTAACAATTTCATTCTCCGCGCCCACGACTCCACATAAACATTGAAAACTTTCACTAGGATACACATCTTTTTGTAAACAGAAGGTGCCTCCTACAAACATGACAAATGTGTACTCATTCGTCTTAAAGGGCATAGACTGTTTCAACCTGCACGAAAGAATAAAATCGCAGAAAATGTTGAAAGGTAATGAGACGAACTAAAGTGTATTCGTGTGTAAAGTTTATTGCAGTGCTTGACACTATAGAGTGTATCACACTGGTAAATGTATACGTCGATTTGGTGGTATTTACGCGTATTGCCGGTACTTCATAGACCGGAAGTGGTAGATATTGGTGTTAATACTATATAGAAAAACATGCCATATGCCTAAAGGACTATAGAATTAGATTATTTTTAAGTATTCGATTTATGTAAGTTTTTAGGAATAGATTCGAGTACCGATCTCAATGATCGGTACTCGAATCTATTCCTAAATGCTTACATAAATCGCCATGCACATACTGAATACCTAAAAATGATTGAAGTCTATAGTCCTTTAGGCATATGGCATGTTTTTCTATATAGAATTAAAGCCAATTTCTACCACTTCCGGTCTATGAAGTACCGGCAATACGCGTAAATACCAGCAAATCGACGTATACATTTACTAGTGTGTGTATTCTTCCACCAAGTTAAACATGAGCTTTTCACTAAAATAAGTGGATAAGAACTTGAGAGTCAGAATATTAGAGTTTGTTTTTTATCATATAGCAGCGCATGAGCGGATCCAGAGGGAGGGACAGGCGGTCCTGATCCCCCCTCCCCCTCCACCCCCCCCCCCCCCCGAATTCCCCTGAAAAATCACAAATCTATAGGGTTTCTAAAAATACTGGTCCGGATCCCCTGAAAAATCACAAACTTTACCAAGCAAGCATTTAATGTTGGACCATCAGCGACCCGCCAGCGAAAAGCTAATTAATTGGCGTTTCGCTGGTGGGCTGATGATGACCCGCTTTCAGTGTTATTTGGATCTGCTCTCCTCTTAAAATCAACTTGAAAAAAAACCTTGTCAATTTTGGACTCCCTCTGACAAAACAGAGAAGTTTGGACCTCTGACCAAGACTAGATGGTGCATGTTTAAAAAAAAAACAATAATTAACACAATTTCCAAAGAGTACTGTCTCGTTAATGGGACACCAATGAGATAATGAAAGCATCTTCTAGATTGTGCTGCCATCTTCTAGATTGTTCTGCCAAGTATAACCAAATATATAGTATAAAGTACCACAATTACAAATCGCCAGACCAGCCCAACAAAGATAAACAATATCACGCTAGATTCGGCGTGGTGTAGTGAGTAAGTCTCTCGCCTTGTAACCAGGGGTCCTGAATTAGTTCCCCGACTCCACCAATCTGTCAAATGAAACTTTAAGGCGTTGCCCCGTCTTCTGAGACGTTTTAACCCAGAACCATTGACGGTTGTGCCTTCGAGTGCTTCGAGACATAAAAACACAGAAAAAACATAAACCCATCTGGCTCAGTGCTGGTTCATACCATGGAACAGTCACAAGAGGTTTTTTCATACAATGTCACGCGCATTTGAGCGGGGATTCAATTAATAGATGGATGGCTGAGAATGGGTTTGCTCCCCCCCCCCCCTAGGGAATTTTGCAGACATATCCTATCTTGTAGAGAATTGAATGCCGCGTCTTTTCAGAAATGTTTGCACTCTGTGCTCCGGGGCGTTAGTCTGTAAGAGCCTGTAACATACGTTACTTTATCAAATTAAGAAAAAGTAAATTGAAAATTTGGGTTACAATTTGAAGACATTAAAATATTTATTTTTAAAAATCATTCATGTAGTCTGCATACTGGATATCTTAACTACGTATGACAGCCATTTGAAAAAAATTGCCGCTTCCTAAGGTGTCATATGCGTAACATAAATCAGATAACCCATTAAAATTTGCAAGTGTGGCTAACATCATTTACATTCACAATCTCTCTGTGTGTTTTGCAAAATGTTTTTAACCATGTCTGACTAGCTTATGCAATTGGCTAACAGAAAAATTAAAGTTTGTTTCCCTAGCTTAAATAATTTTTCTGGAATAAGCAATTAAACGACCCTACCCCGACCCGGTTTTAAGGTGAAATGTTTGGTATTAAAACTAAAGTAAAAATAGTTAAAAAATATTTGCAGTTAATGAATATGTTTCATTGTTTGGGATTTATTTGCTTATATGAAAAGACTCATAAATCTGCAAGTTTGTTGCAAAATCTTTAATATCAGAGGCTGTAACATATGTTACCTGATGTAATAAATGGGCAAGCACATTGTCTTTACGTAAGATATGCCTAAAAATGTTTTAATCTCTTTGAGGGAATTTTGCAGACATATTCCTTCTTATAGTACAACTCAAGCTTCATCGAATAAGGGATGTTTGCACTCTCTATGTTTGGGAGTTAGTCTGAAACAGCATGTTACATGCGTTACTATATCAAATAAAAGAAATGTAGTTTGAAAGTTTGAGCTAAAATTGTGAAAAAACTCGCAGCTGCTGGATATCTTACATTGTTAAGGGATTTTTAGCTGGCTCGTATGATAAAGACTTATAGATCTGTGAGTTGTCACCAAGTTTTAAAGATCAGAGAGCGTTACATATGTTAGCATGATAAGTAAAATCATCAAACAGTATTTTGACATCAAGCTGAGTAAGGGCCTGCTCCATCCTAATCCACTTTGGAATTCTGCAGACATATTACATCTTATGTAACCTTTCAAGGTGCATTTAATAAGAAATGTTTGCACGCTGTAAGTCGGGGCATTAGCCTGTAACAGCTTGTTACATATGTTACTATATCAATTTGAGAATAAGAAATTTGAATGTTTGAGCTACAGAAAGATGACATTAAAATTATCTAATAAATTGACATGCTTATAGTCTGCATACTGGATGTCTTTACTAAATATGGAAGCTGTTTAACATTAATACTGCTAACTGTGGTATCACACGCTTCTTGCAACTAGTAGAATCATCACACAATATTTCAATCATTCACTGTTTTACAATTTTACCACCAGTCCACTCAAAATTGATGAGCCATTATCAACTTTCCAATTTTGCTATTTATGGCTTGAAACATTCCGAAACTGATATGAATTCCTAAAAGTTGGCTCTTTGAGTATGTATTTCAAGTGATACTCTGCAAGTAGGAGAAAGACTAAAGCTTTATAGGGAGGAAAACTATGCCATTAAAAGAAATGAGTACCTGGACTGATGTACCTTGATATTTCTGTGATAAAGAATATCTTAGCTGGTTAACTTTTATAAATGTAGCCTTTCCATACATGCAACAAACATACTTTCATCTAATAATGTCTCTGCACTTATTATCTTTCCCCAAGCATTCATAAACTTATTTGAAATATTAGTACTTCTGAAGTGCTGGAACAGAGGTAACTTTTCCTTCAGATAAACAAACTAGATGTATCACAGCAGGTAAAGCAATGAAATGCAGGATGAACAGAGTGCAAATTAGACCTTTTCAATTCAATGATTCACTAAGTTACTAAGATAAGAGCACTTATTAAAGGATGTAACATATATAACTCGTCATAATAAATGAGCAAGGGCATTGTCTTAACACTTTTTGATTACACAGTCAGAGGCAAGTGTTTTCAATTCAATTTTTATCAATAGATCATGAAATGAGGCACATTATCAACTTGTTAACTCGGTATAAATTTTCCATAGAGCAAAATATAGAACTACTGGTTATCCTATTCTACCCATAGTGCACTTTCCTTCATTTGAATACAACAGCTAATGATATGGCTGCAAAAACTGAGAAATCATAGGTTTTACATTATTTTAAGGCTTGCTTTAATGTATTGACATCAAAAACAACCAGCTGCAAACATAATTGATGGCTATGTCCAACTTCATATTCTTTCTCTTATACCAGATAACTTTCAAGGTGTAACAGAAATTGTTTCAGACGGTCTGCCAAAACCATCAAGAGTCAACATTGCAACTTAAGAAAACTTATAAAGTTCTTTGGGCGAAGCAAAATACTATTGATCTAAGACCTGAGGACTTAAGCACCAAAGGACTGGATAGGTTCCATGGCAAATGATGCAAAAAAGCAGCCTATCAAATTTCTGTTTGATCAATGTCAGAAATCTTAAAGTATTCTTAGAGGTACACGGTAGAGACATAGCTTTTGCAAAATCAGAGCAAAATTATCATTTGTCTAGCATGGATGCAGAGGCAGCTGCAGTAAGATTGCTCTTGCCACTTCACAGGAAGAGACATATACAAGAGTCATACTCCATTGTATGCATATATGTGAAAAGGCATTAAACCCATATTTAATCAGGTGTTTGATCCCATGACACTGCCATGCAGTTTCTTCTTTTGAAGAATGCCAAGGATTCAAGTTATAGCTGTATAGCTGAGTCAATTTGTTTAAGGCTGACACTGGCCACACATACAAAGAAAATTAAGTCTTTTGATGGCAAAAGAGGAGGATCACACAAAATTCTTATAAGTGATGTTTGTCACAATTACCAATTTTAAAAAGTAATCTTAATTAATGTAGCATATATAACACCATAGGAAGCTGTATATTTTTTTAAAAAACACTTTCTTGTGTATCAAAGGTATTCAGCATGCAAACTACATGAATAATTCAAATAAATAGATAGTTTTATGTCTTCTTTCTGTTTCTCAGGTTTTCAATTCATTTATTCTTAAATTGATATTGTAACATACGTATCATACCATTACAGGCTAACCTCCTAGTTAATAGAGTGCAAACATCTTTTATTTGATGCAGCTTGAATTGTTTTTTAAGGTAAGATATGTCTACACAATTCCCAAAGGGGTGGAGAGGAACAGGATTGTACTCAGTTTGCAGTCCTAATACTATGCCATGATTCTACTGGTTGTGATGAAATGGGTGATTATTTTGCCATAGAAGCAGACACAATGGGTGACTTGAATACGGATTGTTTTTGAATAATTATATTTAATAGGAATATTTATTAAATTGTGTAATTTAAATGAGAACTATTATTTTCTATCTATATGTCTATATATTTTAATATTATAGGCATTAGGAAATATGTGATAAAAAGATTATATATAAAATCTGTAACACAATTCCATGGGCTTGTTATCAGCAATGACAGTAATTATTAAGACTAAGGCACCAAAGGCTAGAGATTAATAGGAAAACATGTGAAAAATAGTTGTTGTTTTTTCTGAAATATCATCTCTTACTTCCAAGACAATTTCCTTGCTCATTCATTATGCCATGTAACATACGTTACATACTTTAATAAGCGCTCTGATCCTGATTTCAAACTTGCAAATGTATGATTCTTTATTGCATTAGCAAGAAAGTGCCAAAAATATTAGATATCCACGAGCGTCAAATATTTTCATATATTTTTCTTCAATAATAGATACCAAAATTGGATACTTAAAATTGGGGGTAGGGTTGTTTAATAGCTCATATAAAACAATGTATTTGAGATAGAAAATCAATCTTTGTTTTTTCTATTAGTCACATGAGTATTTTAGTAAACAAAAATTAAAAACACTGGTAAAAATGCACAAATCGTAAAATTTAATGATGTTAGTCACGATTTCAACTTTCAATGGGAAATTTAATGTATGTAACGCATATAACACCATTGAGGGCTGTCATTTTGTTTAAAATGCTGCTTTTATGTAGCTTAGGCATCCAGCTTGCAAACTACATAAGAACTTTGAATAATTAGATGGTTTAGTGTCTTCTTTCTGTAGTTCAAACTTTCATTTTGATTTTTTCCTTAGTTTGTTACAGTAACATATGTAACAGGCTGTCAGAGACTAACGCCCCGGAGCACAGAGTGCAAACATCTCTTAAAAGATGCGGCTTGAAATTTTCTTCAAGATAGGATATGTCTGCGAAATTCCCTAGGGGGGGGGGAGCAGGACCTTTTTTAGCTCGAAGTCTATAAAATAAAGCGACCAGCTCTCTTCCTCAAAAAAAAGTAGCCAATCTGAGTAACACTAGTGATACTCCTGACAGATTTTCCAATAATTTTGAATAAAAAGATCAACATACAACACAAAAGCATTGGCGTTGTTTCCATAACGCACTTGCGCTCGTGAGTAATATATGTAGCAACATTTAAGGGAGGTCACCCAATGTTGTAAAAATGATTTTTCATACAATAACGAACTGCTCTTAAAGGAAAGAATTCGCTCCGTCTGGGAGCAAATTCTTTCCTTTCAGAGAAGTTCTCATTTTGAAAAGGGACGCAATTTGAGAGAATCACTGCTTGATGGAGTAGTTCCCCTTTGATATGCGTAGCTTTTAGCGTTCTGGTTACGCCATTGCAAAATCATGCAAAGAATTGACAACGTTAAATATTGCCAAGTTAAACCCTTTTCATACTCCATAACTCAATCCTGAAAACACTAGTTATCTAGATAATTATGGCCTTTTGACAAGGTGGCGATTATTTAGTGAAGTGTTTCTGTCTTCACCTAATTTGTCGTTTGACAGGTTGAATTAATTTCTCACTTAAAGGGAAAACTATTCAGATAGGAGTCCCACCAGGCATTGTGACGAAAACAGCTTTGCACAATAAAAGCGTTAAACCTCGAAAAATTATAGGATGGGGGATGCAGCGGGTCACCCATTCATTAAAACCCATCAATTTGTTAATCTTGGGGAAAAGGGAAATTCATATAAAGCCTTAATGTGGAAACAAAAAAGCTTGCCATCTTGTAGCACTTGAATAAAGTGGGTTGGCGTCTACTGACTTAAATGAAAACTGTTTCAAAGGAATGTGGTGATCTATTAATAATTTAATGACACGCCCGGGCCGGTTCTTATATAAAGGTTTCAAACTTAGTCAATTATGATTGCCATTCCTCAAGACGATGGCAATAATTTTACATTTTGAGAATTTGAATCGTTTAGTACATGGACCAGCTAGGTATGTCTGTCCAACCCGAACCTAGTCTGATCTGTATCAAATATTCACAGTTGATGCATTCTTGGTATAAATGAAAAGTACGTGCGTGCTAAAACTTTAATTACAGACATTGACCTAGTTAGAATAGGCAAAAGCTACATCCTATGGAGTACTCATGTCTATGGAGTTTATATTCTCACTGAATCATCCGATTTGCTACAGCATCTAGCCATGTTGCTGACTTCAACACTCACAATAAACTGTTAACTCCGAAACTTCTCAAACAAGGCTATCAGTATACTAAACATCGCAAAACTTTTTCTTAATTTTACCGCCGATACTACTTTGTATGATTTAATATCTACAGTCAATATAGGACTTTAATCTCTCTTGCGCCAGGCGCTTTCGGAACCAAAATTAAATTTCATGGCGACTTAGTGTAATAAATTCACTAGTGCCTAACTCCGTCACGACGATTTCTGGATTGTCACCTTCAGGTCGTCGTGAAACAATTCGGTAACAGAAGGACAGGTAAAAGACATAATGGTCTTATTTCACACTTTATTGGTTATAAATGTGAAATATGTGCTTTAATTGTTTGAAAACTGCAAGATGTATTTTCAACTTCGAATTTCTTAGTCTAACTGAAATAAAAGCAATACAAGCAAGTAAAGTGTATGTTGTGAACATAATTAAGTGACGTCATAATGGCATACTTTTTGCTCTGGGTCAGGCTTTTTAAAAGCTACGCATTTCTCATGCTTTTGTGCGCTAGTGCAGTTAATACAAAAACTGAAATTTTCGAAACGCTCATTTTCCAACACCATAATGACATTATGCAATTGCCTGATTATTGTGATCAAACATGCTTTTCTGCTACATTAACATCTTTAAGGTCCCACAGGTGTTGTCAAAACCTTCGCTTTTCACGCTCGGTTTTCATCATCACTCTTGGAGCCCAGGAGATGTTAATGCATAGAAAAGCATGTTTGATCACTATATTATTATAACACACATGAAACCTAATACAAACTTCCTGATTAAGATTGGACTGTGTCTATACTTGCATAAGTCTGTATTGTTAGCAGGTATTAGCTGCAGACACCATTTACAGATGCATTTGTTTTGTAGTGTGGTTCTTAAGCTTGATGTCCGATTTATTTTAGCAGCTACATTGCTGGAGAAGGGATATCTGGTTGCATTATTTAAATTGTGTGGTGGCTGGCATTGTTCTCTGTCTCTCTTCCTCGTGGTGCCAAGAGTTGGTCTGCAGTCTGTGATTGCTGCATTTCCTAGTTATACTAAGTTTCTATGTATTAATGTGGAACATTTCTAATTTTCTTCTACAAAGTACTAGTCAACCTGTCAATTTAAGGTGGACCAAACAGTGTTCATTTTAAAGTTGTTTTGATAAAGTTACATGGAGAATCAATATCAGACAGTTTTGAAATGTCTTAAATAAACCGTGACAGTTCCATCAGATTCGCTTTCAATACCATGACATTGTATCAACCAGACCGTGACAGTATTAAAAATGTTATTTTATGCGATTTTACGACAGATATGCACGAGATAGTCCAGGTGGCCAAATATTTGAAACAGAGTGGGTAAACATACATTATAATTATTCTTGACGAAAGTATGCGCAAGGATGTAAAAGATTTCTAGCAAGAGTGGCCTTTATGTAATTAGACATATGTTAAGGAATACAAAGACCTAATGTCTCAATTATTTTGCTGACTTATCTTTGTAAAATGTACTTTAATAATAAAAAACTACAATGCTTACTTAATATTGGCTTTATTTGGTCATGCTGATATCTATAGTGAGCCATGCACAGCATGGCTGCATTGTGCCTCAGTACTTAGGTAAAACAGGGATGTGTAATAGGAGGGCGTTCCAGTGGACAATGGTGTGGGTAAAGAATGTGCACTTAGTCTTTGAATGTATGGATTCGACTGTTAGCTAGTAGCTGGTTTTGTCTAGAATGCCTAGTATTTAGTTATAATGTATGGCTACGAGATCGAAGATGATCTATACATAAGGATGATTCTGCTTTAGACTGTTCAAGAATGAGCCAGTTTAGATCCTTCGTCATTTGCACCAACTAAAGGTGAGCTGGTAGTCACCAGTAGCACCGCTGCACAGCTTCATGTTTCGTAATATATATTGCTGTATGTGGGGGCCACACTGTTGAAAGGATATTCCAACTGTAGCCTCGTAGATGTTGTATAGGCTGTATATTTGTATTATGGACACTGATGTTTCTTTTTAAGACCTCTATTGTTTGGTTTGCTTTCTTGGAAACTGACTCAATGTGGGTGGTCCAAAAAACATTTTCTGAGATTGTAACTTCCAGATGTTTGGCGCAGAGGACAGATTCTAAGACAATGCCGTGAAGTATGTGTCTGGTCGGGATGGGACATATGGCTCTTGTATGTATGACCTGGCGAATGGGTTGAGGTTCATGTCCCATCGTTTTCCTGTATTTCTAAAGTGTTAAGGTCATTTTTGCAGAGTAAATGACTCACCTCCTGAGCTAGTAGCTAGGTATATTACCATATCACTGGCAAATATAATGACGATTATATGTATATCTAATTGCTAATACTTATATGTGCTATTTCACATTTATTTATTATTCTACTAAAATTCTGTATGTTTTACTGTTTGTAACACTGCGTTGGACAGACAAACTATAAAAATACAATTCGTATTCTGTATTCTTACACGTGAAGATGTTGCTTAGAGCAAAAGGATTTATATTTGTTTCTTGACAAAGGTCAAGTGGTCGAAAATTTGAAACAGCGTAAGAAAACATATAAACTGGTCAAAATAAATTAAGCCCCACCTAAAATTTTCCCATTGACTTAATGTAAATACATTCATGTTAGATTTATCATAAAATTTTACTGAATGAAGATTTTTCTATAAAATTTTCAGCGAAGGAGCAGCAATGTTTCTTCTCAACATGTGCTAGGTTTCATTATCATTGATAAATTTTCCATGGAGCTCTACACTTTCAAGTAAGTGTCCCGTTTCGTTCCCTATCAATCCTATAGTAAAATTGGCACAAATTCGGATACTCTTGGAAAATGTAGCACATACTCAAAGAAAATTGGCATTTTCAATTGAAACCTTGTGTAATTATACCCAAGATTTTGTTGTCTAACTTGGGTTGAGTTAGAATTTTCAACTGAATTCGATATGTTTTAAATAAACAACTAAACTTTGGGATTTTAACATTATGGCTTTGGAAAAAAGTGACATGGGGCTTAACTTATTTTGACCAGTTTATTACAATTATGCTTTAATTTATCAAAAATATACTTTTTTAAATTTGTTTACCTTTAGAGCTTTCTTCTATTTGCTACAGCTTGTCACTGTGTGTTTGCTGTTGATGTTTTTGTTTGGATGTTTTTATTTTTGTTTTGTTTCTGATGAAGCGTGTCTGCATTATTTGGTCGTTTTAGAAGGTATATCAAGGTCTGAGAGGTATTTCTGTTTCAAAGCGATCCCATAGAGTTTTTAGATCAAATCCATCTGCAAAAGAACGTGCAGACCCTTTGAATTGAAATACCAAAAGATCTTTTAAATCAATCTTTCCAACAATTCTTTAATTATTCAAAGCTGAAATGGGTAATAGACATTTCGTGAAAACAATATACACTTAAGGAATCCTTTAGTGTATATAGTAACAATTTGCTACAAAAATTGTACCTGGTTAAAAATATTCAATTTTTTGTTGTTGTTTGCGTATTGTTCGTACAATTTTATATAGGTAGAAGATAAAAGTTTGTTGTTTATTTTGTTATTTTAGAATACGGATTGGCTTACTGCAGAAAACGAATTCGATCCTCATGAATTTATTGACAAATAGCTAGTTTTGTTTTTGTTTCTTTCTGTCTTTCTTCCTATACGTCTTAATTCCCGTAGCGGACATCAGAAGGGTTCGGACTACAAGTGTAAAGGGGGTCGCCCGGGGGTAGTAATTTAAAAGAAGCGAATAGTTAAGAAATAGTATACAAGTGAAAGAGAGAAGTTAGTATAGTTAAAAGATAAAGGCTGATAACTATAATGGGGCATGTACTAATTGGCACACTGTATGACTGCTTTGTGCCACAGTTCTTAGGTAAAACAGGGATGTGAAATGGGAGGGCGTTCCAATGGACAATCGTAAGGAGAATGTGCACTTACTATTTGAATGTATTGATTTGACTGTAAGCTAGTAGCTGATTGTGTGTCTAGACTGCCTAGTATAGCCTGGGTTCCAGTCTGATCTTTTTTATTGTTCCGTTCCTTGGTCAAAAACTATTAATCGAAATCAATAATGGACAACCGATACCTTTGATGTGGTATATTTTTATTCTCTTATGTTTTAGAAAATTAGCATTAGAAAATATTGCAAAAAATGACGACTGAGCCCAGGCTATGCCTAGTATTTATCTATAGGGTAGTTTGCTGCAGGTATGGCTACTAGAATCGATGATGGGTGAGTCAGCTATCTATAGGCCGCAGATATTTGGCCCAGGTAATATTACATCCAGATTAAAACCATTTCTGGGAACATAGGCAAACAATTAAGACCGAAATCGGTTGTGATTGATGCTTATTTCTACTGTTTGGACGATTTCCAGTCTAAGTTCTGGTTAACCGCTTAGGCTAAGCATGACAAGGAAACAAAAGTGTGGTTAGTTTAACTGACCGTCTCGACATGACCATAGTTGTTGACTGGGAAGTTAAACCACAAATCGTACAAACCAAACATTGACTTTTCAGCGGAAAACTCCAAATAGAGAAGTTCGATCAGATGGTTCCAGAGAAACACAATGATAGCATGTCAGGAAAGATAAAGCGAACATTGATCAATGTAAGTTAGAAGATTGTTGCCATAAATTAGGGGAAAATTGGCTGCTGCCAGTGAAACAAACGCTAAATTACTACTTTACTTTGGAAATTTGCGACAGAAACGGTGCGCTTAGCATCCTGTACGTTCAATAAGGGTTAAAACCTCGTTTGGGAATAAACAAACTGCGCAAGCTCAGGCCAGATCGCGCATGCGCGTTCTGGTCTGAGATTGTGTATTTCGTTGAAGAACTGCGCTGATTTCTTTCAAAAACTGAATAGCTGATTCCCATGCCAGACCATGCACTCAGAAATTTTAAGATGCCATATGTTAAAAGCAGCCTCTCTCTGATGGTGTGACTCATGTTTATGCTCGATATAAAAATGGCGTTATGTAAATTGGCCTAGATTCGATTACCGAAAATTGCCTATAAATTATAGCAAATGAAATAAAAGTTTTAAAGATTTGTTTACGTATTAGATATATATATACATAGTCTTATTTTGCATTTTATCATTTTACAATGGGTCAGTCTAAATATCGACTGAGATTGCAAGCCAGAACTACTGTCGTGCCAACCAAGAGTGACAGTGAGGTCATGATTTGTTTACAAAGTTATCAAGGACTTATAATCGATAGATCACTTGTGTATTAATCCTGTCCGCAGGATAGGATTAATACACAAGTGATCTATCGATTCGCGTTAGCTCAAGTGATGTGTACAAGTCAATGTTTTACTTAACAATTGTAAACAAGACATACGTCACTGTCACTCTTGGCTGGCACGATAGTAGCATGCTGTTCTCGTCAGTTATTTAAAACAATTTGCATTGCGTGACGATAACAGTGGGAGGATTAAAAACATGAAAGGTTTCATCATGAATATCAAACATGATTAACGGCATGCAAAGTTTTCATCTCCTCGCTGATGTTGCTAAGAAAATCAAATATGAGGAAACGATATTTTGGTACTGATCGTATATGCGTAAAACATTCTTTAACCGCCCATGCTGGCGAATCCAGACGAGTTAGATGTCTAAATTTTACTCTGAGACTTCAGCTACATCGATACTTTATGCGTACGAGCAGCAAAATTCGGAAACACTTTTGCAAACAGCGGAAATCCAGATGAGACGGCTCCTTATGACTGTTTGCTTAGTTAACTTATTTTTTATTCCAATAATTAAACTATAAAACAAACAAGGTGGCTGTCCGAATTTAGCTGTCTGCCCGAAAATACCCGACTTTACCCTAATTTTGCATGATCTTTTGTTGTCTGCTGATTTTGTTCAAAATCAACTCTCTCATTTTCGGGAGTACCATCAGAGTGCTAAGATCAGGCCCGGCGTTTTGTACTGTTTTTTCTTAAATCAAAAATAAAATATGTACAATGGAAAGAAATACAAATTGAATATAATTTTGAAGTTTTTAGGAATAGTAGATTCATTTTGTACCCAGCGAAGACTCTGATCAGACTGTGCGGTTCTGTTATGCACGTGTTTATCTATAACATTGCCCTTGTATCAAACTGAATGGAAGATTTCACAGGCCAAGAATAGGTTTAACTTGTTTTTATTTTTTTATTTGATTCTTTACGTCCCATCAACAATCTTTCAGTTAAACAGGGACGGGTCTTCCTGGGTTGAACCAGTACTAAGCCTAGGATAAATGTGTCTTGCTCAAGGACCACAACGCAGTGGCGCCGGTGAGCCTCGAACCCGCGGCCTCTCGGTTTCGAGTCAAGCACTCTACCACTGAGCCACTGCGCTCCCTAGGTTTAACTTGTGTTCCCTAATATTTGTATGGTACATGCAGACAATCCATTTAGTGATGAAATATCGAATCCAGTCATGAAAATGTTTTTCTTGTATTTCCTAATATTTCTATAGAATGGAACATCCTATACATGCAGACAGTCCATTTTGAGATAGAAATTTGAATTAATTTTCGATTATTCAGTATGGTGCTTTCAGCGGGATAACAATTATTGACAGATGAGATTTGGTAGCAAATGGAAACTGTCTGAATCAGGCCAGTAAAGAAAATCATTCTTCGTGGATTCTAAACCTCTCACACCGAGCTGGCAATAATTTTAGAGAGAAAAATCACTTTTGCATTTTCACTGGATTTTAGACTCTCTTGGCATGGGCGGATCCAGAGGAAGGACAGGGGGTATCATAACTAGGATGGATGATTCCAGATAATCGCCATTAATATTCAATTTTAGTAAGTCAGAGATCACAGAGGTGAGTCACCTCAAGACCACGTAGACTGGAATTAATCCTAACAATATAAGGAATGACAATGGGTCTAAATGGATACTTCATACTTAGAAGAAGTTACTCTCTAAGGTAGTTAAACACTTCTACGTACTGTTTCAGTTTTAGCTTTTAGAAGGGTATTAGAAGAGGGATATAATATATTAATATACAATGCTAACATGATACAACTTTTAAAAGTTTAGATTGAGTCGCGACATTTGATTTCCAACAATGTGATTTGCGCGACCAGCAAAGGCTCAGACCAGCCAGAGCATACGCGCAGTCTGCTGAGAGCCTTTGCTAGTCGCTTAAATATTGTATGAGTGATAAGCTACTGACCGAAAGTTATTTGGAGTTCCTAAGCTTAAAATAAGGCTGCACAGGCTCGTCTGAGTCTACACTTGTAAAAATGCCACATTGTTGGAAATCACATGTCACGGCTCAATCAAAATTGAAAAGACAGCATCTTGTGCATCCCCACAGTATAGCGTAGGGAATTTGTCCTGGTGATATGTAAATGGTATAGTTATCCTTTATAAATTAAAACAAAAGTCTGCCCGGTTTGATAAAATTCAAAGATGGCTGTCAGATTTTTAGCACTCTGTATGCAATATAACACCTAACGTTGTCCATTTGTCATGGATTCCAAATATATATTATATTAGATAATTCTGAAGTTGACTTTCAAGATGGCTGTCAAAATGCTTTCACCAGTTAAGATAACAGGCTGAAAAATTAAATCATAAGTTTTTAAGGCGGTGGTTCTGTTGTAGTTAATTCCTTGTTGATGTGGGATTCTGTAAATGTTCTATGTTTTGTTGTGCGTTACTTTGTGTACGTTCTAGTTTTGCAATCATCTTGATGGAGATCTGGTTGCTTTGCTTTGTTTGTCTTCCTGGCGTCTAATGATTGTTTTGTGGCTCTTCTTCACGATGCCACGGGTTTGTCTGCAGTTTGTGATTGTGGTATTTCCTGATCATACTCACTTTTTTAGTACACGTTACCTGTCAAGCATAGTTCGTCAAAAAATCTGAAATGACTTTCTTGCATCACATTTTCTTTAAAACAAACAGCAAGACTTTGTTAGATCAGGAAATGCGTCACAATCACTGATCAACGAACAACCTATGGCGCGGCGAGGAAGAGACAAAGAACACTGACAGCCACGGGACAGCAATATCACAATTGAGATAAAGCAATCAGGCCCCAAGGTTATAAAACTTTTTTCGTGCTCAACTCAACTGAGCATGAGATTTCAAATGTTCGTAAAAGGTAAAATGATAAAAAAAATAACGATCTTTCTTGCTTTAAAACCCTCAGATACACTGAAGGACTTTAAAAACGCAAAAAATCGAAATTCATATATTTACTAACTTTTAACGTCTCAATTTTATTGAGATTTTGCAAAAATGAACACCAATATGTGAGCCAAACATGGTTTTAATTTTTATGTCAAAACAATAATTAATGTTAGAGCAACAGTCTATCAAATAGCAATACCCTATGATTCTAAAACTGCAATTTGAAACTTGTCTAGAAATTTGACACGATTTTAAGGTATTGTGATGAAATATTTTTATTAAAAAAATCAGAGACAAATTACCCTTGGAGCCTTACTGTTCGCCTGGCACTGAGAGTAGCCGACTGGAACGGATATCGTCGATGTAAATATCGTCGATACACAATCGACGTAAGTTGCCTCTTAACGCCGGTCGCCATTCTTGGATGACCAGACCTGTGTCGATCTTTAACTGTCCCAGTAGCCTGGTAACGATCTCTGAGGCGCTGTATAGTTGACGGATGTAATTATGATATCTGGCGACGTCAAAAACTCGCACGCCAGCTTTTAACATTCCAATTGCGCCAGACCATTCATGTTCAGACAACATGGCATGAACAATAAAGCTATAAAACTAAAGCTGCTGTGTTTTTATACATGTATGCTTACAAGCCACATGTAAAGTGATAAAATAGTTTGCTTCATTGTTTCGCGAGGACGCCACGTGCAAAACATAGTAAACCAGCAATGTGTAGCTGGTGGTAGCCAGTGTCTTTAAAAACACCGGTATTGGGTATAGATAGACGGAGAGTGTCGTTACCATCCGTTTATATCTGTTAAAAAAGGCTAAAAATGTTCTGGGTGCAAAAAATAATAATTTTCATTTTTTGCGTTTTTAAAGTCCTTGAGTGTATTGTATTTATCCTGCTAATAAATGTTAAAATGCCAACAATTGTTGGCATTAAAATATTTATGAGCAGAATAAATTCTTGCTCAGAAGAGTTGAGTATGAAAAGGGTTTTATAACCTTGGGACCAGCTCTCTTCCTCGACGAGCTTATTGCAATAGTACAAAGGTCAAGGACCAAACACAAACTTCTCACGCAGAACGGGAGCAACATTCAATAATTATTCAACTACAGAGCCAGGTGCGGATCCAGAGGAGACATAGGGGTCCGGACCCCCACCCTGGAAAATCACAAGTTATAAGGATTTAACACAACACTCGACATATTAAACTTTTTTTTGTATTCGCTTGTGCTGATATCTAGTTCTTAAAAATCGCTCTCCAAAAGCCTTTAATTTGGCCTAAAATGAAAATTTCTCTACTGATTTTAAGCCTTTTTTTGTTAGCTATTTTTGTTACCATAGCAACGGTAAAAGTAAAATGTATGTCATAATCTTACACTTGGGTTATTCTTCTAATAAACCAATTGGATGAAATTGGTGAAAAGCAACTTTCAGTTTTTGACTCCACGAGAGTATGGTGGAGCCAAAATAACGAAAAGACGCCAGGCGAAAAGACGTTTCAAAGGCGTCATTTCGCGCGGCGCATTTCGTTATTTCGTCTTTTCGCCTGGCGCTATTTCGTCTTTTCGTTTTTTCGTTATTTAGTCTTTTCGCTTGGCGTTATTTCGTCTTGGCGCCGCGCCATAACACCAGGCCAAAAGACGAAAAAACGAAATGGCACAAACCAGCCACCATACCGGAGGGGGCCATTTGCCTCTTAATACTCTTTACCTAACGTTTTGCTGGGCTCCTGGCTCATTTGTATCTAAAAATCGTGTGCCTCATTTTTCGAGTCATTTTTTCACACTTTTGAGTTCCTTCCTACTGGATTACGCCTTTTCCGAGAATCTCACCAAATATTACGGTCAAAATCCTAACCGCCTGGATTACATTGTAGCCTATGCAAGACTAGATAGGTCTAGGAGAGGGAACCAGTCCTATACTTAGTATGGATTAAAATTCGTGGCGTTTTGACTTGGAGATATCTCTCATACAGACCACGGCTGATTACATTGCGTTCATCTTACACCAATTCAGTGGACGTTTTCTTACTGATAACAGACGGATGGACAGATATGCGGACGGACGAACTGAATATGGTGATTAACGGACGTACGTACGGACGGACTCGCTAGTTATAGCGCACCCCAAATATGCAGATTGAACCAAAATGATTTTCATTGGTGTTTCACCAAGACTTCAAATATTATTGCGTTTTCTCAAACCAATCACACTTTTTTTTTAAAAAGAATAGTGATATATCGCATTGAACAGTACCAAAGACATATCTCTTATAAAGGGTATTTCTTTTTTGTGGCTTTTCCATTGGTAGAAACCAGAACTGGGCCGGGAGGGTTTAAGATTTGTGTGTTTATTATATGACGGGAACTCCCGAAGGCTCAACCGAAAGTGGTTTTATGGAGAATCCGGGAATCGAACTTGCGACCCCTGGTTTACAAGGCATAGCGCTTATCCACTACACCACGGGGGCTTCTTCCAGCCGAAGTATGCGGGCCGGCGGCGAGACCCCGCCCGGGCCAAACACGGTCGCGTCCACCTGATCGCCCGCCCGCCCTGAACACTAACCGAAGCCTGCCGCCGAGAACCCGCCCGCGCGAACACCGGCCGAGAGTTTTGTTTCCAACAGGCAGTAGATGTACTCAGTAAAAGTACTTTACTACATTGAATTATTCCTAGTTAGTATAATGCCAAACCTTCAAACGTTACACAATGTATGTTTGTTTTGTTTTTGTTTTTTGTTGTTTTTTTATGTCTTTGAAGTATCTTCGTTTGGCGGTTGTAAAATACAGAATCTGGGCCCAGAATTACAATACCTCCTGAAAGTTAAGCAAGACTTAAGTTAAGTATTGATATTTCAACATGCTATATTAAATGCTAAATAAATTGCCTGGATCGAGGCAGTACTTGTGGTCAAAGATATCATTGTTATCTTCAGAAAAAGTGAAACTATTTCGATTTTAATCAGTTTGAAACATTATTTTTCGCATCCTGAAAAATCAATACTTAACTTAAGTCTTCCTTAACTTTAAGAAGGCATTGTAATTCCGGGCCCTGATGTACAAACATTGCAGCTTGTTACAGTAGTACCACGACCTCTAAGTAATGACCCTCGATTCACTCAATGCATTTACCGTTACAGTCGCGCTTCAAAGCGTTTTGTGGAAGTATACAAGTGAACGAAATGGCCAAAGGGAGACTACACAGTAATGTGCAGTTTCCAGTGAAAATCGAAAGCAACCTGCCTTTGTTTGCGCAGCGAGATGATTGCAAAAATGGAATGGGCACTTTAAACTATACCACATTACAATGACCTACGCCCCTCCCTCGCCAAAAATAACGAAAAGTAAATTTAAAAAAACTATTGAGAGAAACTAATAACAGCATATGAGACTTAAGGTACTCATCACATATGTGGATTTCCATTTTTCCAGATCTAGGAGTTGCGCTAGGTTAGCGGGTTCGAGTATAACCTGAGGCACTGCGTTGCGACCTTGGGCAATACAGGTTAACCTCTGCTTATTACTGGTTCAACCCATTGAGCAAGACGTGTCCCGACATGACTGAAACATTGTTGACTGAGACGTATCGAGTCAAAACAAACAAAACAACTTTGAATGTCTGTCTAGTGCCTTGGCAAAACTTGAGGGTTTCAGTGACCGTATGAACAGCCGTTGTTATAGGGTAAAGACAAGCAAGTTCGGACATCAGGTAAATTCAGATATACATTTGCAAACAGTGGAAATCCAGATGAGACGGCTCCGTCTCATCAGGATTTTCACTGTTAGCTTAGTTAATTTATTTCTTTATTCCTATAATTGAAATATGAAACAAACAAGGTCGCTGACCGAATTTACCTGATGTCCGAAGTTACCTGACTTTACCCTATGGGTCTTTGAAGAAGAAAATAAACAACTCAGTAATATTACAAGTAATAAATAAATATTTATGTACATTGCACAAAGAAGTCCTTGCGATTTAGAGGACCCAGCAACTACACAAAACAATGGCGTAGCCAGAACGCTGAAGAAATTACGCACATCAAAGGGAGACTACTTGATCAAGCAGTGATTCTCTTCAATTGCGACTCTTTTAAAAATGGGAACTTCTCTTAAAGGAAAGAATTTGCTCCCAGAGGGAGCAAATTCTTTCCTTTGAAAGCAGTTCCTTATGGTATGGAAAATCATTTTATCACATTATGTGACCTCCCTTGAATGTTACTATTTTTATTACGTGTGCGTAACTGCCTAATGGGAGCTACGCCAACGCAAAGTTGATATATATAAACGTTGTATGGACGGTGATTAATCCTTCGTAGACTGGAAATCCCTTAACCGGTACTGTTGCAAACAGTAAAGACCCAGATGCGACATTTCATCAGGGTCTACACCGTTTGGTAACTTTTAATGACAAAGCCGATCTTAAGGTAAAATATTTGTTGTGTATTTTTGTGGGGGTGTGATTGGGGGCTTTGAACCTGTGACCCCTCACTTTACATAATGAACCATCTTGACATAACTGTATCAAACATTTTGGGAAAGCCCAATAATCTACAAAGGATTAAACGATACGTCGGTGCTAGACAAACCCAACAGTATGACACGTGTGGCCAGCAAAGACTCAGATCAGCCAGGGTATCATCACAGGCAGGCTAATAAAATAGAGGCATGCTAATATAATAGAGGCAAGCTCTTAGCTTCCTTTTCATCATTAATGTAGAGCAAGACTGCTCTGATTTGATAAACTAGTTTTTTTTTTATTTTGTTTGATTCTTTACGTCCCATCAACAATCTCTCAGTTAAACAGGGACGGGTCTTCCTGGGTTGAACCAGTGTTAAGCTAGGATAAATGTGTCTTGCTCAAGGGCCACAACGCAGTGACGCCGGTGAGGCTCGAACCCGCGGCCTCTCGGTCTCCAGTCAAGCACTCTACCCTTAAGCCACTGCGCTCCATATGATAAACTATTATGCTCAGGCTTGATGGGCGCACATGTCATTTTTTGGCTTGTCTTGCATATGTTCATAGTATGTGTTTACTGTGGATAACAGAGCTGAATAGATAGTCTGGCTCCAGTCCTTCAATCAATTTTTCACCAATAAGTCATATCATATACTTGTAGCCAGTCTAACTCAGGTGGCTCTGTTTAAAACAGAGCCATCAGAGTTAGACTGGTTACTGAATAGACTGTTGCAAAGTTAATACATGAATATCTCCTAGTTCGTCTGGTTCTACACTATTCTGATGTTGTATGCTGATAACCTTTGCAAACAGTTTTGACCCAGATCAGGCCTGACGTAATATCCGCTCTGATCTGGATCTAAACTGTTCGACAATCTGAGGGTATCCCTGAAAGAATTTATTGAAAAGTTTAATTTTTGACAAAAAAAAGTCAGCTGACTGCATGTACGAAATCGACAGTTTCAACATTTTCGGAGAGTTTAACATGCTAGGCTCCACCCACTATTAATTATATTTAAACTTTCATGTTGGTACATTACTTGTTATGTATACTTGTGTAAGATCTCATATATCATATTTCCATCGGCAAACAGAGTAGACACTGATCAGGAAGCTCTTATAACAGCTACCTGATCTTGGTCCGCTCTGTTTGCAGAAGCATTAAAAGGCGTCTCTATGAGGTGAAAGGTTAAGTGGAAAATGTCGTTTTATGTCCACCTGTCACCTTAAACATGCATATTAAATCACATTACATCGTCCAATGATCATTACAATAATTTTGTCAGTTTCAGTTTATGGCCTAATAAATCATGTTACACCATTGTAAGCAGCCATAGTGTCATTGTACTTATCACAAAAAACGTTAACCCTTTATGCACTAATGGATTCTCCCTTCAGGTTTGACCAATAAACTTGGGAAAGGAAGTAAATGCAATTTTATGTGAACAAACGATCCTTATCTGGACCTGTATATCCACCGTGTGCCATCTACAGTTCATTAATTGGACATGCTTCGTGTGTCATGAAAATATCCAGGGATTCTGGTAAACGCCGGGCTCTTTTACTTCCAAAGTGCGATGGTCAAGTAATAATGCTCTTTGCCTACAAAAGAAAATAGTTATGCAAGTTAATTAGTAGTTTTAAATAATAAGTCGAAATATTTGTGTTTTGTTCTTCGAGGGACGGTCCGAAAGTTCTGATTCTGTTGTAATACCTATGTAGCCAGCATGATCGCAACGTGCTTGCAATTTGTACCAGATAAAAATATATTGCTTTGTCTATACAAAGCCCTAAAAGGTTTGGTGTTATTGGAAATCTACCTATCCTCAAAGCACTGACTTAACAAGCAGATACCTCACAGTTCAGGCAAGAGCAGTCTCAGCCATTGGAGTGGGCGATATATTAAACGTAACAGTACAGCGAGGATATAGTAGCTAAAAGGTAGTTCATTTGAATGGTACATAGTATGCTTCACAAATATGTCTCTGGACGGAGCTACGAGGCAATGATCAGAACTTTCGGAACACCCCTCGTATAAATATTTAGAGCGCATAGAAAACAACAGAAAAATTATACACACTATAAAAAGTATGTTTATCATATGACGTCACGTCTGGGAGTGAAATAACACCATGCAATAAGATCGATAAACCACTGGTGGTTTACATATTTTCGGGAAACGTTATGACGTCCATAACAACGTTGCGTACATAATGACAAAATTATAACGTTTTACGACAGAAATGAGATTTCAAAGTAATCTTGTCATATGATATACTTATCTACTAAAGAAACCTGACACTTTTTATTTGCTTCAGACTCGTAAATAACAAATTATAGAGCTAAGCAAATATGCTTATTTTAATAACAAGACATTAGAAAGTAGTCTTCGAAATAATATATCTATCAAATATAGTACATGACGTCACGACGTCAAAAATACTGTTTTTATTACTTTTGTCTCGGGAGTGTATGTCTAGATGGGTTTTTTTGAAAACTTTGTTCAATGAAAAAATGACATAACAAAGATAAGAAGAAAAAGAAGCAAGAAATAATAAGAATAGACAAAGAGAAAGGACAAAAAGAAAACGTTCGAACTTACAACAACAGTAACAGCTTTTCTCTTTCTCCTCATTTTCATCTCAGATTTCAAACCAACTGAGTGCATTTTTCATGAAGGCGGGTACACAACACTCAACAGTCGGTCCAAACCAGTTTTCGTTGTCAAGGCAAAAGCCCGTCTCGATACCATAGTCAGGACAGTGATAGGAGCACGTGCAGTCGAAATCACTCAAGAGTGAACCTGAAACACAAGTCTCAGACTCAAAATAAAGCGCAATGATTGGCTGCTAGCGGACACGTGTCCGCAAGCAGTCAATCATTGCGCTTTATTTTGAGTCTTAGAATGAACTCAAGTTTTATAATCTCGATGCAAGGACGGTTGCAATCGGAACTGTAAGTTTAAAGCAAACTTATTTTCTATGTGCTAATTAGAAAAAATATATCTGAAACGTAAGGTGGTACATATACCAGGCTATCTCAAACGTTTTATGGCAGAAAAACAGTCATTTTGGTTTTGAGCGCGGTCCGCGAAAGAAACATTTTCCTTTTTATTTTTCAGCTTTTACCGATATGAACATTTCCCCCGTTTTGGAACGAAAACCTAATGAGCAAGCCATGTTACAACGCATTTCGAAAAACAATGCTATTATTAAATATCATTTTATATCATTTTGCGTTCAGATGGACAGCCAGGCAGACCCAAGGACAGTCTCAAGCAGCCACGCCCCCTAAAACTTCTTCGGTGTCGGGGGGGCACAACATTAAATAAACATTTTATTACATCTTTATTTCATTTTGTGTCGACCTTGGCTACGAAAAATGAAAGTAAAAAATTCAAAATGAAAAAGAAAATACATTATTAAAAATCGTATTGTAAAAAGGGCAACCTTTATAATAAGGCCTTTTGTTTTTGGCTAAACAGTAATGATTTCAGGACTTTAGTTAAGAGTGCGCACCAAAAAATTATTTTCTTATTTCTCAACCAAAACATATCTTGTTGGTACTCAAAAGAACCGTCCCAATAATTCGGTTCTTTTGAGCACCCAAAACATATGTTAAAACTGCTGGGTAAAAAAATATTTACAATTTTACGTTCATAAATTGTGTTAATCTAAACCTATGTATAAAACTATAGCAAGTGATCCTCGAGGCGCTTCAACACAAGCCCAACGACGTTTGGGCCCAGCGAAGACACAGATCAGCCTAATCATATATCCACTCTGATCATGCAGTGTCTTCGATGTCCGGCTGGTGATACCGTGGGTAGACTGATCAGGATGACCTAAGTTTTCACGAGGCGCACATTACACTTTTAGGTTTGGGTTAAACCGTTTAAAGCTGCATAGTCTGTAACTTTTGATCTTTTTATTTTAGAAATATTGTTTCTATTTTTCAAGAACACAGTAAAAATACTAAAATTCAGGTATACATTTTACCTTTTTCGTAATAATTAACAAATTATTAGTGCCAAAACAACAGCATTTATGTTACAAATTAACTGTCTAGAATTATTGGAGGGACGTAAATAAGTACAAATAAGAGAAAGAAACACCTGTTTTTTTATAAGATAATTCACTTTTCCATGCAGTTTACAGCTGTAGAAAATAGATTTATTGTGAAATGATAACTTAATTCTACTTTTACAAATGATTTAAAAAGAAAATATTTTTTTTTTTCGAAAAATGTTCATAGTTACAGACCTAGCCACTTTAATTAAATGCATCTGCAGTATGTGAACCCTTTGCCTACTTGATTATTGTGCAGTAGCGGATCCAGAGGGGGTTCAGAACGAACCCCCCTCCCCCCCCCCCGTTTTAATTATCCTATAAAAATGAAATAATTTGGTCTCAGTGAGACCAAATTAATTCATTTTCATGGGATATTTAGAAAAAATGAGTTTCTTTTGTGGATCTTTTATGTTTTTGTTCTGTCTTGTGTTTGCTATGTTTTGTGCGCGTCTGTTTATATGTGCTTCGTGGTCACCTGCTGGGAAAGGGCTGACCTCTTGGCTCTCGTTTGTGGTGTCTTCTGTGAGTTTGTCACTTTCCCACTGGTATCCTGGGTCAGGTGTGGTACTTGATTGTATCGATTCCTGATCTTTGCAACCTTACTTACTTTAAGACCTCCACATCTTTATACGTATATATGAACCCCTTTCCTGAAATCCTGGATCCGCCCCTTTTGTTCATGCTTTTTTATTGCCTAATGATTTTTCAAAATCAACATTTCGAAAATGTCTACCATCAAAGCGTAAAAAAAGTTTTGACCATGCCTGATTATTCGGGCCTAATCTGGTTCCAAACTGTTTGCGACGATACCAGTAGGTAAAGAGTTAAATTCTAAAGGATTGTTGACGGTTTGGGCCTTATACGCCTATTTTTCTGATTCCCAGAACGCTGCTTTTGAGCTTCTAGTGTGGTGCATATAGTATCAGTGCAGTAGGTGAACCAAATGGCAAGAGCTAGCTAGCAAAATATTTTAAAAATTCCTACGCACTCGAGAGTTATGGCGGGTAGAAAGGGGAGGGGGTCTGAAATTTCATGAAAATAAAAGGTGCTTTAAAAAGTGATTTCTGTACGTTTTCTTGAATTATTTGGTAGGCATGGTGATATCTATTCAACATACCATATGCAGAGTATTGACCAATCACGATAATTGGTGGAATTGTTTTAAAAACAAAATATGTTTTGTAATAAAATGATTTTGGGGAGATAATTTAGAAGTTACCTGTGCAGTTTTGACTACATGCACCGTAAATAATACAAAACTGAAAGTAAGTAATGGTGCAAAGATCAGGAATCGATACAATCAAGTACCACACCTGACCCAGGATACCAATGGGAAAGTGACAAACTCACAGAAGACACCACAAACGAGAGCCAAGAGGTCAGCCCTTTCCCAGCAGGTGACCACAAAGCACATATAAACAGACGCGCACAAAACAAAGCAAACACAAGACAGAACAAAAACATAAAAGATCCACAAAAGAAGTACCGCCTTGGAACGGTCAGTAAAATATTTTACTGGAGGGCTTAAACCGGTTTAACGGCGCCAACCTCACCCTTAATTCAGATGTGGATCAAGACACATAGATATTTGGTTTGCATGAAAGACCCCTAACTTATCAATGCATCATCTCCTAAAACATATAAATCAAGATATAACAAGGAGATAAAGCAAGGATAAGGACTCAACAGTAAATTAAACTGAATACCGGAGCAAAAGAAATCCAACAGGTAAACCCCGGTGGGCCCGACAAACAGCCAAAGCATCAGGCCCCTACCATCTCATCAATAGATAAGTCTTTAAGTCGGAACCATCATAGAGTCTGAAGTCCGACCCACCGGCGTGCAATTAAAGAGGAAAGCAAAGTTGCCAACCGTGATTGGGTTGACTACCAAGCATGCAGTCTGTTGCAATACATTAATGTTATAGCCAATCTTTTTATAATGGGAAATTATTTTAATGAACTGCGCTGAAAAATTATTAGAGCCAACAATCTTCTTAAACTTATACACCAAGTCACCATAGAAATCAGGTTCCGAAAGTCCTTGGCGCAAAAGAAACAAATATTTTTGAAGGAATGAAAGTGTCCCATTTAGCATTGGAAAGTAAAACTGATTCTAACTAGATCCTTTGAATATTACTTTTGCTTTGTTTAAAGTGCATAGCATGTTGGAATGTATTTAAAGTGTCCGAATATTTATGGTATACATATGCATGTATATCCCTATATGAGACAATCTATTGAACACTAAAGTATTTACCTGTTATAACTCTTTGCATGCCTATGGATAATTTTGTCGTCTGCCAATAGCCTTTTGCAAACAGTTTGAACCCAGATGAAAACCAATAAAATGTCGGTCTTGATCTTGATCCAAACTGTTTGACACTCTGATGGTGGCCCTGGGTGGTTTATTTTTAAAAACTTAATTTTGAAGAAAGTCAGCAGACGAAAATAAAAACATGAACAATTCCCTAGCATGCAAATAGATAAGTACAGGACGTTTGCAAAATAATGTGTCATTTAATAACAGTGAGATTATTTCTCATGAAAAAATGCATAAAACCTTGCCAATTCTACTTTTAATCTTTAAGTTCTTTATATTAAACTAGCACAGAATACAAAGCAATTTAGGAGGTTGGTTCTAGAGCACTTCATTACTGTCATTAATTTCTTATTTGGTAGAAAAGGCATTTTATGGGCTTAGGCCCTGGGTTTTTGGGCTGCTGAACATCTTTCCCCCCCCGTGTGCCAGCAAGCCACTTCCATACAAAGTGTAAAATATGGTAACACATATGCAGGCAAAAGCTTTTGCTGGCACACGGGGGGGGGGGGGGGAAGATATTTTAAAAAATGTTTTAGGATTCCTATATATCTTAATGTAAAACTGATTGTTCTACCCAAAATTTTACATCTTTGAAGCATTTAATATCGAAAACGGATTTCACAGCCATAAAGTACTCAGGTCAGGGTAGCTTCAAGGCGAAGAAAGGGACGATTGACAAACTTTTTATTTTTACTAACCATAGGCATTTAACCATAGCAAGTGTCAATGATCCTTTGAGCCCGTATCCAGCGAAAGCTAATGTACAAATTGGCATGAGCGCCCATCGGAGACTCAGATCAGCCAGCGCATCCGCACAGTCTGATCTGAGTCTGCGATGTGCGCTCTATGGTTAGTCGATGATTCAACGTTTCTTCATGCAGAAAACCAAGACTCTGGTCAGACTGCGTGGATGCGCAGAGTCAACAGTTTTAGAATAAGCAACATTTTTGAGCGTAAAATTGTAAATATTCTCTTTTCTATCAGTTTAAACATCTGTTTTGGTTGCTCAATAGAACCGTCTCATAGAGACACAACATATGTTTTGGTTTAGAAATAAGAAAAATATTTTTCGTTACGCACTAGGTAAAGTCGGGTAAATTCGGACAATCGGCTAAATTCGGACACCGACCTTGTTTCTTTTCGATGATTTATAGAATTGTTGGAATAAAAATTAAATTAACTAAGCAAACAGTGAACGTCCGGATGATACGGCTCTTAAAGAGCCGTCTCATCTGGATTTTCACTGTTTGGAAACGTATGTCCGAATTTACTCGTTGTCCGAAGTTACTTGACTTTACCCTATTAACTAACGGCCTGGACTGCCAGATTGATTTGAATCTTCGCTGTGCGCACCTAATGCTGGACACTGGCCCATAAAAAAATGTACTTACCGAGTCCAAGCTGTGACGAGGCGAAAGCCGAGGCCATGAGGATCGATCCAAGAATCAACAGACGGACAAACATTAGGCTAGCCATGTCTCTTCAGTCTGTTAGAGAGCCTCAGCAGTTGGAACCGACAAAGCGTTTTGTAAGACAGAAAGGTGTCGCGGTTCGTTTTATACCTATCCTCGAGGGACATACAAAAAGTCAAATATGCAATAAAACTGTCAAATTGTTGCGCAATGTACTTAGTACCTTCATCGAACTGAATATAGATGTTTAGACAATTGCATTGTCCATCTTATTTACACCCTGCGTGTAATAGTTTCCAGTTTTTAAAAAGAATCCCGGTGAACATCTAAAAGCGGGCATCCATCGACGCGCCAGCGAAACGCCATTCAAATGGCGTTTCGCTGGCGGGCCGATAGTGGCCCGACACTGTGTGCTGGCTAAGATATCGCTTAAGTTAGGCGGCATGAGGGTTACTACATGTAGTATGTACCGCGCAGCCACTGTGATGGGCTAGCTGTCACAATTAGTTTCAAATTTTGTAGGTTCTAACTAGTTCCGAATTATCTTATTTATTTTACTTTTTCTTCAGAACACTTACACGCTAGAGAACCACTGTATTTACACTAAAGTTCGCGTATTTGTCCTGCTTAGTCGCGTTTTGTGTGCGTTTCCAACGCGTTGTACGTGCGTTGAGTTTCAACTGCGTATGAAACGCGAATCAACGAATTTAAAAACTCATGAATATTCATTAAACGATCTACGATAAAATATGCGTTTTTTTCCTTTAGCCAATCAAATCGTTCTGTTAAAACGCAGTGATGCGTAAACCAATCAAAATTTAGTTAATCTTACTCGATGTTTATATTGTTATGGTTCAACTTCACTCTGATTTTTTCTGATATAAATTGTCTTGTAAAGCTCAATTCCCGTTTCTTTTGAGCTTATTAAACTCAATTTGAATTAAATATCTAACCCCTAACCCATTCACTCCTTTCATTAATCCAAATTTTTACTCGATGATCGCGACTTTTCAGCAGAGAGTGCCCAGATGAAGTTACTCAGGGCCGAAAAATGGAATTATCGCATGAAATCAAATCACAATCAGTTTCTATTTGTGCCCAAATGTGAAAAAAAAAGAAATATTCTTAAAACATCCATAAAGCATATGAATTGAAAACATGTCGCACTGCATTCAATTTTCTTCATGGGGATTCGCATCAAACAAGCTCGAACTTTAGCGATGATTGAGTCAACTTGGAGATAGAAAAACTACTGGATAAAAACAAGTTTTTTCTCAGAAAGACCCTGTTAAAAATAGCATCGAGCAAAACTCACTTGTTGACATTCTAACTAAATACATCTCTCTGGAAAGAAAAAAGGAAGGCATCGCTAAGCAAAGGCAATTTCAAGTGCCCAGGCTTTACCTGATCAGTCTTCAAATACATGATCATACATGCAAAACAATATCCAGCTTCCCCCCCCCCCACCCCTCTAATCACTGCAAAAATGTGGATATTTGAACCAATTACCTATATCAGACACAAGCGGACTAAAACATGGCTTTGATGTATTATAAATGGCAAAAATCAAGACAGCTTTTGCTATAAAACACAATCCTAAATAGGTTCAGAAACCGTAAAAACTGGGTGCATCCCCAACCAACAGTCCCCGTTAGGTAGGTTTTGAAACCGTTTAGACATGCCCCACCCTGGACTGACAGTCCCCCGTAGGTAAGATTGGAAACTGTATAAATAGGCTGCATCCGGGGCCGACAGTTACCAGGAGTCACCTTTAGGTAGGTTGGGAAACAGGCTGCAGCCCTGGCAAACAATCCTCTGGAGGTAGGTTCGGAGACCATATAAACAGGCTGCACCCCAGCAAACAGTCCCCTGGACGTAGGTTGGGAAACCGTATAAACATGTTGCACCCCTGGCCAACAATCTCTGAAGGTAGGTTCTGATATTTGAACCAATAAGAATTACCTATATCTGACACAAAGGGTACAAAACATGGTTTATAAATGGCTAAAATAAAGACAGCTTTGCTATAAAACACATTCCTAAATAGGTCCAGAAACCGTATAAACTGGCTGCATCCCTGACCAACAGTCCCCATTAGGTAGGTTCGGAAACTGTAAAAACATGCTGCACCCCAAGCCGACATTCCCCTTGAGATACATGTAGGTTGCTAAACCGTATAAACATGCTGCACCCTTGACCAACAGTCTTTGGAGATAGGTTCAGAAACCAAATAAACGAGCTGAATTCCTGACCAACAGTCCCCTGGAGGTAGGTTTTGGATACCGTAAAATCTGGCTGAACCTCAGACACACAATCCCCAGGGATACAGCCAGTTTATACAGTTTCCTATTCATATCAAGATTTTTATAACGTTTTTCAGCGACTTTTTTAGTCGTAGTAGATCGTTTTTCTGCCCCGCCCCCTCTGTGTCCCTAGCTCACATTATCCTTAACGTCTCACTGCAGGCCTTTAGTTAAGAGTGCGTACCAGCCTAATTTTCTTATTTCCCAACCAAAACATAGTTGTGGGTACTCAAAAACCGTCTCAACGAGACGGTTCTTTTGAGCACCCAAAACATATGCTAAAAATTATGGGTAAGAAAATATTTACAATTTTACGCTGGAAATAATTGTTAATCTAAACCTATGGGACTCTGGTTCACCTTCAGATTGAGATTCATTTCACACTGGAGGGGTATCAGGCATAGGCGCCCATTGATTAGCCGTTTTTGAGAGTTTTTTAGTGCTGTCATCGCATCCTCGTAATTTGATGTTGCACAACCCTGGGTTGCAACTGTAGCTTCACTTGTGTCGTTCTCCATCTGAATGGAGATATCACGGTCTTCCTCATCGGTTCAACTTAGCCCCCCTGCTGGCTCTTTGTTGTTTGCCGGGTATCGGTTTCATACCAATCATGTGTACCTTGGCCAGTTTCATTTGACTTTGAGCGTTGGCTTCAGAATGATCTTGGTTTTCTAGAATTCCGGTTTTTACGTTTTTCCGTAAATTGGTGGTGGTGCTATCCATATAAAACCGAAAACCAATCTCGAAAATTGTCATCTACCACACGCCCGTTTATCACCAACTTTGCAGGAAATCCTACTGAAAGGTTGTTGTTGCTTTTTTTTTTCAGTTTTATTGACGGTGCGCCGTGGCCCCTCGCAAAATTACATATAAAGCGTACACCCAGTTTTATGCACCCACTAAGGCTTCGAAGAAGGAGTTCTGGCTGTAGCCCGCCATTATCCTACGCCTGTCCGTATTAAGTAAAAGTGTGGGGCATTATTAGTTTGATTTTTGATAATGTTTTAAAGCAGGCATCAATCTTGCAGGGATCGACATGACACTTCCGTCTGCACAGTGTCACCCCAGGGTGTACGCTGTATGTACACGTCGTCATAAATACTCATTTCGTCTGAGAGCATTGATTTTACTCTAGTTGCGCAATCTTCCTCACCAATTATTTCGTTGAATTCTCGGAACAGAAAGTTATGTCTACGACTTATACAGTAGTTCTAGTAACGTTTCGGCTAACATGATTTTCAGTGTCATTCACTTTGTTTTCAGCCTGACCTATCCGACCGTGAAAGCTACCTACATTTGTCATGGGTTCGAAAAAGTTTTGTTTGTTTGATTTGATTCTTTACGTCCACTCAACAATCTTTCAGTTATGCGGGACGGTCTTCCTGGGTTGAACCAGTACTAAGCTAGGATAAATGTGTCTTGCTCAAGGACCACAACGCAGTGACGCCGGTGAGGCTCGAACCCGCGGCCCTTCGGTCTCGAGTCAAGCACTCTACCACTGAGCCACTGCGCTCCCAAGGTTCGAAAAAGTGTAACTACTGATTTTAATAGGACTCTGCTATTTTTCATAGAAATCTATCTATCTATCTATCTATCTATCTATCTATCTATCTATTACTACAGTTAGATGTTAATTTAGGATATATGCCTGTATTAATCACCTTTTACATGGATTAGTTCATTTTTTGTTTACAACGATTCTCATCTATCTTTAGTAGTTTGTCATTAGTTGGTATTGTTTGTCTACATTGGCCTGAGACATATAAATATTCAATGACCTTTCTTCCAATCTTCGGGAATCTTCGTAAAATATATGCTTTAGATTGTGGCGAAATTACTTTTATAAATGTTGTTTTTCTCTTTAATATTAATTTGCTAGTCTTTATTCTTGATTTTGTGTACACATGGATATATTTATTTGAATCTAGCATACGCTTATTCAACAAATACACACGTAGAAACGTGAATAATTTCAATAAGCCGAATTGTAATAACTCTTTGCACGCTGGATGATTTTATACTTTTGTTGTCATCTGATGACTTTTTTTCAAAATCAACGTTTCAAAGCATCTTTCAGGAACACTACCAGAGTGTCATACGGTCTGTATCCAGATCAGGACCAACGTTCTGTCGGTACTGTTCTGGGAACAAACTGTTTGCAAAGGTTATCAGCAGACAACACAAGTCGCCGCTTACATGTACAAGAAAGAGTGAGGAAACCTAATAAAAAATATAAAGCGACTAAAATACAAATGATAAAATACAAGAACAATCGTTAAAAAAAGGATGCAAATTGATATGTACGAGGGACGTAGAAATGTTCGTAGAAAGGTAGATTTAATGAAAACGGCGAAAGTAAATGCATACATCATGCATATATTTGGAAAGATTGAGCTTTTATCGATACATGCAACCTCAAATAATTTCAAAATGCATTATTTTAATGACTTCTAAGAGGAAAAGACAAACCTATATATCGCACACTGGAAATATGGTAGAAATATGACATTTATGGACTTAGTCTCTGACAGAACGTTAGAAACAGTTGCATGAAAATGGGTCCATAGCCATACACAGCTTCTGAAAATATGGCTGCAGATCAAGAACACCACGTGCTACAATATTATAAAAACATTATAGCAAATGCACAGCAATTATTGGATATGGAAGATTTGTTTGCAACCTCAGCAAATTGAACAGTAGGCTTATAAACTTTTATTGTAAAAAGTTGACGCAAGTGGAAGTTTGATACGGGCTTTTGAATGTGGCTTAATATGTGAGCTTTAAAGTAGTATTATAATTTTTCTTGTTTATATGGTAGATGGAAGTGTTATGGTAACTTTCATCCCAAAACAAGGTTAATACTTTTGTTTTATTAGAAATGAACTGCAAAAATAAATAGCCTAGGAAGATGCTAAAATACCTTATTTTGTATATAAATGACGTCATGGAGTGTTACTATATTTAGAAAATACATTAAACTGTTTTTGTGCCTCTTAACAGGTTTTGAAATAACTGCGATAAGAAAATTATGCAGATCCGATTGTTATTGTGGTTTCTACGCGAGGTTGATTTACCTCACCCACTTTTTATAACATAGGGGTATGCCAGTACTGGAAGTTGCCAGTTACACACTTAAATCGATACAACGATATAACTGCTGACAAACGATTGAGTATATCATGTGCTATGCAAAACCAGAAGAATTTTTAAAATTTGTTCACAATCCTAATTTTAATTTGTGACAGACTTGTAATAACTAGCACTTGACTGTGAATATTTTGGTATATTGATGGGTGTTTTACAATTATTATAGAAGAGCAAACAACATGCTTATAGTTTTGCTGCACTTATCTACGGTTAGCGTTTGAATAATTAATTTTGATTGTGCAAAGAAAAAATCGGCTTGAAAAATGCTTAAATCACCATAGCGAATGGAACTTAACAGCGTCTAATTTCCTAATGGCTGCGTGGTTAAAATGACACGGATTTTGGCCAGTGTCCTTTTTACGCCCTATTCAAAGCTATATATCTTGACCGAACTAAGCGCTAATGATGTAAAATTTATATCAAGTGATAGACAGGAGCTACACCTTTCAAAATATATATAGTTATGGTACCGTAAATTCTATATTTGTAGAGATACAGCCCGATTCTACGAACATAAAAAATGACCCTCGTACATAAAAAAGGCTTTTCCAAGTTTCGATCCAGGTAGGCTTGATCTGTAAGTTGCCACCTAACCACTAGGCTATCAGACCGTTTGCATAAATGAATCGACATTATCTTCATAGTCCTGTTAAAAGCATGACCAATGTCGGAGTACTTCACGAAAACGCACGAATATCACTTAGATTTTGGCGAAAATAAATTAGTCTCATGTCAACTTGGGCAAACTATATAGCTAAAAAGTCTTCTGTGGATAAACTAAAATGACTTTTATATGTGCTTCTCTGAATTAAAGTACAACCTGTTGACCTTCGTTGTCCATTGATTCCCCTCATCGGCACCGTCACCGTCGGAAAACCGGTTGCCCATGTTGACGTGGCCTCCAAAATATCCAGAATTGCTGGCCATGGCGAATAATTTCCTCCCTAACTCGAAGATGCCAATTCCTAGAAAGCTTTCAGCTCTAATATATTTGCCTATATGGTAATGATGGGATACTTCGGACATCAGGTAAATTCGGACATACATTTGCAAGTAGTGGAAATCCAGATGAGACGGCTCCATATGAGCCGTCTCATCAGGATTTTCACTGTTTGCTTAGTTTTTTTTCTTATCTTAAATCATACATTTGGAACTTTCCACCTATTGGCATCTTAGTATCTGATTTGGGAATAAATCTATGGAAACAGCATACAATTCAAGAAGCGCTAGTCGATCTTATAAATCACAGGGTATATTAATATACTGATTTTCCAGTAAAATCCATTTACGTTATGTTGTAAAACACCATTTCATTTGCTTCACTTGGGTATCAACCTTACAAACACATCACTTGTGTGCATCAAGAGGCACTCTTGAGTGTATGAAGTGAGACATTTAAAGTAATATTTTTTAAATGCAGTTAACATGGCACCTTTGTATCATAGTATAATGCGAAATGTGTGCACATGCGTGTTTGTCATGAGAATTATTTAATAGACGGTTCGGAACCACGCCCAAAATGTCACTTAAAAGTCATCTGATACTGTATAACTCACCTTGATGCAACGACAACTTAGCACGCATATAGTCCAACAAACAAAATCGCATGTGGTCAATCTCCCACATACATGTATATTCCAAGGTTTACCTTACAGTTAGTGAATGGATGCAAATCTTTCTTTTGTTTCGCATGCTGGGATATTTTTCATGTTTTTGTCCCAATCTGCTGATTTTGACTTTTTTTTTTTGAAAAATTCTTCAGGGAGTGTCAAACAGTTTAGATCCAGGTCAGGCCCGACATTTTGTTGGGCCTGACCTGGTTCCAAACTGTTTACAAAGGTAATCAGCAGACGAAACTTGTAGAATAAGCTTTCAAGCAGGCCAGAGGCGAGTTCAACAATGCTAGCGCTCTCCGGCGCTCATTGTGCATGTACTTCACATTTAGAATAAAGATAGGTTCCAGAACAACCAGCGCACGCGAACGCTCGCATTGTTTAACTCGCCTCTGGTTTTCGTAAAGGTGAATTATGTCATTGCTTTCTTTGTCATCTCGTCTTCTACGTAGGTGTTGAACTGCCAAGTCTGCGTTATTTCGCTGCTGTTACATTTCTTCATTATTGGACCTGTGTCGTCGAGGTCCAGGCATAGACCTGTCTTCTCGTGTTGGATGTAGTAATCCTGAAGAAGAGAGAAAAATGAAATGTGCTGACTATAACAAATTTAGCTTAAAGCTGCATACTCTGTAACTATGAACATTTTTCGAAAAAAAATATTTTTATTTTAAATCATTTGTAAAAGAAGAATAAAGTTATGTTGTCACAATTAATCTAATTTCTACAGCTGAAAACTGCATGGAAAAGTGAATTATCTTATAAAAACAGGGAAAACCTATCTCCTTTGTTATTTATAATATTTCTCAACGATTTAGAAGAATATTTCAAAGCCCATCATGCTGCAGGTATACGTGTGCGAGAACATCCATCTGATGAAACATTGCTTATATATTTGAAAGTATTCATTTTGCTCTATGCAGACGACACTGCTATCCTGGCTGACTCAGCAGATGACCTACAACATGCTCTTAATATATATGCAGACTACTGTGAATTCTGGAGGCTAACTGTCAATCAGCAAAAATCAAAAGTGTTAATTTTTAGTAAGGGGAAACTCCCTCATTATTCATTTGAACTTAACAATAGCACGCTAGAAATTGTTAAGGAATACAAGTATCTTGGAATTTTGTTTAGTAAAAATAATTCATTCCTCACAACCAAAAAGCAAATAGCTGAGCAAGGTTCTCGTGCATTATACAGTTTGTTACGCAAGCGTCGAAACATGCAGTTGCCCATTGACATTCAAATTGAGCTATTCAACAAGTTAGTCAAACCCATACTTCTCTATGGCTGTGAGGTATGGGGTTTTGGAAATCTTGAAATCATCGAACGTGTGCAGTCAAATTTTCTAAAATACATACTGAACCTAAAAACAAGTACACCTAATTATATTGTTTATGGGGAGACAGGGTGCTACCCAATCCATGTTGACATACACACTAGAATGATCTCTTACTGGGCTAAACTTGTCTCACCTGAAAATTGTAACACACTTTCTTCACAAATATACCTGTCAGCCAGAAGTGTTTACAATTTTAGAGTGCATAACCGCTATATAACTGTATTGGTCGATATTAACATATACGTCATTGCCTAGATATTAACTCTTAAAAATAGTATTACAATATTCTAACTCTATGAGACTACATATGAAGAATGA
Source organism: Loripinus fragilis (assembly GCA_964019695.1). Classification (NCBI taxonomy): domain Eukaryota; kingdom Metazoa; phylum Mollusca; class Bivalvia; order Lucinida; family Lucinidae; genus Loripinus; species Loripinus fragilis. Next base: position 58,325,335 of record OZ026529.1, on the reverse strand, counting down.
GGACAACAAAGATGCAGACCGGCTTGCGTATTCACGCAATCCGCTCAGCACATTTGTTGTAACGATCTCGAACAAGAAAAAATTAAAACTATAATAAAAGGGTATGCAGCCTAGATTCAGATCTTGAGTTTCGATTTCGGCAAGGCTGTCTTCGGGCTGCATGAACTAATATCTCTCATTCAGGTGTGCATGTGTGACTCTGTTCAGTAACAGAGCCTCTGTTACACCTGAAGAATAATTAATGATATCTGTATACTTGTCTATGCAATATATTATGTAACGTGAGATATTGCTTTCTAGACAACATTTGCCAAAAAAATAACTTTTAAGGATAAATTTCCCCAAAATGACCCTTGAAGATACTCTAGGGAGAAATCTCTAAACGGAGGTAACCCCCAATAGTAACCTCAATAATATCATTATTGGGAGAAAAGAAAAGAAACCAAAATGCTTAATTACTGAACCATATTCTGACCTAGTTAATGTAATAACCCGACCTGCCCAAATCTATTAGTCAAAAACTGCCTTATTACTGTTAACAATCATTATTTTTCCAAATCTTATTTGAACTCAGAAATTTGACTCTCCACGCTTTACAGCGGGAAAAGAAAGAGCGAGAGAGCAAATACGTCATTAATGGGGCGTTTGCTCTCTCTCTCTCTCTCTCTCTCTCTCTCTCTCTTATCATTATACCTATTGGTCTCTAAACACATTCACTACTCACGTCGTAATACTGCTCAATTATAATTTTGTAAGACGCCATTATATGTACGAGTATTACTATATGCATGCAACAATGTTTGTATTCATGTTATTTCATTTATGCCTCATATATTGTAACCATTATTGTTTATTGTACCTCATGTTGCCAATGTACTTGGACTGAGAGAAAATAAAGAATGATTTGATTTGATTTGATTTTATTCTCTTGTTTGTAATTATTTGAGTCCCTCAAATAATTCTAGACAGTTAATTTTTAACATAAATGCTGTTGTTTTGGCACTAATAATTTGTTAATTATTACGAAAAAGGTAAAATGTATACCTGAATTTTAGTATTTTTACTGTGTACTTGAAAAATAGAAACATTATTTCTAAAATGAAAAGATCAAAAGTTACAGACTATGCAGCTTTAACACTTTGCATGATAGGTAATTTTAATGCTGTTGTTTATTTGTTGTCTGTTGATATTTTTCAAAATTAACTTTTTCAACTTTTTCTAAAAGGACACTATCAGAGTGTCTAGCAGTTTTGATCAGCTCAGGACCGGCGTTCTGTCTTTCCTGATCTGGGTCCAAACTGTTTGAAAAGATTATCAGCAGACGACAAAAGTAGTCGCTAGCAAAGAGTTAAGTTGGATATGAATGTAGAAACGAAGAAGACAATTGCCTTCTCTTACGGTTTTGGTATTTATAGCGTTGGCGACCAGCAAAGACTTTTACATGCCTATGCATTTCACAGCCTATCAAGAGACTTCACTGGTTGCAGACGCAAATGATGAAGTCAATCAAGTTCTGATTGAATGCTTAAAAGAAACCCTCAATTATATGTATTAATTTTTAGCAAAATTAAAAGATAAAGTTAGCCCTTAAAATCAATGTGAAAAAGATAATGAAAAAAGGTTGCTTTAATTTAGACATCTAGTCCTACTTACAGATGTCTATACATGTTTACCGCTATATAATCCTAGCTTTAATTTGAAGGGACATCAGCAAACATAATCGGAACTTCCTCGGCCGATTCTGTGGAATTCCGTGGAATCAGACCTCGGATGTACATCGAGGATCTACTTTGATAACGAGACGCTGACGTCACAGAAAACATGCCAACGTAATATCAAATGTGATTACAACAAAACAAATGGTTCTAAATGAAGTTTGTTTGTTTTTGTTTTTTTTTTTCAATAAAATATTTTATTCAAAAGTACATAAACTTCATTTATTAATCAGAAACATGGATTTTTATAGGGCTGAACCCACATGGTACTAAACTAATTTTCCTTACGCCAGTTCTGGCAAACAAAATGGAGCTATTTCGTACATAATACTACACGTAATGCGCCTTACATACATCCGAGGCTTGATTCGATTCGTACATAGTACTACATGTAATGCGCCTTACATTGATTCGATTCTCGAATTATACCCTACTTTCTACTTTCGCAATTCAAGCATATAGCGCTTAACGATGCGTCTGATTAGGTTCTTCACTGTACTTTTAAGATTTAGATGAACTTGTGAATAAATTCACTAATAGTCAATTGAAAAGGGCGTGAAACTATATTGTAATATTTGGGTTAAAGTATGAGAGAGCAAATATGAAAGTAACATTTGCCTTTATTTTTGACTTGTCCGAATGTTTTACGCATTTTGGATCAATGGAATTACCCTTATGGTTTGATACCGGTAAATCAGGATGGTCAATTGGAACTATAGAGTGGTCACATGCAAATATTTCCAAACACTATACTTGCATTTCTTTCTCTGAGGATTGTTTTTGTCTTGGCAAACATTGAAGAGTCTGGTGAAATGCAACATTTTGTGTCACTTTGGTCTTGTTTGACAGTGTACCGATTTGGGGGGTTTCTGGTCTATAAATGGTTAAATGTTTTTTATCAAATGACGTCGCATCTGTTAGTGATATAACGCCATGCAATAAAATCGATAAACCACTAGTTGTTTACATATTTAGTAACGTAACGCAATAACGTCCAATTTTTCGCTGCGTAAAAACCGACAAAATATTGACGTTTTCAAGTCAAAAATGCTATTTTATGTAATTTCAAATGTAATGTGATGAATAGAATCTTACATTCGTGCTCCTGTATTATTGAATTTATTAAATCCGTTGTGTAAAAGGGATAACATGCTAGGCGAGCCACGCATTTTATCCCTTTTCCTCAGCTCGTTTAATAAATTCAATAAAACATGAGCACTCATGTGAGATCCTCTATATGTGTATTCTGAATAGGATTCAAATTCAGTGTCCGTCAAAGAAGCAGTTTCCAAGACCTGGCCATGAGGTTATAAAACTTGAGTTCATTCTCAAACTCAAAATAAAGTGCTATGATTGGCTGCTTGCGGACACATGTCCGCAAGTAGCCAATCATTGCGCTTTATTTTGAGTTTGAGACTGTACTCATGTTTTATAACCGCGGGGCATGGTCTGTTCAATATTGTAATAGTGTGGTCTATCGTTAACTAAGAACTGAATGTACCTTCCCAGTCTAGAGACAAGCACTTTTGAGGAACTCGGATCCGAGTTCATAAATTTCGCCTGTAATTGTGTTATCAACACTCTGAGATTGATTGTTTATTTAACTAGGTTCAGCATCTGAATTTAGAAACTACTCTGTCATAAGTTAGCTCCATGCATACAGCAAAACATAATATATTTATCATTGCCTTGGTTTTGTTGAATCTATTTTATCTATCAAAACCAAAACTAGACTGTTCCAGAAACTAACTTAATTTTAATAAGTTCCTACTGTATAAAAACAGCAAAGTATGTGACAAACAGCCACATACATCAAAAGAGGTAAGTTCATTGACCCTTCATGTTGCAATTGAATCTTCCATCTACATGGGATATTACAGCAAACAACTTTAGCAGACGATATTTTCAGATGTGTTTTGCTGGCCCTTCAATGGGTAACAGTGCAGACGCTGATCAAATGTCACCAGATGTATCTTCACTGTTAAATGAAGTTTACTTGTATCCAAAGCTAATCACTGGCCTCACGTTTTACATGTGTGGAGATACGACAAGCTTACAATTTTATCTAGGCTGTTTATTTTGAAAGCAAATCTGACAGATTGTTGATATATGTAATTTTACTTAGCAGTGATTGTTTTAAAGTACAGGGGCATCTTGTCCCTAGACTGTTCCAGTAAATAGCAAACAAGATGATCAGATACAAAGACACACTGTGATCATTGCCTAATTATTTCGAAGGACCTCGGACAGTCTTAATGAAGACATAAAAAAGGCCGCGCCAGAGAAAATTTTCAACGAAAATGATAATTTTTATATGGAAAAGATAATATATAGGTTCAGTCCTCGAATTATCCACAAAAAGGTTTTCTCATTTATCAAGTACCGCTTAAGAAATATGGGTTAAAAAGTTGCTGTTTAACATTTAGGAAATGGAAAACGTCTTTTGAGGTGCCCCCATCCCCCCCCCCCCCGTCGTAACCAAGCTATTCCTTTTGCACACAGTTGTAGTTTTGCATTATACACATCATATAAAAATTAAATATGGCAGGATTAGTCAAAGAGGGTATGGCTGTCAAAAGGCTCAAAAAACAATTTATTATAAAAGCACAAGTACAAACATGTAGATTATTACAATGGCATGTATACGGTATGTATTTATGACAAACCTCAGTGAACAAGTCAGACTTATTGAATTTGAAACAGAACAGGTATAATTTTTGTGTAAGATATTTACAGGTTATAGTTAAAAATCAAAGACAGCATACTTATTTACAAAACATAATGAAATCTTCCAGACCGAAATTTTAAGCAATTGCATCACTTTTGTCGCAAATTTTAGGCTGCAAATATTACATTTCCATGTATTTGGATGAATACCTGACGAAACGTTGGCTTTTTGCGAAATAAAATTCGGCCAGAAAAAATACCCCCACCCCATAAACGCTAAGGTTCTTGCATTTATATGCAATATTTTCAAAGGGGCTCTTGCATGGTATGGGAAACTAACATAGGAGTCTGCCCACGCTTGGATTTTGAAAATATTATGTTATTTAATTGTCTGGGGTATAACTTTAATATTTATGGTGCGTTTGAGTTTTTATGCAATTCCATTGCTAATTTATGACGTCATGAATGAAATCACTATAATACCTTAGGGTGCCCAGTAATAATCATTTCTAAAGTAATTGAAATATTATGTAACGGGCGGAGAAATGATTGATTAAATAGCTATATCATTGATAAGTTCGCTGTTACTTAAAATGGCTTTGTATGTATTAGGATATTGGGTGGGCATTCATTTTTATAGCATGGTACCCCCATTTTCGACTGTATATTTTGTATTCAGTCAACTTTGGAATTAACATTTTTACAGGTTGCGGTCTTTGTCAAGATACCATTTCAACATATAAACTATCCATATATGTTAAGAATATGTAGACCAAATTTCAGGAAATTCAAGGACCGGTAACATATATTTTAACTTGATGTAAACACATGGCCCTAATACATCGAAATGTAAAAAAAATACAATAATTATGTTTCAGTGTAAAACATACTTGAATACTTGCTTAGTTTGAATTATCATGCTGGTACGTTTATTGGTAGAAGTTGATATGTTCAGTGGTTTCCCCTATTATGGATTGGAAAAAGAAAAAACAATATTCTTTGATATTAAGTGCCACGATTCTTATTTAATGGTGGTTACACAATCATATTAGCCAAAATGATACAATATGTTGACAACTGTACTTACCACATCTAGTTTCTAACATTAAAACTACATCTAGCCAATGATACACTTAATATGTAACATTATTTAGAATTTTAGTTCATACAGAAGAGAAACCTTATGACAAATCAGTTCATACAGGAGAAGAACCTTATATCTATGATTTAATAATTGTAAGACTCATTAATAAACCTGCTTCACAAAAATAACCCCCTGTCAAACCTATTGGTTAAAATTAACCATTTTGGTCACAGATAACTCTTGGTTTCAAGGTATTGCTAATTTAATGCTTAAAGCTTCTCTGTCCATTCTGTTTTGTGAAACTGATGCTGATTTCCATCAAATAGCAACATTTTTACTTTAGCTGGCTGTATATTCTAGGCATACAGTTTTGTTTCTGGACCTTACTCATTCGTGTAACACAATGTTTTATGATACCTTTGATAAGTCTCTGTTACACGTTATTCTGGTCATGGCACCAAAATGTGGTTCCTATAGTTCAGTAGGGATGTAAAGGAAATATTTAGTCTTCTTGTTTTCACATGTTTATTGTTAGGATATTATGTTTCTTAAACAATATTATGCAGGACTTGAGGAAGTGATACACATTGTCTTGGCCCCATAGTGCCATGACACAGGGCCATGACCTTCGGCATTTCTGACCATTGAATCATTTTAAATTGCCTAAACATGTCTTTCTTTAAGAAAAGTGGAAGTAGATTAAAAAACAACCTCCTTATGTCGAGTTATCGATTCATTTGAACTAAATAATTAATTTTGCTAAAACTGACCTATACCCATAAGAGATAGGAAATGACAAAGTTACCGGTTTTCGATTTTCATGATATTTGGCTCAGATCAGCAATATATATATGGCATGTTTTTGTGATAATATGATATCGTGACAAAGACTAGAACATATCCATCTTTTGAATTGAATGTTGAATGTTTTGTAAATTTTTGAAAAAAAAATATTGACATTTTACAATCACTTCTGCTGAAAACGTAAACCATAATTTATCCAAATCGTTTTGTGGTATCAAAATAATGTCTATGGTATTTTGGATTCAATCTAGATGACAAATCATAGAAATTAACAAAACTATAGATTTAGGACATGGAAATTTAGAGACAAGGTGGCTTACGTCAGGGTTGCTTCCTAAGCCTTATTCTTAACTATCTAATTCGATAAATATTTTTCATAGTTCGTATATAATGAGTTATTAATATGCAAAGTTTGAAGAAAATCCATGCGTGGGCACAGATGAAAGTACCCCTTTGATATTTTATAATAATTTTACTTTGCTGGGTGCACTAAATGTAAGGTTTAAATTTAAGCAAAAATACATTTATCAATAATACATTATCTAAGCCACAGGCTGTTAAAATTTGGACAGATTGAATAGGATATTGTCCAATGTCCTTTTGAGCAGCGGTTTTAGATCTAGAGAAAAAAAGATTTTTAGTATAAACGAGAAGGCAAAGATAAGGAATCGTTACAATCGAGTACCACACCTGACCCAGAACACAGTATGGGAAAATGACAAAATCACATACAAGAGAGCCAAGGCGTAAACCCTTTCCCAACATGTGACAACAAGGCTGCAAGGAACAGACATGGCAGTATGGCAACTGCAACAAGCAACACACCCAGACAGACATGTCTTTTGACGGAGAACCACATAGGAAACATTCCAGTGAAGTTCATTTGAATTGACCCAGTTTTAACAGGAAGAGTTGTCATTCAAAACGAACTGTTGACAACGAGCAACACCAGATCAAATATAAATGACCACAATAGGTCACTTTGAGCTCTTTGTGCAAGACACAAAAAAAGAAAATGTTGCAGCAAGTTAATTATAACAAGAAATATCTTTTAAAAAGATAATCGACGAAGATTAATCGGATGGGTGTTTGATCTGAAAAGCACAATGACTTCTTTTTCAGAAGCACTCTTTTGACTGAACGTATAAATTATGGCCAATTTAGACCACTATAACGGCATTGAGTTAGAAACTGAATTTCCCAGTAACAACTTAGGGTAATAAACAATGCAATCGCAGTACATCGGAATCATGCAGACGCTGACATGATCTACCCGATATTAAAATAACCATTGGGTATGACTGAGGGTCAGGATGTGGTGGTGGAGGGGAGGTCTAGTATTTTCTAATCATTAAATATTTAGCCCATTATTAACTCTCATTAACATCTTCGCTTATTCATTAGAATTCCATCAGACATTATCAAAATTTTACCTTATACAATCATATGATTTCTCCAGTGGTTTTCTCTATCCTCGCCTCCACTCTTAGGCCACTTGGGTCGGTTCCCCTTGCTCTCCAAAATTCATTCCTTATTGGGTTTTGCATTAAAGGATCATTGACACTTGCTATGGGTAAATGCCTATGGTTTTCAGTAAAAATAAAAGTTTGTCAATCGTCCCTTTCTTCACATTGAAGCTACCCTGACCTAAGTACTTTATGGCTGTGAAATCCGTTTTTGATATTAAATGCTTCAAAGATGTAAAATTTTGGGTAGAACAATCAGTTTTACATTAAGATATATAGAAATCTGAAAACATTTTTTAAAATATCATCCCTCCACCCCCCGTGTGCCAGCAAAAGCTTTTGCATGAATTTGTGTTGCCATATTTTACACATTGTATGGAAGTGGCTTGCTGGCACAAGGGGGGGGGGGAAAGATGTTCAGCAGCCCAAAAACCCAGGGCCTAAGCCAATAAAATGCCTTTTCTACCAAATAAGAAATTAATGACAGTAATGAAATTCTCTAGAACCAACCTCCTAAATTGCTTTGTATTCTGTGCTAGTTTAATATAAAGTACTTAAAGATTAAAAGTAGAATTAGCAAACTTTTATGCTTCCATAAGAAAAAATCTCACTGTTACCAAATGACACATTATTTTGCAAACGTCCTGTACTTATCTATTTGCATGCTAGGGAATTGTTCATGTTTTTATTTTCGTCTGCTGACTACTTCAAAATTAAGTTGTTTTTTTTAAAAAATAAACCACCCAGGACCACCATCAGAGTGTCAAACAGTTTGGATCCAGATCAAGATTGACATTCTGTTGGTCTTCATCTGGGTTCAAACTGTTTGCAAAAGGCTATTGGCAGACGACAAAATTATCCACTGGCATGCAGAGAGTTTTAACAGGTAAATACTTTAGTGTTCAATATATTGTCTCATATTGGGATATACATGCATATGTATACCATAAATATTCGGACACTTTAAATACATTTAACATGCTCTGCCCTTTAAACAAAGCAAAAGTAATATTCAAAGGATCTAGTTAGGATCAGTTTTACTTTCCAATGCTAATTGGGAAACTTTCATTCCTTCAAAAATTTTTATTTATTTCGTTGAGCTTTCAGTTTTGTATTATTTACGGTACATGTAGTCAAAAATGTACAGGTAACTTCTAAAGTATCTCCCTAAAATCATTTTATTACAAAACATATTTTGTTTTTAAAACAATTTCATCAATTATTGTGATTCGTTTATACTCTGCATACGGTATGTTCAATAGATATCACCATGCCTACCAAACAATCAAGAAAACGTGCAGAAATCACTTTTTAAAGCACTTTTTATTTTCATGAAATTTCAGACCCCCTCCCCTTTCTACCCGCCATAATTCTAGAGTGCGTAGGAATTTTGAAAATATTTTGCTAGCTGGCTCTTGCCATTAGATTCACCTATTACACTGATACTACATGCACCACACTAGAAGCTCAAAAGCAGCGTTCTGGGAATCAGAAAAATAGGCGTATAAGGCCCAAACCGTCAATGATCCTTTGCAGTTTATTCAAAGACAGTAAATAGGGTAGGCTAATGCAAAGGTGTTGAAATATTAAAGAGAATGCATTGTATTAATTTTAATCAAAATACTTGCTTCTCCTGTATCAATGTGATTCAATGTTAACAGGTGTATAGATTCCGTTCAAATAATGTGTCTGACGTCACAGCGATGACATTGCAGCCTTGTGGTCACGTGTTGGGAAAGGGCGGACCTGTCAGCTCTCTTGATATGTGATGTTTTATTGTGTTTATTTAATAGAGAAGGCTCTGTTACCTTGCATGTTATGACAGAAATGCATTTTTTTACTTCAGAAAATCTTAAAATATCATGAATGGTCTTGTCAAAATGTATGTGATGTGCTGACCTTTTTACTGGACAGCATTTTTATTCGATTTGGCAACAAGTTGTATAGACAAGTAGTTGGGATTCCTACGGGCACTTATTGTGCTCCCCTGGTTGCTGATTTATTCTCGTTTTGTTATGAGAGGGACTTTACGTTGTCTCTTTCTGATGATAAGCAGGCTGATATCATTGACGTTTTTAACACATCTTCCAGATATTTGGGTGATATTTAAAACATTTATAATGTTTATTTTGACAATATGGTCAGTCAAATATACCCTTCAGAGTCCCCACTTAATAAAGCTTATACCTCTGATACCAATGGCGCGTCTTGCATTTGTCCATTTCTAATGATATTGTTTTTACAAAAATTTATAATAAACGTGACGATTGTGATTTTGAAATTGTCAATTTCCCATTTTTAGATGGTTGATGTTCCTCGCTCTACATCCTATGGAGTCTATATCTCTCAACTCATTCGTTTTCCTAGAGCATCTAGCCATATTACTGACTTCAACACTCAGAAAAAATTGCTAACTCAGAAACTTCTTAAACAAGGCTATCGGCATCATGAACGTCGCAAAACCTTTTCTAAATTTATTGTCTATACTATGATTTGATATGTAAATTCCCATTTGGACCTAAATCCCTCTTGCGCCAAGGACTTTTGGAAGCTGAATTCTATAATGACTTGGTGTATAAATTGAAGAAGATTTTTTGTTCTAATAATTTTTCAACGCAGTTTATTAAAATAATTTCCCATTATAAAAAGATAACCTATAACATTAATGTATTGCAACAGACTGTATGATTGGTGGTCAACCCAATCAGGGTTGGCAACTCTGCTTTCCTCTTTAGTTGCACGCCGGTGGGTAGGACTTTAAACTCTATGACAGTTCGACTTGAAGACTCATCTATTTATGAGATAGTAGGGGCCCTTTGCTTTGGCTGTTGTCAGGCCCACCTGGGCTCATCTGTTGGATTTCTTTTCTCTGTTATTAAGTTTTATGTACTGTTGAGTCCTTATCTTTACTTTGTCTCCTTTTAATGTCTTGATTTTTATGTTCTAGGAGATGATGCATGGATAAGTTAGGGGTATTTCATGCACACCAAACATCTATGTGTCTTGATCCACAATTGAACTAAGGGTGATGTTGGCAGTTTAAACCCTCCAGTAAAATAGTTTTACTCACCGTTCCCAAGCGGTACTTCTTTTGTGGATCATTGGTGTTATTTATGTCTTGGGTTGGTCATGCTTTTGCATCTGTTCATTGCTGCCTTGTGTGCACCTGCTGGGAAAGGGCTGACCTCTTAGCTCTTATTTTTGATGTTTAATTGTGTTTTTGTCTTTCCAATGTGATCCTCGGTCAAGTGTGGTACTTGATTGTATCGATTCCTGATCTTTGCCGTCTTTCTTACTTTGTCACTTTCCAATGAGGTGTCCTGGGTCAGGTGTGGTGCTTGATTTTATCGAGACCTGATATTTGCCCTTTTTTACTTCAAGGGGAAAATCCTAGCATTTGTGAATCAGTTGGAAATATTTTACTATGCATTGTACGTACACGCTCTTTCGAATTCATATGTAGTTGCTACTCATGTGCACTTGTACAGTAAAACCTGTCTTAAGCGGCCACTCAAAAAGAAGATAAAAACTGGTTTTCAAGACATATTATCGCTTAATTCAGGTCAAAAGTATTGCAGAATGCCCCAAGGGGAGCATTCTACAATACTTTCGACCTTCATTAAGCTACCATTTGCCTTTAAGACCTTTGTTTTGTCTATTTTTGAGTGGCCGCATAAGACAGGTTTTACTGTATCCCTGCTCTTGCTTCCAGTGCAAAACTGAAAGTGGAAGTAAACGGTCTATTTATCTACAATACTTTCCTCGAAAATTTTATTATTATGATGATAAAATGTGTTGTCCTTACCATTTATTGTTTAATCATGTTTAAAAACAAACAAAGAAAGTGAGGATGCAAAGATCAGGAATCGATACATACAAGTACCACACCTGACCCGGGATACCAATGGGAAAGTGACAAACTCACAGTAAGACACCACAAACGAGAGCCAAGAGGTCAGCCCTTTCTCAGCAGGTGACCACAAGGCACAAATAAACAGACGCGCACAAAGTCATTATAAAAACAAGACAGAAAAAAACATAAATGATCCACAAAAGAAGTACCACCTTGGAACGGTACAACCTTGGAACGGTAACTAAAAATATTTTACTGGAGGGCTTAAACCGGTTTCACGGCACCAACCTCACCCTTAATTCAGATGTGGATCAAGACACATAGATATTTGGTTTGCTTGAAAGACCCCTAACTTATCAATGCATCATCTCCTAAAACATGTAAATCAAAATATAACAAGAAGATAAAGAAAAGATAAGTACTCAACAGTAAATAAAACTGAATACTTGAGCAAAGAAATCGAACAGGTAAACCCTGCTGGGCGCGACTAACTGCCAATTTAACACTATTTATGTACTGAGTTAAGGGTTTGTTAGTTTCTGATATTGACTCTTTGCCTACTGGGTATGTCGTCTGCTGATGGAAAACATTTTGGACCCAGATAAGGACTGAGAGAAGATCAGGACTGAGAGAACATCTGTCCTGATATTGATCCAAAGTGTTTGACAATCTGAAGGTGTTCCTGAAAGAATTGTTCTTATGAAAAGGTTTAGACAAAAGTAAGCAGACGACAAAAGCATGCGAAATCCCCCGTATTAATCTGATAATAGATAATAATGAATTAGCTTATCAAGATCTACCATATAGATGTGAATCTCAACATTAAAACTTCCATCTGGTGTTACAATTTTTGTTCATCTCCATCCATTATTAGCTTTTGGTTTTGAGGCTATAGAAGTGATATAAGGACTGATCTGCTGTGTCTTCGATCATGTCAGAGCTTTTCTCCCAGCTATCCGGAATTTCCCGCTATTTTTAACATAGGCAATAAATACCTTGAGGTAACACAGTGATTAATTGCTTCCTAGACATTGTAAAAAGATGGGGTTTTCAGCAAAAGTAATATTCTTTGATTTCGTCTCTTTATTAAACAATCAAGTTCATTTCTGGTCTGCTTTAAGGTTAAAAATAGTAGACCTAAGTTCAGTCCATATCATTATTATTAATTATGGAAAATTGTCTACCATTTACATATGATGTAATGGTAGTTATAGTACATAAATGTGTGCAACAGACACACCTCTTGGCATTGCACTTAGAAGCATTAGGATACATTCCGCGTTTTTTGAATGCATTAAATGGTTAAGTATACTTCCTGATAATAGGTGACCCAAGAGGAGATAACCTAATAGAAGGAAGCACAGCCTGAAAATTGTTAACAGAACTAGGAATACAAACAGAGGACGCGGAATGTAACCTGACCTGAGAAATGTGTAATTTTGCTAATTTAGTTCTTATGATTAAAGTAGTTTGGGTAAGTACCATCCCAAAACAAGCAATTATTAAGATGACAAGCCTGTATTAATATGCGTCCTTAATAGCAAAGGAAGGCATAACAATAGAAATAATCAAACAGAGTGTAAAACGCACTCTGTTTGAACTATAGACATGATCAAACAGAGTGTAAAACATACTCTGTTTAATTACTTCAATTGTTCTATATTTATATTTCCATTGTAGTTGCCTTTAGGTTAGATAAAACCTTACATTCCAGATGTTTGCATTTCTCGATGCAAGTGATTGAACAATCACGTGATCGGACACATGCCTTGGGCAGACATTTACGTTAGCCAGGGACTTGATCCGGAAAGTCCGACACTATTTGAGAATCGAATCAAGCTTCAGGTGTACATAAGGCACATTACAGGTAGTAATATGTACGAAAAAGCTCCTTTATGTTAGCCGGAACTGGCGTAAGGTTAATTAGTTTTGCAGCATGTGGGTTCAGTCCTGTTATAATCTTTTTTCTGCTTACCTGAAAAGTTTAATCAGCAGAATAAATGAAGCTTATGTATTTTTTATTAAAATATCGCTACAGCGATATTTTATTGAAAAACATAAACTTCATTTATAACCCTTAGTTTGACTGCAATCACACTTGTTACTGAGGTTGCATGTTTTCTGTGACATAAGCGTCAAGTTATGTAACGTCAGCATCATGTTATCAAAGTACATCCTAGATGTACATCCGAGGTCTCCACGGAATCGGCCAAGGCAGTTCCCATTACCAAGGACTATCTCTGCTTACCTGTTTGTGTGACGTAATTATCGTATTACCATGACGTAATAAACGTATCGCCATGGTGTTGTGTACAAAGGTTTAACTGGCTGGCTGTTCTAACACCCCTTTACAAATAAGATAAAAAATTCATTTTAAAATGGTCACAAGCAGGCTGGGTGTATGATTGTACGGTATATTGGATTACTTTTATGATGTAAAATGTAAATATAAGGGTTTGAATGAAGATTTTAGCTTGCACTGAATGGTACAAAACATTAGCTGTTTAATGTCTCCGAGAATCCCCGCGAACTTCACAGATATTAAAGGCCGAATGTTTTGCATCATCCTATGCAAGCTGAAACTCTGCATGTCAATCCTTTATAGTTGAATACTGATAGTTTCATAAACGTACTTACTCTTTTGTGTACCCAAGTATCATTTGTACCAGTGATACAATCTTCAAGTAGGGGACGTACACCTTCATTATCACCCTTAACCACCACACATTGTAGAGATGTTCTTAAACGTTTAGATTTTGTCCATGAAAAACCCTGTAACATTTGTAAAAATGTGATAACATATGTAGAAAAGCAGATATTTAAAGCATTTTAAGTAAGCACTTGAGATGTTTGTATGTTTTTGGATTGGTAAGCGGAGACTACGCACACAGTCTTGCCTGAAGCTTCTCTTTTCGTATACTCGATTTATGGGATGACTTTCATAACGGTAGTTTTCGCACACCAGATCAGGATTTCCCTTGTATTTACCCATGTGAGATAATGAACATCTATCAAGAGAGAAACATCCATCCCAAGGATCACCGATTGGTATCACTAGGCTTGCTGAGTGATGAAAAATGGTGATCAGGAGGGACGGATTTTTTTTATCCCATCCTCACACGAATAATGGATTATATTAAATACATCATTTTATATTGGGAAAAATATTAAAAAGACTTGATAAACCTGGATACGCTGTGATGCGACATGGTGACGTAATTTAAACAGTACAATGACATCACGGATCGGCTGGTACTGGTATGTGAGATACGTGGGTAAAATCAATGGAAATCCCGATCTTATGTGCAAGTAAATTCCATCTCACATACCTGTTCCAGCCCGTGGAAAGATAATAAAACGAACAGCCGCACGTATTGTTAAAATTACGTCATTTCATTCTGGAAGTCTTTTACGTGTTTTCCAATATAAAATGAGGTATTTAGTGGTGAGACAGAAAACGAATACATTGTTTGTTTGAGGATGGGAAAGAAAAATCTGTCCCTCACGATCACCGTTTGCTATCACTCGGCAAGCCTCGTCATGTCAATCATTGATCCTCGGGATTTATTTTTCTGTCCCACCCTCACACTCATGCTGTTATTACAGATGACGCCAGACTATTCCAATAGTCCTTAGGGAAAAAAAAAGAATACTTCAGGGCATCAATATAAGTCTGGAGTCTGCAATACTGTGAGCTGTGTGATGATCTGGTAGAACTTGTTTGCAAAAGTTATGGACATAAAGGAATTATAGCATTTGCATCTGCACTGTATCGGTAAGGTGTTTGCTTCGTTTGCTTTTCCATGGCGTCGAATGAAATAGATTCGATTGGAAATGGATTGAGCATGCACCAAATAGAAAAAAATAAATACGTAAAACCTTGAGCAGTTATTGGCAAAATAATACAATATAAACACTAATAGCAGAAAAACAAATGCCACACAAGTAAAGGTAAAATACAAAGAGCAAACCCTACATCGTTCACACAAAGACCTATACTGACGGGCTTTATAAACGCTACACTAACTTCCTGCTATATCTTACAAAAGACAGTTCAATGTAAACTTTCTTTGCTTCGATGATGTAATCGTGAAGTGGATTGTTCAGTCAACACTTAAGTTTTAATTGTACAAATAAAAACGACGACGTTATTGCTTAGTAAAGTAAATAGTCAGTGACACATTTCTTAAGTAGCAGAGTTTTTACGTCATCGAATAAACGGGTACGCACCGATTAACGTCAAAAAAGCATAACTGTTGTATCACAGACCTGTCAATCAAAATGAACGCCATTCCTCGATGATTTACAAAGTTTATGACACATATTTGATGCTTCTCATGTTTCTTGATTTAGAGAAGTAGGGGATCTTTCATTGATAAAATTTTGTCAAATGAAAGAGTTGACCCCCATCTCAAAGAATTCACGTTTCAAATGCTTAAATTAATCTGAAGTGAACAAGTTTTTCATGTTTTACTCACATCTGCACACTCTTTAATATACAACCAAATTAGACATACATTATAGCTGCTATCTTAGTTTATCATATGATGTCGCGTCTGGGAGTGAAATAACGCCATGCAATAGAATCGATAAATCACTAGTGGTTTACATCTGTTCGGTGAACGTTATTTGACGTCCATAACAACGTTGCGTACATAATGACAAAATAATCACGTTTTTACTCAAGAAATTGGATTTCAAAGTAATCTTTATGTCATATGATAAATAGAATCTAACATTCGAGCTCTGGTATTATTGAATTTATTGAACTCGTTGCGAAAAAAAGATAATATGCTCGGCAAGCCTCGCATTTATCTCTTTTCCCCAACTCGTTCAATTAATTCAATAAAACATGAGCACTCATGTATGATCCTCTATGTAGCGTTTTTAAAGCCCGTCAGTATGTAATAATATCATTAACCAAACACAAAAAGTAATTAAGAAACATAAACTGTTCTACTGTCCTGCCAGCCAAGAGTGACAGTGACGTCATGTTTTGTTTACAAAGTTATCGGGACTTGTGATTGATTAATCACTGGTGTATTAATCCTATCCACAGGATAGGATTAATACACAAGTTATCTATTGATAAGCGTTAGCTCAAGTTGAGTGTACACGTAAGTGTTTTACTTAGCAATTGTAAACAAAGTATTAAGTCACTGTCACTCTTGGTTGGCACGACAGTAGCAGCTTGAGCTCGATCTTAAAAGATCTCCCAAGTATTTCTTTGCACAAAGGTGATGTTAAACATTTACCTGTGTAGGTAAGCTATAATGACACACTTCAGCATGAAGGGCGTGTGCAGTCTGGTGCAAGTACCGGTTATTGTCTAAGCATTTGTTGGTATTTAGATTCCTGGCCTGAAATAGAATGATTTATTTTTTGAAATAAAAATGATTTTTTTTATGCTAAAAATTACCATATCAGTGGATTTGTACAATGAAAAGCTATCTCACTTCCAAATACTTTCCTGAATTTACAAACAACGTGCTGAAAAATAATCTTTTTAACCCATTTAAGCAGAATGGAATTCCCCACTATTATCAATTTGAACTGTCAATTTCCATTGAAAGAAGCCGCCGTGGTGTTGTAGATAAGTGCTATGCCTTGTAAACAAGGAGTCGCAGTTTCGATCCCCAGCTTCTCAAGAACCACTGTTATTCGAGCCCTCGGGTGTTCCTGTCATTAAAATTCACACACAGATCATAAACCCTCACGGTCCGGTACTGGTTACTACCCAGGTAAAGCCAAAAAAGTATTAAAAGGGTTGTTGGATGGCATAAGTCATTTTTATTCAAGTTTCATTGGAGCACTATGTTAACAGTGGACACCCTGATCAGACGATATCGCGTAGACTTTTTGGCTGCAGTATAGACCATTAAAGATGGCGGACATTAGAGACAGCAAATCGTGAGTACACTTTCATTTGCAGTATATTGCATATTTATTAACACCCAGCGGCCATTCATGGAGGCTATCACGCTAAGAAAAAAATGGATTTTATGATTTTCCTATTCCCCTTGGCGCCGTTAGATATGTTAAGCAAGAATTTGACAGAGAGAAATACGTGACTTTATTTAATGAAAGCATATAAGCATCCCTATTTGAGTTTACTCAAGTTTCAAGATTATTTGTAATGGCATTAGCACATTCATCCTTAAAGTTACACAGTACATTTAAGGTTAATTATTGTACTGGTGCCCAACCTTTGGATTTTCACCTACAGGTCGTAGTGAAACAATTCTGATAATAGACGGTCTAAGTGATTTATTCAACTTTTTATCGGTTATAAATGTCAAATATGTGATTTAATTGTTTGAAAACTGCCAGATGTATTTCCCACTTTGAATTTCTTTGTTGTATAGTGTTTCTAACTGAAAAAGCAACACCAACATAATCGCTGCATTTGCACAGAATTGTGGCGGTTTGGACAGCGATCAGAGTTTTATGTCACTGTCTGTTTAAGATAATGTCACAGATTGGACTTTGATATAGCCACGGTCTGGCTAAGAGAGTCACGGTATGGCTAAGACCATTTAACTGCAGAGTAAATGCATTTTATCACTTTAAATGCTAAATATTGTTTCTTTTCGCATTGATTTGAGTTGAATAATTTAATACTATGAGTAAATAAATATTACCGAATAAAAAAGTGTGTTGCACGATATAAAAAGTAATGTCTTAACCAGCACAAACTAATGTATCAACTAGGCAATTCACATGCTGGTTATTTTTATAATTTTAATTCTCATGGACAGTTTCTGGGCCATTACAAAAATGACGTCATCAATAGTAACGTGCATAGAGGTGAATATAATACATTAAAGTCAAAATGGCGTAAAAATATGCTCTGGATCAGGCGTTTTTAAAAGCTATGCATATCTCATGCTTTTGTGTGCTAAGACAGGAAATACAAATACTGAAAGTTTTAAAACGTTTTCTTGTCCAAAGTTTCCCAGTAAAAATGATTTAATACAATAATCTGATAATAGCGATGAAACATGCTTTACTGCTACATTAACATCTTCTAGTCCTCTGGGAGTGGTCAAAATCCTTGCTTTTTGTCTCAGGTTTCAGCACCACTATTGGGACCCAACAGATGATAATGCATAGAAATCATGTTTGATCCCTATGTTACATGTATTATACTTCACGCGAAACCTCATACAAACTTCCATAGATGAGCAACTGATATGGCCTCAGCAAATACTGCAACCCCACCCGCCTGACGAAAAGTCTTGGACCTGTGCATGTGAAAGATATATTTTGATTCATTCATATAAATAGTTCAATTCGAAAATAAAGGACTAGCCTTAGCAGTTACACTTTTTGCGGTATCAACTCCAACTCAATGAGACATTCCAATGAATACCAAAAAGTACAGGTCTGAAAGTCCAACATGCATAGCTATATACCTTTTTGGACTTAATATTAGTCTGGACTTTCATCTACTTCACTGCAACATGTTCGCTGCACCTGTAACAGTGGAAGTTCAGCCACCACCACATTGGATGCAAAGTTAACTTATTTTAGAGTGTATGTAGTAATTTTCTATTTTTGATACCCTGCTGAAAGTTCAGATGATATATTGGTTCTGGATATCAAGCAAGCGCACTCGTTTCTTTATTGGATTTACCACCTCCCTTGGTTTATAAATCCCATATTTCAAATAGAACGATTCAATGAACTGTATATATTACATGCATTCTGTTTAAGCCAATCGAAGAGAACGGTTGCGCTGTGGCAAGTCTCGTAAGGTGATGATGTCTAATTTTAACCCACATAGTAATATATCACCTTGTGAAACACAAGAAAAAAATGATGTGCCGCCATCTTGGAAATCTAGTTATTCTGTGTAAGAAATTTATGACTCAAAATGGATTTATATAAATTCTGAAGCTGGAGACGATATGACTAAGCAAGGAGAAGTTTCTAATGGGATTATATATTTCTTTGGTTAAATAAGAAGCTACTAACGAATACAATTGAGCTAGCAGAACATGCTGCTCCGACAGAAATATGGAGATCTGAATCATATGAATTCTTTATGAAATAGGCTACCTAGTCCACTATAAAACAATCAAAAAGTGTGGCTGAAGACAAAACCATCCGCAAAATGTGCATATAGGAGGACTTTGTGGTATCAAATAATCAACAAATTAACAATAGAAAAATGATGACTGGGGCAAAACTGGGTCCTACCCAATCAGGCATTTTGAAATTTCTGTTAACTAGACAAATTCCTTGTTTCCGATGAAACAGGTTTGGTGATGGTGTTTATTGTTCTTGGTTTTTTCAGAGAAGGGTCGCAGTCAGAAGGGTAAAGTCAGATAACTTCGTACAGCGGACATAATTGGACACATTACTTTGCATTTACAAACAGTGAAAGTTTTGGATGATACAGGCCGTCTCATCAGGATATTCACTGTGTGCTTAGATAATTTATTTTTTCAGTTCTAATAATATATGAGTGAAACAAAGTCACTGTCCCAAAACATTACCTGACTTTACCCTAATGCTTTTTGAGAGAGAAGCAATTGACAAATTTAAGCAAACAAAACCAGTTGGCAGTTTCATAAATCCCTTGTCCATAGGAAACAAAGCTTTTGTTAGTTTTTCAGAACTTCTTGTTTTCAACGAAATGTAAGCGGAAGAACAGAGGAAATAAGAACTAATTTTATTGAGAATCAGATGTTGACCCTGCGAAAAATCATTAGCAGCATATACTGGGGACATTGTAATTTAGATTGGTGTTTCTTCAAAATGCAGCTACTGTTTAGAGCTTGCTACCAACAATGGACAAAGAGGAAAATAAATATTTCATTTGACGTTCAAAGTAGAACAAGTGTTTAATGTTTCCTCCTGGCTCTGGTTATGAAACATTTTCAAGCGCAACTTGACTGAGCATAGAATTTATCATGCTAATTAGCCATTTTAACATTTATAAGCAAGACTTACGTGTAATACCTGATAGTTTTATTTAAAACAAAAAACAACTTCATTCCTAAGTATTTTTAGATTTTATGAGCATTTGAAACTCCATGCTCAGTTCAGTTGAGCATGAAAAAAGTTTTATAACCTGGGATGATTTTATTCTCCATATACACAAGCTTCTAGATTAAATACTAATTTTATTATTTAACAAAAATATATGTTTATATGGGTACTCAAAAGATCCGTCCCAATCCAAATAATGAAATTTAAGCCTAACAGGAGCTATGCATATTTAATCTGAATCGAGTCAATCTGCATAATTCGACGGATTTTTTTGTCATTGAGGAGAGGAATGGCATCTTTTTGCTGTATAAAAGTTAAAAACTCCACCAGTGATTGTGGTGTTTCCTTGAAGTATATGTGACATGTGTCTGTGCGCAGACTGGCGCTTATATGTTATAGCTTGGCTATGATTTGTGGGGGATTCAATGTGAAAATATGGTTCGTGAGGAGCAGCAGGCGGTGAGGTCTGTAAAGCAATATCAGACTTAATGTTATATTCTGTACTTATGAGAACTGTGGCATTTTTTTCTGCTGCTGTTCATTAAGCTTAGAGTATGAACAAATACTCTTTAGATTTTTATGGCCACTTATTTGAACTGTGGCAGTAGGAGCAAGCCCCATATCATTGTATTTTTGTAGTAAGTGTTGTGAGAGGCACCATCGTTAAAAAAAATGGCACGAATGATTGCCTTTTTGACATTTACATTTTGTGTTTATATTCAATACCGGGGAGTTCAGGGGAGTCACGGACAACCGCGAGAATCGCTCACACCTCTACCACTACGGACTGCATGATCTACTGTTCTTGCCAATAATGACGGCATGGGGTCTGCCCTGGTGTATGGACTTCAGTTACCTGTCAGCCTTCTTCAAGACCAGTCGAGTTAATCTCCTGCTTAGAAGATAAAGGTAAGTAACTCATACATACACACACTAGGCCATTCGCAAAAATGGACTTGCGAATAAACAATTGGCGCCCACGATTGCTAATTTGAAAAATGTGAATTAGTGTTAACTCATTCCTGGGAAATTTGGAGCCGAATTATTGTATTTTTAAGGTAGGTGAAATTATTTTACATTTTCTCTCTATCTTTCATAAATTTAGGCATATCTCTCTATTCTCGCCCTCAATTTTGGTATTTTCATTTTTGTATTGAGTTTTAAGTTCGGATATCATTATCTTATGGTTTTATGATTATTATTTTTTGTATTTTTCCTTTCGGCCCAAGATTCACCACATAGCTCCATCTGCGATTGACGCGGGTGAGTCTATTTTCTTTTTTTAGGATAGCGGAGGTCGAAATTCTGAATTTTCAGGTAAATTTAATTTATTCTGCTTCATTTTTCATTAGTTTTCCCGTTTATTTAGTTAAGGTATCGGCTTTTGATGTTTTCCCCAGCGTGAATATCTCTCTTTCGGATTTTCAATTGTTTTTTCTTCGCTTCTTGCGGTAATCATCTTTGTATTTCTTTTCAACCCACTTTTCTTGTTACAATCGAAAATTATAATTACCCGACAGTATATGTTTTTTGTTATTTCATTGTAAATCCCACTCTCTAAATTTCTAATTATCTCTAAATATATATAGATATAAACATGCCACCTGAATCCCAACCCAAGTGTGGTTGTGAGTGGTTTCACCACCGTTCAAGAGACTTATTGAGTGAGTATGACCCTGTCATAGAAAGTACTCTTGCTGGTATCTCAACATTTTTACATATAATGGATGGGATGATAGACAGGCAAACGGATCATATTAAATCTCTGGGTTAAAACCAGTTTTAAAGGTGGGATCAGCAGCGAAATCCAGTTTGACAAATTAGTTGAGGCTTTGTCTGCTGATGGCATCTGTTTAGCAAGCGGTTTTGTAGCTCCTTCATCACCCATAGATGAATACATTATATCTGTGGGTGATGAAATATCTGACTTTGTCTCTGGGAGTGATGAGCCCATTACCAGAGGTTAGGACAGACATAAGTCCACAGAGCTGGAGCTTTCAATTTTATGTGCCGATGCAGACAGCTCTACCAGACAATGACTTAATTAAACTATCATCTGCAGATGACACAGCAGATAAAAAGTCAGTGTTGTCTAAAGTGATCAAAGTTCTAACCTTGCCCCTGGTAATAATCCGTCCAAGACCAGAGGTAAGGCCAGACACAGGAAAGTTAAAAGGGGCACCAGGCCACGGCCGCTTTCTGTTTTAAACGGTACACATGTGCCCATTATTGTAAAACATCTTGTCAACAGACCAAAGGGCCGTAGAAAAGTAATGGCTGCCCATCACTACAGGCTTAGACCAAGTAGGGGTTCAACGGTTCCACACTTGCTGAGAAAGACGCAGCCTAAATTCAAAGTCTTTTTCAACATGGGCCCCATCTTTAGGCAAAAGGGTCGCAAGAAAGCGATGGTGGCTCACCAATACTGGCTGAAACCAGGTGAGGACATGACCAGCCCTCTCTGGCTGAAGCACCAGCCCAAAGATACTTATAGCAACAGAGCTTCTTTTGGCCTGTGTTGGCCAAAAGACCCAAGTATCAACAAGGCAAACAATTAGATAAATTTTATTTTATTTTTAATACATATGGCCGATCGCACCAAACGAGGATATTGTATGTTCAGGGCAATGTGACGGTTCCATCTATTGACATATTTGTCATTCAGATGACATGCACGGTAGTGGCAACACTGCTGTTGCGCCATCTCAGATTTATTTTTAATCCACTTGCACGGTACCTTGAGTGGCAAGTGCCATAATTGTTACTGGATTTACCTGACAAGCATTTTTTTATGCATGCGTTATTAATTATTCATAGTTTTTATATATGAATTGTTAGCTAGGGGCGGGAACAGCTCATCTGATCCCTTTCAAATAAGTCCTTTTTAGATCCTTTGTGGCCTGTGTAAGGGTAGCTAGTCTGGATGACCAAGTTGACCATCTATCCCGCTTGCCACATTCTTCAATATGTTGGTTCCGCCAGAATGACATGCACATTTTATCTTAGTGGACTGCGAGCATGTCCACCGCCACTATAGTTTTTATTATGTTTTGTCAGGGAAATCGTATAGTTAATTTTGTCATGTAAATTTGTAATATTCAGTATCAAATACACATTTTTAACGATAAGTGCTAAATTTTGATTAGCACACATCGATCTCATCTAATTTTCTTTGTCATATACATTCATTATAAAAAGTATTATTATTTTTAAAAATCTAGTCATTTCATGACATATTATAAAAATGCATATAATCCATTATTATCACATTCACATTTCTATGGTTTTGTATTTAATCTAATAATCATTTTCATGGAAAACAAGAATAACAAGTAGTATAAGTTAAAATTCATTTTTCATTAAATTTATTTTTCATTCATAATTTTAAAACTACTGATAATATTTTTATATATTTTTATTGTAGATAACTACCATCATGTCAGCAAACAGGGGAACTGTTCATCCTGTGGCGATTACACTGCCAATTTAAGGCGGCATGCTCTTAGGACCCATAGGCCATGGTATATGGATCCTTCGACAGCCTGTGTAGACTGCTAGCGTGGTGAAAGGTGTCCGATAGACGTTGAGCGTTTCCATGGTATGCATCAGGGGATCTTTGATGATTACTTGCTTGAGGCCTGGGATCTCCTCATGAATGGAATTTATCTGTTCATGGCGAGAGAGTTGGGTCTCGGGGGTATCCATGAATTGCTGGGGTATGTGGTAATGCACAACCTCTACCCAAACATTTTTGTTTCTCAGAAGAGGAATTATTTTTCTTCAGAGATTTTGATAGGAGATCATGCCTGGTACTAGTGACCCCACCTAGTAGACTAATTGTGCTTTTGAACTTTTCTGTTTATACCAGATTATTAGCCCAACTTTGTCCAGCAATTCGTTCAGAAGTTCTCTCGGTACATCAATATATTCAATCGATTGGTTCCTCGCTTTCTTATGGACATGCTAAAATGACAGTGGAAATCATTGTTTCACTTTTTCATTTGGATGGATTCTCCACAAAACATTTCACTACTTTGTCGGATCTGGAGCGCTTGATAAATATACCTTTTTTCGCTGCATTGTGTTTCGCGATTCAGCGTTTTGTCTTTCCATCTCGTTGGTTTAAGATTGGTAGGCAAATGGCAGGCGAACTAAGACTGGGTATCACTCTTGGAATTCACCCTCATACGCTGGCCAAAAATCGTCCCCAAGATGGAATTTCAACAGCTTAGAAGGAAACTGGAGGAATATCCAAGGCGATAGGTATTGGCGAAATTGGTATCGATCATACTACTAGTTGCAAATATTCCGAGTCACATGACAATAGTCCGGCAGATGCAGGGTTGGACCTGGATTTGTGGTATAAAGAAAATATTTTAACTGATTATGATAGTCAACACACTCAAACATCAGAATCCAGTTGATGCCACCTTGTCACCATTGGGCAATTCTTAGAATTTACAATGGCGGCAAAGGGGGATAACTCCATTTTACAAACCTACAGTAACAGGCCTGTACTGGCCATAAGTCTGCATTTTCATGTCAGAAAGAGTCATAAAATGTTACCCATGCACCATATTGAAGTGAGGTTGGACTATCACGGGTCTTACATCAAATAAAAATAAAAATGGCATCCAAGATGGCCACCAAAACTATAAAATTTGATTTTTGTCCATATTTGTGCTATTTTGACACTGTTATGAGTTAAAAATGGTGTTAAAGAAGTGCATCATCATCATCATCATCATCATCATCATCATCATCATCATCATCATCACCATCATCATCATCATCACCACCACCACCACCATCATCATCATCATCATCATCATTTTATTTTATTTTTATACAATATTTCCAGAGGGTTGCACCTTTAGCTAGTTTAGCCAGTCTACCAAGTGGCCCTTTATAACATATATACACATATATACAAAAACAATAATTCATAAAAATACAATATACATTATGTCATGTGCATATCGCACAATTAAAATAGACGAGGATGCGATAAAACATGTTACCACGTATAAGATTATATGACACGAAACTAAGAATAAAATCTCTAGAAACATTAAAAGAGAGAAGGGAATTGACTAAAATTAAGAATTGCACATCGACCCATGTATAATATTTCTCTATTACATTTCTTGGTAAATTTGTTTCATAAAAAGTTTGCTTCGTTAAAAAGAATATAAGACGTGAAAATATTTTGTTCGTGTGGTTATCAGATAAATACACATGTCGCTTTGATTTATCTGGAGCTGAAATAGATTACCTGTACATAGGTATTCTACCGCTAGGTTGTCTAGACGTCGGCTATTAGATATGCAGTCGCGCGTGATACTGCACGTGATAAGTGCGTTATATATTCTATAAGAATGTACGACAGTTAGGTCAGTCAGTACAGTCCGTGCTATCAGTGCTCTGACCATTTGATCGCTCGTGCTGGGTTAGAGCGTACACATACTTAAATAATAGGATGGTCTTTTGTTATATAGAATTTTTAAAAGGCGCCGTTCCTCGCAATGCGCTCTGTAGACGACTTCGCACCAACGCCGCTGCAATAACAGCTGCGTTGATTCGGCGCCGTCACGACAGAGTGCATTTTGTTGTAACGGCTAGTAGCTAAATAATTGAAGTTTTATATTTTGCTTTATCTGTGGTATAATCGGTGAGGCAGGAAAATATATGGATCAAATACTGTAGGAAAAGCTGACATTCAAACATAGTTTCTTAGGCAGGTTTTAAATGCGTTTAAGGAGCTTTTTGTCCGTATGTCCTGCGGTAAGGAATTCCATATTTTTGACGCAGAGTGGGAGAAAGAGCGGTCATATAGCGCAGAACGTGACCTCGGTATGCACAAAAGTCCATTATCGGATGACCTTAGAGAAAACGAATGTTTTTCTGATAAAGGCGTTAACAAATTTGAGATGTACGAAGGTGTCAGATTATTTAGAGCTTTATATGTAAGTATTGCCTTGTTGTATAGAAGACGCTTTGGTACAGTTAACCAACCTAATGTTTCGAACATTAATTTCGAGGGTGTTGCAAAGTCTGTTTTCAATATTATTCGCGCTGCACGTTTCTGTAATTTAGAGAGCCGTTCTATATTTGAACTAGATGTTGTTCCCCAGGTATTGCAGCCATAATCCAGTAGAGGTGAAATATAGCTTTGGTAGTATACCTTTTGTATGTTTTGAGGCACGTATGCTGATATTTGTCTAAGAAGCGAGATTTTAGAAGATAACGTTGAACAAAGGTGGTCTATATGTGAATTCCAAGAAAGATGGTCGTCAATAAAAATGCCAAGAAGTTTTTGCGTAGACACTTTGTCTATTGTGTGGTTTTCAGTTCTTAGGACAAGTTGGTATTCATCTTGGACGCGCTTTTTCGACCCTAATACCATATACTTTGTCTTGTCATAATTGATTGGCAATTTATTTTGTTTACTCCATGAAATAGCTACTGAAAAATCAGATTGTAGTTCAGTATTTATTGCTTCTATATTTGGATTACTGGTATGGGCGGTGGCGTCGTCAGCAAAGAAGTCTGCTTGACAGTGCTTCAACAAAAGTGGCAGGTCATTAATAAACAGTAGAAATAGGAGCGGCCCCAAGATTGATCCTTGTGGAACCCCTGATCGTATAAGAGAACGAATGGACATTCCTTGGCCACTATCAATTGTTTGCTGACGGGACTGAAGATAAGATGTGAACCACTGAAGAGATGAGCTTCGGATTTTATATACAGATAATTTTTGGATCAAAATATTGTGATTAACTAAGTCAAAGGCCTTCCTAAAGTCAATGAACAATGATCCAACAATATCACCCTTGTCGATACATGCCATCCACTGGTCTATTAATTTGACCAGTGCAGTTTGGCAGCTGTGCCTTTGAGGAAAGCCTGATTGGGTTTCATGTATAAGGCCATATTTATTCAAATATGCCATCAAGTGTTTGTTAACATGTCTTTCAAATATTTTTGAAATAGTTGGTAGTATTGATATGGGCCTGTAATTAGCTGGGTCAGATTTACTGCCTGTCTTATGAATTGGGAAGACCTTTGCAAGTTTAAGCTGGTCAGGAAACCTCCCTGTGAGTATACTCTTGTTTATTAGGGCTGCTATACTTGGTGAGAGTATATTATCTATTAGTTTTATTATTCTAGGCCCAATACCATCTAGACCAATTGCTTTTGACGAGTCTAGAGTAGAAATGATACGACAAACCTGCTCTGGAGTAATAACAGGTATTTTGAAAAATGTGTTGTTTGGCACCTTACTGTCGACAAAGTGTTTTAATTTAGTAAAATCAGTCTCTAATTGTTCACTTTCAACATCTTTGAAAATTTCAGAAACTGAGGAAAAATATTCATTTAATTTGGCGGCAATATCTTCAGATTTTGTATATCGTGTGTTGTTATAAATTATCTCTTCTGGTAAGCCTGAGATTGAGCTTGAGTTTTTATTATTGACCTTTCGAAAATGTTGCCATATCGTTTTCGTGTCTTTTGATTTTGTTATTGTTTCTGAAAAATGATTACGTTTTGCTTTCCTAATTAAGTCCTTCGTTTTATTACGGAACATCTTATATTCAGACCATTGTTTTCGTCTTTTAAAATGATCTCGTTTTTTACGTGCAAGTGCAATGTCTTGATTGTACCACTCTGGAAGTTTTTTTAGTTTTGACTCGTCTGGTTCTACAGGGAGCATGGTGATCAAGGTGCTTTTTTAATATATTATACCAAACTGAAATGTCTTTATTTATGTCTTGCTCATTTACAGTGAAATTGTTTAAATCGATTGATAGATCTGCTTTTAAAGATTCTTCATTAAAGCTTTTAAAACACCGATATCTGGTTGTAATGTGTTTAGATTTACGGATTTTATTGCTTAATTTTCTCGTAAAACATATGGGGAAGTGATCACTTATAGAAAGCAATGGTACAAAACTTTCTATTATAATTTCTGGATTGGTGGAGTAAATGTGATCAATAATAGTCGAGCTGGATTCAGTGACTCTTGTTGGTTTGGATACTAACTGTGTTAAATCAAACAATTCTATGAGATTTTGCCACTTCTTATTCAAATTTATGCCAAAATCAAAATTAAAATCGCCCATTAAAATTAACTCTAGTTCAGTTGTCTGCGCTATAGACAGCTCTTCCTCAAACAGATCTATCCACTCAGAATTCGCGCTAGGAGGACGATAAACTGTGCAGATTAAAAAGGGCTTAGCATTTGGTAACCTTATTTCAGCCCAGAATGTTCCGATGTTTGAAATTTCAATATCGTTTCTACTTTTGCAGTTGATAGAATTGCGAGTATATAAAATTACACCTCCTCCTGCTTTGTTCTGTGTGTCTGACCTGTCTTTACGCAAAATATCAAAGTCATCTATTGCGATCTGATCATCTGAAATAAAAGGAGTCAAGAAGGTCTCACACATACCAAATATATCCGGGCAATTGTCATGTGCCATTGAGATGCGTAGTTCGTCTATTTTTGGGACAATGTGATGAACATTCAAGTTGCAGATATGAAGACCCTTTGATTTGAATATCAAGTCAGTAGGTAGACTGTGATCTATTTCAGATGACAAATCGGACAAGTTTATACAGTTAGCTTCCTCATTGTTGGGAATAGAGCGTTTTTCACCAGATAAACTGGATATACCAGAGTTAAGAATACATGTGTTTGCACTTTGCTCTTGGTTTGTGTCAGAAACACTGTCCTGAATGGATTCGCTGACCGAGTCTGTAACATTAGTATCAATATTAAGGTAAGAGTATCTGTTTTTTATTGAAACAAAATTACCATTGTGCACTACTGGATCTTTTTGGCATTGCTTTATGCATCCAATGTTATCCTACCATGATCTGTATCCATTAAGGTCAGTGTTTCTGCCGTTATACCAACAATCCGTTGTACTGTGACCATCTTTCGACAAATGTGACAGTATTGTGATCTGTTTTGAAAGTGTGTCTTATAAGAGGAGTTATAAGACTGGCTATGATGAGAGTATCTCCTCCTGACTGAATTAGAGGATTTGAAATTTTTGTAATTTTCACCAGGAGCTGTGACCCTGTGAAGGACATCTATGTTTTTCAACATTTTCTTAATCCCAAAGGAATTAGGGTGGACCTTATCCCTGTGGAAGTTAGAATCTGCCAGATCACCTGAGGCAAGTAAGAACCCATTATAGCTATCTACAAAGTCTATTCCTTGATCTTCGCACATAGTCCTTAGGCGTTCATTGTATGGGTTAAGGTTTACACTAGCTCTGGGCAACAGGCCTGATACTATGATATGGCGGTTTTCAGAGGTTAGGTCATTTATAAGTGAAGTATAACTGTCACTAAACTTGTCCAAATCAATACCCTGATCAGCATCATTCCCGCCTACATGAATAATAATAGTCTCACATTTGTCAATATTGAATTGACGAAGCTTACTCTGTAATGATTTTATCGTTGCACCCGGAAAAGATCTTACAGCAGTGTTCTTTTTAAGTTCATTAACACGGATATTCTTAAAAATGGAGCTTCCAACTAATAAGGTGGATTGATGAATGGTCTTTTTGTGACTTTGAGAATCTGTTAAGTCAATTGTATCAACTGTTTCATTTCCCTTATCACTGTATCTGCTAGGTAGCTTATTATTTGCATTTATCTTTGTATTATCAGTCCTTCTGGTGTTTTCTTTTCGATTGTTTGATTGTTTGTCTGAGCTCTGAACAGTTCTTCTATCATTCGAGCTGACGTGAATGGTCATTGATTCATCATCCGTATTTTCATCGATGGAATTGTTATTTGACTTCACATGCTTGTTGTTTTGTGAGTCACAGTGTACTTTAACTTTATCATAGATTAATGCTGTTTTATTCAAAATTTGGCATGTTTTCTGATCCAGGTTTGTTTTCAGACTCTCTGACGCATCACTCAAAGATTCTAGGGTCTCGGAAGCTCTCCTATCGTTGCAATCTATACGTTTACTCAATGCAGTTAGTTTGTCATTTATATGTCCTATACATGATGTAACTTGTTCTGATAGGTTTTGAATTGCTGCTGTAATAGATTTGGTAGACATTTTCAGTTGCTCTACGTCAGATTTGATATCTATTATATTTTCTTGAAGTCCTTGTGGGATTTGACGACAAGATAGGCACAGCCATACACCAACCGGTTCATCTTCTTCTAATCCTACACACTGATCATGGAACCATGTCATGCAGAGTGAACATCTGGTCATAGGATGCGACTTTCTTGACTTAGATTTGACTGTGCATGTATTGCAGCACTTTTGACTCATGTTGGCTTTAGTTTGCTTTTGCTCTAACGCATTCTCTATGGTCACTGGCTGTTTAAGCAGAGTAATACTGTCATTAAGTGCATGGGTACTTTCATCTGTGAATGACTTTGATAACTCGTGAAAGTTTCTTTCATCATCTTTGTCATTCTGGTCAGTTTGATTGATTTCAGTCGGTAGGATCGAACACTCATTACCAGTATTCAATTGAACACTATTTGAACATAGAGTCGCATCCAGGTCTCTTAGAATAGAATCAGACAGTATATTTGGGGCTTTCTTTGTCACTGTTGAAGACTCCCGTGCTCTTTTGGCGAGTATTTCATTGACTTTGTTGTTTAACGCATTGGATATATATTGTGCTGTCTCTTTTAATTGAGCCTTGTCATGAGAAGGCAGCATGTCTGACATATCATTTAGTACCAGCTTTTTATATTCAGTTTTCTTAAAGTTTTTTTGTTCAGTATATGACAGGTTAGACACTATTTCAATGTATTTCTGTTTTAGCGTATCCTCCACTTTCATTAACTCCGGGTTCGATGCCATTTCTATGATATATAGGACAACTCTCTTCTATTAATCATAACAGTCTATACCGAGTTAGCTCCCTTGTCTATAGCAATCCGGCGTGACCCGTCTTCGTAAGTGGTATTCAGTTCAATAAACGTGAATTATGGCCTCAGGGCGGGTTAGTATGGCCTTATATAATAAGTGTCTATTGTTATAAAAGAGTGTTGTTTGTTTTTTTGCAAAAACATGATATTAAGATTGAAGACTCACTGTTTATACAGAAGATACTAATAGTCCGTATGTTATTGCACAATTACACAAAATTCCAGTTCCAGATACTATTTAAATCACTAATTATTGTTAATTTTTTAACACTGCACATAAACCCGTTTGTTTATAATAATCATCATCATCACTAATGCTTGTACAACATATTGAAGCTTACATTTCCTCACAGAATGGTAAATTGTCAACACACTCTTTGGCAGTACTTGTTACTAAACCTACAAGTTCAAATCAATCTAAATATCCAGACAATAAAGAAGCTACTAATAGAGTTAATAAGAATGATATGACGAATCCAATAGGCTATAATAACTATGTTGAACGTTATAACGATCCTGTAAAACCCAATATGCCAATACATGCAATGCAGCTAACAAGACTGTTATGTCTTTGAGAAAATGCCAGAGACAGCAATAGTATCCACAAGAGCACGGGAAATGGATTTTTTGTTACTGAAAGAGATGTCAGATGTATAGCTTGTCTTGGTAAGGACACTCTTATTGGTTTAATTAATCATCTTGACCTAGTTCCATAATATATGAAATTTGCTTTGACAGAATATATCGTTTTCTATGGCAAGTATCTCGTATGATCGAGTCATGGGAGCGTGAAGGTTAAGTGGCTCTTCCTCTCGGTTTGTGATTGTGGTATTTCCTGATCTAACTTTCTTCCTTTTTTGTAACCGCGGCGCGATTATTTGGCTATGACTATCAATATTGCTTCAATGGCAAGGATCTTGTATGTTCATGTCATTGGAGGAATTACGCGTTCACAGAGATATTTCTCGTGTTTTGTTGGTGTAAGTTGTTCAAGTGTATTTTGCATAATAATTATTCAATTTATTAAAACATATATTTTTCTGGTTTTTCAGACCTCGGATAACAAAACAGTATTAGTAAGTTTCATGTAGTGTACTGTTACTTTGTAGCAAGTAGCTACCCCATGCTGGTTGATTTTATTTTCATTTCCTTTTATATTTTCCAGAGGTAAATAAAGTGAGCCTTAGATCACAGGGTTGACATAATTTTGTATAAGTTTCGGTAACCCTTTTATTCCAAAAATTGTCTAAATTATCATTTTCATTTGACCATTATGTCCACTTTTAGTCAAAGATAAAAACTCTAGTATCTACTTATATATTTGACTCGAATTCTTCATACATATTGTAAAACATTCTGTAAAATTTTCTTAACTCTATGTGTATCAATGCATATGCATACTCAAATATTCATAAATATCTAATTATGATACACCTATTGCATATTTATGTACTATCTCAAAATACCTGTGATATTTCAATCTTTCAGCGTATCTAAAATTCTATGTTTTATTTTGTAAAATTCATGCCACTTGACACTGCAGTGATATCTGGAGAGAATTTGCTTATTATCTTTTCTCTTAGTCGCTTTTTCCGTTTCGTAGCCATTTAGTTGCTTTTGCGTTCTCATTGCCTCTAGGACCTACTCTGAAATTGTAGTAAAAAGGTCACTAGCTGACTGTTCCCCCACACAGGTATTGTCGTATATTGTGATTGTCTCTGTTGTGTTTTTTTTGTATTGTAGTATAAATGTCCATATTGTAGATTATTCAGGTAGCAGATATTCCGTCGATATACATACGTAAATACATGAAAAGATCTGCTTCTATCATTCATAATTCATCAAAGTTGTTAATACCATCACATTGTAAACGCACTATCTGCATAACTCATAAAATTGTAAATTCCACTACCCATCTAAATTTTCAGACTCATTATCTGTAAATGTCCCTGTTCTATTTGTCTTTTATGTTGCATAAATATACATTTCTATAATTTTAAAATAAGGCAAATTAAGGGAACATTTAGCTTGATCATCTTTTACCAAATTCATCATTCAGTAATATCAAGGCCACAAACCGAATTCTCAGGCATTTTAGTCATTTTAAGAGCATGTTTTAAGTAAGGCTTAAGTACCATACGCCAGGGACTTTCAAAGATGGGGTAGAGAGTTGTGAGAGCTGTTACCAGGGAGTTCCGGGTAGTCACAGACAACATTGAGAATCGCTCACGCCTCTACTACCACAGAATCCATGATCTACTGTTCCCACCAATAATGACATCATGTGGTCCGCCTTGGTGTAAGGACTTCAGTTACCTCCAGCCTTCTTCAAGACCAGTAGAGTTTATCTCCTGCTTAGAAGATATAGGTAAGTAACTCACACATACACACACTATGCCATTCACAGCACAAGTGTTTCCTGACACTATGGATTGTAAGTTTAAGGCCATCACTGAGTGCTTGGCATTTTGCCTTTATATTAGGAACAAGCTTGTATAGTAGGTTTTTACCTAATGGGCAGTTCTTAAACCAACAGTTGCCTGGGTTACTGGGGCTTCTTTGATGGTTTAAGGCTAAAAAGAATGGGGCATCGGGCCTGTCCATTTCTTTCGGCCTGTTCTGTCGAAACACTTTATAGGCCTCCATAGGGCATCTTTTGTTGTCTTTATTATTCCAAACTTTTGGTTTAAATTTTCTTATGTCCTTTGGTCCCCGCCCACTCTTGTTTTTGTTTGTCGCCATCCTCATCTGTGCATAATTTAATGTTACCAAATTGCAATTTCCTGGGCTCCACGCCGCCTCGCATTCCTAAAACGAATGAATTAGATAGGTGCAATAAATTTGTGACTTGAACTGGGTTCTATATCCCGATTTGTCCGCATTTGAACAGCTTGTCAATGTCCGAGTTAACCCATCACTTTCATCAGGCTTGCTACCATAACATTGAGCCTCAAGCCCTTTTTTTTTGGCTTCCAGGGCCTCATTTGTATGTGGAAACAAATCGAGCCATGACATGAGATTTCCAAAAATGTGGTATATGCGACCTGCAAAGCCCCAGATCAGCCTGCGCATACGCGCAGTCTGATCAGAGCCTTTGCTAGTCGCTTGAATATTCTATGAGTGTTAAGCTACTGACCGAACATCATTTGGAGTTTCTAAGTTTAAAAGGAGGCTGCACATGCTCGTCTGAATTAACGCTTGTCAAAATGCCACATTGTTGGAAATCACATGTCGCGGCTCAATTGTTTTTAATAATTGTGTGTGGATATCTACTTTCTTTCAAGTAACGACCCAAACTGGAAAGGAATCCTCGGATTGAGAAAGGCTCATACTCCTCACCGTACTGTTTCTTCACAGTAATCAGGAAATGTCCAAATAATGTTTCTAGCTCAATGGGCTGAAGAGATTCAACTGGTCGATTGTATCCCCTTGCAATGAAGAATGCTTTGAATAGACGCATATCAGATTTTGTTGTTTTTTACTAGTGTTTTCATTTTTTGTTCAGCAATAAACCTGGTAATCTATCCATCCCCTATTGTTATTTAAACCTGGTTTGACCCAAACCTTGAATCTTGGTGTCTGGTGGAACTGGCGGGCCTATTCTACCAATTTCTTCAAACTCAGACAGTGATAGGATCTCTTCTATCTGCTGTGATGATATGGTGTTAAATAAATCTGCCATCTTCTTTGAATTCTAAAATATTCTTTGTTGTGGCAAACATACCTGTTTTTACAGATAACAATCTAGAAAGCAGAAGACTTTCTTTATTTGTTTACATTTTATTGCGATACCTTTTGCGGTCAGTGGACTGTTCTAAAATATTGATTACAAGGTCAAGATCTAGATCAATCGTAGACTGCTTCCTTTGTGATCAGGAAAAATTAGTTCCAGCTAAAGAGATTTATTTCCCTCTAGACTTACAGGTTCTGTTGTTGTTGACTTGTTGTTTATTGTTACTACCATTATGAGATTCTGTAATTGTTCTATGTTTTGTTGTACGTTTCTTTATGTCCCTTCTAGTTTTGCAATTTTCTTGATGGGGAAGAGAGAGCTGGTTGCTTTACTTATTTTGTCTTCCTGTCGTCGTGATTTTTGTGTGGCTCTTCCTCGCGGTGCCATGGGTTAGTCTGCAGTTTGTGATTGTGGTGTTTCCTGATCATACTCGCTTACTATTATTACAATAAATACAGATTTCATTTGCTTGATAAATCATGGTCCCTGTCAAGCATGTAATATAAATGATTTAAGTTCATATGAGATGAGTCGAAGGAGAACATAATAAGTATTATCATCTAGTAGACCAAGTTTGTTAAATGTTTCCTGGGTCAAAATTGGTCCCGCTATTGGGTCATATGTGTGACAAAGGCTTATATAGGCAAAACGAACTCTTGTATCAAACTGCTAGACAAATAAGTTTTATATTTTGTATGTAGCATCACGTAGTGGTAATTTATTAAGTTTGTTCATATGATGGCCCTGTGGCTAAATGTACAACTCTCTGGCCAAACATTTTATATATTTTTATTTATAAAAAAATAAATAGTATCTCCCCGTCTGAAACTCAAATGACTCACACACTTACATTAGGTATGCATCATCACTAAGTTGTTCGCTACCAGGTTTGGTCACTTTGTTTAAAGCATTATTATCATTTATGACATGAGGCTTCCTCAGGGTTCAATGGGTTGGTCTTCAGTGTTTAGTTGTAGCATAATGACCATCTGGCATAAAAACCCACCCTGGGGGTTAGACTTCTGACCACATGTTCAGGTTTATTTAAAGAAACCATTAACATCGTTTTGTTTAAAACCATAAAAGGCATAAAGCGTTCATATTCTGAATGCCGAATAACTTAATATTGCAATTACTTTTTGGTAATGCCTGATATTCTGATATTTTCTTTTTTTTTGGGGGGGGGGATGAACAGTCGATGCTAGGTCCAAGCCTTCGTATCAAGACTAAAACTAAGAGCAAGATTATAGGAGCGCAGTGGCTTAGTGGTAGAGTGCTTGACTCGAGATCGAGGGGCCACGGGTTCGAGCCTCACCAGCGTAACTGCGTTTTGTCCTTGAGCAAGAACATTAATCCTAGCTTATTACTGGTTCAACCAAGGAAGACCAGTCCATTTATAACCGAAAGATTGTTGATGGCACGTAAAGAATCAAATCAAACAAACATAGCAAGATAAATTTGGTGCTCAGCTGAGTTGAGCATGAAAAAAGTTTTATAACCTTGGGGCCTGGTGTTTAACTGAACTAATAGCCATTTCTCTACTAACGGTTTGCCAGCTGCGAAGGTATTCTTTTTTTTCAAAAAGCTGATAGTGAAAAAAGTCATTAGACGACAAAATCATGCATTATTTCCCAGTAGGCTAAAGGGTAAAAATAACTTACCGAACCCCAGGCTCTGACATCTTGGTTATACACACACAATTCAGGCCATATATGTTCAAGATACCACGAAAATGGTTTGCACTTTAGTCTCTTCTTTAGGTCTAATCTCTCTGTCAAATCCCCAACATCCATGTCCTGTATTTGAATATATAGAGGATGTTTACTTTTTGAATTGAATACCAAATATATTTCATCGAGTGTGTTGAAAAAATCTGTATTTTTTACGAGTGCGCCAAAGGCTAATTTAATAAATTTCATATGAAATGAGCACTCTTGTAAGATCTTCTATTTATATATCTGCATACATGTATGAAAGCACCATTGACCTATCATATTTATGTAAACATTTAGGAATAGATTTGAGTACTCGAATCTATTCCTAAATGCTTACATAAATCGCCATACACATACTGAATACTTGAAAATGGTCTAATTCTATAGTACTTTAGGCATATGGCATGTTTTTATATATAGTATTAACGCCCATATCTACCACTTCCAGTCTATGAAGTACCGGCAATACGCGTAAATACCACCAAATCGACGTATACATTTACCAGTGTGCATCTGAGCCTGGTCGCGAGAGAACCTGATTTGGTCGCAGTCTGATCAGCATTTCTGGACAGTGTAAATGAAAAAGAACCATGCAAGCAAAATCTCGACTATCTAGCTAGTCTGTGTAAACCAGCCTTACCTGATTACATACCGTTCGACAATCGGGAAAGTCCGGCACAATTCGAGAATAGAATCAAGCCTCTGGTGTTCGTTAGGTGCATTAGTCGAAGTACTTTGTACGAAAAAGCTCATTATTTTGTTAGCCGGCCAAGGCGTAAGGAAAATTAGTTATTTCAGCATGTGATTCAGCCCTATTAAAACCATCTTTCTGATAAACCGAAAAGTTTAATCAGCAGAATAAATATAAATTATGTATTTTTAAATAAAATATCCCTATAGCGATAGTTTAGTGAAAAAACATAAACTTCATTTATAACCGTTTGTTTTGCTGCAATCACACTTGTTATTGTATTTGGCATGCTTTCTGTGACGTCAACGTCACGTTATGTAACGTCAGCGTCTCTTTATCACCCGCGTTATCAAAGTAGATCCTCGATGTACATCCGAGGGCTGATTCCACGGAATTTTGCAGAATTAGCCGAGGCAGTTTCAATTGAAGATACCGCTAGACACGACGAGGCTCATATATACTATTTGCTAAAAGTTAAGCATATTTTAAAACTTCAGGATATTTTTTAAACAAAAGTGATGGGAGCGCAGTGGCTCAGTGGTAGAGTACTTGACTCGAGACGGAATGGCCGCGGGCTCGAGCCTCACCGGCGTCACTGTGTTATGGTCCTTGAGCAAGACACATTTATCTCAGCTTAGTACTGGTACAACCTTGGAAGACCCGTCCCTATATAACTGAAAGATTGTTGATGGGACGTAAAAAATCAAATCAAAAATAAAATAAAAAAGTGCTCTATTGCAACATAATGAAGGAGCTTATCAATGCTATTGTGTGTTACAGTTATTATTTGTGTCGACGATGATACGGTTAGCTAGAATCTGTTCAAAAAGTAACGTTCTTGACATAAACCGGAAGTGCATTATTTAGAAACCAATATTTGTTATTTCATTAAATATCAATAATATGCATGCCAAAATAAAGAAGTTTGACAAGTTTTATTAAAATTACATGCTTAAACTTAAAATGGCAAGTCTCCAGTTTTTGCTAGTTTCAGAGGTTTTTCCAGATACATGTACATCCTAATAAGAATTTGTATTGGCCATAAATCTGAAATTTTTTGACAAAATTTCATTTCAGTGTATAACTAGACAAACTTTAGTTTGGATTTCAATAAACTTTGATTATCATGGCTACAGGTTGGAATTTTTATTTATTATATCTACAATAAAATGGTTTGCAAATATGATTAACTAAATGCCAATAGTATAATAATATGCTTAACTAAATGCCAATAGTATATCATAGTAAAACGGTTATTGCTACATACCAGCATCTGTGGATAGATCTTATACAGAAATGATCTGTACTCTGGTTCCATCCACACTTCAACTGCTCTTTTATAGTTAAACAATTCCACCTGGGTTCGACCTCCAGGAAAGGAATATGGTTGAAATCTAGCTATGTGACCTAGATGGGAACACGGCACGTGCAAAAGACGTCCTCCACACAACCAAACCTGAAAGATCGTATTTCACAAGACACCATAGTGCAATCGGTAGCAAATCTGACTGCACATCAAGGGGGCACGAGTTCGACCCCGGTTTGGTCCCATACTTTCGAGGAGATTGTTCATGAAATAATTTCTAGGGTCATTTTTACATCTTGCGCTGATTCATGAAGGGTAGGAGATCTAATTAGCATAGGGCACTCCCTTTGAACTTCAGGGTCAAAAATACGAGAATAGCACACACAAAGTCTATATTTTAACAAGAAATAAGATTACAAATTCAGAATACGCCCTCTGATCAGCATAATATACATTCAAATACTCGCACTTAGAGTTGCCTGGATTCAAAATATTGAGTGTTTTACTCAAATGCACAACACCGCCCCGATCCTAGGTATCTCATGACCAACTAGTAGCAGGTGCATATAGTGAATACCACCGTCGGCACGTTTTTGTGTCCATAAGCAAAATGCATAACTTGTACCTTATCATCTTTTTTACTAAAGTATTAACCCAGGAAAACGCACAAACATGATTGAAAACTGTTGATAGGGACGTAAAGCATTATAAAAAAGAAAAACAGTGTATCAAAATAATGGGCCTCGTCGCGAGAAAACCTGTCTTCGGGGTGTCCGACAAAGTGATTTTCAAACCAGTCTCCTCAGCTACAAAGACTAGCTAGAAAATTGAAATTTCACCTGTAGCAAGTTTACATATGATACTTTTTTAAAAGCGAATAACAAAGGCACTGATCAGACTGCGCAGATGCGCAGGCTGGTCTGCGCCTGTGTTGTTCGCAAACCCCTGAAGACAGGTTTTCTCGCGTCGCTGCCCAATTATATCTACATTACAATTGTTTATAAACTGCTTACCCTCCATGCTAGCTCCAGATTCTCGCCTCCCCATATTGACATTCCTTCGTCATACGTGCCAATTTCCTCAAAATATTTACTGTCTATAGCAAACGCTGTTCCAACCATTACAGTTCCCCTATTAAAAATGTTTTTTTAATCATATAAATTTATTAGACTTCTATCAGTGAACCATACGTTTTTGGTGACTAAGACGTCTTTTGTTATCCTCACGCGTTTTTGAAAAAGTGTTGTTGATATTGTTATATTGTCCATCCGCCCGTCTGTCCGTACTCACGAATGGACCCTTGTTAATTTGAAAGATTTTTATACAAAACTTTGTGTGTGTTCTCACAAATGAAAGATACAAAACATATCAGATGGGATTTTTATTCTGTCGCCTGGGTCATGCCCTAGGGGTGGGACTTGGGTTGCTTAGGGGTCTTAATTAAAATTCCGTCCGGCGGTCTGTCCGTTATTCTATCTCCTAAACCATTGGGCCAAATTCAACCAAATTTGCTGTGTGAGTTACTCATATGAATGAGGCGTGCAACGGCAGAATATATTAAGCCCCGCCCCCTGGGGCCCTATAGAAGGATCAAAAGGCCAAATATCATTAAAGTTCAATTACAAAGTCAATTTTAAAGATTTTTATACCAAACTTTGTGTGTTTATTTATTTATTTATTTATTTATGTATCTATCTATCTATCTATCTATTTATTTATTTATTTATTTATTTATCTATTTATTTATTTATCTATATTTAAAGAGGACAGCACATTAAGCGATCAACGCTTGTCTACCATGCATCCCTCTAAAACATATATACATACTATACGCAAGTTAAACAAATGATAATTCATAGAAAATGTTTAGTATAAACGAGCGTATAAAATTTTGGCAGCATTAGGCAATGTTGATACACCTAGGCGTAGAGACTGGTTACTGAGCATTTAAATTTATAAAGAAAATGATTTAAAACTTCATGGTAAAGTTAAAATCATTCATTAAACATAAATTGTTTGACTTGCGTCTTAAACCAACTTAAAGAAGATGCCTTTTTTGGTAGCCTCTAGTAGCTGATTCCACAATCGTAGTGCAGTACTTGAGAACGAGCCATCAAATATTGCAGTTTTCGATCTGGGTACTGCTAAAGAGATGTTTGAAGTTGACCTAAGTGTTCGGTTATGCGTTTGTGACATAGAAATTAGTAGTTCAGTTATATATAAAGACGTGAGATTATTTAGCGCCTTACAAGCACAGCCTTATTATAACTTAGTCGTTTATCTATAGTTGGCCATCCTGAAGTGTTGAGCATAACGGAGGAGGCAGTGTCGTAAGGTGCATTTAAAATAATTCGTGCTGTTCGTTTTTGAAGTTTTGAGAGTCTTTTTTAAGTTACTTCTTGACGTGGTACCCTAGGTACTTGAGCCGTAGTCAATTAACGGTAGAATATACCCTTGATAGAACATTTTATGGGCTTCAGTTGGGATATATGTGGACAATTGCCTAAGTTGTGAACTTTTGGATGAAATATTAGCTCAAAGGTTATCAATATGATCTTTCCAGCGAAGATTTTCGTCAATGTAGATACCAAGTAATATCTGCTTTTTAACATCTTTAATATTGTTGCCATCAATGCAAATGTTTAAAGGTTGCTTATGTTTTGTTCTGTGTTGTGTTCCTACAATTATACATGTAGTTTTATCATAATTTATTTCCATTTTATTTTGTTTACACCAAAGCTTTGTATTATTACCATCTTGCTGTAACTTGGACTAAATCACATTTGGTGTATTTCCATGTGTATGGACCGTCGCATCACCTGCGTAGTAGTCACTGTCGCAGTGTTTCATTAATAGATACAAATCATTTAGAAACATTAATACTAATGTAGGCCCCAAGATAGATCCTTGAGGGACGCAAAATTTAATGTGTGCTGGCCCAGTCGCACCAGTATTACAATCCACCACTTGATGACGATCCAGGATCTATGAAGAAAATAACTTGAGAGTAGAATCTCTCAGTTTATAAATTGAAAGTTTCTTTATAAGGATAGAATGGTCGATTAGGTTAAAAGCCTTCCTAAAATCTAGAAAGAGTGTACCTACGACATCCCCTTTGACGATAAAGCTCATCCATTGGTCGATTAATTTTATTAATGCAGTTTGACAACTGTGTTTAGGTCTGAATCCAGACTGATTTTTGTGTATTAAATCATATTAATTAAAAAAAAATAGATGTTTATTTATATGTTTTTCGAAGATTCTCGATATTGTTGGCTAAATAGAAATGGGTCTATAATGTGCTGGGTCAGGTTTGGATCCACCCTTATGTATGGGAAATATTTTTGCTGTCTTAAGATGAGACGGGAATGAAGCCGTTTTGAAACGTGAGACAAACTTGCTGGAAACTAAGGTTAAAAAGCTGGTATCATAATGTACGATGCCTATAAATCGT
Organism: Loripinus fragilis; assembly: GCA_964019695.1. NCBI lineage: Eukaryota > Metazoa > Mollusca > Bivalvia > Lucinida > Lucinidae > Loripinus > Loripinus fragilis. The sequence continues at coordinate 58,282,927 of OZ026529.1, read as the reverse complement.
AGCCAAGACGTTGTCGTTGGATTTTCAGTCTGGACTTAATGGAAATGTATGGTGCTTATAAAATGAAGTCAAGACGATGTCGTTGGGGTTTCAGTCTGGGCGCGTGAGAAAAACTTGCTGGATACTAAATGTCATAATTTACGACGTATGTAAAACGTAGTCAGGATGTTTGTTCGGTTTTAGTCTGACTACGTGAGAAAAAGCCTACTGGAAATTAATGGTTAACAAGAAGGTGGTATAATGTACGACGCCTATAAAACGTAGTCAAGTCGTTGTCGTTTGGGGTTCATTCTGGACACGTGAGCAAAACTTGCTCGGAACTAAAAGTTAAAAAGGTTGTATTCTAGCGTACGACGACTATAAAACGTAGTAAAGACGTTACCGTTGGGTTTTCAGACTAGACACGTGACAAAAACTTGCTAGACACTAAAAGTTAAAAAGTTTATTTTGAATCATAGAGTTCGACGCCTATAAAACGTAGTAAAGACGTTGTCGTTGGAATTTTAGTCTAGAAACGTCAGAAAAAAACTTGCTAACAAAAATATATCATAATGTACGACGTCTATAAAACGTGGTCAAGACGTTGTCGTGGGTAACAGTCTTGGCACGTGAGACTAAAATACAAAGAATGCTGATCTGTCTCTAAATCATTGTAATCGATATAGAACTGGTGATTTCTGATAGATATGATACTTTTAACTTTTTGGTTGTTTGTGTTGATTCTTTACGTCCAAGTTAACACTTTTGCAGTTATGTGGGGACGTACAGGTTTTCATTAGTTGAACAAGTACTAAGCAGAGGATAAAGTGTCTTGCTCAAAGACATAAGGCAATGCCTCCTGTGAGACTCGAACCCGCAATCCATTCAATCACTCTACCACTGAGCCAGTGCGCTCCTCGATACTTGTGATTATTGAATAAAAAGACGTCTAAATCTTTTTTTTTGAAAAATGCGCGGGCAGAGACCACGTGCTTCAGTCATCGCCATATTGGATGCTGTATGACGGGAATGTTTTTATGAGCGAGAATTTGATTTTTGAGAAACTAATTGTATGACCCATCTATGACCAAATACTGTAACTTGCCGGCAACGTTATACGATTTATTTTGTACAAATAAGTAAAACAATGTAAACATATTAATCTTTTTTCAGGGAAACCGAAGACGTTAGCAAAAAGTTAATTTTGTATTTTGCTTTTTTATTTGTCAGATCTTCAGTAGAATCACTTTGAAAGCTAGAAAGGAATGTCACCCGCGCTCACGCACGTACACACACACACACACACACACACACACATGTGCGCACATATGCACGCCTAACCTATTTATAAGCCACTTTGTGATAATTTAATAGAGTTCATTGCATATACTTTATTAAATTAGTACAAATAAGGATAACCTGCAATTGTGTTGATTTGCTCATTTCTTCATGTTCTGGATAACAAGGAACAATTTCCTGTCTTGCTTAAGGACACACGTAATAAAGCGAGTCTAGGTTAACGTACCTCCAATAGCTGGGGTCATATGGAGATTGCAATGAGGCCACAGTTTAGAGTTCCATCCAACTAGAGAAACCCGATGCTGAACTAGGAAACCCTAAATACAAGCCCATTCAATGCAGTAAGTGTCAATTTATCATGTGCTGGCTCATAGTATATTTTATTAATGCAAGCAGCAACAGCTCTGATGGATCTGCGCATCTGCGCAAGAACGCATGAGCATTTGTTACTCAAGCATGGATTAGATTCGAAAAGGAATGAAATGCAGTTCAATATTGTACCTCTATGACTCTGTTTGTCATTGTTACATCGCGACAAAGGTTGCATACGTTGTGGCGCCTTATCTATCTATCTATCTATCTATCTATCTATCTATCTATCTATATCGGTCTGTAGATTCGTTCATCCGTCATCTGTCCGTCTATCTATTTATCTATTTTCTCTTAAACCAATGGCATTTTGTCAAGAGACGTGATATACATGTAGCATCAGATAGTTTGGTCAATCATGAGTTGATCAAATGTTGACTTTGGGTTTACCCTGGCCTCTTTTCGGTCAGAGTCAAATTTGGCCACAAAAATTGTAAGAAAATAATGAGCCTTTTGGAAACTTTTGTAGCATGTGACAAGCAGACAATTTAGTCTATTGCCTAAACCAATAGGCATATGTGCCATTTTGCTCAGAGACTTTTCAGTATTTTTCAGGTTGTTGAGTAATATCGGAGTATTGTTGTATATGGTAGACTAGGGGTCAGTATCCAAGATTTCAAGATGCTCACACAGGATCCATTTGGTCAATGGTCAGACCTAGAAGTCATTACTTAAAAATTCTTTGTGAAAATGTTGCTAAAAATAAATCGGTCGGCAGATTGTTGGCAATATCCTTATCATGTTTTATGGTCTGTTAAGGAAATGTACATGTATCAAGAATTTTTTGCAGGAACATTTAACGAGTCTCGTTGCAATAAGTTTTGGTGCAGATGATTGGACTTTAGCATATGATATGGCGTAATCATTGAAATAAAAATATAAATGGAGACAAAGTAAGTAAGGAGGGAAAGATCAAGAATCGATACAATCAAGTAGCACAACTGACCCAAGACACCACATGGGAAAATGACAAAAACACAATAAAACATCACACACAGGAAGGCCAAGAGGTTAGCCCTTTTTTAAGCAGGTGACCACAAGGCTGCAATGAACAGACAAGAAAACATGACAAACTCGAAACATAAATAACAAAACAAATCCAAAAGAGAAGCACCGCCTTGGTATGGTAAGTAAAGCTTTTTTTACTGTCTGGCTTAAACTAGTTTCATGGCGCCAACATCACCCTTAGTTCAGATGTAGATCAAGACACATACATGTCTTTTTGTGGCTTTCCTAGGTATAAACCAGTTCAGCCGGGTTGGTTTAAGATTTGTGTGTTGGTTTTATGACAGACACACCCAAAGGCTCACGAAAAGTGGTTCAATGGAGAAGCCGGGAATCGAACCTGCAACCCCTGGTTTACAAGGCATAGGTTTATCTTCTACACAACGGCGGCTTCTTCAAGAAACATACATGTTTGGTACTGCCGAGACAAAATCCTGTTACCCAGTGGATCAACATGAAAATAATTTAATTTAAATATTTGTGAATAATATTAAAACATAAGCAAATTATAGAAAATACGAAGAAAAGTTAAGAGTATACTTACAAAAATACTCATATCTCTGCTGCTAAATACCCTGGATTACATAATTTGGTTCTGAATTGATGGTCAACTCAGTCCTTTAATCAAGTGATTCAAAATGAGAATAATCTATTTTTGCTATTTATGAATAATAAAGAGAACATAAGAAATTGTAGAAAAATCATACAAAAATTAAGGGGTTTACCTATAAAATAACTAAAATCACAGCTGTTAATTGCCCTAGAGCAGCAAACATAGTACAAAAATAATGCTTATACATGTACAAATTGTTGTTACCCAGAATTCTAACATGCATTTTTTCTTATTTGTATATTCATGATTATAAATTAAAACTTTAGAAATAAGATAAAGTCCCTGAAAAATTAAAGGGGCTTTATATCTTTATGTCAGCTGCTAACAATTCTAAAGTATTTAAACTTGGTACCAAATTAATGCTGAACATAGAACTTTAATCATGGGATAACTGTGTTAAAAAATTTCATTTGGGGAGGTATACTGTCGGATATACGTCGGAAATTTAGTTTTACGGTGACGCGCAAGCGGCGCCGTGAAACGTGATTTCCGACCGTATATCCGGCGATATACCTGCCAAAATAAAATTTTGAATATGGTTATCACCATTCTAATGCTCTTCTGCAGTCTAAATTGAAGCGTTGTACGCCGCATAAAGTCGCACGTCATCCAACGATATGTGACGTAATTAATGACGTCAGACTAGTTTCGACAGTATATTGCAGGATATACTATCGCAATTTTTGACGTTAGCCAATCAGACATCGAGTTACAAAAGCAAGTGCATTAGAATCCAGTTTCTATATATGAAAAATACTCAAATTGAAAGTTCACAAATATTAATGAACATATTAGAAAGGAGAGAAAAATGTTGACAAATTTATAACAGTGTACCTACAAAACAACCCATATATCAACTGCTTTTCAAGACTTCTAAATGTTGCACAAAACAAAACTTTATGATTAAATATGGTACCAAGCTCGCTCCTCTAGGGCAATTAGCAGCTGGGATATTAGTAATTATGTAGGTATATAAGTTATTTTTCTGCGATATTCTTTCATTGACATCGTTTTCATTAATGTAAATAAAATAAAATTTGATAATTTGAATATTGGACTACTGGGTAAAAGGATTGTGTCTTAGCAACAAAGTAGAACCAAGTCTGGCAATTAAGGGCAACTAAAGCAGCTGACGCCTATGTTAAATGTTAATACGGTTGCAGATTCGCTACTCTATGGCAATGAGCAACTGAGATATTAGTAATTTTAAGCATTTTTTCTATAATTTCCAATGTTTTAATTAACAGTAATGAATATTTAGATTATTTTGCCTTGGCATCAATTTTTTACCATATTTGCTACTCAAGGACAATGAACAGCTGAGATATGAGTAATTTAGTAGGTATACCTCCTTTGTTGTTTAGCAAATGTTCTCTTATTTCTGTATTTCTGTAATTTCTCTTTAATCTCTCGTCATTTGATAAGAACTTACAAATATACAAATTCGATAATTTGCATATCCAGGAAAAAGTAAAATAAATGAGAATCTATTTGTACTACGTTTAGCATTCTAAGATGAGCTGTTGATGAGATATGAGTATTTTTGTAGGTACACCTAGTTCTTTAGAATTATAAAATAGGTGTCATGGTAACCATGCAATTTTATATAACCCAAATGAGTCAATTTTAGGAAAGTATTTTGGTTTGCATTTCGGTGGTCCTAATTAACAAGTTGGCATTAATTATCAATTGTCATAGAGGTGAAGGGTATATTTACTATCGCCAGAGACCTAGTGAATCGTCATTGCTTACTTTTACATTCCAAAAATTTTGTGTCAAGTTTTCATGAATATTCATGAATACAAAAATTATATATGCAAATGAGATGAGTATCATATATGTAACTTGTCAAATGACAAACAACATAACAACGTAATCTCCGAGAAGGGTAATGCAGTAAAGATAGATAGACATGCATTAATGATGGTTTGGGATTAGAATCAGTTAGTGTACGGGTTTTTTTTACGATTTTACTACATTCTAACATTTCCATGAATATCCATCAATATGTAAATTAGATACTTTGTATATATAGACCATGTGATAAAAGGCATATGTCTCAGCTTTAATCTGGTACCAGGTTTGATAGTTTAGGCTAAGAAACAGCTGAGATATAATTGGTTATGTAGGTACACCCCCATTATTGAAAATAATATCATGGGTTGCTATGGAAACCATGCATTAACAAGTTTACACATAGCCTGAATAAGTTTAAAATGTTGTTTTTCATTAAGGACAATTCTTATGGCAGTCAAGGCGTCAAAACAAACAGTTTGGCACCCATGAAAATTTGTCCTGGGGTGCAAGGTAGGACAAAGATCTCGGGATATGAGAGGAATTATAACCATGCAACCATCAAGTTTGAGCGATTTTCCTTCATTTTTTCGTATATTCACCCCCGAAAAAATCCATTTACCCTGTGATTTTTTGGACTTTTTTTCTGTGAAACAGGACACCTTCCTGATACTAAAACTGTTAATAAAATTTTTCAATGAATTAGTTATAGGTCAAAGGTCATTTTTGGCTATATGTACTGGCCTAAAACGTGACGAAGACGTTTTTATATAAGACGTGATTGTCACTCCAAAGGCATTATAAATTGAAGACGTCAAACACGTTTGCATTTAGTTTTCAAAACGTGATGAAGACCGAACGAAAGTCATGCATGAGGACTTTTTATAACGTTGTAATTCGTGTTTAAAACATAATGGTATTCCAAAACAATGACGTCTTTCAATTTTCACATAACTTGACTTGGTTTTAGGATATTTTGAATTAGATCAGACATAAAGGAGACTAGTAGAACGGGTAAAAAGATGGAAATTATATTTAAATTTTCTATCAATCCTTGTGTACCATTAACAGCATTATTAAAACACAATCAGATATATCCCACTGAACTTCAGTTAAATAAGGCGAATTCTTCTGATACGGAAGCTCCGTTTTTGGACTTGAACTTGTGAAAAACAAATGGCATAGTTTCTTCTAAAATTTATGATAAACGGAATGATTTAATTTTGAAATAGTAAATTTCCCCTTTCTTGATTGAGATGTTCCTCGCTCTCCTTCCTATGGTGTATATATTTCTCAGCTTATTTGTTTTGCTAGAGTGTGTTCTAATGTTGATGACTTCAACAACAGAAACTTATTTTTAACTGCTAAGTTATTAAAACAAGGCTATAGATATCATAAAATTCGAAAAGCATTTTCTAAATTCTACCACAGACACTCAGAGTTAATTGTTAAATACAACATTGGGTTAAAAACTCTTCTGCAACAAGGAATATCAGAACTTATATTTTATGGTGACTTAGTTTATAAATTCAAACGAATTGTTGGAAAACCTAATTTTAGTGATCATTTCAAAAAAAAAGTAAAACGTTATATAAGGGTTGGATATAACTTGGATATCATGCGACAGTCTGCATGCCTAGTCTTAAACCCAATCACGGGTTAAAGCTATGGTTTCCTCTTTAATTGCACGACGGTGGGTCAGTCAGGCCTCAGACTCTATGACGGCTCTGGCGTAAAGCTTTAATCGGTGGGTTGGTGCCTGATGCTTATCTGTAGCTGGACCCATCGTTGCTCAACTTGAAGTTTTCTTAAGCTCTGCCTATCTGTGAGTAGTCATGAGCCCTCTTCTTTGTTTCATCATGATGCGTTAATTTGATAAGAGTGTTTCTCCATGATGATACATTGCATTAGTTAGATGGCCTCCATGCGAGCTGAACATTTCTTATACTTAAACAACAGCAGAATCTAGGGCGAAGATTTGGTACCAGTAAAATGCATTTAAGCCCCCCCCCCCCCCCGATGGCTTAGGCTGCTGTCCGGTCTAAGGCGGTGGTTCTGTTGTTGTTGAATTTTTGTTAATTGTTACTCCCATTGTGGGAGTCTGTAATTGTTCTATGTTCTGTTGTACGTTATTTTAAGTTCATTCTAGTATTGCAATCATCTTGATGGGGAAGAGAGAGCTGGTTGATTTGTTTAATTTGTCTTCCTGGTGTCTCGTGATGGTTGAGCGGCTCTTCCTCGTGGTGCCACAGGGTTGTCTGCAGTTTGTGATTGCGGTATTTCCTGATCATACTCACTTACTATTTTAAGTATGACAACAATTTACAAAATCAACTCACTCTCTTGTGTCCTCTGGTCTTTCTCCGACCTGATCTTTTCTAAAGAAACGCTCAAAGAAAACCATTCTCCAGTCAAATCCATATCGTATCATAAAATCTTCATAGTATTTGTATTCCAAAGTATTGAACTGAATATAATCTAATGTACCAAGAGCTATTATCTTTCTGTCGTGTTTAATTTCCGCTAGAAGAGGTTGAAGCCTGAAAAATAGAGTGGGAAATTCAAATAATAGTTATACCATGGGTTGTCCGCCTGTACGTGGAGATAATCCACGAGCTTAAGCGAGTGGATTATCTTACGTACATGTGGGCAAACATGGTATAACTATTTTATACCACCTACATTAGTGGAGACCTTTCACGAGATATTTCATGCTAAAGTTGGTAAGGGTGGTATACTGAATTCGTATAGTTTATGGATCATATATTACAATTATATATCATATTATCTGAATTATAACGGAATTAAATGGGAACCAGCGCAGCGAGTGAACCATTTCATTCCTTTATAATTGTAATATATGACCTATGCGCTACTTAAAAGTTTCTCCTCTTTTTTATGACTGCGCCTTTTGAAATGGTTGCATTGACCGCGTCGCCGATTTACTTAATGATTTACTAATAGGTATTACAAATATCGACATAAAGTTCTGTGCAAACTGATTGCTCGGGGCGGAGTAAACTATAAATTCCATTGCAATTCTCCGTCACCATTGTGATAAGCGTACCGCATTAATAACTTGCTATACGTTGTTAACAGTTCATTTATTTAAGCCTGACAGAACGTTCATCAATTAGTTAAGGTAATGAAATGTGACTAGAAAGAGCCACACATGTCTCCTGATAAAACTTAAGTGAACATGGCCATGGAATTCTATAAATCACGAACCTGGGATCGATGTGTCGTATCAGTATCTGGACTTTTTGACACAATAGTTTTGACAAGAAATACTAAAGATCATTTAACGGATGGGTTAGGTGTTGTAGAACCTGCAAAACACGATGAATATTCTTTACAGAAGCTCTATATTTTCTGCATGTAGAAATTATGGCCAATTTAGACTATTATAACAGCATAGAGTTAGAAACTCAACTCAGAGTAACTGAGCTAGTGCATGAGATATCCAACAATAAGGTATGTGCGACCAACAAAGCCTCAGATCAGCCTGCGCATACGCGCAGTCTGATTAGAGCCTTTGCTAGTCGCTTGAGTATTCTATGATTGCTAAGCTACTGACTGAACACCATTTGGAGTTTATAAGCTTAAGAGGAGGCTGCAGAGGCTTGTCAGAGTCTACACTTGTCAAAATGTCAAATTGTTGGAAATCTCATGCCGCGGCTCAACTAACAATGCAGTCGCAGTACATTGGAACCATGCAGACGCTGACATGATCTACAAAACATTAAATAACCATTGGACATGACTATGGATCAGAATGTGGTGGTGGAGGGGGTGGTCTAGTATTTTCTAATCATTAAATATTTAGCCCATTATTCACTCTCATTAACATCTTCACTTATTCATTAGAATTCCATCAGACATTACCAAAAGTTTACCTTCTATCGGTTATAATGTACCACTATTTTTTGTACGTCTACGCTCTTACGAAAGTCATATGCAGTTGCTACGCACCCGCTCTTGCTTCTAGCGCGAAACTGAAGGTGAAAGTAAACGGTCTATTTATATACAATACTCTCCTCAAAATGTTCATTATTATGGTTATAGATTGGTTCCCCTCGTTGATAAAGCTCCACTTCCGCTACGCATATAACGTTTGGTAACTAGTAATTTTTTTACAAGTAGAGAATCCTACTCATCCGACTGCGCATGCTCTAGAAAAGATTTTTCAACACAAACTTCAGTATTTTTTCAGTTACTATAATTTGATAATTAAGTAAAAGAAAAAAATATAAACTCCCAGAACAAAATAAACTTAATAAAACGGCTTGTTTAAAAAATGCACTTTATGTCAAGGGTATTTTCCAATACACGTCACTCATGACGCCAGTGTGTATGCGATACGTAGGCGCAATGGAGGCTAGTAGTTACCTGTCTTAATATGCTGACAAGCTATTAAAGGGAGAGAACCAGTCTATTATGGTTATTCATTCTACATTATGATACAGGTAATAAAATTTGTTGTGTTTACCATTTATTTATAAAACCTGTTTAAATCAAACTAACACGTGTTTGAACTTTTATGTAGGTCGCTAATAAAAAAAAGAGTAAGATTTGATAATGTCATATTTTAAATATGCAAATTACTTATCCAAAGAAGGCCAGCTTTATTATATCAATCAATAGCTCTTTAGATACATAGGATATAAGTTGCGTTCGACTCGTCGAGAAAAATACCTGCAACCGCTTAAAATACCAAAATACTCACCTATAAGACAATGCATTTACCCTGGATGTTCAAAAGGCTGTTCATGTATCTAGTCAAAAGGCGAGAAATCAGGTATGGGTACTTCTGAACGCAGATGTGAAAGTTTCTCAAAATGCTGAATTTGACAGATTATAATATACCTTTTTTCAGTTACAGCTGACCTAAGCATTTGTCAGTCGTAGGACACCTTACACTAACTGTATTTAAGCAGTGTAACTCAGAAACTTTTAACAACTTCATTAGTTGTAACTTGCCACTCGGTTAGTCCCTTGTTAGGAAATCATATGAAGTGCTGTAAAAAGATATCATTAGCAACTACTATTTTCTGTTCAAGCGCTGATGTAATGTAGTCATGAAAACTTTTTATGCTTTTTACGTCTGCTGATTATACTAAATGTTCTCTCTACTACTTTTTATGATAGAAGTAAATATTGTGAATCGTGATCATACTGCAACTTATGCCCCGTACGCAATTTTCTTTTCATGATAGTATATTATGTAACCAGGGGCATATTGTGGCTCGACAGTGCACATTGCTTACTAGTTAGACAGAGAAAAAACAGCTGATGCTAGTCTTCCAATGCCAAAATGCAGTTTTGTTGCAACGGATTGACTCTATCAGGGAGAAAGATTTCAACATTCGCTTCTCCACTAGGAACCAAAATTATATTTAGCAAAAAGGGCGTTACATGAGCGTTTTCACTGCATTGTACGTGGTGGCATTTAAATTCCGCTCAAAACATATATCAACGCATAAGATGCATTGATTAAATATTGCGTTACACAATCAAATCGCTTTGATATTGAAATGCGTTGACTCTGTTAACTCTAAGCGTAGCTTTAAGTCTGTAAAATTGCGAACTGCGATGATACGCATTGACTAAACAGCTAAATCGATTGGTAGACAAGATAATGTATTACAGGCAGTTCACTGAGCTTATATTTTGCCATTTTAAATTCCATTTGAAAAATGTACTTGCTTATTATTCGCGTTTTCAACGCGAATTGGACTAGTATAAACACACAGTTGGGACCCATTAACATATTCATGCTAGGCTCCAGCCACTATATTTATTTTTATCAGTCACCCCTAATATTGTTTCAACATAACCTAATAAACGTTTCCTATCTCACGACATGTTACCTTTATCAGGTCATGATGACGTTGCACTTTTGAATGACGTCGCTAATGACGCTGAATCAACACAAAAATTGAAAATTACGTCATAATCGTTAGTTTGAAGAGTGAAACAATGGGTAAACTGATAAATAGAATACCAGGTTCGTGTATTTTTGATATCAAGTTTACCAGGCTCGGCTTTGAGAACGCATGTTGAATCGCTCGGCAAGCCTCGCGATGTCAACATGCGTTCTCAAAGCCTTGCCTGGTAAACTTGATATCAAAAGACACTCACCTAGTATTCTCTATATATATAAATTTTCTTGTTTGTTCATGGAACAAAGAAATTATTTGTCACGTCACTTGTGTAGTTACAAATATATCCTATTTCCTTTTTCAGCAAACAGAGTAGACCCTCGTCAGGCAGCTCTTACAAGAGAAGCCTGATCTAGGTCAACTTTGTTTGCGAAATAGTTAAAAGGCGTCTCTGTGAGGCTACTGGGGTAAAGTGTTTTAAGATGTCATGAACAAGGGAGGCCATTTATTTTTTATACTTCTATTCCTGCCAAAGTTATCCACTGCAGTTTGGTGCATATATTTTGCCTTGCTTAAAAATTTGCCGATATAATAGAGTTTACACTGAATATCTCAATAATAATTCCAAAGGGAATTTAATCACTCTAAACCACTATGTTTACTCTGTTTCAAATTTTCGGCCACTTGGCCTTTATCAAGAAACAATTAACTGAATTAATGTTGTGAGCTACATCTCCATTGTCTTAGCCAACCAATTAATGTTGTGAGCTACATCTCCATTGTCTTAGCCAAGGGTAGGCTAAGACAATGGAGATGTAGCTCACAACATTAATTCAGTTATTTGTTTCCTGATAAAGGCCAAGTGGCCGAAAATTTGAAACAGAGTAAACATAGTGGTTTAATAGAGTTTAATTTATTGAAAAGTGTTTCACTTTTATTAGTTCAGATTTAATGTTCAACTTTTATATGTACATCTCAGCTTCTTTTGTCTATCTCAGAACCATTCTACGATACATGAAATTAGATATTTTATATCAAAGAACCATAAATTGCAAGGCTTTTGTCTCAGTCATAAAAAACTCATTAATTTCTACAGGTGAATGTCAGCGTAGGGTAATAGATAAACGATTTGCCTGGTACCCAGGGGTCCCCGGCTCAATCCCTGTGTCTTCAAGTATATCATGTGAGATTTTAGCCGATGGCGTCCACTTCTGAGTGGTGTAAACCAAACTGCTGCCGGTTTAACCTTCAAGTGTTCCCTTACATAAAATCAAACAAATCAAACCCTAAACCAACCTGTCCCACTACTGGGAAAGCCAAGGAACAGTGGCAAAAGTTTTTACAGGAGCCGGCATGTTGTAGTGAAGTCAATCACCTTGAATCCAGGATAGGGAGTTCTCTAGTTTCAGTTCTTTGGTGCAGTCTTTGCTTCCAAAAGATACCCTTTAAAGAACATATTCTATCTGCGGCCCCAATAATCTGATGGAAGATAATGTAAGCAGTGGCCCATCTCCTGGGACACTTTTAACCAGAAGCAATGCAACTTAAGGCTTCAGGTGATTTTGTACTTAAAATTTCAGAATATATAAACTATCATTTGGAGATATTATAATAAATCAGAAAATTGCTATAATTTCCACTTAGAAGACGGCCATTGTAGCCCTGAATCGCTCAACCGTACTATGTGCACCAGTCTTAAACGCTTATGTGACCTCCAGGGAGGTCCATTTTTTGGCCCCAGGGGCATTATTTGAACAAACTTGGTAGTGGTCTACAAGGTGATGCTGCCTACCAAATAACAAGGTTTTAGTCATTATGGTTTCTTACAAGAAAATTTTATCATATTTTCCCTATGTAAGCCTATGTAAAAAATGTGCCTCCGTGGCAGGCCTACTTTTGGCCACATTGGGCATAATTTGAACAAATTTGGTAGAGGTCCCCTAGGTGATGCTACATACCAAATATCGAGGCTATATGCCTTGTGGTTTCAAACAAGAATATTTTTTCACATTTTCCCTATAGCAGCCTATGTAAAACTTGTGACCCCGGGGCAGGGTTATTTTTTGCCCCAGGGGTATAATTTGAACAAACTTGGTAGAGGTCTACTAGGTAATGCTACATACCAAATATCAAGGCTCCAGGCCTTCTGGTTTTCGATAAGAAAATTTTTTAAAGTTTTCATCTCAAAACTCTATTTTTAACCTCTGCGACCTAAATATGCAATTGACCAGAACTATTTGAACAATTTTGGTAGAGAGCAAATTATTTGCATGAAATTATTCCAAAATGGGACTAGGGGTTTATTAGGGGCTGTCGTTTAAGTCAATTGTTAATGGATGATGGTGGATGGACGGACAATGGACAACAGATGAAGACCTATCACAAAAGCTCACCTTGTCACTACTAGACAGGTGAGCTAAAAATGGGATATAATTGAATTAGGTTCCATCACAATAAAAAAATTGGCCAAGGCTTTTTGTTTTCTCGGCTTGACGGGTGTCAGGGTAAACATTTGGTGTCATCAAATTTATGTAAAATGTAATTGAAAATTTTGTTTTAGTTTAACGATGTCGCCAATTGTAAAGTGTAACACCAGTCAAGGCGACGAAACGAAAACTGTCGGTGTATACGTTACTTCATAACGGCGCCGAGTGTGACTGGGTTGGCGGAAGCTTTTTGCATACTCACGGGCGTACCTACATGTACGCAAAATGTCGCCAATAGTAAAGTGTAACACCAGTCAAGGCGACGAAACAAAAACTGTCGGTGTATACGTTACTTCATTATGGCGCCGAGTGTGACTGGGTTGGCGAAAGCTTTTTGCATACTCAAGGGCGTACCTACATGTACGCAATAATGCATGAGCGTACAATTTGACGATGCAAGTATATAGAGAATACTAGGTGAGTGTCTTTTGATATCAAGTTTACCAGGCAAGGCTTTGAGAACGCATGTTGACATCGCGAGGCTTGCCGAGCGATTTAACATGCGTTCTCAAAGCCGAGCCTGGTAAACTTGATATCAAAAGACGCGAACCTGGTATTCTATTTATCAGTTTACTCATTGTTGAACACTCTTCAAACTAGCGATTATGACGTATTTTTTTATTTTTGTGTTGATTCAGCGTCATTAGCAACGTCATTCAAAAAGTGCAACGTCATCATGACCTGATAAAGGTAACATGCCGTGAGATAGGAAACGTTTATTAGGTTATGTTGTAACAATTCAGTTAATATAAGCGGTGACTGATAAAGGGTTTTAGCTATTCCTTTGGATTTTAGGAAGAAAAATGCAGTTTATTGTGTTTATTAAGCGTGTCGTCAGAGCTCATTTAGCTCTGTGAAAATCTCTAAAATCATTTTCAGCAAGAGGGCCAAACCCCTGACTCCATATAGGGGGACTATCTGCCGACCCCTTCCTGAGTGTAAACTCTATAAATGCCACAGGAATGCGCCTGATACTTATATCTCAAGCATCAGCTTTCTGTTTGGATGAGCTCTCGCCCTATAAGTATAATGTACCAGTCGGTTTTAACCATGCACTAAATCCCCAGACAAGGGGTGTGTATAACTGGGCAAATGAACCGTGGTTAAACTTTTTGCATTGTACACTAAGTGCGGGGCAAATGTGGGGCATTTGATATACAAAGGCAAACATGGTAGTATAAAGTAAAACATGACATACGGTGGAGAAAACTGCCATGGTTTTTTAAACAAAAAGAGTCTAAGTCCCCGCTGTTCTCTTGTTAGGAATGACTAGTGCATAAATTCAAGTCCTCTTAAAGACATATGCGGCTATTTCCAATGCGCATCTTTCCCGCGTCTGCAAATGGGGAAAGTTGTCTGGGTCCTGTCTTTCGACCCTTAACGGATTCGGATCAACACAGCTTCCGATATTCTTATGTCATATCGGTGTTCCGACATTTTCTTCACAAAATAACTAATTAAAGTGTGTTCGAAACATCTATTGACATCTTATCAGAAGTGATCGTCTCAGCACTAAAGACAGATAAATGTAGCTCAGTCTAAACCAAATGACGTACACAATAACCCTGGTTACGAATACGATAGTGGCCGAGTCTATACTGTTTGTATGGTTATTTAGAGCGGCGCACGACCTGACCTCGTGGCCTAGTGGTTAGCGTGTCTGGCTACAAAGCCAGAGGACCAGGATCGATTCCCGGATGCGCACATATTTTCAGTGTGTTTTTTCTTTCTTTTTTAACATTTAAATGCTAAATTACTTCATATACTAGTAAAATGGCATCATCAAAACGAACGAAATGGTCATCTCCGAACTTTTTATATTGAATTACGCATGAAACCTATGGGGGTGGGGTTAAATTTGGCCCTCTAGAAAGAGAATTAGTTCGGTGACCCCAGATTTTTATTTTTTTTTCTGAAAGGTATTACAATAGTCCATGAATTAAAAATAAATTTTCAAGATTTTCAATGTCAGATTTTTTAATACATGATTTGTTCTAAAAACAAATTCCATTTTTTGACGAATTGCTAAAATATATCATGCAGTATCTTGTCACAGCATGGGATAACAAGTAAACATGCACGTTTTCTTAAAAGTTTGAGGTCATGGGCAGGAATTTAAGTTAAAAGAAAGAAGCTGGCTGAAGATTACAACCGTTTTAGCTCGATAATTAGGACTAGTGTTATTATTTTATATTTCTAGAAAATTGGTCAAATGCTGTAAACTTCAATATGAGATTCTGAAAAAATAAGCACGGTGACATATCCTTTTTATTTCATAAATGGATAGCCCATGCCTAAAACAAACTGTATGCAAAGTATTGAAAATATTTCAATATGGGAAGTATTTAGTAGCATATGTCCTTAAGGGCCAAGGGAAAACCCAAATTGCCTTTTAGGTCGGTACATGAATGATCAAAACAAGATACCGACGTTTATGCTTGAATTCCATGTCCGCACTGTGATCCAGCTATATGAGCTTGCACAAGTTGTGAACGCCTTATGCGTTTCCACTGTCCATTAACCTTTGCTTGATGAAATATTGACGCAAAAATAATCATATTGGACGCTTGTCGCTTTACCTACCAGTGATAGCATATTGAACAAGAAATGTCTTTTATCCTCTTCCTTCCGCTAAATTGTTCGCAGTAACTCACGCGAACCGGTGCACAACAATATATCCACAGATTTGCGAGAGTCCCTGTTTTACAAACAAATAACAAGAAAGATTTCTTTGAGGTAGGGATACTATATTGTATCATCAATTTGTTCTATATTATGATATTACTAGAGCAAAAGCGTGGCGAGCTAAAAGACATTCATTGAGTAACAGAATGAAATCAATGATATAAAATTCAACAAAGAACAATCAGCACATGATGGGGTAAAATCTGCCACACACCGAAGGCCAAACACATGGCCTGAGGTTTACCCCATCAAAAGAATGTCTTATATATTCGGCTTCATTTCAGTTGTGAAATATATTTTCGGCACATGCTTTTTACAAATGCCATCATGCGGCATTTCATCAGGGTATAAACTGTTCGTTGAGGTAAACAAAATATCTCAGGACAAAAATACAATATCTAGTAGCAGACGAAAAAGATAGATTCCAGTTACTGCTGACATCGCCCCTCATATATAAGGTCCACAGTAGGTGTCCGGCAACGGACAAATCGTAATGTCAGCGGTAACTGAAAAAGGTCTAATAGCATCAGTTTCTCTAAAGGTCATTTAAAGTGAAAAGTGTTGATATTTTTGAAAGCATTGTGCAAGTTTTGAGATTTGCATTTCTAAAGTTCAGGATTTTTTTTAAAATTTAATTAGAACTTTCGCCCTCTTGAACGAGCCACCAGGCTTAACATCCCCATTGGTCTCGGCTTCTGTCCTTTTATGTGGTTATTCTGTTGCTGTAGGTTTATTCTTTATATTAATGTGTGATTTTGCGTGGGTTTTGAGGGTCTGGATGGGGGGTCTGGTATTCACTATTCATTAAAAATTTAGCCCATTATTCATCTCAGTAAAATTTTGGGTTATTCATTTAAACAAGACCAATTATTCATTAACAGTACAAAAGGTGGCAAATAAATCTGATTATTCACTATTCATTATTTTTTTCTTCAATTCATTAAAAATATAGGATTATTCATTATTTTGGGCCCTCAATATTCACTATTCATTATTTTTTGGCTCATTATTCACTATTCATTATAAAAAAGGGCCATTATTCACTAATCATTATACCCCATCCAGACCCTCATGTTTATATGTATCCCTGTTTTGTAGTGCTCGTTAATGTGTCCATTTAGGGGATAACTATGGCGAGGATTGGACACCGGACACAGACACCTACACAACAGTTTGTCTGGGGTCGTCTGGGAGTGTGGCATTTCCACTTTTTGTTTTTGATATGTTAATCCTATACTGCATCAGGCAGTCCAAAGGAGAAGTTTAAACTTTCGCTAAAATATAGTGAGCACTTTTAGTGCAAACACATGCGCGGATCCAGAATGTTTTGTCAAAGGGGGTCCAACTTTGACCGTTTTTTTTTGTTGTTTTTTGTTTGTTTTTTTAAGTTTGATGAGGGGATGAAGGATCAAAATACCACTATTAACGGGCCATCATCGGCCCGCCAGCAAAACGCCATTTAAATGGCGTTTTGCTGGCGTGCCGATGATGGCCCTACATTGAATGCTGGCATGGTAGCTTTGTGATTTTTAAGGTTCTCCGGATTAGCATTGCTAAGAAGCCCTAAAATTTTGTGATTTTCCAGGGGGGTCCGGACCCCTGCCCCCCCCCCCTCTGGACCCGCGCATGAAACAGCAAAGTTTAACATTATGATTTATTGAGTAAGTTTGAAGAAGAGAATTTGCTTTCCTTCCACAAACTTAAAATGGTCCCCCTTCGATAAGAGGCATGTGAAATTATTGCAATATATACTGAGGGAAAAAAGTTTAGCAATTATTTGTAATGGGGTTTCCCATAGACGATCTTTGAAGCACTAGATGGTTTTAATTGACATGTAAGTTGTTTGAAAACGACCTAATGGCTCCCTGAAAGTGGTCAAAAGAAACAAAATCCGACTTCATAGTGAGGATTTGATCTGCTGAGTATTTTAAATTCAAACGTAATTCAATTGAAAGAGAGGTAATTTGGAGAAATACGAGTTTCAACTTAAAACTGTATGAAAAGGGTGAACATGACATTCAGTTTTAATCCGTTTTTCACTTTCTTGCTTTTGGATCTAAACATTTGACAGAAAAATAAAACTTTTACTCGAAAACTATTCGCACTATTGCCAGATAAGCTGTTTTAGCAAGGGGGCATAAAATCAGACTTTACATTATGTGAAATGTTAATCTCTTAATGTCATGGTACTCTTGAACGTTTGTCAACAAATATTTTTGACACTATGAAATTAAAAGTCCTATTTCTTCTAAACTGTGAATCCCCAAAGTATATTGCTAAACTTTTTTCCCTCAGTATATGTACATACCAGTCTATATTAACTTCTATATGACTATCGAAGAAGATAGCCACCTCCCCTGTGGAATTTCTCCATCCCAGCAACCTAGCCTTTACGAGGCCCTCTCTTTTCTTGGCCCGAATAATTTTTATCAAACCTTCTGGGAATTTCGTTGCAATGTAGCTTTCGAGTTCACCTTTCAGCTCCTCTAGAATAGCAAATACCATATTAACACCGAATGCAGCATTCCATGGCCACCCTTTTTCCACTTTTATCAATTTGATTAATCAGTTTCGAATTCAAGGGTGTTATGGGTAGTAATTTACAAGTTCATTCAAATCAAAATATATTGGGTAAGCAAACAGGGTAGAACTTGATTAGACGCTACTGTTTGCCATGTCCCATAAAATGGGCGCTTGGCTGATAATTATAGGCTTAAAGGGATAGCATGCTGGAACTGCATGTTGGGGGCTGATCTAGGATTTTCTGGAAAGGCCCATATGTATAAAGGTTCTCTTTGCTGATTCTATCTCATTTTTCTTAAATATCTGATGAAAATTAAATGATTTGGTCTCAGTGAGACCGAATTTATTCATTTTCCTAGTATATTAAACAAGTAGACCAATGGGCAACGATCGCTCACCTGGGAGCCAGCATAATGTTTGGAGACACCATAATTTATGATGCCGTCACTCTGAACTGAAAACAATAATCAGGAATATATTCAAACACTTAAATAAGATATTATGCAAATTCTGGTTATCTGCAAGTAATTAAAAGATCTAAATTAAACTTGCGGTGAAACTATATTTTTCAGATGCTCAAGGGCAGATAACTCCATAGTCGGTGATGAGATCTGACAAAAATTCAAAACTCATCCATGCTTTTATGTATGTCCTGGTAACCTACAAGAATGAAGAAGATCAAATGAAAAATGAATGAACTAGAATGATCAAAACATTAAAGAGCTATATTTTAGACACTCAAGGACAGTAGGGTGTTTCATTTTTTGGACTTTTTCTCTGATCACCTATATAATTAAACCAACTGTTCTCTAGTATAAACAATACATCTAGACCAAATTTCAGCTCAATTCATCAATGTTTGAACCTCCTCCTACCTGGTTGAATTTTTGACCCTACGGCCATCTGTAGGCAGTTTTCACTACAATAAGGGTATCACTTGGAACATATTCCACCAACATTCTTTTGTTGTATTTGTGCAATACCAATAATTTGAAGTTGTTTTGACTCATTTATGCCCATATTTTATAATAGAAATACTGAATTAATATAATGATCCAGTTAATTAACATTGTCAAAAAGTTGCGTTTTTCCTGAAAATCGAAAAAAATATAATTTTGGATTGTTTTTCCCATCTGCAAGCATTCAAGGCAAAAAGCAGAGGGCTATTATCTGAGTCATCTGGTCTAGATCTTTACTGTTATGTTTTAATACTTAATGATGTACAATGTACATTTACTGATTTGATTGTAATTATAACAATACCATATATTTCAGAGTGTTAAGTCTTAATGATGAAAGTAAGAAAGAGGGTAAATACTGACTTTATTGTTCTAATAGAAATAAAGTGATTTGTTAAGTGAGACATCACTGTGTTAATTCGGATATGCCAAAAAGTAAGTGAGTATGAGCAGAAAATGCCACAATCACACACTACAGATCAACCCATAGTACCGTGAGGAAGAGGCTAAGAACAATGACAGGGAAATGATACTCAGAAAACAATAACAGTAAAGCAACGAGCTCTCAACGAGCTCTCTCTTCTGCAGTGCCATGATTACAAAACTGGAAAAGACACAAAATTTTGCTTACACAAAACACACACAAGCAATTGGACTCAGCATCAACAAATAGTCATCAAAGACTTAGAGAATCATCCCAACAGGCTAATATATGGGCGAATACGATTGGTCCATCTTTAAGTGTAATTCCAGGCCATTCAACTTCCTCAGGTCAATGTTCTCCACTTGGACGTAAAGATAACAAAGTATGCAAACAACCAAGAAGCTGATGAGCAGCTCGTGATAACTGGAACATCACATACAATGTCTGGCAGCCGAGTAAGAAAAGTGCTTTGATGACCACCCTCGGTGTAAGGCACATGCAAACCCGTGAACAACATTATTCATATGGGTTAGGACACAAAAGCTTTAAACACTGGACAGAATCATGGCTCCACAACACTTTTCGAATAAGAGCTTGGTAAAGGCATCAGGTGGCTAGCGTGTTGTCACGGGGAATTGCATATTCAACACTCTTGAAGCTCCTGGTCCTGTGACAGGTATGGGAACTTAACTGGGTGCTTTGTCTTGTTCATTGTGTACAACTCTATCCATCAGCTATGTATACCTAACAAATACCATATTTATGAAATTCAGACAGACTCTAGGCGGTTTGAAAAAGGTTCTTTCACACATAAGTTGACCAACTACAGCTTAGACAGATATTGGCAAGAAGTTTCTTGCCTCACGCCTTTCTGATAGCAAGATAATTCATTTGATGTGCATAACTTCTTACAGCAGCACCTATCTGAAGATGACTTCAGAAGAGACGTCTACAGAGAACTGTGAACTTGTCATCAAGAGTCTAAATGGAAAAGTTATTTGCCCGAGACTTTCAATGAGACTCTTGGTGTATTACACCAAGCCAGATTTCTTCGCTCCTGCTTGTATATCATGAAGCTTGTTATGTCGTTGTTCAATGTAACACCCCAGGCCTTCTCACACCAAACATGCTTGCCAAAATATATGACCCAAGAGTATAGGACCAGGGTTCCTAAAACCCAAGAGTTGGTTGCTGAGGTACCATGATTGGACTTCCAGTTACATTGTATGGGAGCAGATGTGTACATACCAGGACATTGATGCTACTATTGTATGAGTAGTTAGACAGTCTCTTCTACAACACGTATGGTAACCCTACTTAGCACCTTGTTATCCCTGCCTTTTGTATGAGTCTGCAGTCGTTTGAAGGAAGTTTTGGCTACACAACTTCATTTGGATCCTCCAATACCTGAGCATGCTCTCAAGATCTCATGAGAGATCCATGGGGATGCTTTCCCTGAGCATGCTGAGTATTTGGTATTCATTTGGATGACTTGTAATAGCACAAACTGCTCTTTGATGTATTTGAATGTCACTATCACTCATCCAATCACTTTATACCTTTTAGAACAATACAGTATACCTCTTAAGCTGGTGCTAGGGGGCGTGATAATCGTTGCACTTTCCATTAGTTCTCATGAACAGACTCAATAAATCTGAGTCTGCTGTTTCTTATATTTAAGGTTCTCTGTATTTCTGAGGGATCCATTTTTCAGATTATTTAAATGAGCCATCATAAGTACACCAATTAAAGACAAAAATATCTTAGAAATATATGGTACAGTATTGTTATAATGATATCTGTAAAATCAAATTGGTACATCATTAGGTATTCAAAAATATTAGAGTTCAGACTATGACCAGATGAATCTTGTAAGAGCCTTCTCGAGACTGCAAATGGAAAAAATCCAAATTTGTCGTTTTTTTCAATTTTTGGGAAAAACACCTTTTTGGCAATGTTAATTAACTGAATCATTATATTAATTAAGTATTTCTGTTATAAAATATTGGCATAAATGAGTTAAAACTACTTCAAATTATTGGTATTGCACAATTACAACAAAATATTGAAGTTGGAGTACATTCAAAATGATACCCTTATTGTAGGGAAAACTGCCTACAGACAGCCGTAGGGTCAAAAATTCAATCAGGTAGGGGGAGGTTCAAACATTGATGGATTGAGCTGAAATTTGGTCTGGATATATTGTTTATACTAGAGAACAGTTGGTTTAATTATATAGGTGATCAGAGAAAAAGTCCAAAAAATGAAACACTCTAAAGGACAGCTAACTATAGTTGCTGGTCAAGTGTGGCCGAAAATCAACCTCATTAAAGCTTTTATAGTTGTTCTTGATACCCGCAAGAATGATGAAGATCCATCCAGAAATGTTTTTTAAAGCATTGGAGTGCTCACAACATACTCCCATTATAGGTCTATGGAGATTTTTTCAGACATTCAAGGGCAGATAACTCCATACACCCATGTTCGATCTTGCTGAATTTCAAGTCCATCCAAGCTTTTATAGCTGTCCTTGTTACCTGCAAGAATGAATAAGATCCAATCAAAAATGAAGGTGCTTGAATGCTCACAACATTATACATTCATTTTTCAAACGTTCAAGGGCAGCTAACTCAGTAGTTGGTGATGGGGTCTGGCAGAAAATCAAAATCATTCTGGCCTTTATAGATGTCCTTGTTACATGCACGAATGATGAAGATCCATTCAAAAATGAAAGCACTAGAGTGCGCACAACATTTTTCCTATTATAAGTCTATGGAGATTATTTCAGACGTTCAAGGGCAGCTAACTCCCGGGTCAGATCTTGCCGAATTTCGAACCCATCCAAAATTTATAGCTGTTCTTGTTACATGCAAAAATGAATAAGATCCGATCAAAAATGAAGGTGCTTGAGTGCTCACAACATTATAACTATTTTTTTCAAATGCTCAAGGGCAGCTTACTCAGTAGTCGGTAATGGGATTTGGCAGAAATTCAAACTCATTCAAGCTTTTATGGTTGTCCTTGATACCTGCAAGAACGAATAAGACTCAATCAAAAAAGAAAGCACTAGAGTGCTCACAACATTTCTCCCATTATAAGTCTATGGAGATTTTTCAGACGTTCACGGGTAGCTAACTCTGCAGACCCTAGTCCAATCTTGCCGAATTTTGAACCCATCCAAGCTTTTTTCTGTCAGTGTTACCTGCAAGAATAAAGACGATCCAATGAAAAATTGGAAGAGCTAGAGTGCTCACAAGATTTTCCCCATTATAACCCTATTGGAACTATCTGTTGCCATTGAAACCAGAGGTCTGATCCGATCTGGTCCAAAACCTAATGCAGCCAATCCCCCATCTCAATGGCGCTTTAGATGAAATTTGATTATGATCGGCCAGCTGGTCTTAGAGATATTCATGTCTGAAAGTGTGAACGGACGCATGGACGGACGGACGCACGGACGCCGGCTCGAGTTCCAGTCTATAAGCTCACCAAGAGCCTTCGGCTCAGGTGAGCTTAAAGCGGGGCTGGGCGGGGAGGGGGTCGAGCGACCCCCCCCCCCCACCCTCTGGATCGGCCACTGCAGTATGTGTTAGATTATACTGCCTGTTTACACTTACCCAGCTGATAGACCACTTTCTGCAGAAGAGCATTGTGTTAAATATGTTCACTCTCATATTTTTATACAAAATAACTAAATTTAGTGGCCTACCTCTATTTTAGATATCTAAATGAGCAAACTAATTACGTAATAGGATTGTATCTGTGAGTCGTTAACCCCTTTATTTGTTTCATCATAGTGTGTTAATTTGATTAGATGGTTTCTTCATGATGATACATTTCAAAAGTTAGGAACCTTGATAATTGGTATGTAGCATCAGCCAGTAGACCTCTACCATGTTTCTGGGTCATTCTACAAAAGGTGAGGAATTTGGAATTTTTCAAAAAATTACACAATTAATTTGGATTTTTTTAACTTTAATTTCAACTCTGAATAATTAACAAAATAAACCATTTCTCTAGACAAGAGAATTTGCATAATAATGCATTTGTTGGCTTACTTTGATGGCTACCCTAGTTTAAAATGTCATCCATGTTACCACGACATGGAACCTCATTTTCTTAGCAAAATTATTATCGATGTTGTTTTTTTCTTTTTGCATACTTATACATCCTTTATAGTAAGTAAGTGTGCAAAGATCAGGAATCGATACAATCAAGTACCACACCTGACCCAGGATACCAATGGGAAAGTGACACACTCACAGTAGACACCACAAACGAGAGCCAAGAGGTCAGCCCTTTCCCAGCAGGTGACCACAAAGCACATATAAACAGACGCGCACAAAACATAGCAAACACAAGACAGAACAAAAACATAAAAGATCCACAAAAGAAGTACCGCCTTGGAACGGTCAGTAAAATATTTTACTGGAGGGCTTAAACCGGTTTAACGGCGCCAACCTCACCCTTAATTCAGATGTGGATCAAGACACATAGATATTTGGTTTGCATGAAAGACCCCTAACTTATCAATGCATCATCTCCTAAAACATATAAATCAAGATATAACAAGGAGATAAAGCAAGGATAAGGACTCAACAGTAAATTAAACTGAATACCGGAGCAAAAGAAATCCAACTGGTAAACCCCGGAGGGCCTGACAAACAGCCAAAGCATCAGGCCCCTACCATCTCATCAACAGATAAGTCGTTAAGTCGGAACCATCATAGAGTCTGAAGTCCGACCCACCGGCGTGCAATTAAAGAGGAAAGCAAAGTTGCCAACCGTGATTGGGTTGACTACCAAGCATGCAGTCCGTTGCAATACATTAATGCTATAGCCAATCTTTTTATAATGGGTAATTATTTTAATGAACTGCGCTGAAAAATTATTAGAGCCAACAATTTTCTTCAACTTATACACCAAGTCACCATAGAAATCAGGTTCTGAAAGTCCTTGGCGCAAGAGAGATTTAAGTCCAACTTGGAATTTAGAAATCAAATCATAGTATTGTCTATAAAATTTTGAAAATGTTTTGCGAAGCTTATGATACCGATAGCCTTGCTTAAGAAGTTTCTGAGTTAACAATTTATTGCGAGTGTTAAAGTCAGCAACATAGCTAGATGCTCTAGCAAAACGAATGAGTTGAGAGATATAGACTCCATAGGATGTAGAACGAGGAACATCACCTTCAAGTTTACAACCCTGTTTTGCTAAAAATATATTTGTTACTAATAATATAATCAGTTATTAGGTATGTTTTCTGAAATAGCGTGTTTAAGAACGCTAACATCAAATCCATTTTAAAAAACAATAGGACGAGTACTCGTATCTTCATTATCTGCATAAGGTAGCCGCAGGCACCAACTTACAAATTGGTAAATTAAGTGCAAACACAAAACATTGGATCTTATAATATATTGATGCATAGTTTACGGGTAACATGGATGACATTACGTAACAGGAATGACACTTTTGTATCAAACATAGAAAGCACTTGAATGGTATTAACTAACAGCAATAACAGGTCAACTGCAGGGTTGCTATATGTATTTCTTCTGCTTTGTACAGATATAGCATATCATTATTAGCCTATTAGAAAGGACTATGAATAGTCGAACACAACTACTCTTCATATTTTAAATATTCAAATATTTATTGCGTAAATATTGTTTTTTGTTGCTGAGTAATAGTATGACAGTAACAGGAATGACAAAAAGTATGTAAACTCCCACTTAATTTACTGTCTGGAAGATAAAACTTTAAATTCTTAACACAATAATATTGAGACACGTCATACGTATTTAGTTTTTGGAGATTTATTTGTTTGCAGCATAAACATTTTATAGAAATATGAGTAACAGGGATGACAGATTACCTGTCTTACTCAATACCTACTTCGTTAAATTGTATCATATTTACCTCTAAGCAATCTTTTCTTAAACAATTTAACGTTTTTAGAAAATTGACACCCCATACCTCACAAAAGAGCAGTGCAAAGTTATTTCCATGGGTAGTAACTCTGTAAAATCTACAACTGTAACTGTGGTAACAGGGATGACACAAACTGTGGGACAGACCAAAACACACATGTCACAGCTACAAAACAAAACCAAAGGTTATTTTTTTCTGTCATGGCAGATTTCTGCCAAAGACTCACATCACGTCTCTGTCTGTTTTGTTTATACAGGCATTTTTTGTCAAACTTAAGTTCAACAATCACTATTTTGCGATGGGACAAGCGTTTTTGAGGGGGTAACCCCCAATTCATTTAGGAAAATAAATGAACATCTGTATTAAGTTTTCCAATCACTGTAGTATAGGTGTGAGTTAATTAACCAATTTAATTAGAACATTCTTCCAACAGCAGGATATTTGAACTAGAAAAAAAATATGTAAGTATTTAGGCATGGGACAGGAATTTCTCACCTTTTGTAGAATGACCCATGTACACAATATGACCATGGAGCAAAATATGGCACCGTCCAGAATGTCAACATCATGTTGATTTTGTCAGCAGAGTTAATGGACACTTGTCCATGTAAAGTTTTATAACAACACTGCTTATCTATAAAACATCATAGCTGGGATTTGGGAGGAGCTATAATTTGCTATTATCCTTATAAATAGTCATTCTCAGGCGAGCGACCCCTGACCGAAGGTTCTCTTGTTACTATATAATGAATCGTGTTCCTGAGAAACATGTTGATTTGGCCTGTGTCATCTGCTACAAAATATGTCCACTTTCATTCAAAATTATGAAGGAAAACACTCACTAGGTATGTAGAATATACTTCACGAATTAGAATGGTGGTGCTTAGGGAGCTATTGAATTTTGGCGTCCAACTATTTTTAAAAACAACAACAAGAGTATTCTAATATTGTTTTGAAAAAAGTTCTAATGTATCATTGCTAATGCTTAATTAGGACTTTTTTCATATGGTTAAATAATCAGATTGTGCTTCAACGCACATATTTGAAATTCATCATTTCAAGCCTCTTTGCAAACAGCTACTTATTTGAGATGGCGTTCAGACAGCAAGAACTCAAGGTATCTAGTACATACAATTACATACAAATACTAACAAACATTTGAAGACATGTAGAACGCAACAGCAATAACTGTAGTATTAACACTTTTGAGTTTTGTTCCTTTTATCTACGTAAGAAGCGGTTTCTAAGACGAATTTCCATCCGCTTTAAAATTAGTTTCAGAACTCTCTCTCCTCCCCCCTCTCACTCTCTCTCTCTCTCTCCCTCTCTCTCTCTCTCTCTCTCTCTCTCTCTCCCTCTGTGCGCGCGCGCGAGATAGAGAGAGAGAGAGAGAGAGAGAGAGAGAACGAGATGTAGTTATCCAGTCGCTTCAACCGTAAGTGATGTGATGAATAGAATCTTTCACATGTGATTATATATTACAAATTCTGTCATTGATATCTGTGAAGATAAAGTACCAATCCTTCACATCTGTGATAATTTGGTACCATTTTTTTCACATGCGTGAGCATTTGGTACCAATTTTCAACATGTGTGAGGAATTCAGTGAACAACGCTTTTTTGCGTCTATTTTTATATGTGCAGACTAATAGCAGAATAAACATCAGAATTTAATACATCTATACACCGCCTAATTGGTAATATTTTTTCGTTACAAAAAGGTATTGCCATATGGGCTGTGATATGATGGAATTTGTCCTCATTTGAGCCTCAGCATTTTTTAATTTACCCTAAACGTACCATTGTACGGATCACTGACTTTAGTTGACCATCGATGGATGAATAATTATACAGTTTTAATAAGAATGTCTTAGGAATTTGGTACGAATCACGCACGATTTTTCGAATCGGGGAATTCGTGACCAAAGTTTTGAACAGTTCAAAACTTTTGAGCCGAATTCCCGATAGACTTACGAATTGCAAGAACTGGTTACGGACTGTGCGAATCCGTTAAGATTTTCACGAACTGAGTACGATTCAGACACGAATCCAAATATTTGTCAATTCGTGGCAATTCGTGGGATTCGGAGCCTGTGTGGAATAGGGGTATTAGCCGAATTCCCGATAGACCTGCGAATTGCAAGAACTCACTACGGACTGGGCGAATCAGTTAAGATCTTCACGAACTGAGTACGGTTCAGACACGAATCCAAATATTGTCAATTCGTGGGATTCGGGGCCTGTTTGGAATAGGGGTATTAGGAGAAGGGTTTCTTATCATATCAAAATAGTTCCACCAAATGCAAATTATGGCCATAGTTTGGCCTCATTGATTTTATGGCATACAAGAAAGTATTGAGGCCGTCCCAGAGGGTACCCATGCGCTTGTTCCTATGAAATGAATCACTGTGTTCCGTTGTTCCTCAATTCAAAATCTTGATTTTCTGTGTTCCCTGCTCCTTGAAGTTTTATCCCTCTGATCATCAGATTTTAAACAATTTTCTAACGTGTTTTATTAAATTAATTGAGCTTTCTATCTGTTTATTCCAAATACTGATTTGTTGACACCAGGCAATGCAAAATATGCATCGTTATTCTGGGCAACTATAATTGATAAGAGAAACGGATCACAGGGTTGAGGTCAGAAAGAGAAACTAGTATTTTGGTGGGAATGTACTTGGAAATAGGTTGGAAATAGGTTGGAAAATATATCAGGGAGGGGGTGACTGAAAACTAAATTTTCATGTGAAGTGCATCACAGGCTATAAATTATGCACCAATCATTTGTAACCACTGCTTTACCCAAGCTCCTGGGCAGGGCGGGGATAGCCTGGCAAATGTGCTGTGATTTTAAATTTACATTGTCTCCATAATACGGAGGAAATGTAGGTGTTTGATAGACATATGCAACCATGGCAGTGCAGTATAATAACACTGCGGGGGAGAACTGTCATGGTTTTGCTACCTAGCTTTCCCCACAGTGCGGACGTTACAATAGGGAACTGCAGACACAAAATCAAAGTCCTCGACATTCCCCTGGGCCGAGGGGGGAGGGGGGGCAGTGGTCACACATGACTAGGTGCATAAATGGGAAATGAATCATGCCCACCAGTGGTTTGTAACGACGCCCCAGCAGGGCAACTGAGCTGTTAGTGCAGGGTCATGCCTTGGACCTGCAACCAGAAAATCAAAGTCCCCGCCGTTCCCCCGCTCTGTGGGCTGTAGTTACGAATGACTTGTGTATTTGACGATGTATAGCACAGCCAAATGATGTGACTCCTGTTAAGAAATCTGATGAATAGCTTCCTCATTTTTTAAATATTATTATCTGTTGCACTTGTAATATTTGTCCCAGAGCTGTCGAGCAAGCAACAGATATATACGAGGCCACGACGCGAGAAAACCTGTCTTCTGGGTTTCCGACAAAGCGAGTCTCAAACCAGTCTGCTCGGCTTACATGTAACAGGCTAGCAAGAAAATTGAAGTTTCCCTCGTAGCGAGTCTAGATATGACTTCCAAAAAGCAGATAACAAAGTTGCTGATTAGACTGCGCGGATGCACAGGCTGATCTGCGCCTTTGTTGTTACAAATCACCGAAGACAGTTGTTTGCAGTCGCAGTCCAATTGCCATTTGTCATTTTACCATGAACGCTTAGAAAGCAAGATGCGAAATTCGATTTTCGTGAAATATGATATAACTCAGACGGAATTGTTTTTCGTGCAGTCTCTTCAATTTCATTTGCCACACCAAGAGTTATCCTGCTAGTGGCCGTTTTCTTTATCATACAACCTGATATACGAAAGTAAACATGGTAATCATTGAACTGTATAAACCACGTGCTACCCAAACGAAATACATTGAGGTAAAATGAGGAGTTTTCTAAATCGAAAACGACTAAGTTATTTTATTTTACAAGAGATTCCAGACTTAGTCTCCAATCTCAAATGTTCAAACCTGCAATTGTATATTAGGCGGTGATATAAACTATGCACAATAAGTTTAGCAATTTCTTATGTTTCGCATCTTTATGTGCTCATCTTTGTGCAATGTCGAAAAATTTCAAATGCAATGACGAGAACAAGATCTTAGGCAAATGAATCCACGAATTTATAGACGCCATCCTTTAAAT
This sequence comes from Loripinus fragilis, assembly GCA_964019695.1. Taxonomy (NCBI): domain Eukaryota; kingdom Metazoa; phylum Mollusca; class Bivalvia; order Lucinida; family Lucinidae; genus Loripinus; species Loripinus fragilis. Next base: position 58,252,845 of record OZ026529.1, on the reverse strand, counting down.
AGGCATTTGGGGAGAGCAAGAATTGCAGGAGGGGTCAGTAAGCAAAAAAGACATCCGTTGTAAGTAATGCTAAATGATAAGCATGTGATGTTTCGTTCGGTGGTCTTACATCTTCCTCATGCATCATACGCTTATAAAAACTATTGGTTGTGTGACAGATGTGATAGGGATTCCACGCTGAAAAAATTAGCTGCCATCAATGACGTTAAAACGTAGTCATCATTTGATTATACTTTTAATGTTAATTGGCGTGCCAATTCAACAGAGACTCAGTTTACAAAGAAGGCATAGGCTTACAATGTAATTGATCGTATGGTTGGTTGAAGCCTTAAGTTTCCGGGAAATGGTGCGACGCATTTGCGAGATAATGGTGTCGTTAGATTTTATATTTCGGCTCGTGCTCTATAGCCATGAAGATGTTTCATTCAACATTATTTTTCTGAATGTGTTGGAAGGCATAATACAGTTTCACTTGTCAATGTGGTTCAAGAAAAACCGACTAGAAACACCATTTAAAGGCGATAACGTAAACTCATTAATAAAAACGTCAAATTGTGAAAACTTGGTCCTTTATTTCTCCTAGACAGCTCAGAAAATTGCAGCATTTGCATCCCTTTTTTTGTTTCAGTGACCACACAATCGCTTGAAAATGTGTTTGGCTTCTCCCAATGATCAGAAATACCCACATTACCCGCCAGCCTTAAAACTTAACGTCACTTTAGCACGACCGCTGCGTTTGGCAATTCCATATTTTTTTAATGGAAATTCTTGTCAGATGTTCGGCGCTTGTATCATCATGACAGCAAATGAAACTTGAGATCTGATGTGGATGGGCTCACCCATACAAAACAATTACTAAACTTATTGTGTATAATAATAGTATATTACATGTATGTGCAAAATTTAAGTCCGAAATGATATCATTAAAGACATTTTAAAAAAGAAAAACGATGTCCACTCAATTTCTGACGGCACAGTAGCTATTGAGTACTAATTCTTTTCATCTGAGAAAAATCGAACCAGTTCTTCACAGATAAGACGAATACGTACCGATTCTTCGCACGCTAAAATATAAAAATGTGTAATTTGAGCACAGATTTTAGACCCCAAAAATTATCGAAATTGACCATACGCAAATTTCACAATTGCCAAAAGTGACGTTTTGGTAACAATTCTTCACACGGTGTGAAATTTGCGAAGTGTGAAATCTGCGGTTCAACAGAGCTGGTTGCTTTACTTAGTTTGTCTTCTTGGTGCCTCGTGATCGTTGTGTGGCTCTTCCTCGCCATGGGTTTGTCTGCAGTTTGTGATTATGGTATTTCCAGATCATACTCACTTACTATTTTTGTAACAGTATATGTTATGCATTACAGTACCAGGCAAGCACTATAGAAACGAACATGGCGTGTCGACTGCCATGACAGTATATGGTCTTGCTCAAACAGCCTATGTCATATACCCATTACATAACAACATAAACCGCGGTGTTATATAGAGAAAACATTTTCTTGCCACTTGGATGGCAATGGGCCTGGTTTGCTTACATTAAAACAGAGCAGCCTAGTACATGTATATGGCACTAAGAAATAGGGACGCATGAACACAGTGCCTAAGTTTCTCAACTCAACTCACACTGCTCATAAACACTAAATTAACGAAAATTATAGAGTTTCCCCTGCTTAAATCACTTAGATGGTGCAACTACCCTTCTAAAAATGTTACAATGACAATAGTAGTCTGCCAAAAAAGGCATGGAAAATGCTGGTGGCCCAGATCAACATGAACTTCTCTTATAACTTCGGGGCAAGGTCAACCGTTAATTTCAGTTAAAGTGTTAAGTTATACATCACAAATATCGGATTTATCTCATAAAGCGCCACCTATAATTTGCAGCAGACGACAATCTCAAATTCTGCCACTTTTTCAAAAATAACAAACTAGGCATGATATTTCATGAGAATCGTCTGCTGGCAGACGATTCTTATGTAATATCATACCTTATCCTTTTCTTTGGAAAACTAGGGAAAATGTTGCAAAATTTGTCGTCTGCTGCAGTCGTGATTGGCGCTTTAAGGGTTAACATAAGTCATTCAAACATTATTTGAGCAAACATACCGCAATACAAACGACATCAGAACAAAGAACAAGCAGTAACAGTTACTGATTTGCTGTACTTAGATTGCAGTTTTATCCCTTGATATGTTGAAAATAATGTTATTCCACACACAATCCCAGTATGCACGTAAAATTGGGCCACTATCGGCCGAATGGCGTTTCGCTGGCGGGCCGATAGCGGCCCGAGATTTGGTGCTAGCTGGGAATAGTTCCCTTTGCACTGTGGCGTAAAGCTGGCAGTTCTTGTGAGCATCCTTCCTATTAGGTTTGTTAAGAAATTAATTCGATTTTTGGAATGTTCATGGAATCATGATTACTTCGGGTCTCTTTCAAAGTAAGTGAAGCACCAATGGGTTCACGTTTTAAATGTTCATGGAAACATGAATACTTCGGGTCTCTTGCAAAGTAAGTGAAGGGCTTCACGTTCACTTTGCAAGAGACCCGAAGTATCATGAGTCCATGAACATTCCAAAAATTGAATGTTTTGCTTATATTTATATTTTATTATAAATATCTAAAATACAAAAATATTTTTAATTTAGGATTTAAAACAGTTTTGTATTTAAAATATAATTGTATTAACTGTTTAGTCGGAGTGTAAAATAGAAAAGCGGAACAACCAGCTTGAACACGGACAGCCAATGGAGCAAACAAAGAGGCTTGTTTTGCACGTGCGGCTCAGGTGTGGCTCGCTGTCAATCACAACACCAGTACACATGTATCACTTATGGCAAATGATTTCGATGTTCGAAGCGTATTGCACGTGCAAGTGAGCTTGGCACCTGCCAATCAAATTTGTGTAATCCATGAGGCTATGAACCGTTGCAAAAATCTAAAGATTCATTAAAAGATTGCTTCGAAAGTGTAAATATTCTGATATGAACACCGAAAGAGCTTTCAGAAAATATTATTGTAGCCCCATTAGCTTGAAACCTTTGTACCCCTCGGTATGAAGGGTTCATCGAAGCAGTCTACATATAGTCAAATAATGTTTGTTACATTTTTAAAATACATGTCAAACATGTCAAAGGAGACGGTTTGCCATGAGAATGATTGTCTTGATTCGAATAGTTGAGGACAATATTCAGTAGGAATTTAAGTTCATCCTGTATCAAACAGGGAATGATTAAATTATATAGTAAAATAATTGTGGCCTCGTGTCTACTGGTATAAATGATTTGTACAAGCTAAAATAGAGAAAGTTTTGACATTGTAGTACGTGTAGTTGCAACTTCAATTGAACGTACATGTCTTACTTGACTTTTTGCTTACTGTAAAGGCGGCGCCTCATGAATGCGTAATTAGAACTAGTCAACCTTAGACATAGGTAAAAGCTGAAAATGAGGCGTGGTTTTATTCAAAAGTAACTGTATCATCTTGTGCCACAACCTCAGTCATTATCTAGTCCTTAAAACGCCAGCAAAATAACCGCATCTGAAAATGCCTATTTATCATAAGCAGGGAGACAAACATTGTGTACCCAGATCAGACTGCTCCTACAGGGGCAGTATGATCTTGGTTCACACTGTTTATCTATGAGGCTTCGAATAGTTTAGTGGACGACAAAAAAGTACAGTTTGTGATTATGCGCTTTAAGGGTTAATAAATGTGAATTCAGTGTGTATACGGTTAGAATTTTCATGAAATGCACGCACGTTTGCGCGGCTCAAAAAGCTTATTTACTCTTTACCAAATTATAAATAAAACCTGATTTCCCTTCCTTAGCAGATGAAATAGCCGAACCACACCCAGATATGAAATTTAAAGTTGCCGCCTTTACAGTAAGCGAAAAGTCAAGTAATACCGTATTTATTCACTCATTAATATGCTTTGAAGAGAGTTTTATTTACTATCGTCTAGTATAGAAAATACACAATTGCGTAATATTACAATGTATTAAGTTAGTGTTACATATATCACTAAACCAAATTTACTGTAGATTATCTAATCCTTGCTTAGTAATGGTTCAAACCAGGAAGACCCGTCCCGACAAAACTGAAAATGGTTGACTGGGACGTAAAGAATCAAATCAAACAAACCAAACAACACCGTAGATAAACTCAAATTTCAATCACTTGTTGCCTTCAAAAACCCAAGACAAACAGGGCAACCAAGATCAGACTGCTTCGAAAGAAGCAGTCTGATCACGGTATCTCCTGTTGTCATATCGGACGAACATTTTATGAATCCCAGCCCTGATGACCAAAAGGAAAGAGAAAATGGTAAGAAATTTTATAGCCGCGAGGCGTACCGTAGTGAAACAGGTAAACACTCACTTAGTTCGCTGGCATCATCCACAAGTATAATTTCTTTCAGCAGGTTTCTTGGTGTTCTATTGACAATACTGTAAATGGTTCGTAGGAGAACAGATGGCCATTCGTCATAGACAGTTATGATAATGCTAGCAGATGGCAGTTCTCTCGGATATTGAATGTCTTTGCAGCTGAAATGTAAATATAGTTTGATATATTGTGATTTTAAAGCTCCTTATAAAATAGCAGAATACAAATGAGCACGGATCTGAGAAAAGGGTCCTTAAGGCAATTGCAATGTTTACATAAGAGGAATCTAAAAAACGCCTAAAATGACACAAAATTCACATGCTTTTATATTACCAAAAAATGATTCTAAAGCTTGATGTCACCAAAGCAGAAAATACTGGCCAACGTTTTGTATACTAGCCATAACACATACAAAGGCTCTAAATGAAGAGTGGGTCACTTTAAAGCCTATAATACGACTTAGAAAGTATAAATATATACAATTTTATTTGCATTTACAGTATAACATAGTATTACATACGAACAGATAGTAGTTTTTATGTACTATTAGTCAAGTACGACTTGCAAGATGGATAACGCGCTTCAAATTATTAATTGCTCAAAAGCAAAATACTCATGATGCTTTCCAGCAATACAAGCTGCTCTAAAAAGGCAAGGTAAATAGCAGTTTTCGAGGCAGGCAATCAACTGTTACTGAACACCAATATACCCGAGTCAAAAATAACCAGCAAGCAACTAGAGACCAGCACTATGATGTCATTTTAGGGTTAACATTCTTCTTGACGGCGCATTCCAAACTGGATTACATTTGAACCCAATATATTCGTAAATATTAAAAATCACTGGAAATGGGCAAGTTAAAACAAATGTGACTAAAGTATGACATTGGGGGGTCATAAAAATACATTATAGCAGAGCTATCTTTTTCTTAACATAAGTTTTCATATATCCTGAATTTGAAAATGTTTTAGGCTGTCTGTATCATAAACTTCGCAAAACCTTTTCTGAATTTTATCAACGATTCTATTATTTGATATCTAAATTCCAAGTTGGACTTAAATCTCTCTTGCCCCAAGGACTTTCGGGAACCTGAGTGCTATGGTGCCTTGATGTATAAATTGAAGAATATTGTTGGCTCTAATATTTTAAATGCAGCATATTAAAATAATTTCTCACTATTAAACATTAGCGAATATTGACTCGTATTGCAACAGACTGCATGCGTGGTGGTGGTCAACCCAATCATGGTTGGCAACTTTGCTTTCCTCTTAAATTGCAAGCTGGTGGGTCGGACTTCAGACTCTATGACGGTTCCGGCTTAAAGACTTATCTTTTGATGACATGGTAGGGGCCTAATGGCTTTGGCTGTTGTTAGGCCCACCGGGTTTACCTGTTGGATTTCCTTTGCTCCTATATTCAGTTTTATATACTGTTGAGTCCTTATCTTTGCTTTATCTCATTTTTATATTGTGATTTATATGTTCTAGGAGATGATGCATGGATAAGTTAGGATATTTCGTACAAATCAAATATCTATGTGTCTTGATCCACATCTGAACTAAGGGTGAGGTCGGTGCTGTGAAACCGCTTTAAGCCCTCCATTAAAAAAAACTGACCGTTCAAAGGCGGTATTTCTTTTGTGGATCATTTGTGTTATTTATGTCTTGTGATTGTCATCTTTTCGCGTCTGTTTCATGCTGACATGTGGTCACCAGCTGTGAAAGGGCTGGCCTCTTGGCTCTCGTTTGTGATGTTTAATTGTGTTTTTGTCACTTTTCCCATGTGGTATCCTGGGTCAGGTGTAGTTATTGATTGTATCGATTCCTGATCTTTGCCCCCTTTCTTACTTTGTAAATATTATTAATTGTTTTTGTCAACCTCTTAATTAAGATTATTAAGAGCCTTTTAAGAAACTTTGCCCTTCTCTATTCAAGGTCCTAAACCATGAAGAAAATGTCCTGAAATTGTGACCTAGAATGATGTAATGGATATTATAAAACACGTTTTGCACCGTAACTGCCATGTTTAAAACATGTTTGTAGTACTAATGATTTTCTAACACCTAGAGCTAAAAGTTTTTAAATCTTTAAAATCAAAGTCCACAAGATTCATTGATTTGCAAACTTTAGGATTTATAGAAGAAGAAAACATAAGCCTCCGTGGGTCTGGAATTCTAGCCCTCTTATACTGGACATTATAAAGCACTGACTTTTGAAAGAATATATTACACACCTGACATTCATAGCTATCTATTAATTTCAAAGATCAAAAAGCATTTCTTCTGTTACAAAGCTCTCACTTGGATTTTGAAAACAGGAGTCGCAGAGCCCTCTCTGCTAAAAAAAAGTGGGAGTCCCACCATACAAACAAATATAGCTTCTTTCAACAAAAAAATAGGAGTACAAGCACCAAAAATGGGAGTTTATGACTGCAAGTCAGCAGTTAGCGAGAGCTGTGTGTTACCAAGGCACTGCTTAATATGATTCTATATGATTTGGGGGTTTTAATAGCTTACCTAAATGACATACAGATCGAGGTCAACACTAGTTAAAGTAAGAACGAGGGCAAAGATCAGGAACCGATAAAATCAAGAACCACACCTGAACCAGGATACCAAGCGGAAAGTAACAAACTCATAATAAGACATCACTAACCAGAGCCAAGAAAACATCCCTTTACCAGCAGGTGACCACATGGCATCAATAAAAAGACACGCACGAAAGTATAACAAACACAAGACAGAAATAACATGAATGATCCACGAAAGAAGTACTGCCTTGGAACGGTCAGTAAAATGTTTTACTTGAGAGCTTAAATCGGTTTCATGGCGCCAATCTCACCCTAAGTTCAGATGTGGATCAAGACACATAGATGTTTGGTTTGCATGAAAGACCCCAAACTTATCAATGCATTTTCTCCTAGAACATATAAATCAAGATATAAAAAGGAGATAAAACAAAGATAAGGACTCAACAGTTAATAAAACTGAATACCGAAGTAAAAAAAAATCAACAGGTAAACCCCAGTGGGCCTGACAACAGCCAAAGCATCAGGCCCCTACCATCTCATCAATAGATAAGCATTTAAGTTGGAACCGCATAGACTCTGAAGTTTGACATACCAGCGTGCAATTAAAGAGGAAAACAAAGTTGCCAAACGTGATTGGGTTTACCATCAAGCATGCAGTCTGTTGCAATCTTTTTATAATGGGAAATCATCTTAATGCACTGCGCTGAAAAATTATCAGAGCCAACAATTTTCTTCAATTTATACACCAAGTCACCATAGAATTCAGGTTCCGAAAGTCCTTGGCGCAAGAGAGATTTAAGTCCAACTTGGAATTTAGATATCAAATCATAGTATCGTCTATAAGATTCAGAAAAGGTTTTGCGAAGTTTATGATAACGATAACCTTGCTTAAGAAGTTTCTGAGTGAACAATTTATTGCGAGTGTTGAAGTCAGCAACATGGCTAGCAGCTCTTGCAAAGCGAATGAGTTGAGAGATATAGACTCCATAGGATGTAGAGTGAGGAATATCACCATCTAAAATGGGAAATTGAAGATTTCAAAATCAAATTCGTCGCGTTTAACATAAATGTTGGTAGAAACAATATCATTAGAAATTGATTTATGCAAGTCTATAAACGCAGTTTCGGTATCAGAGGTATTTGTTTTATTAAGTTGGAGCTCTGAAGGGCACTGGATGTAGTGTTAAAAGCATCAATAATATCCGCCTGCTTATCATCAGAAAGTTCCTCTCAAAACAAAAAAGGAATAAATCAGCAACCAGGGGAGCACAATTAGTGCCCATAGGAATCCCAACTACTTGTCTATACAGCTCGGTGCCAAATCGAATTAAAAAGTTGTCCAACAAAAAGGTCAGCGCATCACATACATTTTGACAAGACCATGCATGATATTTTTAGGTGTTTCCGAAGTAAAAAAAATGCGTTTCTGTCGTTACATGCAAGGTAAGGGGAGCCTCCTCTATTGAAGACTCTTTCAATAAGATCAATAAGTTAAGCTTTAATCAAATTATGAGGTAAATTAGTAGCTTTAAGTTTATCTAAAATTTCACAGTTTAATAGACCAAAAAAAGAAATTTACAAGATCCCTCATGTACTTTTTCACAGTACTTGATAACATGTTTGAACAGCTGTAAGACAAGAGTTTTTCAACTTAGAAAGTTCTGTTGTCGTACAAGACCTATAATAAGCAATAAATCTTGCTTTATAGGGATCTTATGGAGTACAACGTAGGAACTTTGTATCGGTTTTCTTTAGTTTTGACACCAAAATGTAGGGCTGTATGACAACCATGCCCATTGACGACCACTCTCTCACTCGAAGAAGACTGCAGTTTATAGACATTGGTGTCAACAAGCTCACGCTTAAGAGTATTAATATAATACAATCGTCAAACAACTCAACATTGTTAGCAGCTTTATCTGTTGGACCTTAGACACATATTAAAGTGCTTGTACTGTAAGGCACCATCCCCTTTTTCAATCATCTGGCTGATGAAGATAGAGCTGCTTATCTCCAAGTGTACAATTGCTTTCGTGAGGCAGCTATTGTTTTTTGCCTCTTCCACATAGAGTTGTGGATGGGTCTGAGGTCTGTGATTGTGGTTATTTACTGGTCATCCTCACTTGCATTATTATACGTTTCGCTTACTGTAAATGCGGCACCTCATGAATGCGTAATTTGGACTGGTCATCCTTAGACATAGGTAAAAGCTGAAAATGAGGCGTGGTTTTATTCAAAAGTAACTGTATCATCCTGCGCCATTACCTCAGTATAGACGCAAAACACATTATATAGCCCTTTTAAAAAACGCCAGTAAATAACTACATGTGAAAATTTCTATTTAACAGTAGCATAGAGACAAACATTGTGGACCCAGATCATACTGCTCCTACAGGAGCAGTCTGATCTGGGTCCACACTGTTTGTCTATATGAGGCTTCAAATATTTTAATGGACGACAAAAAACATACATTTTGTGATTGTGCGCTTTAAGGGTTAATAAATGTGAGACCAGTGTGTATACGGTAAGGATTTTCATGAAATGCACGCACGTTTGCGCGGCCTAAACAACTTATTTATTCTTCACCAAATAATAGATAGAACCTGAGTTCCCTTATTAAGCAGATGAAAACGCCGAACCACGCCCAGATATGAATATTAAAGTTGCCGCCTTTACAGTAAGCGAAAAGCCTATTAAGACTGTGAGGATGTACAGGTAAGTAAGAATCAAATCAGGGAATGCAGGACCTCTATTCAATAATGCGATATCACAACTTATTTTTCTTATTTCAAAGATAACATTAGCTGTGGCCTCTCAAAAGAGCCGTCTCAAGAAGACGATTTATTTGAGCACCAAAACAAATGTTTGGACTTATAGAAACGAATACATTCACAGTTCTACGCTGAAAAAAATTGCCTATCTGAACCTATGGTATGTGATGTGACAGGGCCTCAAAACTGCAATTTAACCTGCACTTGCTAGATCACATATTACACTACATGTCCGTGCAAAAAGCTTAAATTTATAATGGAGATAAAAAGGGGAGTGGATAGGCAAAAATTGGCTAACTTCAAGTTGGTATTTGAATTTTTATTATTTGATTTTATTTCAGTCAGTAACAACTAAATAAACTATATTATGCAACTCTTATGATTATTTCTGAAATTCGGAGCAAAAGAGCACATCAGTCTTGTTACAGCTCAACATTCAAAGCACCCACAGATTTTAGCCACCACGCCATATTGGCTAAATATTTATCTTTAAAAGAACGATTTCATTTTCAAGGGACTTTCGGATACCCACAACTTATGTTGTGGTGTGGTTGAGAAATTATTTCTTTCCCAATTACGCACTCTTATCCGTGGTCCTGACATTTGACTACACACAAAAAGTCAATATTCTCCTGTTCATATGTGTAAGAGTAATCGTGTGTTTTAGGTGCTCCAACAGCTTGTTAATTGTCCTGCTGATAGGTAGCATATGGCCAGTAACAAAAGTTGTTGGTCTTCTCTGCAATGTAATCAGTAATGCAGATATTTGCATTATATTAGACACAGGTAAAAGCTTAAAATGAGGCGTGGTTTTATTCAAAAGTAACTGTATCATGTCGCGTCATTACCTCAGTATAAACGCAAAACACATTATTTAGTCCTTAAAATGCCAGCAAAATAACTGAATCTGAAAATGTCTATTTATCATAAGCATAGAGGCAAACATTGTGGATCCAGATAAGACTGCTCATGTAAGAACAGTCTTATTTGGGTCCACACTGTTTGTTTATGAGGCTTCAAATATTTTAGTGGACGACAAAAATATACATTTGTGATTATAGGGGAGACCGGGGCAAAATGATCCACTTTTTTAAAATATTTTTGTCCTGCTTTTATGACTGGATATATTTGATTGCTTTTAAATGTATAATACACTGTCAAGTATTAGCTACAATTTGAGAGAAAGAAAAACAGGCATAAAGTGACATTAGTGCTTGAAATCAAGCTTTCAAAATGTGTGGTCAGCTGTATCATTTTGCCCCGTGCACGGGGCAAAATGATACAGTACACGGGGCAAAATGATACAGTAAAATTTTTCTCATCTTAGTTTCAAATATACAAGACGTAGCACAGAAATAACTATAAACACAATTTAACAATTTATAATGCTATATATCGCCACGGGAGCAAATTCTTTCCTTTAAGAGTAGTTCCAATTTGAAAAGGGGCATAATTGTAGAGAATCAATGCTTGATACAGTCGTTTCCCTTTCATGTGCGTAACTTTTTCAGCGTTCTGGCTACGCCACCGATTAAGGGAAGAGTTAAATGTGTAAACTGATATAAGATTATAAGAGTCTATCATGAGTGGGTGGGATAGAAAATTCCATCTCGAAGATCACCGATTGGCATCACGAGGCCCAAGTTGCCGACGGATCTCACACGGATTATGGGTTCTCTTTCTTGCTCACCATTTTACCATACCTCATTTATATTTGAAAAAAAAACTTGAAAAAGACTTCCAGAAATCCTGAATACGCTGAGATGTGACATTGTGACGTCATTTTAACATTACAATGACGTCAAGGATCGACGGCAAGCGTGCGGCTGTTTTTTTTTTTTTTTTTTTTTTTTTTTTATCTTTACCTAGGGATGGTACGGATATGTGGTATAGAAATTCCTCCCACCTTTGCCCATGTAAGATAGGCTGTCAGCTCATGTAAGAGAGTTTTATCTTGCATGACCACGTGACAGCTTTCTTACATATTTTTTTCCAAAAAGGATGATTGAGAGGAACATGATATTGCGCCTAAGAAACTGAAGGTAAGAAAGAGGGAAGTAAGGGTATGCGTTACTTACTGACGTCATATAACATTAATGACGTCACCGAACGTGCACCACGTGACGATAATGGCAATGTGACGCTAAGCAGGATTTATTTTGCATTTTGCAGCTTCACGTATGCTCCAATCGTGGTTTCCGGTCAATAAAAATGTGCAAAATATTTTATCGTATAGTTTTTTTATAACATTTTCAATAAATATTTAAGATAAAAATAACATGTCTTTAAATGACAATTAACTGACCATTTCAAAACTGCAAACAACTTGCTTCTATCACATAAACGTCAGGTGTTATCAGCTGTTGAATATGACAACCCCACGTTATGCAAGGTAAGAACCGTTTCATTTAAAAAGCAATGCATGTAATCCTATCAACACCATATATGAGCATTATGTTGATAAACAATCGTAAAAGGGGATAATAAACGTTGTTTCCCGTGTAAAGTATCAGTTTTATTTGTTTGTTTGGCAATATGTAACGTATGTTACATTCTTTAAGGCTTTCTTTATACATTGTATTTCTTAATTCCCTACATGATGCATAATAGGGTATTTTATTTTATTTCAGAACGGATTTTTGTGATAAATAGACATTGATATACTAGTTGTCCACAATAGAAAATATCTGTTTTTATCAAGAGCAACTTGTCGAAGCATGTTTACTTTTGTGAAATAGTAAATTTTAGAACTCTTTACAAACGTTACAAACGTTGATCAACAAAGACAGTTATTTCTCTCAAGAATATGGATAAATTCCCCATGTTCTGTAAAAAGTGTTAAAGTAACATATATTACCATATTATATACATGTATATCATAGGGTACTATGTATGTCCAAAATGTTGTGAAAGACAGTATTAAATTCAGTCTAAACGTTTATATATGGTGGATTAAGATTTTTGTACTACTTATCTGAAGAAAATTAAGTTAAATCATGTCACATTTTTAACAGCAAACAATTTTTTAAAGTGCCCAGTTAACAGCTGCTCAAATTATACACATGTAGTCAGTAACACAATACACGCTATTATTCCTTGTAGATTTTGTTTCATCTACAATATTTAAAAAAAATACTAAATATTGTATGGTAGGCTGTAGCATACAACATTCATTAATTGTGCTACAACAACCCAGATCGAATCACCTATTTCTAAGTTTGGCGAGCAAAATTGATATGTGTTACACAAATACTATGCATTATAAGTGTATGTAATCGCGTATTGCTTGAATTGACTGTCTCCAAATCAAATTTTATGCTGCCATTGTTGTATTTGCGGTTACATATGTTAATGCATAACTTTACTTTTAGCTTTAATGTAGACTTAAGTTTATATTCAGCATAACTATCATTGTTTAAAGGATGAAACTGATAATATAATCAACATACATGTAGTTCCTCTGATCATTTACTTAAGCAATGTAAATTTTATAAGTAAATGGTTGATGTAGAACAAATATATCTGTGAAATGGGAAAAATAAGCGATAATGGTGGAGTTTACATAGCAATAAACACTTGAGTAAACAAATCAATTGTAACGTACGTTCCCCTTTTTTTAATTTAAAGGACTTCATTTGCCAGAATATGGCCATACCGAATTTGACATTCAAGTTGAGGAAAACATTATTTCACAATGTTCTTTTAGAATGTTGGATTGAAAAGTAAAATATTTAAAAGCAAAAAGTGCAGTCATGGAATCTTACTTACATGTATTAGTAGTTTTAGCAATCAGTGCGAAAATAGCTGATGCTATTTTTTTACTGTTCAGAATGTGACATGACCAAATTATAGTAAACCGTTATATGGATATTAACAATAAGAATGATTTGGAAACACACCACGATATGGATTCAAGACATATACAATAATTCAGCTGTTCTGACAAAAAAGTATTGGGAGAACACTCTACTCAGTATAAATATTGTTATTGATGATAGACTTACATGCAATGTTAACAAAGTATACATGTACATGATTTTGGTGATAATTATCTATGCATTTCTAATTACCATGCGTCTTTTATTTAATCATCTCCAAAGCAAATCATATTTCTTTCACATTGAGAATATATTATAAAGTTAAGATATCGACATCAGTGTCTCTATTGTCATTTATGTTACATATGTGCATGATATAGTATACCAAATATTGAAGCCTTATATCAGATTTGTTTTTGACAGTATTGTCTTTAGATGAAAAAAATAATTGTTGATCTCATTTATTGTAACTTATAAAGCACTCAAATGACAATTTGACCAGCACGTGAGATTTTGGTACTAATCACATATTAGCAAATATCTCAGATCCCTTGATCGCTCATGATGCTGCAGTCGAGCTAGCCATTTAAATGTTGGTCTAAGTGCATTTATATATCCATACTTTGTGTATGCAGATAGCAAAAGCACTGGTGAGTATTTACAAGGTTCGCCTGGGCCCACTTTTATTGACGCTGCAATGAGTACTAGTGCCAAATCAAATGTGCTGTTACCTATCTCTTTCAAATATATGACTAAATTGAACATTTGAACAAATGTTGCCCTAGCTAGCTGATTAAATGCTTCAAAAATTGTAGAAATAAGCAAAACAGATAATAGGTTAATAGTCTTGTTGTGCATGTTACCAATAGACATGTTGATTACTACTATAGATTTTAGTACCATAGCGGCAGACATTTTGGATACCATATTTGGGAAAGAAATTGTTATGATTATAAGGAAATTCTGTATATGTACTTTGTTGGCTTACACAATTGGTTATAGACCTTACTAAGCTACTTCATGTTTAAAATCCTGTTTTGTCTAAATTGAGCTATAGACAGTATTGAAAAATGTCTTCCCATAAATTTTGTTTACTGACTGTGGAATCCTGGATCGGTTGTGGTGCTTGATTGTATCGAATTCTGATCTTTGCCACCTTTGTTACTTTGTATACATCATTTCATGTATTAAATAAAGTTAACACATATAAGTGTCAGAGATAAATGTTATTTTATAAGCATTTAAAACAAAGATTTGATTATTTAGTTAAGTGTTTTCTATAAGTGATGTTAACATATTCGATAAAAAAACTCTTAAATGGACTATCATTTTATGTGCTTTGAGTTCAAGGTTTTTCCTTTTTATCACATGTGCTTTTGTCAGAGTTAACTTTCACTTATATCTTATGTTAAAAAGACACCATTTTTTTTTTTGCATTATTGAGCCCTTAAATGGCAGAAATTTACGCCCATTAGGAGTTTTAACTCATAGATGGTATTTTTGCATTAAATTAATGTTATCAAAAGAAAGTAACGTATGGAACAGAAATAAAAAGGTACCTAAATGAGGTAAAATTACACTGCTATTCATTTATTTTCAAACACAAGCTAATATGGATTTGCAAGAATAAGGATTTTTTTTTTAAATTTACACTGAAGGAGTTCCTATTATTTTATGGTAAAATAGTAAACTCTGCAATTGCAGGGTAGCCTCCGAACTCATAAAAAGCTAATATGCATTATTTTGTGGCTTATATAATATGGTTTTAGATAATCAAAGTGTATAAAAACTCCTCCTATGGGGTATTTTGGCAGCCATGGTCTAGTGATTGCACAGGGCTTAATAGTATTTCATTGGAAATAAATAACGTATATCATGTATATAACTGCAATATAGTATGCATATGTTGTTTAAGCGCATACTGGCAATTTGCTACATTTAATTAAGTTCTTTTAAGACAATTAGTGTGTGAATAAATACAAAATATGTATAGCTTTGTATTTGAACAATAGGATTTCGAGATCTTTATGGTAACGTAGTGAACATGGCTGTTGTACGGTTACACAACCACTGCCAACTGTCCAACATCTGTCATTTTGCCTCTTATATAACGTAGTTTTAGAAAATCATAGTGTACAAAATTCCGCCCTTGGGGAAGGGAGTCTATTAGCAGCTCACGGTCGAATAAAAGTAAAGTGAACTTTTGGTTTCAGGTCTGGAATTCACAAACTGCTGGTCATAATGGCAAACAGGGAAGACACTGATCAGACTGCTACCGAAGAAGCAGTTTCATATTGGTTTACGCTGTTTGTCTATGCCTTTTTGACAGGCACTTAGTGTTTGAATTTTAGAGCATTTACGTGAGCAAAATGCATTTGCAACTTATCTAGCCATAACATTCAGTACCATCTTTCTTTAAAGATTGCAATATGTATTCAGTTGGGTTTGATCCAAGAAGTTTGCACCAACCCTATACACTGAGCCTGTGCATTTGTAGACTGTTCTATCGACCTTGTATAATGCATGAACCCAATGAACTGGGTTCGATTATAATGTTAATATTTTAAGCGGCCTAATTTAGGGTACAAGTACACAGCAGTTCATGCTGATATCTAGACAGTTGCTTTGAGTTACTCTTCTTTGATTGATTCACATCTGAACTAAGGGTGAGGTTGTGCCGTGAAACCGGTTTAAGCCCTCCAGTAAAGTATTTAAATGTACTGACCGTTCCAAGGTGGTACTTTTTTTGGATCATTTATGTTATTTATGTCTAGGTTTGTCATGCTTTCTCGTCTGTTCATTGCTGCCTTGTGGTCAACTGCTGGGAAAGGGTTGACCTTTTGGCTCTCGTTTGTAATGTTTAATTGTGTTTTTGTCACTTTCACATGACTTGTGGTATCCTGGGTCAGGTGTGCTACTCGATTGTAATGATTCCTGATTTTTGCCCTTTGTCGCAAACAGGAAGCTCGCTAGCACGAACAAACCTGTCGCCTTTCGCTCGGTGCACACTGGGATAGAGCCGCCATTTTTATTAAAAATATATTATACGATCACTGCTTGCATGACTCGGGGCTTTACATCCAGAAAATATTGACTAAAAGAGAAATGATAAACTGTCAAAAATTTAATTTTTTGCTATTTTAACAATAAATTCTGTCACTACAGCAGTGCGAGAATTGAACGGGACTAGCCAAATATCGCTAGTTACCCACGATGCAAAGGGCGAAATGCGAGAGATCTAGATGAGGTGTCGTCAGGTCTCGCGAGAATGATTTTTACCGCCTAACTAACTTTAACCAGTCAATTAAATACAAGGCATTCGTTCATACGCTTTGATTAATATACATGGTGCTTAAAGATGTCAAGCTCTTTAGAAAAGCTAAAAAATTGTAGTAAGATACAGATTAACCCTTAACGCGCCAAGAAAAAATGCCTCTGAATATGTCGTCTGCTTAAGTCGTCTGCTGCAAATAATTGCCTAACATTACTGACGAATTAAGTATAGAAGCAAACAGCGTGGACCCTATAGGAGCAGTTTGTTCTGGGTCCACACTGTTTGCCTCAGCAGACGAGAAAAGCAGACGACTTTGTTACACTTGGCTCATTAAGGGTTAACTAAAAAGTAATGAATGGAATATTACCTACCCTTTAAACCTGGAATCCGGGACTTTCCGGTTGAGAGGAATGACATCACTTGCGTACACATTCAAATTGTATTTTTTCTGAAGCTCCTCCGCCTTTTTCTTTTCTTCGCCCGAAAACGTAACTCCTCGGCCATTTTCATCAGTTTTCGTCACCTCATTTTTACCGTACTCATCAATTAAAGCATTCCCCGTGATGAAATTAGGATTTCTTTGATATTCTTCCCAAGTCCGTGCTATGAATGAATTTCTTCCCTTAATACGTGTAATGATGGTTCTCTTTAAAGAATTCACAGAACCCTTTTGAAATGACTTATGCTTTGAACGCGTCGTAGTATTAACCGTGGAGATTGGTCCTACGCCTATAATATCATTGTTACCAAATAGTTTCTGTAAATGATCTTGAGATCGAAACAAGTTTATCATTTTGTCGGAAGATAGCGATAAATTTATGGATGCAATTACAAGTAATACAATGAACGCTGTAATGATATAGCGGGACGCGCACCTCGTCGTCACCACACGTTTATATCTCATTTTTAAGTTTTTAGTACCACCCCGCATTTAGCTATACTATAATTTAGAGATAATTAAACGACAGTCTTCAAAAGGAGCCATCTGGTGCCATTCAATAAAATATGCTGACGGGCAAAAGAAACACTACATCTAAAACTTGCGACCAATTACAAAGAAGGAAAAGAAATAGTGTTAGCAGTTGAATATATAAATGTATATAAGCCAACATACCTGATAAACAAAATCGACAAATTAAGATAACCCCGAGGCTTGACTCAAGATTCTGGTCATGGTATTGTGCAGGTCATGTTTGTGAGCCACATGCAATACATGAAACTTTTTTATTGTAGCGTTTCATTTGTCCGTCAGAAAAGTAAGAAGATTTACATGTAGACTTCAAGCTAAAAAGCTTCCCCCTTCCCTAGAGAAACATGCAGACATAATATCCTTACGTAAAAAGATTTTGTTACAACCCTACCCCCACCCCACCCACCCCACCCAATTTTAAGTAGCCAATTATGATATCTATTATTAAAGAGAAAAAGCATAAAAATATTTGACACTAGTGGATATCTTATATTTTTGGGACTATCTTGCAAATATAATAAAGAATCATAGATTTTCAAGTTTGATACCAGAATCAGAGGTATTATTAAAGAATGTAACATATGTTACATGGCATAATAAATGAGTAAGAAAATTGTCTTGATATAAGAGATAATATTTCAGAAAAAATACTATTCTTCACATATTTCTCTATAAATCTCTAGCCTATGGTGTCTTGAAGAGGACGGCAACCCTAATGATTACTATGTTTTATATGAAAGATCTCAATAAACCATGACGTTTGATACCAGTTTCGTCTAAATCGGTTGAAAAATGTGGAAGTTATGGGCGTTTGAATGTTTGCAAATGGACTGAAATGGAAGCAGCCATTTTGTAGGCTTAGTGACGTCACTCAGCCTAATTAAATATGCGTAATCAAAATAAAAGACAAACCAATGGATTATTTGCATTAATCTTTAATGAAACATTTTCCTTGTGTATAAAGCTACATATCCGCTGAAACACAGATGATGTGATAGAAGTGATAACTAAAAATAAAGCAGTTGAAAAAATTCTGAAAACTAATTAAATATTCAAAATGGCTGCTAAATGTTGGCCATATTGAATTTTTAAATGCCCATAACTTGCTCATTTTTCAACCGATTTTGATGATACTTGTATTAAAATTCATGGTTCATAGAGCTCTTTCTGAGAAAACATACTTATATTTAGGGTTGCTGTCCTTTTTAATCTTAGGACTTATAGCCATTGCTGATAACAAGCCCATGGACTTGTGTTACAGACGTTATGAATAATCGTTTTATCACATATTTCCAAATGTGTATTATATCAAAATATATAGAGATACAAATAGCAAATAAAAAAACAATATTGAGTTAAAAGTAAGTAATGGTGCAAAGATCAGGAATTGATACAATCAAGTACCACACCTGACCCAGGATACCAATGGGAAAGTGACAAACTCACAGAAGACACCACAAACGAGAGCCAAGAGGTCAGCCCTTTCCCTGCAGGTGACCACAAAGCACATATAAACAGACGCGCACAAAACATAGCAAACACAAGACAGAACAAAAACATAAAAGATCCACAAAAGAAGTACCGCCTTGGAACGGTCAGTAAAATATTTTACTGGAGGGCTTAAACCGGTTTAACGTCGCCAACCTCACCCTTAATTCAGATGTGGATCAAGACACATAGATATTTGGTTTGCATGAAAGACCCCTAACTTATCAATGCATCATCTCCTAAAACATATAAATCAAGATATAACAAGGAGATAAAGCAAGGATAAGGACTCAACAGTAAATTAAACTGAATACCGGAGCAAAAGAAATCCAACAGGTAAACCCCGGTGGGCCCGACAAACAGCCAAAGCATCAGGCCCCTACCATCTCATCAATAGATAAGTCTTTAAGTCGGAACCATCATAGAGTCTGAAGTCCGATCCACCGGCGTGCAATTAAAGAGGAAAGCAAAGTTGCCAACCATGATTGGGTTGACTACCAAGCATGCAGTCTGTTGCAATACATTAATGTTATAGCCAATCTTTTTATAATGGGAAATTATTTTAATGAACTGCGCTGAAAAATTATTAGAGCCAACAATCTTCTTCAACTTATACACCAAGTCACCATAGAAATCAGGTTCCGAAAGTCCTTGGCGCAAGAGAGATTTAAGTCCAACTTGGAATTTAGAAATCAAATCATAGTATCGTCTATAAAATTTTGAAAATGTTTTGCGAAGTTTATGATACCGATAGCCTTGTTTAAGAAGTTTCTGAGTTAACAATTTATTGCGAGTGTTGAAGTCAGCAACATAGCTAGATGCTCTAGCAAAACGAATGAGTTGAGAGATATAGACTCCATAGGATGTAGAACGAGGAACATCACCATCTAAAAATGGGAAATTGACAATTTCAAAATCAAAGTCGTCACGTTTGTCATAAATTTTGGTAGAAACAATATCATTAGAAATTGACAAATGCAAGTCTAAAAATGCGGCTTCGGTATCAGAGGCATTGGCTTTATTAAGTTGGAGCTCTGAAGGGTATATTTGACTAACCATATTGTCAAAATAAACATTATTAATATTTAAAATATCGTCCAAATATCTGGAAGCCCTTTTATGCTAGACATCCAATTTTGGACTTAGGACCTTTGCGAAAATGTTATAATCCTATTTATTTCAGCTTTTAATAGTCATTTGATGGTCAAAGTGAGTTAAAACGGTGCGAAAATGGTTTTTATAACATGAAAAAGAGGATAACTCAAGTTTGCCCAAAAGTGGACTAAAGTACCATGTTGCTGTGACCCCTTCCATTGAAAGTCTGAGCTATTAAACTATCCATTTGTTTTAATTAACCATGTAGTTTGCTTTTTTTGTTTGATTTTATTCTTTAAGTCCCATCAACAATCTTTCAGGTAAACAGGGACGGGTATTCCTGGGTTGAACCAGTACTAAGCTAGGATAAATGTGTCTTGCTCAAGGACCACAACGCAGTGACGTCGGTGAGGCTCAAACCCACGGCCCTTCGGTCTCGAGTCAAGCACCCTACCTCTGGGCCACTGCGCTACCATGTAATTTGCATGCTGAATGCCGTTACTACATATGAAAGTTTTAATGACAAAAATACATCTTCCAATGGTGTTATGTGCGTTACATTAATTAGAATCAACCTTTTAAGATTAGATATTGTTACAAACATTACTTATAAGCGCTTTCTGTGTTCCCCATCTCTTGCCCTCAAAGGGGATAGTTGAATATTCTTTGCATGTGTTGTCGTTGCCAGTATCAAACAAAATGATCGATCTATTACTTGAAAAGTTAGCATTCTTCAAAAGCAGAAACAGCATGGGATCAAACTCTAAATTAAATATAGGTAGTATTTGGTGCTGTTTAACATATATGCATACAATGGAGTATGACGCTGGTGTATGTCTCTTCCGGTGAAGTGGCAAGAGCACTGTTACTGCAACTGCCTCTGCATCCCTGCTTGTCAAGTGATAGCATCGCTCTGATTTTGCAAAATATGTGTCTCTACCGTATACCTCTTAGCATACATTAAGATTTCTGCCATTGATCAAACAGAAATTGATAGGCTGCTTTTTCATCACACCATTTGCCATGGAACCTTTCCATTGTATTTCTTTGGGTCTTAGATCGAAAGTATTTCGATGTTCGACGTTGTTTGCTCCCAACAAACTTAAATGAGCTTTCATTAGTAATAGCTGTAACAAAGTCGATTCTTGATGATTTTTGCAGACCGTCAAATACCATTTCTGTTACACATTGAAAGTGATAGATGAGAAAGGACATGAAGTTGGACATTTCTATCAATTGTGTTTGCTACTTGTCCATTTCTGTTGTTGTCAGTACCTTGAAGCAAGTCTTAAAATAATGTAAAACCTTTTATTCTTCATTTTTGCAGGCATATAATCAGCTGTTGCATTAAACAAGAGCGCTCTTGGGCCCTGGGTATCTCACCTCAGAATGACTGATCAGTGGAATGGAACCATTTGTGAAATTTTGGTAGAGTGCATCATGAGGAACAATTCTGTGAAATTATATTGAATTTGGGTCAGTGGTTAAGGAGGAGTTTAAAATATGTCTTATCTAGAGCTCTGGCAGTCCTCCTGTTTGGTGGGGCAGAACCATTTATGCAAATTTGAAAGAGGGCATTATGGGAAACATTTATGTGAAGTTATATGGAAATTGGACCAGTGGTTCAGATGGTGTCGTTTAAAGACATTTCTTCTCTAGAGCTCTGGCAGCCTCTTGCTCAGTGGACTGGAGCCATTTGTGCAATTTGGGTAGAATATATCATGAGGAACGATTCTGTGAAATTATTTTGAATTTGGACAAGTGGGTCATGAGGTAATGCCGTTTAAATTTATTTCTTACCTGGAGCTCTGGCAGCCCTTATGTTCGGCAGAGTGTAACCATTTGTGCGATTTGAGTAGATGGTATTATGAGGAACTATTCTGTGAAGTTATATGAAATTTGGACCAGAGGCTCATGAGAAGATGTCGTTTAAAGACATTTCTTATCTAGAGCTCTGGCAGCCCTTTTGTACAGTGGACTGGATTCCTTTTATGCAATTTTTGAAGAAAACATCATGAGGAACAATCCTGTGACATTATTTTGAATTCGACCCAATGGTTCAGATGGAAATACTGTTAAAAGGTATTTCTTATCAGTAGCTCTGGCAGGCTTTTGTTCAGTGGAGCATAACAAATTTTTTTTGTAATTTTGGTTTTTCATGAGAAACAATTCTGTGTTTTTTTTTAATTTGGGTCAGTGGTTCAGGAGGATATGTCGTTTAAAAGATTTCTTATCTAGGGCTCTTCCAGCCCTCCTGTTCAGTGGAGCTAAAGTATTTATGCAATTTTGAAAGAGGGCATCATGGGGAACATTCATGTGAAGTTATATGAAATTTAGATCAGTGGTTCAGCAGGAGATATCTTTTTAAGATATTTCTTATCTTGGGCTCTTGTGGGCCTCCTGTTCAGTGGAGCGAAACCATTTATGCAATTTTAAAAAAGGGCACCATGGGGAACATTCATGTGGAGCTATGCTAAATTTGGAACAGCGGTTCAGGAGGAGATCGATGTCGCTTAAAGACAATTCTTATTCTTAGAGCTCTTGCAGCCCCTTTGCTTGGTGGACTGAAACAATTTGTGCAATTTCGGAAGAAGGCATCATGAGGAACAATCCTGTGAAATTATTTCCAATTTAGACCAATGGTTTAGGAGGAAATGCCGTTTAAAGGTACTTCTTATCTGGAGCTCTGGCAGCCCTTTTGTTCAGCGGAACGTAACCATTTGTGCAATTTTGGTAGAGGGTATTGTGAGGAACAATTTTATGACATTATTTTGAATTTAGGTCAGTGGTTCAGGAGAAGATGTCGTTTAAAAGATTCTTATCTGGAGCTCTGGCAGCCCTCCTGTTCGGTGGAGCGGAACCATTTAAGCAATTTTGAAAGAACATTCATGTGAAGTTATATGAAATTTGGACCAGTGGTTTAGAAGGAGATGTTGCTTAAAGAAAAAGTTTACGGATGGACGGACGACAGACGGACAACTGACAAAGACCGATCACAATAGTTCACCTTGAGCTCGGCTCAGGTGAGCAAAAAAAGGAAACTGGGCTTTAGGTAGGATTTCCTGTAGGTCTATATTGTGCTCAATGGACGATTTCATGATCCGTTGAAATGTTGAAACTGAAAACGCTTGCATCTGATGGTGTAATCAAAAGGGTTAATGTCAAGAGGATTCCCTTGCTCATTCATTATGTCAAGTTATATATGTTACATTTTAAATAAGTGTCCTGATCTTAAGAAATTGGTGACAACTTGCAGATGTATGAGCAAAGCAGTCTAAGAAAATGGAAAAATATCCACACGCTGCAATTGTTTTCACGTATGTTTTACTTAAACGGTAATGAAAAAATTTCCTCCTAAGTAAAACAAGGGATAGGGCTGTGTTATAGCTCATATAAGACAATATATTTAAAATAGAAAAACATACTTATTCTTTGTATTTCTCAATGGATTATATGTTTATAAAACCTAACCTAAAAGGGACTTTATGATGCCTTTTTCTGATGATAAGCTGGCTGATATTATTGATGCTTTTAACACTACATCCAATTATTTGGACGATATTTTAAACATTAATAATGTTTATTTTGACAATGTGGTAAGTCAAATATACCCTTCAGAGCTCCAACTTAATAAAGCTAATACCTCTGATATCGAAGCCGCATTTTTAGACCTACATTTGTCAATTTCAACTGATATTGTTTCTACCAAAATTTATGATAAACGTGACGATTCTGATTTTGAAATTGTTAATTTCCCATCTTTAGATGGTGATGTTCCTCGCTCTACATCCTATGGAGTCTATATCTCTCAACTCATTCGTTTTTCTAGAGCATCTAGCTATGTTGCGGACTTCAACACTCGCAATAAATTGTTAACTCAGAAACTTCTTAAACAAGCCTATCGGTATCATAAACTTCACAAAACCATTTCTAAATTTTATAGACGATACTATGATTTGATTTTGATGTGTAGATGACAACAAAGGTTTCTTAGAACTGTTACAACCTCGGAATTAAAGGCCAAGGTCACATATACTTAAAACCTGTCTTTGGCTAGTAACGCTAAACCGTGTCTCACTGTTTGACCGAGGGTGTTCATGCTTGGCATAATGAATACATTAGTACATGTATATATCGTGTGTAGATTACACAAACCATGTTGGCATACGCATATGACATTGAAAGCACAGTCAAATATACTTTAAATCTGTCAATATATATTTTATAGAATACTTTCATATGTTGATTGAATGTGTTCATATTTAGCACAATGATTGATTCTTGTTGGCAGATTACAACGAAGGTCCTGGAATACAAATACGATCTTGGACTCAAAAGTCACTGATATGACCTTAAAGTCCATTGTCAAGATCAAATATACTTTAAATCAGTTCATGGCTTGTATAGTCCAGGCGCTGATTTCTGTACAGGCCTTAGTTTTTGACTTGGCACAACTTACCTGCCAGAAAAGGTTTGACTGCAGAAATGCAATCCTTGGGTCTTCTGCAATACTCCTAGGTACGTCGTACAGTTAAATTGTGGTAGCAGTTTTGCTGTAGGACGTCATCTTTGAACGTACCCTACGCTAAATGAGGCTTATGTAAATTGAGAGGAAAAGACGCCTCACGTTCAACCATTGCTTCATATTCTGCATATTTCCCTTTAAATTTATACATTACATGTATGCAATGGCATACGGCAGTAAAGCTATATAAAACTTTTGTATATATGGTATATTAGACGTGAATATGTCCAACGGAAGGGTGATTTACCCAACCCCCTGAATATAATGTATCCAAATTTCAAAAAAGAAGTGAAATCTTCCCCATTTCTTTATTTATCAAGTTATATAGCATATTTTTAATCATATTTAAACATTATTCTTATAGGATGTTTGCCATGTTTTACATTTGCTACAAATCAAAGAAAGAACATACCACCTGAAATGACAATTCAGGAATGCGTGTATTACACAATTTTCAGTGTGTAATTGCATTCTCTGCTGCAATATATTGTATCTGTGACTTATACTAAATTCTTATATATGGACATGACAATAGCCTTAAAATTATTCAATGAAATGCAGCAGACAGCAAGTATGCGTTTAACCATTATATAACATGATTTTACAGTTATACGTTACTTACTTTCAAATATATTACTATTTGATGCAGTAATATCATTTGATTATGGGCTACCAAACGACCTCCACAAAATAAGGTTTGTAGACAAATTATATTAGCCACATAATGAAGTGCGTTAGCTTTTCAGCAGATAAGATGTTACTCTGCCATAGCAAAATTCACTACGTTACGCTAAAATGATAGGAATTCCTAGGGTGTTTATAACCAGTTATTTCTTAATCTTACGTATCAATATTAACGTTTATTTGAAAGAAAAATACTAGCAATATGATTTTAAACTAATTTTGGCACCTTTTATTGCAGTTATATATGTTACTTTCTGCCAATTACAATATGTAATGAAATGACAGCACTATATCACCAATTGTGTAAGCCACCAAAATACATGCAATTATATATTGTCAGCTATTGACTACAAAAACTATATTGATAACTATGATTTGGGGGGAAAACAACACTTAATTCCTAAAATTACCTTTTTTATTTACAATATTGGTTGAAATTTAGAAATGAAACATTAAAGCAAACGTTAATCCTTGCCATAGCAAAAAAACTGTTTTTATCGTTACGGTTTCTGTCCCACATATGGCAAACCCCATTCCTATTCATATGGTTAAAACCGCTCTTATCCAATCATTATCCAGTTCGATGAAAAAAACAATACAACTGATGCGAGTAACATATGCAACAAAAGTATATAGACAAATAGTACAGGCCAAGATCAGACGCCACAGACGCAATGTCTGATCAGAGTTGGGGTCGATTACATACAAATGTAATCGATTACAATTACAATTACTTTGAAATTTCATGATTACTGATTACAATTACAATTACTTTTTTTTTTTAAATGTAATCGATTACAATTACAGATTACATTGCAAAGTAATTATGATTACTTTATGATTACTTATGATTACTTTTGAGCAATAAATTTTAACTTCATCATATTTCAAGACTTAATAGAATGTTATCCTGAAGAAAGGAAACCTTAACTATGGTTCTCAATTTTACTTACAGAGCTACAATGTTTACACCATTGTATATGAAATAAAGAATAAAACAACAGTATAAAAAAAAATCCCTTATTATTTCTAAATATAAGAATGGATACACATTTGATCAACTCATTTATCTTACATGTATTTGCAAGATATCCCTGGTACAGTCCAAATAGCCATATTTGGCTGCTTTAAGTTCAGAAAGGTCAACCTCAAAATTTGACCATTGTTTTACATGCATCATAAATAATACAGTTCCATGTGCTTCAGGTTTGTGTTTCTGTGGAAGCAGAAATTAAACTAAAATTTATTCAAAATATCTATTTTAGTCAAT
Organism: Loripinus fragilis; assembly: GCA_964019695.1. NCBI lineage: Eukaryota > Metazoa > Mollusca > Bivalvia > Lucinida > Lucinidae > Loripinus > Loripinus fragilis. The sequence goes on along the minus strand of OZ026529.1, from coordinate 58,226,024 downwards.
GATTTTATTTGGCCATTTTTAAGGCCTTATATGGGAGTCATTCCCAATCCAAAAATGGCTTTTATTTTCCCAATTTTATGAATTTTAGCACTTATTTTCCCAATTTTAATAAAATATTCCCAAATGTAAAGGAAAAGGTAGCTTCCTAAAATCCCAAATAAAATCACTGTTAGTAGTAATGTTGAAACTTCAGATGTTTACAATAAAAATATAAAGCACCTAGAACTCTGCTGTTTAAAATAAAGAAGTTTTTAATATGACTATGCACTTTTCTTAATAGTATTTGTAGATTTCAATCTTTACGTGGACTTGTATGGAGTTCTTTTTTAGTTGATGAACTCTCTCATATAACTGTTTGTAGCTCAGAGTTGTTCATGATGAGAAAAATTAGTTAATTTGATGATATACTTCATAAGGAATTTTGGATTCTATTTCTATTTTATCATTATTCAGAGAACATGTCCTCCTGAAGTAAAATAGTCCAGCTTCCATTATTACCTAATATTTTGGATATTCTTTTATTTCATTTAATTTAATTCTGATAATTGGAACACACTAATTATGTTTCATGTATGTTTATAAAAAGAATGACAAAATAATGTAGAATCAAATCTTCCGCAAATCAAACCAAAAACTAAAAATGAGATCATATTCAGCAGGAAAATGGTCAAGATTAAACACTTGCTGAAAGGTGTTAAAACTAAACTGTCATAAAATAAGGATTAAATAGACACTTAAGAAAAGGGTCCTTATTTCATATGACAGCAGAGCAAATAAAAAAGTTGACCAATACCATCATTCAATGTTCACAATTATTAAAGACAAATTTTTCAGAAAGATGAAATTGGACAGGGAAAGCTCTGACTGTAAGTATATGTGTCTAATGAGATAATGTCAAATCAGAGCTAAGCTCTCAAGACTATCCAACTGTATTTACCATACAAGGGACCTTTTCCTGCCTGCTATATATGTTTGCTAAACTTTTATCTTGCTAGACAATTTTGCATGTTTTTGTCATCTGTTCAATTTATTCAGAATTGCCATTCTTTTGAAGCAAATTCTTTCAGGGATCGCACCAGTATCAAAAAGTTTGAATTTACATCTGGCCCAACATTTAATTGGGCCTGATTGAGTCCAAACTGTTTGCATAGGATATCAGCAGACGGCAAAAGTTGCCACTAGCAGGTAACAGGTTAATCTACTAACCCTTTCATTGCTGCATACAGAACAGACATTTTTTGCAAACTGTCTCCCAGGTGAAATGTAACATACGGTGGCATTTCATCAGGGTCTGCACTATTTGTTTAGATATAAACAATCAGTATCAAATAGTTTGAATTCAGATCTGGTCCAAAACTTAGTTATTTTGGAAAAGTCATTGATATCTTTGATCTATTGTTGGTAGCATATTCGCATTCCTTGTTTCAAACATCCATTATTCTCTTTAATCTATTGCTGGTACCTTATAACAGTTTTTTAACCAGTTTCAAAAGTAATCATAAAGTAATCACAAAGTAATCATGATTACAGGCTGTTTTGCAATGTAATCGATTACATTACGATTACTTGTAATCATAAAAATCCACGATTACAGATTACTTTATGATTACTGAAAAAAGTAATCGATTACAAGTAATCATGATTACAGATTACGATTACCCCATCTCTGTGTCTGATCAGGTTCTCTACTGTTTGCTGGCAGGATGTTCTATTAAAATTTGAATAAGAATGAAAAACAACACCCAACAACCCTGAAGACGAAAATGTACTGGTCCATTTGATAAAAGTGGGAAGTTTCATTCGACTTAAAGGGGTTAAGGAGATTGTGACATTTATCATACGCTTTGTCTGGTTCTGCAATGTTATCACTTAGAACAAGTCTGTTGCAAAATAAATGGACTCAGATAAATTATTGGAAATTTTGTTTTGCATTATTTCTATCAAATAGGCTTAGTCTAAACGTAAAATTTGTTCATATAAAATCATTACGATATTCAGCATGTCAAATGAGGACATAATCATTGATGCAAGAATGGCATCCCATTAATCCTTTGTATGTTCCAAATCAAACTAATTTGATGATAAATAGTAACGTAAATAAAATATCAAATTAGTAAACACATTTGATTTTAGTTCAGCAATGAAGGCTCATGCGAGCCTGTAAAACATGTCATTATACACACCAGAGCATTTGCTGCTTGTGTATGTAGATTGTAGATGAAGACAAACGCTAGCTCCACTGCATCAGCATGGGGGTTAAACGGTGCATTTTCCCATGTGAGGTAGGTACCAAAATCACATATGGAGGTTCAAATCTCCAATTGAGCATGTATCAATTACATAAGAGAGGTCAGAAATTGTTTTTTGATTTTATGGCAACAAAATTCACACTTGTGCTACTGTCAAAGATCATATCGAAGATAAGATTCCAAAATCTTTTATATTATATCACATAAGATATACAACAATAGAGGCACTGCTTTATCAATCTCTAAGATTTATACTTACTTTAAAAGTAATAGAAGCATGATTTCTTTTGGAAGGAAACATTGCAACTATGACATGCATAACTTTCATGCATCCTTTCTAGGCATTGCATTTAAGTCTTTCATTGATGGCAAAGACTACTGCACAAAGTGTTTGTAAGAATAATTGACTCTTTGTATGTCTATAAATCACTACCCTCAACATGTTTTGTGCTTTTATATAATTTCCTATTTATGTGTAATGCATTTGTTTTCTGTCTGAAGAAGCAAGATATTTTTTAGAAAAAGCTTTGTTGATTTTAATTTTATAACACTTATCCATTCTTATGTTTATATACATACAGCGCTTTATTATCAAGAAATATATTTACAAGACTCCTGTAATAATTTGACCATGCCACATTCTGTATAGTGAAAATTAGCATCAGTTATTTAAGCATTGATTGCTATAACTGAGTAAGATCTCATGACTGCATGTTTTAAACGTTTTATTTTTCCATCCAATATTATTGTTGTAATTATTTGGCCATGCCATATTCTGTATAGTGAAAATTAGCATCAGTTATTTAAGCATTGATTGCTAAAACTGAGTAAGATCTCACGACTGCATGTTTTTAAACGATTTATATTTCCATCCAATATCTAAAAGAACATTTTAAAGTATATTTTACATTACCTGAGTGTCACAATGTCTTATTCAGCCTGACATAACTCTTGACTGATAATGCCATATGTGGTAAAAAAAAATAGTTTCTTAAGCAGCAATTAACATTTGTTCCTTGGATATGATCATATCACATGAGATCGTTGTCATTTTATAACTGATTTCACCTATTTTCAGGGAAGAATTCCTTTAATATAAAACCTCTCCTTATAAAGTGATATTAGTTTAGCAAATGGTCAAAGGTACTAACAGTTTCATTAAATAAACTATAAAAGGTAAAATAAACTAAAATCTATTTAAAAGCTGAAACAAGTAATGTGTCATTATTTGCATATGCATATAAATGTCAGTATACAATTTGATTTTTTAGAGATTATCTTTGAAAATAACTGATTACAGACACGTATAATGCATAACCTCTATTGTAATATATATAAATTTTATCCTACTAACTCTTAGGAAATGGATTTTGTCTGGAATGTAAGCTAAGCAAAATAGTATAAATTTATTACCATCTCTCTAAACATTTAGTAATTTGTATTTATTTTCTATGGGAAATTAACCTGGGTATTATACAAGGAGCTAACCTATATTATGTTACTGTCTTGTATAATGTGTACAATAGTAAACTGGGTACATAAAAATATTTTCAAATGAAAGATGAGACTTCATTCAATAGAACTTAGTTGTGTTGTCTTTCTCCTGCGACAAATATAACAAAATTCTACAGCCTTAATATTTTAGCTTTTCAGGGCCCAATCGCATACTGTCTTTGATAACATTTAGGACAAACATAGGACCTTATGATATTCTAAATGGTTATATATGTTACTTTGATAAATTTGACAGAAATGGAATGTATTCTACTACTACTATAAAAGAGCTGTCTATTTCTTTTTTATGTGTTTTAGAATCTTTAACTTTGGACAAATCAAAATGATATTTCGTGGAGATGAAAACTTAAAATTAAAAGTCTTTATTGCAGATGTAAATGTTTATAGATATAGTGAATAAAAAAACTGATAATTATTTTAGAACAAACTGCTGTCATGTTATAAATTTAAAACAAAACCGGTTTGAAATTAAATAAAATACCATATGACATATAACATAAGGTATAAAGCAATATATATAGGAAGACTTAAAGTTTGTAATGTACGTTACATATTGTCATACAAGCATTAAAATATGGAACTTTACACCAGAAACACAGTTAAGTATAGCTTTTTACTATCGTGTATCGATAGAATGCTCAATTATGGTTTAAAAAGTCAGCAGATGGTATTGCATGCTAACTTGCAAAGTGAAATGGTTCTAACCATATTCACCAGTTTTTGGGGGTAAGCATATTCAACAGCTTATAATTCTTAAAGTAATTATAATAGAAACAAGATGTTTGCAGTTTTAAAACAGTCAGGTAATTATCTTATCCAAACATGGTATATAAAACGTATATACCCATTATAGAACTTTTAAAATTAAATTTTGACCAAAATTAATTGATTTTTTAAGGCGTAATTGAAGAAATAACGTAAATGACATTTATAACATAAAAGTTGTGCTTCTGGGTGCAAACAATTTATTTTCATAATTGTTTAAGTACTTATCGAGGTTTTGACAGTAAATAACGACCGTATGCTCCATCAGGATACAATCTGGATACCATTTCTTATTCAAATGTAGCCATTTTGTTTTTAATAGTAAAATGGGGTAGGTGTACAAAACGACTCCTACTGGAAAACTGCTACCACAATTTGACTGTACGACGTGCCTAGAAATGTTGTAGAAGGGTAGTTCTAACTATTTCTGAAGTCAAACCTTTTCTGGCTGGACAATTATGCCAAGTCAATTTTCAAAAACCTAGCTCCTTGACCAATTACTGAGTGAACTGTCAAAGTAAACTATATATGAGATCAGGCTGTTTGACCTCAAATGCCAACTTCTTTTGCTTGTTTTGACGGAGAATATTCATAATTGACACACTGTTTGCCCGAGGTGGATAGATGACAAAACATCATTTGTGATCCAGGTATTGCGCTTGGCATTGCAAATATCCGCACTTACATTTAATACCGCACAGTATGACATATCATTTGACCTTGACCCTTGTGTCCAAGGTCATACGAGCAATTTAAAACATATGTTGTCATTTACAAACCCTAGGAAATCAGTATCTCAAATATGAAGCATTTACATCTTCTGAAATGTAGGCGTGCCAAGCTAGTTAGACAAAAATTAAGTATTTTGACCTTGAATGAAAGGTTCTACAGCAGTCCAATGCCATTGTTCAAATATACACACATTAGGCAACTGAACCACCAATATCAAAACATGTAAGTGCTATTTGCTTTGCAACCAGAACTTATTTATTTTGGCTTTGACCTTTGACCGCTACCATTGATTGACCCTTTTACGTCTTCGAATGTTCACAAACCGGTACTTAATTGTTTACAAAACTATTTGAAATGATGTCAGGAAACATAGGTTAACTTTCGGAAGCCCCTGTCTAGCATATCATCTTGATTCCAGAACGTGAGTATGACGAGGAATTGCCGAAGTCACAGACTGCAGACAAATCCATGGCACCGTGAGGACGAGGCACAGAACACAGCCACAACATAATTAAAGTAAAGCAACCAGCTATCTCTCTTCATAAGCGAGATGATTACCAAACTTGAAAGGATACCAAAAATCACACAACGAGGACAGTATAGAAATGACGTGCATTTAAAAAGGGTGCGAATGAATCACTCTTATACGAAGTTACCGAAAAGACTAGGATGTGACAAGTGAAGTCTTCTATCAGTTTAATTGCAGCCGATTTGTACTTCTAGGGGAATCTTGTAACTTTACAGCGATTATATTCATCAATTTACAGAAGTTGTTGTACAGTTTAAACTAACAGTGTATACCCTGATCAGAAATTGCATTATATGGCGTCTGCACTGGGCCTGAAGGACACAAATTCAGCTGCAAGTTAACATGCGTTAGTTTTGATTCCTGACTCAACAGATTTGCTTTTTTTTTGTTTCTTTCGCGATTGCACATTCATCATTGAACTGACAGTTCGGTATGCTCAAAATTACACCCTTTTAAAAACACCGACGCACCCAACCCACCATGATTACTATAGTAAAGTTATAAAATTCAACGTCTTGGGCCTTTCAAAGTTTCGATTTTTTACGTCCGGTTTTATTGGAAGAGGCTAAGGGAATACACAAATGCATAAATTGCACTTGTATCACGCGTCTTTTGTATTGTGTAAGTGACGTTAACGTAATTTTTAAGACGTTTTCGATCACATGACAGCAGATCTCCTGCCATGCTTAAATCAAAACGTCTTCCTGTGTATGTAGTCGATATCAGTAATGAAAGCGTACATAAAGGTAGCTTATGGAGATGTTTCTAAAAAAAGCAGCTATTAAAATTGACGTTTATATTCGAAATAGTGAAGTTATCAATTACTTTTAATTAGAAAAAGTCTATAAACTCGTTTGGTGATATGGTGTCATACACGCCGCAGTTTAAACATAAAACTAATCAAAAAGCTTCATTTAACTGTGCAGAAGGGTGCTGGCTGCCGTATGTACCCATGTGACGTCATCAACAGCGTCGCGCGATAGTGCAGTCAAATTAACGACTGATTCATACCAATTCTTGGTTGCACAAAAAAAACTGCGAGTAACTTTTCAATCGCATATTTCAATTGCAAGAAAAGTGCAAAAATATGGTGATGCGTTTTCAAAGTCCTTTAGTATATATAAAGCCATTTTCTTTTGCTTTGATTTTTCTATTATAAATACAAAAAGCTAAAATATCTACTTGATCTGTTTGCAGCAAGTAATAGGGATATAAGACAATAGGATAATTCACCTTGAACCCGTATTTTAGTTGTGTGCAAACATAAGTTAAAAATATGCGCCGATCCAGAAGTGTGTGTTTGGGGTGGGGGCGCAGGGGGACCGGACGGCCCACACTGGTAAATCTCAAGTTTTATAGGTTTCTATGGGGAGAAATAATTGGACACCATCTCCCACCTGAAACAGTTGGACCCCCGCCCCCACCTGGAAAAGTGTTGGACTACTAAATGGAATTATGGCACAGTATAGTTTTCATTTGACACGGATTGGGAACGAAATGAGATTTCGATTGTAGATATTTCAAAATACTGTTTAAAGAAACACTGTTATGGTAAATACTTATAATAAAACCACCCCCACATTATCATTTTTATAGGAAACAGTCTTCGCCTCTGAAATACTGAGTCCAAATTTCCTTCAGATCACCGATTCGAGGACAAACCGAAAGTGACGCTAGGTGGCGTTTCAATTTTTTGACAAAATTGCATACTTCTACGTAAGACTAGGATGTGAATTCAAATGGGGATATTAAAACAGTCCATAGAAATACTTTATTTTAAATACTAATAAAGTAATACTTCACATGATCATCTTCATCTGAAACACTTCGTCCCAGAAAATGCAATTGAACAATGGATACTGATATGTGGGATCTATTTCACGCAAACGAACGCTTCAAATGTAGCAAAGATGTGTTCTCAAATGTTGTTACTGAAGAATAAGATGATTAAGTATTAGCTTTTCAAAAAAGCTCGCGGTCGTTTAGCCCTATCATTGTATGTATTCTTGCCCACTGCATGCTTCCATTTTGAAGTTCTAGAGCTTGTTCATGTAGATTTATTCTAAACTCTGATTATTAACATCTAAACTGTGATTTGTTACCATTTAACACATGCTTCCATCGAGGATGTTGCTTGATCTTTTGAAAGCACCCGACTTATGCATGGTATGGTAATGTATCTAGCATGCGACACATTTATGGAAAATTATTTGACAACACTAGACAGCACATTTTTCTTAAAACTGATGCCAGAACATCAAGGTCACATTGGTCGCTTAACTGTATATGTACAGACTATGCGACCCCAAGATGTGTTACAAACCAAATTTTGAATTCCTAGGATTTATGCTCGTGACACGATTTTTCTAGATCTGGTGGCAGTGGTAAAGGTGCGTGACGCTCCATGACCCTAAATGCATCAAGACACGAATTTTGGCATTCCTACCTAAAATAATATAGGAGATATACTCCAGATATGATATGAACACTCAAACACTTAGGACACTAAGGACAGGCACTTTGATTACTATATGCCTCCCTTTGAGGGCATAAAACCTGTTTGTCATGACCGTTATAAGACAGTGCCTGAATTCATAGTAATTCTATGTGATCAGATGTGGATGACAATTATATAAGTACGTTTACTAATGTGAAGTTCGCTCGCACTCTTTGCCAATCAAGGACGTTTTGACTTTGGGACGTTTTGCTTTCGCCAGCTTTTTTGAAAAGCTAATACTTATTACGTTTATATAAGCAGGCAGGGCAAAATGACGCCTTCTTTGTGAAAATTAAATATGCAAACGAGCTTGCCTCGCGCTATAGGTAGCTTTACAGATTTCACGGACAGTTTACTTCGCGCTGTAGGTCAACCCAAGATATTTGGTACCCCGCTCGTTGTTCGGCAGCGAATATATATAGCCTGAGCACGGCATAAAGGTTTGGTAAAAACCTGAATTTGATGTGTGTTTCGATTGAAGTTTATATAAGCGGCCGGCCATGGCCGACCGCAATCAGCCACCATTCATTAGTCGTTAAATTTAGTCTTTGTCGTTAGTCAATCCTTATTTGAGCCGCCACACGTGATTTACAACAATGTGGCATTTGACAAGTATAGACTAAGACGAGCCTGTGCAGCCTCCCTTTAAGCTAATAAAACTCCAAATGATGTTCAGTCAGTAGCTTAACAGTCCTAAAATATTCAAGAGACTAGCAAAGGCTCTGATCAGACTACGCGCATGCGCAGACTGGTCTGAGCTTTTGCTGGTCGCGCATACCACATTGCTGGAAATCTCATATCGTGGCTCATTTGTACGAGTCCACTAGAATGCCAATTGATTAGATAGTTTTAATGTCATTCTGTAGCTCAAACGTTCAATTTTCTTATTCCAAAATTGTTATAGTGACATATTATGTAACAATCTGTTACAGGCTAACGTCCCGGCTTACAGATAATCGATGCACCTCGAATTGATGTAGAAGAAAGAATATGTTGCAGAATAAGTGTATTGTGCTATATTGGTTTTCTGTGTATACTGCTGTAGGTCATAGTTCAACTGAGTTAAAGTCTATTTATCTCTATATAAATACTAAGATTATCATCAAGAAAATGGTTGTTGTGTCAACATTCAGGTGCCATCAAGCTAACCATCCCCCCCCCCCAGATACTTATGTATGAATGATTGGCTGTAAAGCGGTGTGTTATCTGCAGATTATCCCTTATTTCAAGATTCTAGTAAAAGAAAAGGGTATGGTATACATACATGTTTCATTTTGATGTGAAAAAAGGGTTGAAAGGTGGTAAGAGAAACTCTGTTAGTCTCTCTCTCTCTCTCTTTCTCTCTCTCTCTGTGTGTGTGTGTGTGTGTGTGTGTGCGTGTGTGCGTGCGTGCGTGCGTGCGTGAGTGTGTGTTGTGCTGACGTAAGTTGAAACTGCTTATGACAACTAGTATAACAACGGAATATGGGCCTCAATGCAAGAAAACCTGTCTTCAGGGGTTTTGTCCCAGTTCGGCTTAAACCAAGCTACTCAGCTACAGAAATTAGCTAGAAATGGAGTTATTTTAAACTAATATACTTTTAAGAAAACAATCATCTAAGACGGCGATCATTTTGTGCTGATTGGGCCCTGTGCAGGTAGGTTTGTGTCTTTATTGTTAACATGCAACAAGACCAGGCTTGGGGGGGGGAGAAGTAATCTATACCCTTAAACTAAACAGCTTTACTATATTAACCCATTTAAAATAAGGAAGGGTGCAAAGATCAGAAATCATTACAGCAAGTACCACACCTGACCCAGGATACCAATGGGAAGGTGACAAACTCACAGTTATACACCACAAACGAGAGGCATGAGATCAGTCCTCTCCCAGCAGGTGACCACAAGGCACAATTAAACAGACGTGCACAGAGGCATAACAAACACAAGACAGAAAAAACATAAAAGATCCACAAAAGAAGTACCGCCTTGGAACGGTCAGTAAAATATTTTCATGGAGCCAACCTCATTCTTAATTCGGATGTAGATCAAGACACATAGATATTTGGTTTGCATTGAATACCCCTAACTTATCAATGCATCATCTTCCAGAACATGTAAATCAAGAAATAAAAAGGAGGTAAAGCAAAGATTATAATGACTCAACAGTAAATAAAATTGAATACCGGAGCAAAAGAAATCCAACAGGTAAACCCCGTGGGCCTGACAAACAGCCAAAGCATCAGCCCCCTACCATCTCATCAATAGATAAGTCTTTAAGTCGGAACCGTTATAGAGTCTGATCGAAGTCCGACCCACCGGCGTGTAATTAAAGAGGAATGCAAAGTTGCCAACCGTGATTGGGCTGACCACAAAGCATGCAGTCTGTTGCAATACATTAATGTTATAGCCAATCTTTTCATAATGGGAAATTATTTTTATGAACTGCGCTGAAGAATTATTAGAGCCAACAATCTTCTTCAATTTATAGAATTCAGGTTCTGAAAATCCTTGGCGCAAGAGAGATTTAAGTCCAATCTTGGAATTTAGATATCAAATCACAGTATTGTCTATAAATTTATATAAGCCAAATTTAATTTCCCACTCCTATCATTTGGACCAGTTCATTTCCAATTAATTGCTTAATGCATGGTATTTTCTATTTTTATTCTAACTAAAAGAATATTCTGTAAGCATCCAGTCGAGATTCTGATCAGATGTCACATTTTACGGCATCTGATCTGGGTCTGTGTTGCTTGCTGATGTCCCACAAAAAATGCTTGCCTTTTATGGTTCAAACTTCAAACCGGAATTCTATGTGTCCAAAGTTGCAAAGGTGTGTTATCGTGATGTAAATTTTCATAGGCATAATACATGTAAAATTACTGTTCAGAAGTATATTGTTGAAGGGAATGTCGAATTCCATTAACGATGCCTCCATAAGTGTATCTAAAGATATCATTCTTCTCCAAAAATGGCAAAGGAATCTGTCCTCCCTGAAGCCTGAAATGATATTAAAAAGATTCAATAGCGGGCCGAGATTCTCACCAAAATGTCCCAAAGGTATCTGTCATGCCCTTACGAAATATATTAGGCAGTGGGAAGGTATATATGTAAAAGCGCCTCTCAACAGATTGAGCTGGTGAAATGAATAACAAATAAACTAGGATAAAGTCGGGTAAATTCGGACATCAGGTAAATTCGGACACACCTTTGTAAACAGTGTAAATACAGATGAGACGGCTCCTTATGAGCCGTCTCATCAGGATTTTGACTGTTTGCTTAATAATTTCATTTTTATGCCAATATTTGAAATATGAAACAAACAAGGTCGCTGTCCGAATTTAGCTGTATGTCCGAATATACCTGAAAAATAAAAGCGGTGTCAATTTTTATTTGATTATTTGAGTTGATGTTTTATTCCAGTCCTAGATTTTTCAGTAACGTCTGGAAGCTCTCTTGGTTGAACCATAACTAAGCAGAGTTAAGGTGTCATGCTCAAGGACACAACACATGGCCTCTGGTCAGTCTCGAACCAGGAACCCTTGGATTTGAATATAATGTCATAATAGCAGATGTAAATTATTATGAAACCTGTGCAAATATTCCACAGATTTTATTTTTTACATTTATCGCAGATGAAGAATTTATAAATTTTTAAAAAATCTCAGCTTCAAAATTTTTGTTATTTTATGGTTATGACAACTGCACATTTGTTCTTTCCACTTTCAACAGGAAATAGTCTGATAAACACAACATTTAGCCATGCCTGACAGATACTGTGTTGTATAGTTGGATGTCATAACAGTGGGATTGGACTTTAGAAATGAAAAACAGAATGTTGTAGTGTCTACCAAACTTATTATGGCACTGACCGGTGCATCAGTAACCCCCATTCACACTGTTCAGCTTTCCGACTGAGTTGTGAAACCCAGAAGCGCGCCGACGGTGAACAAAACTCCTTGCCACCAGCTTTTCTTTGTTTCCTGTTCCTGACAGGTTTCTTTGCCTGAGAAAGTCTTTCAGAGATGGGATTGTTTAAAACTGATTTTTTTCAAAAGTCATAATATCATCTAAGTCTTTCGCAGACATTTTGAACAAATAATAATGATATATACTGTAGATGTACCTTAGAAATGAAACACTTGTTAACATATGATCAAGATAATACAGATTTTTATGTGTGGGTAAACTATTCTAATCACCAGAGATAAGCATTAATTTATAACGGTTTATATTGTTTCGTTGATAAAGCTGCTTGTTAACATTCTCGGCAACACTTTCATCTACCTGAGTGTATATTGTGGAACTATGAAAAGGCTTATTCCATAAAGGGTCTGGGATGGAGAAATCATTACTCAGCTTGCTGTCAAAATAATGTTTGATGATTTTTGCTTTGATGAGATGAAGTGGACAACTATTTTGTCAGAGAAGCAGGTATTTGACTTGCATCAAGATTAGTTTAAAATATCTACACTTGATACGAACATTTACTAAATTGTCTTGTTTAAATGTTAAACTATTATTTCCTATATCCCTCTTAAGGCTATATCTATATTTGAGTATTGTACATATAAGGAAATATTGAATAAATGTTTATTTTTACATCTCTCACAAAGGTACATGGGCTTGATAATCACCAATGAATTGATACCTTAGATTTAGGCACCAGCGGCAAGAGACTCATAAGAAAACATGCGGAATATATTCATTTTTTTCCTTAAAAATATCATGCATAACATCAGTTCAATGTCCTTGCTCATTTATTATACCATGATATATGTTACAGCCTTTATGTGGAGATAATCCACGAGCTTTGGCACAATCAATAATTCTTTATTATTTGCGCAAGACAATCCCAAATATGCAATATGTCTAGCAGCAGCAAATGTTTTTTTTATATATATTATTACTTAAATAATACCTACTGAATTTGGCTCCTTAAAACTGGGGGGTAGGTTGTATAATTGCTAAATAATAGCTCATAGAGGCCAAATTTTTACTTAAATAATACCTACCTATTTGGACGCCTTAAAACTGGGGGTAGGGTTGTATAATTGGGTCATTTCGGACATGAGTCGTTTCGGCCGTGGGTCATTTCGGTCTGGGTCGTTTAGGCCTGATAAACCCTGACCCTCCTCCCCCCCCCCCCCCCCCATATTTTACAATATAAATGAGACAACTCATAATGATAAGTTCTCTCTTGTGGCGTCTCATACTAGCCTTAGTAGCGCTGTGCAGTCTCAAAAGAGTCCTACTTAGTTGAAAAAGATGATGATACATACCCAAACTCATACAAATAATACCAAATCTATTCAGAGCCTTTACTGCTTTCAAGTACAAAAGTAAGTAAATGGCCCCATTTATTGGCTGCACATTCATGTTAAAATGATAACATCACGCATGTGGGATAAGCAACATGAGATGGCCCAAATGATAAATTGTGGATTATTCACTTAACATTATCATAAACCTGTGGTGAATAGTGGGTTCGGTTCACAATTAATCGGTCCCATTCAACTCCATGTAAAAAGGCAGAATTCGAGCATCTGAAAATTTTTCCAGGAAATTGCTTGGACTTTTTTCTGCCTGTGAGTGGCAAGATATGTCATTCACCTATCAAAAAAGTGAAAAGACAACCTACCTTGATAATCTCGTTTTCTCAGCATTCTCCGTTCTTTGAGGAACAGTCAAAAAATCCGGGCTGAAATCCGACCACCGTCATACGTTACCTGAGGAGTGCGTCGGGGAGTCTGTGACAAAATAGTCCACACAAAGATGCATTTTTTCTGCATCAGCCTGACGAACATAGACCAATTTCGAATCACATGTACATCTAAAGTCGAATAAAGCACCCATTTACGCTATAAAGGGCCCAGAAACAGCAAGTGCTAAATTTCTAAAGGTACTATTTTCGTGGGCTACCAAACTGTGTACTAACACCTAGTGTAACATACTTTGCATTAATATTCGAACTGGTCGAAATGCCCCCGGGGTGGGAGTTACTTCAATATTTTGATACATACAAATGGCATGGACCATTTTTTGGGGTTCGAAATTTTGAAATTCAATATTTTTGGGGTCTTTCAGAAAAATTAATATTTTGGGGATATGAAGAAATTGTGGATATTTTTGGGGGTCATTATCTTAATGAATTAATTTGGGGGTATACATTTTCATTTTCTTAAGGCAATGTACAGAATGGGAATCTTTTTGGGGTCACAAAATTTCAAAAAATTATTTGGGAATACCGGATATTTTATTGGGTAAACAGTAGATGCTGGGTCCAAGCCTACCTAAGCAGAAAATTGAGAGTACCCCCTCCCCTGAGCCGAAACGACCAATGGCCGAAACGACTTACGGCCGAAACGACCCACCAAAATAGGCCGAATCGACTCACCCCAAATTTTGGCCAAAACGACCCAGGCCGAACCGACCCGGCCCACACGACCCGAGGCCGAAATGACCCGGATTCAGACATTACTACAGCCAATCAGGGCCGTCGTCGGCTTTTAGAAAGTGGTACGGCCATTGAACACCGTTGGTGCTCACCGAGTGCCGAAGGCACGAGGGGGGAGAGGACGAGAGGGGGTTGACCTCCATGAAAATTTTGTAATTCAAGATGACTAAAGAAGCGATTCTGTTGCAATTTGAGACCATTTTTGCTTGTGAACCTCAGCTTATTTTACAGGCATTTCATATGCCTACCACAGCCTCTTTCGACTGCCACCCCCTCCCACAACTACCAAAATATCAACAACTATTTCGACCCCTCGGTGGGTCTCATCAGGCGGTGGCATCAAAGTTAGCTGATTTTTCAAAATTTAAAGTAACAGTAATATTTAAATCTGATACAGATATCCCAGCTTTTTTATTTGTTTGTTTTGTTCATCTTCTTTTTATCTTATTTTTATCTATTGTTTGTTGTTGTTGTTTTTTTGTATGTCTTTTTGTCTTTTTTGTTTGTTTTGTTTCTTTTCATTAATTTACGTACATGTAACAGTATATACATATCAACCAGGGCACAGCATTCTCAGGCCTCTAGGTAAGAGTGTCATAAAAATATTTTCCCTATTTCTCAACCAGAACATATGTCATGGGTACTCAAAAATACAGTCTCATTAAGGCGTGTGTTTTTTGTGAGAACCCAAAACAAATGCTAAATTTTCAACCGACAGTTAAGCTGTGGGCACACAAAAGAGCCGTCTCCGTCTATTTACTATAATTATAGACTCCCTTCAAAGGACAATCCTTTAGTTGCGTCTCGACGTGAGAAAACCTGTCTTCTGGGGTTTGCGAACAACAAAGGCGCAGACCAGCCTGCGCATCCGCGCAGTCTGACCAGCTCCTTTGTTATTCGCTAATGGTAAAGTATTATATTTAGAATTATTATGAGCGAAATTTCAATTCTCTAGCTAGTCTCTGTAGCTGAAGAGACTGGTTTGAGCCTGGCTTGAGCCGAAGACAGGTTTTGTCGCATCGCGGCTCGATTATAATTACTGTCTTAAAACAGATGTAATTTTCTTAATCGTGTTTATTTAACCACTGTCTTTCACACCCTGAGGCAGCCGAAATATTGACCAGCGCATGCTTCAGTTATCATTCAATAATTAATCTTTGATCATCGAAAAATAGATCATTACAGAAGGTCTAGAAGAAATGTGAGAAAACGGACCTGCAAAAAACATTTTTGGCCAAAAATGTTGTCCGGCTAAAACCATTTCGGGCAAAAAAAGTGGTCCGGCCATAGCCAGACCTGCCGGACCGCCGCCGACGGCCTTGCCAATTATTGGGGCTTAACTACAATCAACCACAGGTCTTTGAAACTGTAAAAATCCCATAAATTGCTTGTTTACCTGATCTCCTGTTCTAGTCGACGAAGAACAGGAGATCATGTAAATAAGAGCAATTTATGGAGATTTTTTACGTTTCATATACTTCACACTCGGTGAGGTGCAGTTACGAAACAGGTTTACTGTTAGAAATATGAAAGAAATATCTGCTTTTAGTCCAATCAACTGAATAAAGCAGTACAACGTGACAAACTACGTCACTTTACTTTAACCTTGTGTTTACTTAACAGAGAGAGTCAAAGGCCCGTGAACCAACCAACCAACTTGGGGACGTTTTGGCTGACTTTTGACTTGGGGACGTTTTATATATCTGATTATTCTACTCAAAATTTAGTTGTGCAGTATTTTATTTCAGAATCAATATAAATGTGATTTATAAAATAAGTACCTTTATTCTTCTTCATTCCAGAATTATTTCTGACATTTTTGTCATTATTATTTTCTGCGGAGCTGTTCTATTTACTGGATGCCAAAACAACAGTTTGAGAAATCATGAAATTTTTCAGGTGAAGCGCACATTTGACTAGACAGGAAGGTTGATTAGCCTCTAGACAATTTTGACCAACCTAATTGCGTTTTAGCATAATACTGAACACAAATATTGCATTTTACAGAAGAGACGAACCTTTTTTTTCCAAGGTAGACATTTTTGGCTGGTCGTGATTTCGGCAGAGACGCATTTTCGTAACATTAAGATATCCAGGATACAATATACCTTTCATTGGTTTATAAGCTGATAGGAACTGCATTTTTGTTACATTTAACAAAACTGTTGTACTTTGAACTAAGCCCAATCAAGATTTGGAGATTCAGGCAGTCATTGCCAGAAAACTGTCGAAATTCACGGTCGGGTATGAAAGCCATGACCGCGCCGCGCCAGGAGGCGCGGCCGCGCCGAAATCTGCCGCGCCAGAAATATATTTTTCCCTTCTCGAAGCACAAAGAGGTATAATTCCATTTTTTTTCTCGCTATATCAACTGCAAATAGTATTATTAACAATTGCCAATAAAAAAAGATATTAGTTTTCCCGAAATTATGATTTTATAAGCAATTTGACATGTGCCAGGGGTATGAAAGACCCTGCCGCGCCGTGCCGTGCCACTTGCATTAGGTAGTATTTCCCAGTTATCTGAAAATTACCTGACCCGAGTATCATGTTTTTTTAAGTAGAAATGAGGATAAGAACGAATAATGGTTCTTATTTTTCTTTTCCTGCTTTGGGAAATAATGTTTACATTAATAAAAAGGGCAAAACAGATCCCAAAACACTCAATAGGCCCCTTTTATGTTGAGCGGTCTATATTGATTTGACACCAGTTGTGATTACACTTTGTTTTCATTTGACACACTGCATTATAATTTAATTACTAGTAGAATGATTTTATATAACAGAAGCTTTGTGAGATGCATTGAAAATATAAATACATGTATTAGTTTATAAGTTTCTAACTCTGAATAAATGGGACTAAAACTTACCTGTGGGGCAATTAGTCATCAAAGAAAAATGATTTACCAAAGACCATATCCCAGTTACAACGTTTTCTTTATTTATCCTCGACCCACTAGCGAAACGTCATTCGACTGTCGTTTCGCGGCGGGCCGATGGTGGCCCTCTTATATGTTTAATGGGATAGTGTCATAAAATCATTTTTGTTTGATGTCCAGCTCCTGCCACTTGGAGGCTAGCCCCATTTAGGAGCCACACGTGAGTTAAGTGTACAATATGAGCTCAATGTGAGATTTTTAAAAATACTAGACATTCCGACCATGGTTTATTCAAATAAGTCTGTGCAGACTCCTGTTGCGTTTAGATGCTCGTATTTTTGCCTTTAGAAATTGGTCAGGCAACGTACAAAGGACCTGGCCCCTAGGTTCTAAAAGTTTTTGCATACTCAACTCAGCACGAAATTTATCCTGCTCATAAATGTTAAAATGCCAGCAATTGTTGGCATTTTAACATGTATTAGCATGATAAATATAACATCTGTGAGACTCAATGCAATAAACTTCTTCATTTATCCATAGTTTAGTTTTTATGAGCGGTTAAAATTTCGTGCTCAGCTTAGTTGAGCATAAAAAAAGTTATAACCCCCCGGGCCCGCTCAAAGTTTATATGTTTATGTGTATGCACAGTCTGATCTGAGCCTTTACCGATCGCACATGGCAAATTTTTGGAAGTCTAACATCTCGTCTTGGTTATATACGTTGTGTATTATATTTGGGCCTCGATACTAGAAAGAGGATTATCTCTGGTTGAGGCCCATATAATACGTAAAGTGTATTTGACTTAAGAGGCGCACAATGACATAAATTCTTCTAGATATGAAAGATGTAGATGAGCAGATTAGCTGGCTTCAGATCATCAAGATCAAAACTGCCAAATAGTGGATACTTTAATAATTTCAAACATGCCATTATAAGTTAAAATAAACCATTTGCGCGTATTAACTCGAATACGGTAAAAACAATTACAAAAAAAAACCTCTCGTCACGTGCCCATCCTTCATATCCAGCATATTTTAGTAGATTTTTTAACAACTTAATATCATTATAAAAAGGAAACATAGAACACGAATTTCAATGTTCTTCAACTTCTGATATGATGGAACATAAAGATAAATATCTGGATCGAAGAATGGAATGAGAATAATTTAGAAACTGTTTGTATACAAAGCGGGAATAACAGAAAACAACATATTGTTGAAAATGATTAGACCCTCCCTACATTGAGATGCGCAAATTCGTTGCGGCTTGGGTCCATATTAAACCTTTTCAAGAACATGTATACACGTTTAATAGGAATCTTCCCTACACCGGGATGCGCTAATCGGTAGCGGCTGAGGTTCATATGAAACCTTCACAATAACTTTAAGTATACATTTTGTTGAAAAGGTTTAATATAGACTCTCCCTACAATAACATGAAGGTACGAAAAATGAAAAAAATACAAGTTTAATAGGAACCCTCCCTACATTGGAATCCCTGCAATTGCTATCTTTGCTGTAGGGGTCTTCTGTTGGAGATGCTGATAGAACCGTTGGAATCTGCGAAGTACTGTGTTTGTAGCCCATCCATGTATGATGCCATTGATCCCAGCAAACCAGACGATTACCTGCACAAATACAGGATTTTTTTATTATTTAACTACATGCTATTTTTTCTAAGTCCCATGTGCGGGTGATGTCTTATCGTGTATACGAACAATGAACTGTAAAGGCTCTGGCGAGGCTGCGCATATGTGCAAGCTCGTCTGAGTCTTCACTGTGAACTGATTTATGAAGTACATGTATGGCCATTGAACAGAACAGAACAGAGTTTTATTCAAACTGCGGTAGATTATAATGCTCGCGAAGATACAATTTACATCTTTTGAGGAATATGTCATGCACAGTCCCAGAAAGTTTTTTCAGATGTGTTCAACTTTTTTTACTGTTAGTTAATCAAACAAACAAAAGAACCTATTTGAAAAGCAACGCTGAAATAAATACCACTAAAATCGGGTCATCGTTGGCCCGCAAGCGAAACGCCATGTCAATGGCGTTTCGCTGGCACAGTCCCAGAAAGTTTTTTCAGAGGGGTTCAACTTTTTTTTACTGTTAGTTAATCAAACAAACAAAAGAACCTTTTTGAAAAGCAACGCTGAAACAAATACCACTAAAAATCGGGTCATCGTCGTTATAATAAGTTAATCGCACTAATTGATAAGATTAAAGGCATGCGTACACCTTTAATTAGTTTGTTTGGTTCTATATATTCTTGATCAAAGTCAGGAATATACAGGTTTCTTAATTAATCATTTAATGATGACCCTTTCATTATAGTCTGATGCAAGGGGACCGTGAACAAGTTAAACTGACCGGTTAATTGTCCAGCTGTAGCAACCCATGAAAAAAGGCCTATCGAGTATGTGCGTTATTATTATTGTTATTATTATATTCCATTATATCGCATTGTATGCCCAAAACACCCACTTAGAATCACCCTTCCCCTCATTTCTAGTATAAAAAAACCCAGGACATATATTCCAGTTATCGACTGTTAAAAAACTAACAGTAAATTGCCATTAACTTAAGTGGCACGGCACGGCGCGGCAGGGTCTTTCATACCCCTGGCACATGTCAAATTGCTTATAAAATCATAATTTCGGGAAAACTAATATCTTTTTTTATTGGCAATTGTTAATAATACTATTTGCAGTTGATATAGCGAAAAAAAATTTGAATTATACCTCTTTGTGCTTCGAGAAGGGAAAAATATATTTCTGGCGCGGCTGATTTCGGCGCGGCCGCGCCTCCTGGCGCGGCGCGGTCATGGCTTTCATACCCGACCGAAATTCACTCTTCATTGAACTCGCCTTGGGTCAAACCACCAGGGTCAACTCTTCCCCTTTATGAAAGCCTGACTCTCCTAGGTTGATGCCGGTGTGTTTGAGAGAGCAGTCCGTAGATGTGATCTTCATATGTCAAACAAAAATGTTTAATTAGCAATCAATTGATCAACAGTGGTGGTTCATTGTGATTGTTGCCGTTAAATACTATTCCAAAATACGGTGCAACGATTAACCTAAATCACCAGGAAATCAAAAAATCACCAAGATAATGTAGGAAATCACCATTTTATTGTCATCATCAGGGTTCCCATTCACGTAGTTTTGTGCATGATTCACTCGGAAACTGTAAAAACCACATACACTTTCCAGGACAAAAACATGCATCATGCACGTTTTTATTCTCTCCTAGAACCCAGCATAAACTGACTGGTCACTGACAGAAATACAAAGTTATCTTGTCGAGGCTTTATTTTAACGCTATTTCAAAGTACTAGTGCCAATAAAATTGATTCAGAACATACACGAGGGTATAAGAGGTTACTCCCAGTAAGCGAAGCTTATTATTAAAAAGAATTGGAATATAAAATCAGTACAACTCAAATTTTTCTTCTTAAAAAGAATTGAAGTTTTTCCCATTTTTTAAGGTTGATTTCTGCGAGTTTCGGCTAAAAGTGCCGATAATAGCAAAAAAGGGTACCTAGGTTTCTTGCTGATGTTCATAAAGTCAGATAAATTTTTAATAAATACAACAGTACAGTCTTAAAGATAGTATATTGAACCATTGCTTTTTGAAGAAAATTCAAAGATATGTAGAGCAATAACGGAGATATGATTATTTAATTAGGAACATACGTCAGTTTTGAAAGCTCAGCCACCGTTGAGCCACAACTGTATGTAAGTGGCCAGTCCATGTTTATTGGGTTTGAGTTCTCTCAAAATGTATAGAAAGTCATCCTTTTTTTTTCATTCACTCTCAGGACGATATTTCAGATTCATATGTGCTTATTTCAACTGAAATTTAGAAGTTCCTACACTACGTTTAGTATAAACAACACAAAAAGTACCCTAGTGTGTGTAGTCTTGGGCATGTGTGGTTAAGTTGAATATGGTAATTTTCCTCTTTTTTTTTAATGTTTAGGTAGAAGATGTCTGGTTCATTATCAGTAGTTGCATTTGAAGGTGAACTCAACTCCATTGTGAGAGAGGTAGGTACAATTATGATGCACAACACATCACCCACGGACGACTGATCAAAAGACAACTCGCAGACGAACACGCACAGATAAAACAAAAATCATCATCAGACCAACTGAGTAGATAGAGTGACAGAATAGCAAATACTTGTGTACACCCTAATTCGGCGGTTCCTTTAATCCTTTTCATTATAATGGAATTTCACATACATATTCATACATTACGCATTGATTTGTTCATTCTGTATTTTAAGGGGTCACAGGTCAAAATTTCTAAATTTTGATATATATCTGCCCCTGAAGATTGTTTTTACCTTTAAGTTAGCAAACAGTGCAGACATTGATGAAACAACACAGTGGCATTTAATCTGGATCTGTACTCCGGGGACAAAAATTCCACTCGTCCGCTCGTAATTACGAGAGAAATCCAGAAAGGGCGAGTAATTCTTCCCAAAGCAGGACGAAAATTACTCGTCCTTTCAGTTTCACCCTAAAATATGAGGGTGAAACTAGCAGTTTCTGAGTATTGCATAGCTCCAGATAAGGATTGGAGGCAATTGGGTATTTACCCACCTCTTTTTGGCTTAATTGGGTATTTCAAATTTTGAATTGGGTATTTCAGTTTTTTGTATTGGGTATCTATCTGAAAGCAAATAAGCAATGAAACCGGGCCTTGTTTCTCCTAACTTTTTTGTTTACTTTCTGTTTCATTTTCAGAAAGCACACTTGCAATATTAGTATATCTGAGATCGCTATTTCCAACTTATAACGAAAATCCAACGTATCAATCAATTCATCTTTGATTCTTCGAACTACCAATGCCGTATTAGTGTTAGTTACAATATGATATTATTCAATTGCTCTAAGGCTTTTTCGCCCACGTTACGCCATTGTTATTGTAAAGCGAGACGAATGTCGTAATCGTGTAAATATTGGGTATAGCTAAACAGCGATAAGAATGTTCCTGGACAGGTTTACAATTTAATTAACTAGATTCAGCGCCAAGCCGTGTAAAATTTGTACCCAACAACAGCTTGTGATGCGAAAAACGACAATCGCAAATTGAAAACTATAGCGTCATACGCTACAAAAAAGTTCAGAATTGAGTAATATGAACTTAGGCACTACCTAGATGCGGACATGAGCATTTTTGAAGTTTTTCTACCTCCATCAACAATCCATACATGTATATATCTCTCTAGCTCAATTTTGAACATTGTGCCAGTTGTAATAAAAAGAAAACGTTTGACATACTGTGTTTTACTTAAGCCAAAGAATAGAATATATTGTGTGTTTCAGGTTACACGAATTTTTGAAATAGGGACATTAGGTAGATCTACAAAAATATTTTTTTTTAAAAGTGTTTACATGGGGAGACTGATTGAACTGGGAAATTCCATAAAAAAAGAATAAAAAAAAAATAAAAAAAAGATTTAGGGACAAAAAATCAGTGTTTATGCACAGGAGCTTGAAGTTTGGTCATCATATCTCTTATATAGCCGCAAAACCAAAAGCTCACTATGTCATTACGTAGTGACACTGTGAGCTTTTAGTTTTGTGGCTATATAGGAGAATTATTAAAGGGGATGGCAACCCTGATGATAACTATGTTTTATGTGAAAGATATTAGAAAAACGTGGAAGTTATGGGTGTTTGAATATTTGCAAATAGACTGATATGAAAGCGGTTATATAGTAGGCTTAGTGACGTCACACAGCCTAATTAAATATGCGTAATCAAAATAAAAGACAACCCAATAGATTACTTGCAATTATCTTTAATAAAACATTTTCCTTACGTATAAAGCTGCATGTCTGCTGAAACACAGATGCTGTGATAGTATTGGTAACTAGAAATTAAGCAGTTGAAATATTCTGAAAACTAATTAAATATTCAAAATGGCAGCTTAATGTTGACCATATTGAATTCTTAAAATGCCCATAACTTCTCCATTTTTCAACCAATTTTGATGATACTTGTATCAAAATTCATGGTTCCTAAAGTTCTTTCTGATAAAACATACTTATCATTAGGGTTGCTGTCCCCTTTAAGGACCGAACTTCAAGCTCCTGTGGTTTATGCTACCTACCATTTGAAAACCAAAAAAAGAAAAGTGAGTAGTTTACTTTAATTTTTGAATATTTTTTTCTTGGTTTATATAAAAATATCACACCCACCCTTCTTCAATTTAGTGTGGGGGGATCTTTCAAAAACTGGGGGGGGGGGGGGGGGGGAATCCCCCTGCCAAGAATAAACACTTCAATTAGGCAAAATCGGGTAACCTGAAACATTTTTATTTATTTTAGGCCTAAATGACAGCCATCAAATCTGTGGATTGGATAGTGAGCACACAGAAGCTTTAAGTTTGGTCCATATGTCACTAGCTCACAATGTCATTACATGATTTTCATAAGATGGATATTGTTTGGATATCAGTTAGTTACTGGAGGGATATCATTTTGCCCATAGGTTGAAAGTTGGACTAACACATTGGTCAACTATTGGAACGATATCAGTTTAGTCAGCAGGCCAATACTTTACCATCATTGATTCAATATAGCATGCATATCCACGAGATATTGTAAAGTGATATAGTTTTGCCATCGGCATTAAGTCAGAATGATATGGCCATAGAAGTTTTCCATTCAACAAAATGACTAAATTTGTTAGGGTATCTAGTATCTACTGGTCCAGGATTACCAAGTGGATTTTACTTACATGTGTGAAAGTTCCAAACTTCCAAAATCCTGAACTTAAGAAATTAAAATATCAAAACTTGCAATCTACCTACAAAATATTAAATGGTCAGTAATGAATTGTCTTTTTTAACTGAACTGAAATCAGATAAGCTTCTTTAATCTGTCTAAATCAGTGTTTTAGATTGATTTGACTTTCTATGGAAAGTCAGCCTCAAAATCCTGAATTCAGGAATAGTCCTCAAACATGTATTTAAGCATCTAATGATGTAAGGCTTTGCACATTAACATGGCTAGCACTGATCCCTTTTTCATTTTCAGATCTAGCACTAGACAGTTATCACATCTGAGCCTATTTCATATCATGAGTTTTAGGGCTCTAGTTAAGTGGCTTTTGAGATAAAACCCTTCTTTTTGAAATTATTTTGAAGAAAGATTATCATATTTTGATATACAAACAGCAGATCAGACTTTTTTGGAGAAAAAGATTTTTAAAGCCACTTTATACACAGAATCTTACTATTTTATAGGGGTACATGTATGTATAAAACCTCTTGCATTTTGATCAAATCAAAGGTTATAAATTATTTTAACTCTGAGTTTGTTCCTCAGAGATTGACTTTTAATTCTAAACCTTAATTTACAAGGGAGACAACTTTTTTCACTTGCTAAATGCTTTTCAAAAATGGTATATTTTGGCTGAATTTTTCATCATTTTTATGTTTTTCATATTTTTTGAATAAAAACAAAGCATCAGATAAGACTGCTAGCACTGGGGTTCAAACCCAGACATACCTCTAAGTGCTTACATATCATAACCTGAGGCTGTTCTGCCAATTGAACTATACCAACTTGTCAAAATCTGAGCTTTCTAAGAAAAGTTTGAAAGATTTGAAATGAGACACAGTTTGTATCATTCTCCCTTCTCAATGGGTTTGCCTTAAAGAAAGGTCCTCCCTTGTATGTTAAATTTGTGATCTTTGCCAATTTCTAAACAGTTTTCTATTCCACTGGTGTAAACAACTGACAACTAAACTGAAACAACATATGTTCAATTAAAATAGTATTCCTTAAAAACTGTATAAAACAATCATATAGCTTCTTTCATTTACCTCTAGTGGAAGGCATATATGGTTTGGGTTTCTTGGTGGGCGATGGATGCGAAAGCCTTCAGGGGTCAAAAATTCTACTCGTCCGCTCGTAATTACGAGTGAAATCTAGAAAGGACAAGCAATTCTTCCCAAAGCACTCGTCCTGTAGGACGAGTGTACAGGATGAGTGCTTTAGGAAGAATTACTTGATTTTTGTTTGTTTTTGTTGCTTTACGTCCCAAGTCAACAGCTATGGTCATTGCGGGACGGTCAGTTAACCTAACCACACTTTTTTCCTGGGTAAGCTTGAACAAGCAGTTAACCAGTAATCGTGCACATACTTTCGCTTGTAACTGACAACAACCCTTCATGAATGATTCAGCGGAAGGGAGGAGAATGACCGTAGAAATTATTTCATGATCAATCTCCACGAAAGTATGGGACCGGGCCAGGATCAAACTTGCGACCCCTGGATCTGCAGTCAGCTTCGCATCTGTAACCAGACACGTTACCGACTGCGCTACGCGGCCCAGTAAGAATTACTTGAGGAAGTTGTATTACATATTACTCACTTATGTTCTTTATTGCATACGCTTTTAAAGGACATGTGCATGCGTTTGCAGGATGAGTGAAAGTTGTAAGTCACTCGTCCTGCAGGACAAGTGCAATATTTAAATATTTTTGTCCCCTGGCCTTCTTGCTACTTCCTGAGGGGACAGACGGCTCCGAACAAGGGATACAGTAGCCGGTGATACCTTCTTGGTCTGATCTAGCTTTGCATGTAACTCAAGCTTCTTTTGCTCATATGCAGCTTGGCCATCAACAAATCCCATAATGAATTCCTGAAATAATGATGATATGTCTGCATCTAGGTAGTGCCTAAGTTCATATTAAGTTAAAATATATGTTTTGAGTGCTCGAAAAAAACACATCTCATTAAGACTCTTCTTTTGAGTATCTTTTGAGTATCAAAATTCAGTATTTTTAGCCTCAAAATCATGTAAACAGGGCTAACACTGATCCCTTACAGATCAAGTAAAATTTTAACTATTTTTTTTATTCATGAATGTAAAAACATGCTTTGGGTTCTCAATGAAACTGTCCCATCGAGATGGTTCTTTTGCGTACAACTAACATATGTTTTCGTTCAGGAAAATTTGGTTTACAAAATTTCAGCTTCTTCATTAATCTTTCTCTAATGTTCCTGGCATCCTTCCCTATCAGTATTGTTCCTTACTGCCAGGCTCTCCATATAGTCTTTCTAAAATGTTACATCCCCCTAGCAGTATTATTCCTCCTTTTTCTCTTTAATACTGCTTGTTCCTTCAATGTTCCATCCTTCCCTATTAGTTTTGATCCTCCTTTTCTGTCTACGCCCATTTATTGACATGCATTTTTGACAGGGTATGCTGGTGTTTATTGCAAAGAATAGTGACTGTTCAATTTGAGCTAAATCTTCTCCAAATAAATGCCCTTTTTGCTGATGAAAGAAGGGACAACCCGGACAAGGGTACAATAAAATCCCTCATATTCTGCAGGTTACTTACTAACTAGGGTCTATCCCTTTTGTTTTCCTTTCACCATGCTGTAAACAATGCCACGAAATTGTGTGACACACAATAATCGGTTTTGTTACACATTTTTAGGAAAAGAAAAAAAAAGTAAACCATTTAATAACAAAGCATGACCTCAAACTTAAAAACTACCACATTTCTGGAATAGAAATGCTGTGCAAAACATAAATGGTCAAACAAATTACCATTTATTCCCTTTGTAACTAACTTTCTTTCTCCTGTTCCTGACGAAACATTTTTAACAAGGGAGACAATCAAAGCAGTATCGGACATCTATAAGCTTTTCTAAAAATCCTATGCATGGGGATCAATATTGCCAGCTCCGTGTACAGGTGTATGTTTGCCCCCCCCCCCCCCCCACAATCTTCCAATCATTTCTGTTCAGCTTGAACTTCAGGTTGCAAGGTCTTCACCATATGAAACTCTTCAGACATTCGTTTAGAAAGAAACAGACTCTAGAAAAAAGGGCAAAATCCGTTGTGAAAGTCATCGAAAACCCAGTAAAGAATGTGTAAAGAAGATTAAGTGCCTTCTTCCTTTTATCTTGAATGGAATTTCAATCAACCATTTATTCATACTAGGTCCGAGTTTCATATTGCTGATAAGAAATTGTTGACGTATTGAAAGAGCATTTAACAAAAGGAATTTTCAGCTTACCTTGTGAGAATCATTGAATCGTTGAGAGAGAGATGGGAAAATTTAGTTTTTTACTGACGATGAACGCTACCGGAAGATAAACAAAAGACCGGTACACTACTGTTTTAATTCGCGCAAGCGTACATTTTATATGTTATCTGGGTGAATTAAATGCTAACCAGTCAACCGGAAACGACTCAAACGAGATTCAGCTGTTCTCGCGAGAAACTTTGAGAAAACTGACCCACAAAAACAAACTTGCTTGGGTAGCATACATTCGGAACTCTTCGGCCAATTCCGTAGAAAATAGGCACAACGCGTTAATCTATAGGCGGACATAAGCCGATGCCTTCGGCATCGGCTCATGTCCGTATCAACTATTTTAATTGCGTTTTTGTACGCACAGAAATGAATTTAATTGCGTTCTCAGGTCCACGAAATTGCGTAAATACGCAATACGCAGCCTTATCTGGAGCTATGGTATTGACTGTGAAATCTTTTTGTCAGTATATGGGATGCAGTTATGAATTTGACTGGTTAAATATCATTCTAACTGTGATATAAGGAACTTTATAAGTCATATTACATATTACTCCCTTATGTTCTGTATTGTATACGCTTTTAAAGGACAAGTACATGAACATGTGTTTGCAAGACAAGAGAAAATTGTAAGTCCCTCATCCTGCAGGACAAGTGCAATATTGAAATATTCATGTCCCCTGGTATTGTTTCCCAAAGTATCTGACACCTGTTTACCAGTATCAAGAATAAAAAAAGGGTTTAAAGTCCTTAGGAGCAGTCTGATTTGAGCTTTCATTTACTTAATGAACAGGCATAAAGTATCTGTCCAAATCATTTTTGATTTCTTCTCTTTTGAATAGCAAAATCTTAAAAAATATATTGACAAACAAGTTGTATATCAGACAAGATGCTCCAGTAAGTGGCATCTCATCAGGGTCTACACTGTTTTGTTTGGGAACAGGTTAGGCACAAATCAGTTTGCTTAGCTACAGAGATTAGCTAGAATATTGAAACTGTTCATATACAAGTTTGGATAGTTAATTTTTCAGAGAATGAACATCAAAGATACAGCTCAGACTATGCAGATGCATGCAGGAAAATCTGATTTGCACTTGACAAGTGCTATATATACATGTATAGACCATTGAAATTTTATTTTATCAATCAGTATGAAATATTCCATCAGGCCTTTATTTAAAGTATGTAATTAAAAGTTAATTTTCTTATTTCTCAACCAAAACTTATGTTGTAGGTACTCAAAAGAACCGTCTCAATGAGACGGGTTTTTTGAGCACTCAAAACAAATGTTTTAATTGATGGGTAAGAAAATATTCACAATTTTTCGTTCAAATTTTTTGTTTATCTGAATCCATGGTCCATCATGATGTAAAATGCATATTTTTGTTCTGTTTCCAGTACCTTGATTTTGGAGGGTTTGACAAGACTCAGCAGACTTTTGACAAAGAAATATCTTCAAAAGGAAAGCCATTGGCAACTATTGATGGCAAAGGACCCTCAAGTCAGAAACAAATTACTGCTCAGGTATGTGCCTCAGGTTGAAGGTTATCAAAGATGCTAGGTTCTTGTTAATACATGTTCCAAGAAAATCTCATTACTCCAAGAAAAGTTTTTGTTGCAACAACTATGTCCATCACAAATAACCATTTTTTTATCACCAAATGTCTGTTGTCTGGTTACAATAAAGGAATCGTACATCCGGGTGTAGATGGGGTATATTGATTAGCCTTAAAGTTTATGGCCTCATTTTATAGTTTTATTTAAAACTATTTTATAGATAAATAGCGATAAATTTCTTTATTTTTTATTGATTAGAAATTTTTGTGACCTAAATTATGTGATTAATCCAATGATTTTAAAAAAAGTTTACATGTATTTGTGAAGATGTCTTTTAATATCCAATAGTAATTGAGAGGTAAAATTTTAACGGTTTGCAATTTTAGGACGTCACCATTGAAAACTTCATATATGTTTTCTTATCTATTATCGTGACAGGTTTTGTTTGATTTAATTCTTTACATCACATCTGACACATCAACAGTCTTTCAGTAATATAGGTACAGGTCTTCCTGGGTTGAACCAGTACTAAGCTAGGATTAATGTGTCCTGCTCAAGGACATAACACAGTGGCACCATTGAGGCTTGAACCTGCCGTCCCTTGGTCTTGGATCAAGCACTCTACCACTGAGCCACTGCACTCCCAATCTCTTGACAGGTATAAAGGTAAGTGTTTCAACAAGAGGCCCCTAGGTCCAGTGTTCAATATCTTCCACAGGACCTGGCAAGTATTAATGCAATGAAAGAAACATATGTGATTGGTCAATCTTGCATTTTGTCTGACTACAACCAAAATCAAGCTGAAAACACTAGAAAACAGTTAAATGACTGTTTTCTAGACCAGAAAAGAAAAAAAAATACCTAGCTTGTAAGAGTTTAAGGGTTCATGACCCAGGGAAAATTCAAAACATACAGGCCCGAGGTTATAAAACTTTTTTCATGCTCAACTCAGCTGAGCACAAAATTTATCCTGCTCATAAATCAGACCTGGTAACTCCTACGTTTTATGCGTATTTTATACGCTTTTGGGCTCCAAAATACGCACTACGGATCACTATTACAGAACTACGCACACGAGAAAGTCCCGATTTTTAGCTTGAAATTTTCTTTCATTTTGATTTTATGTTTGCAATGACTCGTAACCGCATGATTGTGATTGTAAGCACTGTAAACAAGCAAGCAGATTAGTCACGTTGTATAAGCAAGTTAGAGCCAATTAACCCTAAAGCTGCCCAGGTATAACAATAGGCTTTGTCATTGATTTCATTTTCACGAATAACACTTAATTTTAGTAGCATTTGATTGCATATTGTAATTGTAATGGGTTTTCATGACCTACTTTTTACCGACGCCGGTGTAGGGTGTATCTTATTTACAAACTAATTTACCTGATCTGATAGTAAAAATGATACAATATGTCATATAAATGTTCTACTTTCCAGTATTATAAATCAAACAAATAAAAATGTAGCTTTAATCCCAAAGCTAGGTAGAGTCACACCACACTGGCACAGGGGCTCTATGGACCACATGATGCATTTGACGTATGTATCTTTTTCATATCTATCTAAGGTTAATTTAGGGGAAACGTATCATGAGGGACTATACATAAGAACTCAAAACTACACTTAACAACACCCTTGACTACACATACGCGATTTTCAATGTAAACAGGTCTGATAAATGTTAAAATGCCAACAATTGTTGGCATTAATTGTTGGCATTTTAACATTAATTAGCATGATAAATGCAACATTTTAGAGATTTAAAGCAAGAAACTTCTTGATATGTTGGTATTTTAGTTTTTATGACCAGTTGATATTTCGTGCTCAGTTGAGTTGAACATGAAAAAAAGTTTTATAACCTCGGGGTCAGGCCTCTAGATAAAAGTGTACAGGCCCCCTAGTGGAACCTTTAAAACCTTTAGAAACCTTTTATTTGGTTGCAATCCTTTAAAACCTTTAATTTGGCTGAAAAACCTTTAATAACCTTTATTTTGATTAATAAACCTTTAAATTTTGCAATATCAGTTTGAACATAAGAAATAGACTATAAGTATGTTGAAAAGCATCTTGAGCTTTTCAGAAAGCTGTATTCATCCTCGGACCATTGTTTCTAGTTGTCTTCCTACCTCTTGCACCAGCTGGGTGACTCTTATAGTGGTTTTAAGGTCAATTTTCAGATAAGGCAGCAATAAAAAAGAGTGAAGTTAGGCAAATATAAATGCTTTTGGGTTGATTTCTTGCTTTTCATCCATGTAATGTCAGAATGACTAGTTAATCTTAACCACCCTTTTCCTAGGCAGGCTTAACCAAAATGATGACTGTGTAATTAAAATTTAGTTTTCTTTTTTCTCCACCAAAACATATGTTGTGTGTACTCAAAAGAACCATCTTTTGAGCACCCAAAACAAATGTTACAATTGATGGATAAGAAAATACATGTGCTCAAAAATTTTGTTTGTCCGGACCTTTGAAAAGCCATATGTTTTTTCATTCAGAATGAGATCATGGAAGCATTTCACAATGGTAAAAGAAAGAAATGTTTTGATCTGTGGCAAGCAAGTCTTCCCAAGAGCCTGAGAGACACAGATTCTGTCGCACAGAAGCTTGAGTTCTACCTCAATATATACTTTGCTATCTATCCTCTGAAATTTGGGAAAGGACAGGTGAGTGATAGTTAGTTGATATCACTTTGCAAGAATAAAATTACTTTTTAAAGTCACTGCTGGGGAGGCAGGTGGGGTAGAAAAGCATCTAAAAACAAAACTAAAAGACACAAATTTCAACTTTCCAATGACAAACGTCATATTTGGTAGCCCAGATAGAAGACATTAAACTTTTGGATTTAAAGATCATTTCTAATCTTAATATTTCAGCACTTTTACTTTTTAAAAAATAGCAATGCATTCACTCATAGTTTGATCGAAATGGTACCCAGTTTAAAGACGAAAAATGAGGGACGGGACAGTGGGTGCAGAAAGTATAAGTTTTCACGACTTTGTAAATGATGATTTGAGCACTTTGAAACAAAGATTGATGCTTAGTATGCTTATTTTACTGCCGAAACCACGGCAATTTTAAAAACATAGAGAAATTTTGAAAATTTGATGTATGTCCTCATGTCAATTATTGAAAATGTACGCCTTATCAGTAGACCTCCTCATATGGAATAGTCCATAGGTCTACAAAGGATTAAATGCATGGGTGAAAGTTTTCAGGATTATTCCTGAATTCAGGATTTTGAGGCTGACTTTCCATAGAAAGTCAGCCTCAAAATACTGAATTAGGCCAGATATAATTGCCTCATCGCAATTCCAATGTGTACCAACAACATATGTTACTGAAATTAACGAAACATATTTTGAATTCAGGGATTTTTTTGCAATTTTGGGAAGGGGCCCTAGGGCCTTTCAGATTGGGAAAATTAGCGCGGTAAACCACTATTTGGGGAAATTTTCTAAACAAACAAAAAAGCATTTTTGGTCAGTTTAAAAACAAAATTAGCTATTACACATACTATTGCCATTGTATTGAAGGAAAATAGGATGCAATTCTAGTAGATTGTCATCATGTAGCTTGTGAGTGTGTGTGTGTTTGTGTGTGGTGACTGAATGAAAATTCTAAAAAAAAAAAAAAAAAAAATTTTTTTTTTAGATTGGGAATTTTTTTTTCAAATTGGGAAAAAAGTCACCTAAATCCCATTGGGAAAGGGGCCGAATTTCGGCCCCTGAGGACACCAAAAAAAATCCCTGGAATTATACACTAAACAAATATCATTGCCTCTTTTAAACATCTCAAACTGTTAATCAGTACTAAAATACCTGTCAATTGTTTATATTTACCTGGCAGCTATATCGCCAAATTTTATTTCATGAACTATGCTTTTGCTAAGCTGCTACTTACGTGGTTGTAAAATGAACCTTCACCCATGTAAATGAGCCCTGGAATATTTCAGAGTATGGCGGAGAAGAACATGCATGACTTCAAGAACTACCTGGAAACAAGAGGCGCCACTCTAAGTCAGACCACAGAGTTCCTGCCATTCTATGCACTGCCATTTGTACCAAATCCTAAAGGTCATCCATCATACAAGGAACTGTTCACAGTAAGTTGTAGTTGTCATTTTTCTTATGTTGCCTGTGAAGCATGCAAGACACATAGGGCTTTTGTCTTCAGTGTATGCAATATTCAGTGTCATACTTTTGGTTTCCAATCAATAGCTTTTGAATGGATATATCAATTTCATTCATTCTATGCACTGCTATTTGTACCAAATCCTAAAGGTCATCCATCATACAAGGAACTGTCCACAGTAAGTTGTGAGGCCTTTGAAGGGGGGGGGGGGGTCCCAGTATCCCATATCCCTTTAATTATTTTGAAAAATATTCCACATCCCTAAAATAAATATGGCATATATCCCAAAAATTCAGAAAGCAATGTATCCCCAAATCCCTAAAATTGATCCAAGTATCCCATATCCCTTTATATACAAAAATATCCTGTATCCCTTTAAGTTTTTGGCCAATATCCCTGTATCCCTAAAAAACCATTCCACGGCCTCAGTTGTAGTTACAGCCTCAGTTGTAGTTGTCATTTTTTTGCAAAACATGGCAGACATATAGGGATCATGTCTCCATCTGTGTCTGCAGCGCCACACTTTTAGTTTCCAATCAATAGCTTTTGAAGGGATGCATCAATTTCATTCAGTATTTACAGATTTTTG
Source organism: Loripinus fragilis (assembly GCA_964019695.1). Taxonomy (NCBI): domain Eukaryota; kingdom Metazoa; phylum Mollusca; class Bivalvia; order Lucinida; family Lucinidae; genus Loripinus; species Loripinus fragilis. The sequence continues at coordinate 58,192,063 of OZ026529.1, read as the reverse complement.
AGATCAGCAGCAAAATTTTGTCTGAGTCATGACCTTTTTGGTATTGGTATTGGGATTTTCATAACATTCGACGCAAACGATTCTCAGAATTCTAGTTTAAAAATATGAACCAGCTCATGAGATTTTGGTAATAGGCCAAATAAAAAAATAAGTTTGTTTTGGGTCTGAAAATTTTAGGTAGGTCGGCTAGGAACACATATCAACTAAAATAAACTAAAAATATATAATTTTATGCATTTTGAAAGGCATTTCGCCTTTCGCCTTTCAAAATGCATAAAATCATATTTTTTCCAGAAAACCTGAATAAAATTTTAGGTTTCACCAGTAAATTTAGGTAGAGTCGGGTTACCCTAAACACAGGTATTTTTTTTTTTTTTGCCTTTAATTCAGGGATAATTCTGGCTCAGAAAATCACGGGAAAAAATATCCCACACAGCCAAAACGGAGGAGTTATTCTGAATTTTAGCAAGAAATTTTAACAAAATCCTTTTTTGCATAATTATGTTTTGCTATGAGATTTTTCTCCTATCAAGCCAATTTCAATGAGACTGTTGGCAGTAAAGTGAGCAAATCTCTCACTACCTCCTCCGAAAATAATTCCTTGCTAGAAAATAATCTCTTACACATACTAAGAGCAAGGCTGAGATCTTTCAAGCCTTTGCTGCTCATATGCATAAGATATGCATGTGGAATAAGGCTAAGACCAAAATTAGGATTTCTAGACTCACTGGGTATCCACACATGCAAACAAATAACTTGACTTGGTACCCAGTGAAGACTCAAGTCAAATTGTTAAATTGTGCGTAAGCTGACATGAGCCAGTCAGGGCTAGAGAAAGCCTAGATTTTCCCCCGTAGAAAGTCAACCTCAAAATGCTGATTTAGCCAGATAATGATAGTCTGTCTGATTTATTTTCGAATTATCTAAAAACAATTGACCTTTCAAACTTGAAATTATTTATTTTATATATAGATACTGCATGTTTTAAGATATGATTTTTTTTAAACTACTAGTAGATCAATGAAATTTTCAACTTTTAATCTTTTGCCCCTGAGAATTTTTCGTAATATTTTGTCGTCTGCTGATTTTTTTGAAAAAATTCTTTCAGGAATACCATTTGAGTGTCAAACAGATTTGATCCAGATAAGGCCCGACATTTTGTCGGGCTTGATCTACGTCCAAACTGTTTGCAAAAGTTATCAGCAGACGACACTAGGAGATAAAGAGTTTACCTTGTTTTAATTTTTCAGGATATATGGGTAAAAGATCTTGAAGTACGGATAGAGAAATTCTTGACACTTGCTCTGAAATCAACACCTCAGCCAAGACTCTTTGATATTTATGTATCCTTATGTAAACGTTTCCCTCCCTTTTCAATGTGGAGCTTGCAATTGGCAAATACAAAGATGGATCACAATCACGCAACTAGCAATTTAGCATTATACTCCATTGAAATTCTCAAGATAAGCTTCCAGAAGCATAAAAAAGACAGTCTGTTATTGACATCCAGGTGTATGACAAACTACATGAAAAGTTGTTCATTTCTACATGCTCATTTCTTTGAATAAATGAAAGTGGTTGAGAATTTATTTAAAAAAAAGTTTATGGTGAGAAACTCATTTATTGAAAAGACATATGTTGTAAGTGCACATTGGAATTGCCTCATAGAGGCAATTACAATGTGTACCTACAACATATGTTACTGAAAATAAGGAAGAAAACAATTTTCCAAGTATCATGTCCATTGTCTTTACCTCTTTTAAACATCCCAAACTGCCAATCAGTATTAAAATTCCTGTCACTCTACTGCAAGTTGTTTATATTTGCATGACAGCTTTATCTCCAAATCGAGTTCATGAACTACCTCCTTGCTAACCTGCTAGTTGCGTGGTTCCACCTTTGATAGCCATTGTAACTCTCAACTAGAAGTAATTCCATACTATCACATATCTAAATACTATGGCACCAGGGGCAGGTGGCCAGGTGCATGCACAGGCAGTTTAGATAAACAAACATTTTCAGCGTAAAATTGTAAATATTTTCTTACCCATGATTTTCAGCATATGTTTTGGGTGCTCAAAAGAACCGTCTCATTGAGACGGTGCTTTCGAGTACCCACAACATATGTTTTGGTTGAGAAATAAGAAAACTATTTTCTGTTACACACTCTTAACTATAGTCCTGTGCATAACATTCCCACGGTCAGGGAAAAGTCAGAGAAAAATGAAAAAAATTAAAGGTCAGGGAAAAGTCAGGGAATTTTGAGTTAAGTCAGGGAAATTTGAAAGTTTGGCAAAAGTCAGGGAAAAGTCAGGGAATTTTAGAATCAGAAGTACAGGGTGGAGAAATTAGGTTGTAAGAGAAATAAATGAGAAAATTACAAAGTGGCTATGGCATTTCTTCAATCAGGATAATAAGCAAGGCAATTATCTTTAAGTAAGGCCTTGTTTATTATACCCCTGGCATTTATACTAAAGTGTATAGTTTTCGTGTTTTTTTTGTTAATTCATTCGTAATTCCCCCACGTTCGGAATTTACGATGTTTGGAATTAATGACAAAGTTTTTGTTAAAGTTTCTCAAGTCAGAAGTGGTGTATTTCTCAGTAACAACTTATCAGAAAATATTCATATTTGGATATTTATATAGCTGACTTTCACTTGACAGCTTCAGACCCTTGGGTTCATGCCCCAGGGTGGGTAAAGAGGTCCAAATCCAGGACATTGAAAGATATTTTTTTCTTTTCTTTTTTAGAATTATTTGTTTTTGAACATCAGGTATTATTTAAGGCTGACTCTCTGTGTGACCTCAGGTGGGGCTAGAGGTCAAAATCTTTGACACCTTCGAAGTGGCAGCGCTATTCATGTTTTCTGAATCATGCAGATATCTGACCAACTCGGAAAGTTCATTGTCTTCATATTTGGACGATTGGTTCCATTCATGGCTGGCTTTCATGTGATGGCTTCAGACACTTGAGTCCATGCTCCAGGCTCAGGCTAGAGGTCAAAATTTAGGAAATCTTAAGATTGAACAAGAGGTGCTATTTAGGGTTGACATTTTGCTCTGTGGAGCAAGAGGTCAAAATCTAGTTTTATATGAGAACTGTACTTCAACAGTAAGAGCATCCGCCGGGATATACCATTTGTCTAAGGTCTAGGGATGTCCAAACCTTTAGATGAACTATGATAAATAGAACTCTTAGGGTTGATATTTGGAATCCTTTTGTGCATTCATTCATTCATTTCATCATTCATTTAAAAAAATAAGAAAATGAAAGTCAAATGACAATAATGAAACCATAAATGTAAAGTATATTATGATTTAAAGGTGGTTAGAGTTGGCTGATGGGAAGGATTGGAGCCAACCATTATTAATTATGCTCATAACTGACCAATTAGGCTTGGCAAATAGCGACGTTTTTGGTCAGGGAATTTTGGAAATTGGTCAGGGAAAAGTCAGTGAAAAGTCAGGAAATTTCACTTTCTATATTTTGTGGGAACCCTGATTAATTTTGCTTTTAAATGTCCTCAGGTCCCTTGATTTATAATATGTTATTATACTGATCATTGTTACATCCAATAAAAAAGCAAAACTGAAAGCCAACAAATAGTCCCTAATCAGACTGCTGTTGTCATGCTTTTCCTGTTTAAGTTATTTGATTTACTGGTACTCATAAAAGAGTTAAACCTGGACAAAACCAAATGTCTCCTTTATTGCTCTTTCTGATAGTTCATAAAATAGAAAATCCTCATGTTTTACATAGGGCCAATTAAGCAAGAAATTTCAATGTAAAAGTGTGATTATTTTCTTATCCAGCAGTTTAGACATGTGTTTTGGGTGCTCAAAAGAACGGTCTCATTGAGACGGTTCTTTTGAGTACCCTCAACACATGTTTTGGTTGAGAAATAAGAAAATAATTTTCAGCTACGCACTCTTATCTGGGGGCCTGTTTTTATCTGGACCTATGGTGGCTTGTTAGCAGGATATCTTGTATACAAACTGTAATAGCTACAGCATTGAGCAGGGACAAAAATTCCACTCGTCGGCTTTTAATTACGAGTGAAATCTAGAAAAGGACGAGTAATTCTTTCCAAAGCACTCGTCCTGCAGGATGAGTGCTTTGGGAAGAATAACAGGGAAGTCATTTTACATATCACTCCCTTATGTTCTTTATTGCAAACACTTTTAAAGGACAAGTAACTGTGTTAGCAGGACAAGTGAGAACTGTAAGTCACTCATCCTGCAGGACATATGCAATATTGAAATATTTTTGTCCCCTGTTGAGACTTGGTAAACTGATAAGGGATGATGGGACCATAGCCTTTTTAAGTAACTAACTTAGGAAGGAGTTCGGAAAAACATTACAGGAGTTATGACCCTTGTTTTAGAGAACAGTACCACCCTTAAGCTCATAGACATGAATATGGTTGGGTTCACAGGCTTTCACCAATTTGTAAAATGACAGACCTTAACATGTGATCAGAGAGGGGTTAGTTCCGATGGTAAAGATCATTTCCACCAGATTCAAACATTACAACAGCAGTTAGTGGATGCAGAGAAAAAGACGATGTCCTACATTAAGCGGCATAACAAAGTTCAGGTAGGATTATAATCAGTTGCCGCTAGCCACAACACTTTATATTTTTATGCTTTTAAAGTTAAGGAGGCCATGGGTGTTTATGCAAAATTTTAAACTACAGTGAAAGTTCGAAAGTTTAGAGTATAATGCTTATTCAAATTAAAATATGAATAAATCGGATTTACAGAAAATATTGATTTTGTATTTTTCAACTATCTTAATAATTTCAGAGAGAAGTTTCTTTGAGGCACCCATACATATATTTTGAGAGAAAATACTGGGTGTAAATGTAATCCTTTTTTTTTTTGGTTTTATATTATTACAAAATGATTATAGCTTCTTCATAAGGATTTTGTGTTCTCAGATAGTGTATACACAGGGAATTTAATTTGTACCAGTATGAGAGTTTTTAGCTCAATTGCACGAAGTGCTTCGTGCAAAGAGCTATAGTAGTGACCAAGGCCGTACGTGTTCCCATTCTGTTCGGTTCCCGTCACACTGCATTTAAGTTTTCTAGAAGTTCATATCTTGACAACCACTTGTCAGAAAGCATTCTAGGGTCAATGCCGGGGGGTGGGGCTAGAGGTCAAAATCTAGTATATATCCAAAAGATAGGATTTTTGCGTTAAAGTTTTCTAAAAGTCCATATTTTGATAACCACTTGTCAGAAAGCATTCATACTTGTACCATAGATACCTTGTAGGGTTATCTTTCATTCCACAACATCAGACCTCAGGGTCCATGCCAGGGGGGGGGGGGGGGGGGGGGGGCTAGAGGTCAAAATCTAGTACATATTCAAAAGATAGGATTTTTGCGTTAAAGGTTTCTAGAAGTCTATATTTTGACAACCATTTGTGAGGAAGCATTTATATTTGCACCATTGATACCTTGTAGGATTAGCTTTCATTCCACGACATCGAACCCAAGGGTCCATCCGGGGGGTGGGGCTAGAGGTAAAAATCAAATACATATCCAAAAGATAGGATTTTTGCGTTAAAGGTTTCTAGAAGTCCATATTTTGATAACCATGTGTCAGAAAGCGTTCATACTTGCACCATAGATACCTTGTAGGGTTAGCTTTCATTCCACAACATGGGCCTCCAGGGTCCATGCTGGGGGTTGGGGCTAGAGGTCAAAATCTTATACATATCCAAAAGATAGGATTTTTGCGTTAAAGTTTTCTAGAAGTCCATATTTTGACAACCACTTGTCAGAAAAGTATTCATACTTGCACCATAAGATACCTTGTAGGGTTAGCTTTCATTCCACAACATGGGCCTCCAGGGTCCATGCTGGGGGTTTGGGCTAGAGGTCAAAATCTTATACATATCCAAAAGATAGAATATTTGTGTTAAACTTTTCTAGAAGTCCATATTTTGACAACCACTTGTCAGAAAGCATTCATACTTGCACAATAGATACCTTGTAGGGTTAGCTGCTATTTTACAACATCGTACCCCAGGTTTCATACATGCTTGGGGTGGTGCTAGAGGTCAAAATCTAGTACATAACCAAAAGATAGGATTTTTGCCATAAAGTTTTCTAGAAGTCCATATTTTGACAACCACTTGTCAGAAAGCATTCATACTTGCAGCATAGTTACCTTGTAGGGGTAGCTTACAAGTGTTCTCAAAGCCTTGCCTGGTAAACTTGATATCAAAAGACGATCACCTAGTCTTCTCTATTTATAAGCTCTTAGTTTGGTTTTTGTTTCAGGCTGACTATCATAATCTGATAGGTATCCCAGCTGATCTTACCTAGTATTCGCTATTTATAACCTCAGGGTTTTGTTTGTGCTTCAGGCTGACTATCATAATCTGATAGGTATCACAGCTGATCTCACCTAGTATTCTCCATTTATAACCTCAGGGTTTGTATGGTGTTTCAGGCTGACTATCATAATCCGATAGGTGTCACAGCTTATCTCACCTAGTATTCTCTATTTATAACCTCAGGGTTTGGTTTGTGTTTCAGGCTGACTATCATAATCTGATAGGTATCACAGCTTATCTCACCTAGTATTCTCTATTTATAACCTCAGGGTTTGGTTTGTGCTTCAGGCTGACTATCATAATCTGATAGGTATCACAGCTTATCTCACCTAGTATTCTCTATTTATAACCTCAGGGTTTGGTTTGTGTTTCAGGCTGACTATCATAATCTGATAGGTGTCACAGCTTATCTGACCTAGTATTCGCTATTTATAACCTCTTGGTTTGTATGGTGTTTCAGGCTGACTATCATAATCTGATAGGTGTCACAGCTTATCTCACCTAGTATTCTCTATTTTTAACCTCTTGGATTGGTTTGTGTTTCAGGCTGACTATCATAATCTGATAGGTATCACAGCTGATCTCACCTAGTATTCTCTATTTATAACCTCTTGGTTTGTATGGTGTTTCAGGCTGACTATCATAATCTGATAGGTATCACAGCTGATCTCACCTAGTATTCTCTTTTTATAACCTCTTGGTTTGTATGGTGTTTTAGGCTGACTATCATAATCTGATAGGTATCACAGCTTATCTCACCTAGTATTCTCTATTTATAACCATAGGGTTTGTATGGTGTTTCAGGCTGACTATCATAATCTGATAGGTATCACAGCTGATCTCACCTAGTATTCTCTATTTATAACCTCAGGGTTTGGTTTGTGTTTCAGGCTGACTATCATAATCTGATAGGTGTCACAGCTGATCTCACCTAGTATTCTCCATTTATAACCTCAGGGTTTGTATGGTGTTTCAGGCTGACTATCATAATCTGATAGGTGTCACAGCTTATCTCGCCTAGTATTCTCCATTTATAACCTCAGGGTTTGGTTTGTGTTTCAGGCTGACTATCATAATCTGATAGGTATCACAGCTTATCTCACCTAGTATTCTCTATTTATAACCTCAGGGTTTGGTTTGTGTTTCAGGCTGACTATCATAATCTGATAGGTGTTACAGCTTATCTCACCTAGTATTCTCTATAACCTCAGGGTTTGGTTTGTGTTTCAGGCTGACTATCATAATCTGATAGGTATCACAGCTTATCTCACCTAGTATTCTCTATTTATAACCTCAGGGTTTGGTTTGTGCTTCAGGCTGACTATCATAATCTGATAGGTATCACAGCTTATCTCACCTAGTATTCGCTATTTATAACCTCTTGGTTTGGTTTGTGTTTCAGGCTGACTATCATAATCTGATAGGTGTCACAGCTTATCTCACCTAGTATTCTCTATTTATAACCTCTTGGTTTGTATGGTGTTTCAGGCTGACTATCATAATCTGATAGGTGTCACAGCTGACCTCACCTAGTATTCTCCATTTATAACCTCATTGTTTGGTTTGTGCTTCAGGCTGACTATCATAATCTGATAGGTATCACAGCTGATCTCACCTAGTATTCTCCATTTATAACCTCAGGGTTTGGTTTGTGCTTCAGGCTGACTATCATAATCTGATAGGTATCACAGCTGATCTCACCTAGTATTCTCTATTTATAACCTCAGGGTTTGGTTTGTGTTTCAGGCTGACTAACATAATCTGATAGGTGTCACAGCTTATCTCACCTAGTGTTCTCTTTTTATAACCTCAGGGTTTGTATTGTGTTTCAGGCTGACTATCATAATCTAATAGATGTCACAGCTGATCTCACCTAGTATTCTCTATTTATAACCTCTTGGTTTGTATGGTGTTTCAGGCTGACTATCATAATCTGATAGGTATCACAGCTGATCTCACCTAGTATTCTCTATTTATAACCTCTTGGTTTGTATGGTGTTTCAGGCTGACTATCATAATCTGATAGGTGTCACAGCTGATCTCACCTAGTATTCTCTATTTATAACCTCTTGGATTGTATGGTGTTTCAGGCTGACTATCATAATCTGATAGGTGTCACAGCTTATATCACCTTGTGTTCTCTATTTATAACCTCAGGGTTTGTATTGTGCTTCAGGCTGACTATCATAATCTGATAGGTGTCACAGCTGATCTCACCTAGTATTCTCTATTTATAACCTCTTGGTTTGTATGGTGTTTCAGGCTGACTATCATAATCTGATAGGTGTCACAGCTGATCTCACCTAGTATTCTCTATTTATAACCTCAGGGTTAGTATGGAGTTTCAGGCTGACTATCATAATCTGATAGGTATCACAGCTGATCTCACCTAGTATTCTCTATTTATAACCTCAGGGTTTGGTTTGTGTTTCAGGCTGACTATCATAATCTGATAGGTATCACAGCTGATCTCACCTAGTATTCTCTATTTATAACCTCTTGGTTTGTATGGTGTTTCAGGCTGACTATCATAATCTGATAGGTGTCACAGCTTATCTCACCTAGTATTCGCTATTTATAACCTCTTGGTTTTTATGGTGTTTCAGGCTGACTATCATAATCTGATAGGTGTCACAGCTGATCTCACCTAGTATTCTCTATTTATAACCTCTTGGTTTGTATGGTGTTTCAGGCTGACTATCATAATCTGATAGGTGTCACAGCTGATCTCACCTAGTATTCGCTATTTATAACCTCTTGGTTTGTATGGTGTTTCAGGCTGACTATCATAATCTGATAGGTATCACAGCTGATCTCGCCTAGTATTCGCTATTTATAACCTCTTGGTTTGTATGGTGTTTCAGGCTGACTATCATAATCTGATAGGTATCACAGCTTATCTCACCTAGTATTCTCTATTTATAACCTCTTGGATTGGTTTGTGTTTCAGGCTGACTATCATAATCTGATAGGTATCACAGCTGATCTCACCTAGTATTCTCTATTTATAACCTCTTGGATTGGTTTGTGTTTCAGGCTGACTATCATAATCTGATAGGTATCACAGCTGATCTCACCTAGTATTCTCTATTTATAACCTCAGGGTTTTGTTTGTGTTTCAGGCTCCTTATCATAATCTGATAGGTATCACAGCTGATCTCACCTAGTATTCTCTATTTATAACCTCAGGGTTTGGTTTGTGTTTCAGGCTGACTATCATAATCTGATAGGTATCACAGCTGATCTCACCTAGTATTCTCTATTTATAACCTCAGGGTTTGGTTTGTGTTTCAGGCTGACTATCATAATCTGATAGGTATCACAGCTGATCTCACCTAGTATTCTCTATTTATAACCTCAGGGTTTTGTTTGTGTTTCAGGCTCCTTATCATAATCTGATAGGTATCACAGCTGATCTCACCTAGTATTCTCTATTTATAACCTCAGGGTTTGGTTTGTGTTTCAGGCTGACTATCATAATCTGATAGGTATCACAGCTGATCTCACCTAGTATTCTCTATTTATAACCTCAGGGTTTTGTTTGTGTTTCAGGCTCCTTATCATAATCTGATAGGTATCACAGCTTATCTCACCTAGTATTCTCTATTTATAACCTCAGGGTTTGGTTTGTGTTTCAGGCTGACTATCATAATCTGATAGGTATCACAGCTGATCTCGTTGATGCACTGGAACAAACTGTTCAAGGAAAAACTGTAAGTACAGATACAATGCAGTCCCTTTAAAGTTTTGTGTTTTTGGTCCATAAGAATGAACTGTGTTATAAGTGAATCATGCTTAAAAGGGACAGTTTTACAAAGGAATTATAGGAAAATGAAGATTTTATGGCCATTTTCCTGTAATTCCTTTGTAAAATTCCATGGTTGAAAAAAATTGGGAGCCACAAAATGCTTGTGGTATGTCCACATCTGTGTTATAATGAGGTGTGTTATAAAGGGATACTGCCCTGTATTGTAAAGATTTCCACTGAATTTGTACATGTGTATTATGTTGTTTTGCTAAAGGAAATTCTGTAATCCTTCAGTTTATCATCTCTGCTGGATTATACATGGGTGACCAATATTATTAAAGACCACTCCACAGAAACATTTCACAATTTTAAGACCTCCTGCTGTGATAGTTCTAAGATGTGCGAAGTTGGCAGAAAGATATTGAGTGCCGATACCAGTGGCAGTACCAGGGAGAATGAGTTTGCTAATTGATTATTGTTATTGAGGGTATCTGCCTAAAGGGCTTAGTATACACAATTTTGTAGACATGTAAATTCCATAAAAAAAATTGTTGACAACATAATTTGTGGAAAAAGTTATAAGACCTTTTATCATTTGGCTTTGCTTCTTGGAGTTATACAACCCCCATGTATTAAAGTCAATAGACCACTAGTGAATAACATATTTTGGTAACATGAAATAATACCCATAATAACGTCATGTTTATATTTCTAATGCACTTGCTTTTGTAACGCGACGTCTGATTGGATAACTTGAAAAATTTGCGACAGTATATCCTGCGATATACTGTCGGAAATAGTTTAACACCATTAATTACGTCACATTTCGTTGGATGACGTAAGACTTATACGGCTTGTAATGCTCCAATTTGTGACGAAACTGCAGAAGCGCATTAGAATGGGGATAACCATATTCAAAAAGTTTCATTTGGGGAGGTATATCATCTTATATGCGTTCGGAAATGACGTTTTACAGCTCCGCTCAGTCGTCGCCGTAAAACTGAATTTCCACCGATATACCTCCCCAAATGAAAATTTTGAATACAGTTATCCTCTAAATACGTGGCAATTTTTTTCATGTAAGCAGGATCTTTGTTTCCATTGTAGATCAGTCAGGAGTACATGTAGCAGCCATATGCCAGATTATTTAACACTCACATAAGCCAATTTATAGATCTGATTTATGTCTTTGTTTTCATTGTAGATCAGTCCTGAGTACTTGCAGCAGCTATGTGCTAGATTATTCAACACTCACATAACTCAATCTATAGATCTGACTCTTGTCTTTGTTTCCATTGTAGATCAGTCCTGAGTACTTGCAGCAGCTATGTGCTAGATTATTCAACACTCACTTAACCCAATCTATAGATCTGACTCTTGTCTTTGTTTCCATTGTAGATCAGTCCCGAGTACTTGCAACAGCTATGTGCTAGATTATTCAACACCCACATTACCCAATCTATAGATCTGACTCGACCAGGAACAGCTGGTGATGCACTGAGGATGTCCATAGCTCCACAACAGTAAGTGATCACTTATATGACACCACCTAGATTTTGCAGTAGACAACACATTCAAATTTAATTGCTTAGTTGAAAAAGCATATGTGCTGGATTTTTTCCATATGGATCATCAGATTCTTGTGAAATATCAAGCCTTATTTAATATCATGAATGATGAAAAAAGATTGCTATCTACTGGAGTAGATGCCTCCAGATAAATGTGCCTACTAAATAGAAAAAATAATATTTTCTAAATTACCAACCAAAACATATATTGTGGGTACTTAATAGAACCGAATCAATGAAAGGAATCTTTTGAAAATCCAAAGCAAATGTTTATACTGATGGATAAGAAAATATTTACATTTTTAAACCCAAAATGTTTGTTCATCTGTAGCAATGGTACTCAGGTTTCACTCTAAAATAAAAAAAGAAAGGGGTGGCCATTAAAGTCAGTGACGACAAATTCAAAAACTTTTTTGATAGACAGTTAAAAATCCTAACTTTTACTCTATTTTGGACACATTGGCATATTAATACAATAATCATTCTAAAACATGATTTGGTTGACAACCTGAAGAGGGGTGTAATATGAAGTTGTAATTGGCAAGCAGCTTAAAATAGCTAAAATATTGAAATTTCCCATGGCACAAGTTGAATTATTATTCTATTCAGAAAGCAAATAACAAAGGTGCTGACCAGTCTGCACAGATGCCCAGACTGGTCTGCACCTTTGCTGTTTGCATGCAAACAAAATCGGATTTTCTGACGTGGCCCAATTAGTAAACAAAATCAGATTTTCTGACGTGGCCCAAGTAGTAAACTTCCTGATTCCTTTTTTTCAGAGCGGCAGCTGGTAGAGAAACAGTAGATGAAGGCCCGGTGGCGTTAGATTTTACCAAAGTGAAACATGATATGGCATTTGCTGCAGACAGGAGAAAATGTTTGCTTTTGCAGTCTCTCAGATGGGTAAGCAGAAGGGGTTTGCATATTAACCCTTATCCCGCCACTATTTCCCCCTTAATGTCTGCTTTTTTCATCTGCGGCATATATATTCAAGTGCATTTCAGACTAGATTTTTTTATGGAAGCTAGCAATACATGGGTGAAAGCTTTCAGGATTTTTCCTGAATTCAGGATTTTGAGGCTGACTTTCCACAGAATGCTGAATTAGGGAGATCATAATAGGTCCTTTGATTTATATTCAGTCTATCTAAAGACAATTGACCATTTAAACTTGAAATTGTGAAAAATTTAGTGGGCATACTGCAAGTTTTAAGATTGGAGTTTCGAAAAAATTAGGATTTTGGAAATTTTGAACTTTCGCCCATGTCAATATGAACCCAGTCTGATCTGGGTCTGTATTGTTTGCAATATCAGCTACCTAAGAAAATAAGCAGATGAGAGGAGTAGCTGTCTAAAGTTGTGACTGGGGGCTAAGGTTTATCAAAATACTCAATTATTACTATTTAAGGGCCAATTTAGTATATTGATCATACATGTTTTTCATGCATTAACATTTGCCACTAGGTTCCATGGATGCTATTGAATAGTGGCAGTTAGACTGTGTGTTCAAACATTTCTTCCAAAGGACCCAACAAACATGTTTGTCATTAATCTTGTATATTAATCTTGTATATTACCAGATTTTTCAACAAAAATCACACCCAATGCATGTTTAAAACAATAAAATAAACACTATTCTAAGACTGGATCTCACTAAATTAAATGGAGTCAGCTTGGAGGTTGCAAAAGACACAACTTCATACACACAACATGATTGCGAACAAAAGGAAGTTTAAAATGGTAATTCCTGGCAGCAATGCTTTCTGTGTTACGTTGCTTAAACAAAGCAGAGCAGGATAAAAACCAAACAGCCTGCATGTTCTTTAATGAGGGAATAATGCTGTGAATGGTATGTGACTTCGTTGGAAGTCAAGTGACATCTTTGTTATCTTAAAGTGTTGACATCACATTATGTCTCTATCCTAGCTTAGTACTGGTTCAACCCAGGAAGACCCGTCCCTGTTTAACTGAAAGATTGTTGATGGGATGCAAAGAATCAAATCAAACAAAAAACATTATGTCGCATTTCATTGTAATCAGGAGCTTCTGGGAGCTTTTTTAAAAAACGAAAATGTGAAATTGAATGGTGAGCAATAAAAATAATCCATTATTTGTGTGAGGATGGGATAGAAAATCCATCACTCCGGATTACCATTTGTCATCACTTAGCAAGCCTCGTGATGCTAAACAGTGATCCTCATTATAGATTTCTCTATTCGATCCTAACAGCCATGCATGAAAGATCTGTTTATTGTCACAATGGGGCAATTTTCTTATTTTGCCATTTTAACCCTTTACTCCATAGGCTGTTTTTAGATCATGACATCTTTCCTATTTTTAGACATTTAAAAAATTCACGAAAAATTTAAATTAATTTTTGTGTACTTTTGAAAATATTTTTGGAAAATGGAGCATGATTTGCTCCTAAAGAGCAAATGCTCCATTTTTCATGATATTTTCAAATACAGTCAAACCTGCTGCTGCGGCCACCTCTATTAAGCGTGACCCTCCCATAAGCGGCCATTTTAGAGCAATTTAGAGCAGTTTGGTGCAATTTAACTCCCCAGCAGTGGTGTCTCCCAGACTAAATTCTTCAACGGCCGCTACCCTATGTCGAGGTTATTGGGCCCAACTATTTGGAAGTTTGTGGCGCAATCGATCCACAACGGGACCGAATTCAACTAAGTTCAAGTGTTTACACATATCAAACACTAAGGCATGGTACAGCAAACCAGCACATATGGCTTAAAAACAGCGTCAACAGTAACCGAAAACCTGAATACGCTAAACGAACACCACTTGTTGAATTTTTTTTTTAGTAAGCGGGTAACCATTATTGCAAGCGGGTAACCAGTCGTAGATAAATGTCCCATAGCCAGTCAGCTGATAAATTTGTCGACTTCAAAGCGCTTTTCCGCTGCCAAGGCATGCATCCATACCGTGACAGATGTTTAACGGTAAATGTGTGAAAAACAAATTGCAAAGTAATACTCTTTGCTTGTGGCATACTTACTACACAAGGATGCAATGTTTGCTAAAAGTCAACAAGCAATAGCTTTTGAGAAAAAAAAGAATTTATTTTTGAGTCATTTTCTGATTCTTTTCCACCTGAATAAATTAACAATTCTAACAACATTCTCTTCATGTTCAATAGTACGATGGCCATTAAACATGCATTTGCTTATCAAAATCAAAATTTAGCTTCTAGAAAAAATATAGTTAGCAGTGTTATCTCTAAATCCAAAGGCAAACTCTGTTGACATACATGGGAATCTTTAGACTGAACGGACATGATTTTGTTTTATTTCATATTTTGTTTTATGTTTTTTTTCTTCAATTATATGTTTTATGAAGAAATGCAATAACTGCACCAGTGTAGACCTACTGCACCAGTGTAGACCTTATTCTTCTTAATTTTTAACTCTTTATTATATGGGTATCCTCAATCATATGGCCATATTAGCTGAACCTCTATTAAGCAGCCACCTGTCTTAAGCAAGCGATTTTGGATTATCCTTTGACCACTTGCTTAAGACAGGTTTGACTGTACATTATATTAGGCGCTATTATGGAGTAATGGGCTAAGATTTTATATGTCATTTTCAGAGATTAACACAGACAAACCCTCTCTCGCGAGATGGTACAATACAGGGATACATTCAACATGATCTTCTGGGTTGTGCTGCCCCAGGCACTCACAGGGTAAGGATTGTTCAAATGTCCATATAAGCAGAGATTTTAGTATAAAATTGTAATTATTTTTCTTATCCATCAGTTTTTTTGGTGCTCAAAAGAGCAGTCTCAAGGAGAGAGTTCTTCTCTGTACCACAACATATTGGTTAAGAAATAAGAAAACTATTTTTTAATTATGATTTTTTGTCCAGATGCCTGTTGCTTTTATGTAAACTCCATGCTTTTCGTAAACTCTACCAGGTCATGGTAGTGAGTAAGATTGGTAATCTGACATGTATGAGCTGCAATAGAATGGATTATGAGTTCCTAACCCGGTCCGGGAGCGCAGTGGTTCAGTGGTAGAGTGCTTGACTCGAGACTGATGGGCTGCGGGTTCGAGCCTCACTGGCGTCACTGTGTTGTGGTCCTTGAGCAAGACACATTTATCTTAGCTTAATACTGGTTCGACCCATGAAGACCCATCCCTGTTTAACTGAAAGATTGTTGATGGGACATAAAGAATCAGATCAATAAAAAAACAAAACCAACCCATGTCTGGCCATATCCTTTCATAGGGATGATTCTCTCCCTACTGCTGTTTCAAGTAGGGCAGTTGTTAAAGCATTAAGAAATAGGTACAAATTTCTTAAGACAATGTCTTAATAGATGCCAAAGTAATTTCTGATGCAAGTATGTTATCAGGGTTTGCACAGGCTTGAAAAGTATTTGGAGGGCTTTCTTGAAAAGTCCTTGAAAATTAAATTGGCCTTGAAAAGTACCCAAAAATAATTCAAAAGCCAAACCTGTCTTCAGTGGTTCGCAAACAACAAAGACAGACCAGCTGCACATACGTGCAGACTGGTCAGCACCTTTGTTATTCCCTTATTGGAGAGTATCGTATCTAGGATTTCTCTACTCTCTATACTACATTGCCTCATAATCTAATCAAAGAAAAACTAACAGAATTAATTGGAGAAATATTTAACAGAGAGGGCTCACTTTATTTGGCTTGTAATGATAAAAATGCCTTTTTTACTTCTGAACAACCTAAAGGATATAAATTGTGGTCATATCAGAAAATGTGTGATGCGCTCCATTATCTTTTGGACAATATATTCTTAAGATTTGGCTCGAAATTATATAGACAAATTGTAGGTATTCCAATGGGTACTAATTGCGCTCCTCTTGTTGCAGATTTGTTTTTGTTTTGTTATGAGAGAGACTTCATGTTGTCTCTGTCAGGCAATAATCAAACTGATATTATTGAAGCTTCTAACTCAACCTCCAGATATTTAGATGACTTACTTAATATTGATAATTCTTATTTTGAACAAATGATAGGTCAGATATATCCCACTGAACTTCAGTTAAATAAGGCGAATTCTTCTGATACTGAAGCTCCGTTTTTGGACTTGAACTTGTCTATAACAAATGGCATTGTTTCTTCTAAAATTTATGATAAACGGGATGATTTTAATTTTGAAATAGTAAATTTCCCATTTCTTGATGGAGATGTTCCTCGCTCTCCTTCCTATGGTGTATATATTTCTCAGCTTATTCGTTTTGCTAGAGTGTGTTCTAATGTTGATGACTTCAACAACAGAAACTTATTTTAACTGCTAAGTTATTAAAACATGGTTATAGATGTCATAAAATTCGAAAAGCATTTTCTAAATTCTACCACAGACACTCAGAGTTAATTGTTGAATACAACATTGAGTTAAAAACCCTTCTGCAACAAGGCATATCAGAACCTATATTTTATGGTGATTTAGTTTATAAATTCAAAAGAATTGTTGGAAAACCTAATTTTAGTGATCAATTCAAAAAGATAGTAAAACGTTATATAAGGGTTGGATATAACTTGGATATCATGTGACAGTCTGCATGCCTAGTTTTAAACCCAATCACGGTTTATAGCTATGGTTTCCTCTTTAATTGCACGACGGTGGGTCAGGCCTCAGACTCTATGACGGCTCTGACGTAAAGCTTTAATCGGTGGGTTGGGCCCTGATGCTTATCTGTAGCTGGACCCACCGTGGCTCAACTTGAGGTTTTCTTTAGCTCTGACTATCTGTGAGTCACGAGCCCTTTTCTTTGTTTCATCATGGTGTGTTAATTTGATTGGAGTGTTTCTCCATGATGATACATTGCATTAGTTAGATGGCCTCTATGCGAGCTGAACATTTCTTGTACTTCAACAACGGCAGAATCTAGGGCGAAGATTTGGTACCAGTAAAATGCATTTAAGCCCCCCCCCCCCCCGGTGGCTAAGGCTGTTGTCCGTTCTAAGGCGGTGGTTCTGTTGTTGTTGACTTTTTGTTTATTGTAACTCCCATTGTGGGAGTCTGTAACTGTTCAGTCTATCTATGTTTTGTTGTACGTTACTTTATGTCCATTGTAGTATTGCAATCATCTTGATGGGGAAGAGAGAGCTGGTTGCTTTGCTTAATTTGTCTTCCTGGTGTCTTGTGATGGTTGAGCAGCTCTTCCTCGCGGTGCCATGGGGTTGTCTGCGGTTTGTGATTGTGGTATTTCCTGATCATACTCACTTACTATTTTTGCTACAAGTGAATTATCAATTTTATATAGTGATTTTAAAGAGGTTATGACCAGCCCATGATATGACGGTACTAATGGCTTATGTGTTAAGGCACCCTTTAAATATTCATGTTAGGCTTCTGTGGTATCCTGGGTACTTGATTGTATCGTTTCCTGATCTTTGCTGTCTTTCTTACTTAGATGAGACTGCTCATTTGTGCTGATGCTACAAGAACCAAAATCTCATGTGCTGACTCATTCATAGGTCAACTTAAGCAAAAAAATTCAGTGTAAAAAATCATTATTTTCTTATCCATTAGTTAAAGCATGTGTTTTGGGTGCTCAAAAGAACCGTCTCATTGAGACGGTTCTTTTGAGTACCTATGACATATGTTTTGGTTGAGAAATAAGAAAATAACTTTCAGTTACGCACTCTTATCTGGGGGCCTGTATGACATTTATAGCATTTTCTTACAGGATGCTGTCTTGTCCCTGCTGACATCCACGGATGCCATAGTTAAACAGTGTGCTGCCAGTTACACAGTCTTATCTGGGGGCCTGTATGACATTTATAGCATTTTTTACAGGATGCTGTCTTGTCCCTGCTGACATCCACAGATGCCATAGTTAAACAGTATGCTGCCAGATTATTTAATGCTTTTTCTTACAGGATGCTGTCTTTTCTCTGCTGACATCCACAGATGCCATAGTTAAACAATGTGCTGCCAGATTATTTAATGCTTTTTCTTACAGGATGCTGTCTTATCCCTGCTGACATCCACAGATGCCATAGTTAAACAGTGTGCTGCCAGATTATTTAATGCGTTTTCTTACAGGATGCTGTCTTGTCCCTGCTGACATCCACAGATGCCATAGTTAAACAGTGTGCTGCCAGATTATTTAATGTCTTTTCTTACAGGATGCTGTCTTGTCCCTGCTGACATCCACAGATGCCATAGTTAAACAGTGTGCTGCCAGATTATTTAATGCTTTTTCTTATAGGATGTTGTCTTGTCCCTGCTGACATCCACAGATGCCATAGTTAAACAGTGTGCTGCCAGATTATTTAATGCTTTTTCTTATAGGATGCTGTCTTGTCCCTGATGACATCCACAGATGCCATAGTTAAACAGTGTGTTGCCAGATTATTTAATGCATTTTCTTACAGGATGCTGTCTTGTCCCTGCTGACATCCACAGATGCCATAGTTAAACAGTGTGCTGCCAGATTATTTAATGCTTTTTCTTACAGGATGCTGTCTTTTCTCTGCTGACATCCACAGATGCCATAGTTAAACAGTGTGCTGCCAGATTATTTAATGCTTTTTCTTACAGGATGCTGTCTTTTCTCTGCTGACATCCACAGATGCCATAGTTAAACAGTGTGCTGCCAGATTATTTAATGCTTTTTCTTACAGGATGCTGTCTTATCCCTGCTGACATCCACAGATGCCATAGTTAAACAGTGTGCTGCCAGATTATTTAATGCTTTTTCTTACAGGATGCTGTCTTGTCTCTGCTGACATCCACAGATGCCATAGTTAAACAGTGTGCTGCCAGATTATTTAATGCTTTTTCTTACAGGATGCTGTCTTGTCTCTGCTGACATCCACAGATGCCATAGTTAAACAGTGTGCTGCCAGATTATTTAATGCTTTTTCTTACAGGATGCTGTCTTGTCTCTGCTGACATCCACAGATGCCATAGTTAAACAGTGTGCTGCCAGATTATTTAATGCGTTTTCTTACAGGATGCTGTCTTGTCCCTGCTGACATCCACAGATGCCATAGTTAAACAGTGTGCTGCCAGATTATTTAATGTCTTTTCTTACAGGATGCTGTCTTGTCCCTGCTGACATCCACAGATGCCATAGTTAAACAGTGTGCTGCCAGATTATTTAATGCTTTTTCTTATAGGATGTTGTCTTGTCCCTGCTGACATCCACAGATGCCATAGTTAAACAGTGTGCTGCCAGATTATTTAATGCTTTTTCTTATAGGATGCTGTCTTGTCCCTGCTGACATCCACAGATGCCATAGTTAAACAGTGTGCTGCCAGATTATTTAATGCATTTTCTTACAGGATGCTGTCTTGTCCCTGCTGACATCCACAGATGCCATAGTTAAACAGTGTGTTGCCAGATTATTTAATGCATTTTCTTACAGGATGCTGTCTTGTCCCTGCTGACATCCACAGATGCCATAGTTAAACAGTGTGCTGCCAGATTATTTAATGCATTTTCTTACAGGATGCTGTCTTGTCCCTGCTGACATCCACAGATGCCATAGTTAAACAGTGTGCTGCCAGATTATTTAATGTATTTTCTTACAGGATGCTGTCTTGTCCCTGCTGACATCCACAGATGCCATAGTTAAACAGTGTGCTGCCAGATTATTTAATGTATTTTCTTACAGGATGCTGTCTTGTCCCTGCTGACATCCACAGATGCCATAGTTAAACAGTGTGCTGCAAGATTATTTAATGCTTTTTATACCCCCGCAAACTTTGTTTGTAGTGGGGTATACTGTTTTCACGTTGTCCGTGCATGCGTCAGTGCGTCCGTCCGTAACGTTTTGTTTTTTTAATAACTTGGAGAGTCATTGCTGGATTTTCATCAAACCTTGCAAACATGTTCATATATGCAAGACAAATACTTTAGACAAAAAAGTAAGGGCTAGGGGCCAATGCTATTAGAGTTATTTCCCTTTGTAGTTCTAAATGGCTTTTAATATAGGGTTTTATGCTTATGCTATTATAGGCCATACACAGATCATTGGAGAGTCATTGCTGGATTTTCATCAAACCTTGCAAACATGTTCATATATGCAAGACAAATACTTTAGACAAAAAAGTAAGGCTAGGAGCCAATTCTATTAGAGTTATTTCCCTTTGTAGTTCTAAATGGCTTTTAATATAGGGTTTTATGCTTATGCTATCATAGGCCATACACGGGCCTATCAACTCCTACCACAGCTTTTGATGGAACAATTTGATACTTTGCCTATACAATGTAGACACATTGAACACATGCATGAAGGAGTTTGGTTCAAAAAAAATATTTTTTGACAAAATGACAGCTATGAGAACTTAGACAATTTTTCCTAAATAGGGCTTTTGTATATGCATAGATGGTGCCTTCATGGGCCGATCAACTCCTACCACAGCTTTTAAGGGAGCAATTTGATACTTTTCCTATACAATATAGACACATCGAACATATGCATTAAGGAGTCTGGTTGAAAAAAAAAATGTTGCCGATCAACTCCTACCACAGCTTTTAACGGAGCAATTTGATACTTTTCCTATACAATATAGAAACATTGAACATATGCATTAAGGAGTCTGGTTGAAAAAAAAAAAAAATTTTGACACAATGACAGCTATGAGAACTTAGACAATTATTCCCTTATGGCTTTTGTATATACATGGATAGTGCCTTTATGGGCTGCTCAACTCCTACCACAGCTTTTGATTGAGCAATTTGATACTTTGCGGATACAATGTAGACACATTGAACATATGCATGAAGGAGTTTATAATTTTTGTTTAGCACAGATTCTACTGAAATCTTCATTTCAAAATTTAGGTCTGCTGGTTTTAACTATAACTTGCCAAGTTTTTTCACTGAATCTTACTGTGCGGGGGGTATCTAACAAGCATTGCTTATTGACTTTTTTCATTCTTACAGGATGCTGTCTTGTCCCTGCTGACATCCACAGATGCCATAGTTAAACAGTGTGCTGCCAGATTATTTAATGCTTTTTCTTATAGGATGTTGTCTTGTCCCTGCTGACATCCACAGATGCCATAGTTAAACAGTGTGCTGCCAGATTATTTAATGCTTTTTCTTACAGGATGCTGTCTTGTCCCTGCTGACATCCACAGATGCCATAGTTAAACAGTGTGCTGCCAGATTATTTAATGCTTTTTCTTACAGGATGCTGTCTTGTCCCTGCTGACATCCACAGATGCCATAGTTAAACAGTGTGCTGCCAGATTATTTAATGCTTTTTCTTACAGGATGCTGTCTTATCCCTGCTGACATCCACAGATGCCATAGTTAAACAGTGTGCTGCCAGATTATTTATAGCCTTTTCTTACAGGATGCTGTCTTGTCCCTGCTGACATCTACAGATGCCATAGTTAAACAGTGTGCTGCCAGATTATTTAATGCATTTTCTTACAGGATGCTGTCTTGTCCCTGCTGACATCTACAGATGCCATAGTTAAACAGTGTGCTGCCAGATTATTTAATGCTTTTTCTTACAGGATGCTGTCTTGTCCCTGCTGACATCTACAGATGCCATAGTTAAACAGTGTGCTGCCAGATTATTTAATGCTTTTTCTTACAGGATGCTGTCTTGTCTCTGCTGACATCCACAGATGCCATAGTTAAACAATGTGCTGCCAGATTATTTAATGCTTTTTCTTACAGGATGCTGTCTTGTCTCTGCTGACATCCACAGATGCCATAGTTAAACAGTGTGCTGCCAGATTATTTAATGCTTTTTCTTACAGGATGCTGTCTTGTCTCTGCTGACATCCACAGATGCCATAGTTAAACAGTGTGCTGCCAGATTATTTAATGCTTTTTCTTACAGGATGCTGTCTTGTCTCTGCTGACATCCACAGATGCCATAGTTAAACAATGTGCTGCCAGATTATTTAATGCTTTTTCTTACAGGATGCTGTCTTGTCCCTGCTGACATCCACAGATGCCATAGTTAAACAATGTGCTGCCAGATTATTTAATGCTTTTGCTTCTCTCAGTGCTGGTGAGTATGCTCTCTATTTAACCCTTTTAAGACCAATGGAATTTTCCATAAAGTTTCATACAGTTAAGTCCGGATAGACCATTTTATATTTTGAGGGGGTACAGGTTATAATATCCAAAAATTATTTCTTTCTATAACACAAACATACATACATCAATGTCTGTGCAAACTCTGATAAAAATACAGTCATGTCCCCTAACATTGCGCAGCCCCTAACATTGCACACTAGCTGAAGTGACTATGCCATATTTGATCAGATAAAATCTTTTTTGATATTTTGTATCAGGCTACTTTTTGAAAGAGAAAACAGCTTAACGTTTTCACTTTAAGCTTTCACTGCTGAGCAGGGGTGGATTTCGGCAAAAAGTTGCAAAAGTTGTTAAAAAAATTCAGACCTAAATTTCAAATGACTCGGATTTCAAATGATTTATTTTGAATCAAGTTTTTGTTGGTGTAAATTGTTGAGAACAACCTGGTGTTACTTTCCCTGTTATACTTTGTAAAAGCAATTCATTAAAGAGAAGTTATGCAGAAAGTGTGCAATGTTAGGGGACTATTTTTGTTTTTTGTTATCCTAAAATGGGGGAGGGGGGGGTGTACTTCAAACTTCAAATCAAAGTTGCTAGAATTTGGGGAAAATTTTTTCATCTTGAACTCTATGTAAATAATATATAAATAATGATTACTTTATTTGGCTGTGCACACTTTTTAAATTTTATTTCTTTCTTATTGTATCCAACGGAGGTTAAAAGGCTTAAGTGCGCAATGTTAGGGGCCTTCACCGTATGTGGTATTGAGGAAAATGTTAATGTTTGAAATCATTCATTTGCTAAATTTGCTCCAAATAATCTGGAAAAATGGACCCTTCAGAAATAGTGAGAACCTACAATATAAGAAAACAGCAGACTGGGTTTTATTGAGTCTGTTCATTAGTACTAATGGAAAATGCAACAATTCTCACGCCCCCTAGCACCGGCTTAGGCAGTATTCTGCTTGCTGCAAAGGCTCAAACTCTTTTAACTTATATTACTGCTTTGAACATTCTTTTTATGCCCCCAAAGGAACTTTGGGAGGCATATAGTAATCGCACTGTCCTTCGGTCCGTCCGTCCGTCCGTGTGTCCGTCCCGCTTTCGTGTCCGGTCCATATCTCCTATATTCTTTGAGGTAGGAATTTCAAATTAGGTGTGTGGATGCATCTTGGGATGGCGGAGTGTCGCGTACCATTTTCGGGTCACTGTGACCTTGACCTCTGACTTAGTGTTTAGAATAATCATGTCCGGAGCATATCTCTTATATTATTTGATCTAGGAATTTCAAATTTGGTGTGTGGATGCATCTTGGGATGACGAAGTGTCGCGTACAATA
Source organism: Loripinus fragilis (assembly GCA_964019695.1). Lineage (NCBI taxonomy): Eukaryota > Metazoa > Mollusca > Bivalvia > Lucinida > Lucinidae > Loripinus > Loripinus fragilis. The sequence goes on along the minus strand of OZ026529.1, from coordinate 58,168,045 downwards.
ATTGGGTCACTGTGACCTTGAACTTGACCTCTGACCTAGTTTCTAGAAACTGCATTTAGTCTGGTGCATATCTCCTATATTCTTTGAGGTAGGAATTCCATATTTGGTGTGTGGATACATCTTGGGATGGTGGAGTGTCATACATACCATTTCGGGTCACTGTGACCTTGACCTCTGACCTAGTTTTTAGAATAATCGTGTCCGGAGCATATCTTTTATATTATTTGAGGTAGGAATTTCAAATTTGGTGTGTGGATGCATCTTGGGATGACGAAGTGTCGCGTACCATAATTGGGTCACTGTGACCTTGAACTTGACCTCTGACCTAGTTTTTTAGAACAATCGTGTCTCAAATTTGGTGTGTGGATGCATCTTGAACTGACAAAGTGTAGCATACCATAATTGGGTCACTGTGATCTTGAACTTGACCTTTGACCTAGTTTCTAGAAACTGCATTGAGTCTGGTGCATATATCCTATATTCTTTGAGATAGGAATTCCAACTTTGGTGTATAAATACATCTTGGGATGACGGGGTGTCACATACCATTTTAGGTCACTGTGACCTTGACCTCTGACCTAGTTTTAAGAATTATTGTGTCCGGAGCATATCTCTTGTATTCTTTGAGTGAGGAATTCCAAATTTGGTGTGTGGATACATCTTGGGATAGCAGAGTGTCATGTACCATGTTTGGGTCACTGTGACCTTGACCTCTGACCTAATTTTAGAATAATCATGTCCAGAGCATATCTCTTGTATTATTTGAGGTAGGAATCTCAAATTTGGTGTGTGGATGCATCTTGGGATGACAAAGTGTTGTTTGCCATAATTAAGTCACTTTGACCTCGAACTTGACCTCTGACCTAGTTTCTAGAAACTGGTGCATATCCTATATTCTTTGAAATAGGAATTCCAAATTTGGTATGTAAATGCATCTTGGGATGCCTGAGTGTCACAAACCATTTTTGGTCACTGTGACCTTGACCTAGGTTTCAAGAATTATTGTGTCTAGAGCATATCTTCTATATTATTTGATGTAGGAATCCCAATTTTGGGGTGGTGATTCCTCTTGGGATGGCGGAGTGGTGCATACCATTTTGAGTCACTTTGACCTTTACATTGACTTCTGGCCTCATTTCTAGGTTTTTGGTGCTATATTACAGCTATCTTTCCTCAAATGTGTCTTATGCTAGACCAATTCCTTTGGGGGCATTCGTCACGTGTTTGTGACATTTCTTGTTTCATCTCGTTATTATTAAAAGCAATACTTTTAAAATAACAAATACTGGAAATCAAATGGCTCTCTAAACCTATGATTAAAATGGGAAAGTGCTGGAAGCATGCAGTGATAATTCTTGGCAATTTTATGGTTATGTCTCTCTGTATAAGAAGACATTACATGATGACATATTTATCATTATGATATTTATTTCCAGGAAGAACATATCTTGCTCAGAACCAGGATTTGTTCAAAGGGTTGATGGAAAATTTACGCAGTGAAGATAAGGATTCTATCACTAGAGAAATGGTGCTCGGTGCTCTTCAAAAACTTAGTCTCAGGTGGGTGTTATTCTTGATGCTTTCAATAACATACATTTTATTACAGTAACTGTAAAACAGTAAGTGTTTGCTGCATCAAGATTTGGCCACTTTAAAAGAATGAAATACTGGTGCAAAATAGTTTAGCTGTTTCCTTTAATTTTGAATACCTTACATAGTTTTCTACTATCAAAAGGACTTTTTTTAATAGAAAGAATATGCTCCCTACACTAAGGCATTTGTTTTGATGGTATGTACATGAAAAGCCTGAGAAGCATGAAGTTTTTTTTTTAATCAAAAACTGTGAGTGGATTTTGCACTAAGTGCAATAGAAGCTACTCACAGATTTTCATATGATGACAATTTACCTTTTGAGACATATGAGCCGCGACATGAGATTTCCAAAAATGTGGTCTGTGCGACCAGCAAAGGCTTGGACCAGCCTGCGCATATGCGCAGTCTAAGCAGAGCCCTTGCTAGTTGCTTGAATATTCTATGTCGGTTAAGCTATTGACCGAGCAGCATTTGGAGTTTCTAAGCTTAAAAGTAGGCTGCACAGGCTCGTCTGAGTCAACACTTGTCAAAATGCCACATTGTTGGAAATCACTTGTCACGGCTCAAATTTATTAGCTCAATTTTGGTGTGTGAATTAAAGGAGGATCCTTAGTTTAAATGTTGTATCTGTTAACGCAAGGAACTGAGAGACACAGGGTCTCTTAAAATACATTTTTGATCAAAACTACTGTAAAAGAAAAAAATGTTTGTTACTTTATAACAAGTCAAATGCTCTGCAGCCCATTAGTAACACTTCTAAATTAGGACCTAGGAAAGGTTAAACCTTTTCCTATTGAGATAATCAAAATGCTATACTCACCTCTGGTTTCTAGTGAGTCCAAATGCATGATTTCATTTATTACTATGGATCTCTAGCCTGAATGTAAAATAGAAACCAGCTAATATGAATTTACATTTTTATGAAAAGACAATATATCCAGGTCTTGAGGATATTATAGAACTTTTTTCATGCTCAACTCAACTGAGCATGAAATTTGTACTGCTCATAAATGTTGAAATGCCAGCAATGTTTTGATGACATTTTAAAGTTTTTTTACATAGGAAAAAATACAGTCTGAGATTTTTAAAGTAAGAATATGTTTGCTGTTCAGCATTTTAGTTTTTTATGAGCAGTTGAAATTTCATGCTCAGTTGAGTTGGGTACAAACCGTTTTATAACCTCTGGGCCATGTATAACAGATAATGAGATGGTGCATAAGAATAAGCAGGTCATGTGGATGGAATTACAAGAATGTTTCTTGCACACCGGATAAGGATAGGGCTGTGGATCGTTAGGTAAGTTGCGATACGATCTGATCCACGATTCATGAGTTACGATTCACAGATCGAACTGCGAGTCACTGGTTAATAAAAAAGTAAGATAAAACATCTATTGTTGGGTCTATTTACTTAGTAAATCAGCCCTTCTGTTAAACCAGAAGTACCATATATGTACAGTTAGTTATCAAAGAAGATAAGACTACATTTCCACTCACGACTGTCAAGGCATGCAACACAATTTGTAAATTTGATTTTATACCTTCCCATATTCTGACAGAAGTGTGCTGCTTTCAGTATAAGGTCCTTTTCCTTTGTCCTGAAGTTCACACATAGACAACGTGACCTGGGTCACGTAGGCCTAATCAGCTGTCGCCTTGTCGGCAAGAAAGAAACTTCAAAGAACAAATGAACCCTTTGAAATTTATTTGATAATTGACATTTTATTATATTTTTGACTCTGTTTATTTATTAGTACATGTACCGATGAAGTCGCAAAGCAATATATATGTATTTTCTTTGGAGATGAAGTGTGGTTAAACAAAATAGATTGGAATATATTATCAATACTTTGAGGATTTTAATTACCGATAAAGGATGTCACTAACCTGCAAGAAACAAATGTATTTGAATAAGAGATATTATTAATTACAACTGTAGTCATAGTGAAAAATTTCAATGGAAACACTTCTTGTTTCAGTTAAAAAAAGGTAAAAAAAATCGCGATCTAACGGTTTCGGCAATGACATATATTCATACTTGATTTTATATTCAGATCCGCGAATATCAGAGCACTAGGATACTCACAGCAGCCCTAGATAAGGCAGCGCTACAGCTACAATATGAAAAGGGCAGGGTGCTGAAGCCCTGAATAGGGCACTTTGTGTCGCGTCACAAAAATTATGATACAAAGGGGGTGGGAGTGGAAGGGGATGACCATCCCCTGCATAGGGGGTAGGGGGTGGGGCTAGCATACTCTAAAAATAAATATACCCCCAAAAATATTCACCTTTCTGAAAAACAAAACAAAAAACGAAATTTGAAATTTTGAACCTAAATAATGTGTATATATGAAAATATCACCCCTGACCACCTCTGTGGGTCTTTTCATGCAGGATTAGGCTGGTCTGAAACTATTTTGGTTTCATGTTTTTCATGTCAGAGAAATTTAGTTGATTAGAAAGGTCTAAGTATCTTGCATTTGGAGATGTCAAACTGTGTCCCCTAGTTTCAAAGGGATAAAAAGCCAAAGATTGGAAGATTCCATTACACATCTATGGATTACTTTGTACAATGTATCTATAATAGATGGCTAAGAACTATGTTTGATTTAAACTGTTATATCCTCATATCATTGAAAACTACAAGAAAATCTATTTATCTGGAGCGCCTTATGTCCTACATGTTGCGAAAAAAAAAAAAATGAGTTTAACAAGTGAAAATGGACATTACAAATATGAGGAAAAAGAAGGTTAATTGCAGAGTAAGCTGACTGCAAAGATCCTATTTCTCCTGCTAAAAATCAAACAGATTACAATTCACATGTGACTGGTCAGTTCTCCACGAGATTTCAGTGGGGGATTTCCCACTTCAGACTGCAGTGTAAATAGAAAGTCGCTAAACCGATTAGCATCAATTTGAATACACAACTTCTGTGACCATATGAGAAGATAAAATAAAGGACATAGTTGATTTTAGGGCAGGGTGTTATGAAAAAGGGCAGGGCGCCAGACATGTAAGGCAGGGTGTGGCGCCCTTGTAAAACAGCCTTGCTGGAGCACTGTAAGGATATCTGAGATTTTACCCTGGGATAGAAAATCTTATCTTACCCATTCTATCTTACCCAGGCTGCCACGTGAGGGCATCATACATTGGTTGTATTGGAACTCATGCACTTGGTCGTCAAGTGATGTCATTGTTATGTTTAAGTGACGTCATCATGTACAATTGCATCTTAGGCCTAAAATAAAAAATTGTGTGTTTCAGGTTACCTGACCGTGCCTAATTTTTTGCTCCCCACCCTAACTTTTTTAAGCACTTTTAGGGGATTTCCAAGGGATTTTCCGGTTCGGCCATATTGTTTCCCCATCTTCCCAATGTAAAAACTTTTAACAAAATAAAAAAAAACTCCTACCTACCTTCCCTATTTTAAAATTTCAAGTAACCTGAAACACACATATTTTTTTGGCCTTAGCTTATTCAGGGACTTCTACAAGCTTGTTTTTAAATATAAAAAAACAGTGGTAGCAAGAAAAATAATCTATTATTTGTGTGAGGGTAGGATAGAAAAACCATCCCTCGAGATCACCGTTTGTCATCACTCGGCAAGCCTCGTGATGCCAAACGGTGAATCTCGGGAAGGATTTTTCTTTCCTACCCTCACACTCATGATAGATTCTTATAATCATAAGTATGAGATGGGATAGAAAAATCCGTCCCGAGGATCACTGTTTGGCATCACGAGGGTTGCCCAATGATTACAAACAGTGAGTGATTCAGAGGGACAGGGTTTTCTATCCCTTCTTCACACAAATAACAGATTCTTTTTCTTGATTACCATTATATATGCATTTTTATTGTAAAGAACTCCTGAATATGCTGAGATGTGACATAACATGGTGATGTCACATTAAACATCACAATGTGGCCACTGGTCACCCGGCGTGCGGCTGTTTGTATATCCATCCCACAGGTTGGTATTGGGTTTGAGAATAGAATCTCTCAAATGAGTAAAAGCAGTGGAAACCCATATCTGGTGTGCAAGAAAAAGATATTCTGTATGTCATTTTGGCTCTAAGTGTGTTAGAAGACTTTGCACAGGTACAATCTAAAAACATTTTTTTTTAAATAAATTTTAGGCGTAATCTACAGACAGCTATGATAGACAATGGTCTTATAGAGTGGCTAGTGAAAGTATTAAAAGACAATGATTCTTTATCAGATTACACTCTTTTTTATTTTATAGGCGTAATCTACAGACAGCTATGATAGACAATGGTCTTATAGAGCGGCTAGTGAAAGTGTTAGAAGACAATATTTCTTTATCAGATTACTCTTTTATTATTTTATAGGCGTAATCTACAGACAGCTATGATAGACAATGGTCTTATAGAGCGGCTAGTGAAAGTGTTAGAAGACAATGATTCTTTATTGGATTACACTCTTTTATTATTTTATAGGCGTAATCTACAGACAGCTATGATAGACAATGGTCTTATAGTCTGGCTAGTGAAAATGTTAGAAGACAATGATTCTTTATCAGATTACACTCTTTTATTATTTTATAGGCGTAATATACAGACAGCTATGATAGACAATGGTCTTATAGAGTGGCTAGTGAAAGTGTTAGAAGACAATGATTCTTTATTGGATTACACTCTTTTATTATTGTATAGGCGTAATCTACAGACAGCTATGATAGACAATGGTCTTATAGAATGGCTAGTGAAAGTGTTAGAAGACAATGATTCTTTATCAGATTACTCTTTTATTATTTTATAGGTGTTATCTACAGACAGCTATGATAGACAATGGTCTTATAGAGTGGCTAGTCAAAGTGTTAGAAGACAATGATTCTTTATCGGATTACACTCTTTTATTATTTTATAGGCGTAATCTACAGACAGCTATGATAGACAATGGTCTTATAGAGTGGCTTGTGAAAGTGTTAGAAAACAATGATTCTTTATTAGATTACTCTTTTATTATTTTATAGGCGTAATCTACAGACAGCTATGATAGACAATGGTCTTATAGAGTGGCTTGTGAAGGTGTTAGAAGACAATGATTCTTTATCAGATAACACTCTTTTATTATTTTACAGGCGTAATCTACAGACAGCTATGATAGACAATGGTCTTATAGAGTGGCTTGTGAAGGTGTTAGAAGACAATGATTCTTTATCAGATTACACTCTTTTATTATTTTACAGGCGTAATCTACAGACAGCTATGATAGACAATGGTCTTAATGAGTGGCTTGTGAAGGTGTTAGAAGACAATGATTCTTTATCAGATTACTCTTTTATTATTTTATAGGCGTATTCTACAGACAGCTATGATAGACAATGGTCTTATTGAGTGGCTTGTGAAGGTGTTAGAAGACAATGATTCTTTATCAGATTACACTCTTTTATTATTTTACAGGCGTAATCTACAGACAGCTATGATAGACAATGGTCTTATAGAGTGGCTTGTGAAGGTGTTAGAAGACAATGATTCTTTATCAGATTACACTCTTTTATTATTTTACAGGCGTAATCTACAGACAGCTATGATAGACAATGGTCTTATTGAGTGGCTTGTGAAAGTGTTAGAAAACAATGATTCTTTATCAGATTACTCTTTTATTATTGTATAGGCGTAATCTACAGACAGCTATGATAGACAATGGTCTTATTGAGTGGCTTGTGAAAGTGTTAGAAAACAATGATTCTTTATCAGATTACTCTTTTATTATTTTATAGGCGTAATCTACAGACAGCTATGATAGACAATGGTCTTATAGAGTGGCTTGTGAAGGTGTTAGAAGACAATGATTCTTTATCAGATTACACTCTTTTATTATTTTACAGGCGTGATCTACAGACAGCTATGATAGACAATGGTCTTATTGAGTGGCTTGTGAAGGTGTTAGAAGACAATGATTCTTTATCAGATTACTCTTTTATTATTTTATAGGCGTAACCTACAGACAGCTATGATAGACAATGGTCTTATAGAGTGGCTTGTGAAAGTGTTAGAAAACAATGATTCTTTATCAGATTACTCTTTTATTATTTTATAGGCGTAATCTACAGACAGCTATGATAGACAATGGTCTTATAGAGTGGCTTGTGAAGGTGTTAGAAGACAATGATTCTTTATCAGATTACACTCTTTTATTATTTTACAGGCGTGATCTACAGACAGCTATGATAGACAATGGTCTTATTGAGTGGCTTGTGAAGGTGTTAGAAGACAATGATTCTTTATCAGATTACTCTTTTATTATTTTATAGGCGTAACCTACAGACAGCTATGATAGACAATGGTCTTATAGAGTGGCTTGTGAAGGTGTTAGAAGACAATGATTCTTTATCAGATTACACTCTTTTATTATTTTACAGGCGTAATCTACAGACAGCTATGATAGACAATGGTCTTATTGAGTGGCTTGTGAAAGTGTTAGAAAACAATGATTCATCAGATTACTCTTTTATTATTGTATAGGCGTAATCTACAGACAGCTATGATAGACAATGGTCTTATTGAGTGGCTTGTGAAGGTGTTAGAAGACAATGATTCTTTATCAGATTACTCTTTTATTATTTTATAGGCGTAATCTTCAGACAGCTATGATAGACAATGGTCTTATTGAGTGGCTTGTGAAGGTGTTAGAAGACAATGATTCTTTATCAGATTACACTCTTTTATTATTTTACAGGCGTAATCTACAGACAGCTATGATAGACAATGGTCTTATTGAGTGGCTTGTGAAGGTGTAAGAAGACAATGATTCTTTATCAGATTACTCTTTTATTATTTTACAGGCGTAATCTACAGACAGCTATGATAGACAATGGTCTTATAGAGTGGCTTGTGAAGGTGTTAGAAGACAATGATTCTTTATCAGATTACACTCTTTTATTATTTTACAGGCGTAATCTACAGACAGCTATGATAGACAATGGTCTTATTGAGTGGCTTGTGAAAGTGTTAGAAAACAATGATTCTTTATCAGATTACTCTTTTATTTTTGTATAGGCGTAATCTACAGACAGCTATGATAAACAATGGTCTTATTGAGTGGCTTGTGAAAGTGTTAGAAAACAATGATTCTTTATCAGATTACTCTTTTATTATTTTATAGGCGTAATCTACAGACAGCTATGATAGACAATGGTCTTATAGAGTGGCTTGTGAAGGTGTTAGAAGACAATGATTCTTTATCAGATTACACTCTTTTATTATTTTACAGGCGTAATCTACAGACAGCTGTGATAGACAATGGTCTTATTGAGTGGCTTGTGAAGGTGTTAGAAGACAATGATTCTTTATCAGATTACTCTTTTATTATTTTATAGGCGTAACCTACAGACAGCTATGATAGACAATGGTCTTATTGAGTGGCTTGTGAAGGTGTTAGAAGACAATGATTCTTTATCAGATTACACTCTTTTATTATTTTACAGGCGTAATCTACAGACAGCTATGATAGACAATGGTCTTATAGAGTGGCTTGTGAAGGTGTTAGAAGACAATGATTCTTTATCAGATTACACTCTTTTATTATTTTACAGGCGTAATCTACAGACAGCTATGATAGACAATGGTCTTATTGAGTGGCTTGTGAAGGTGTTAGAAGACAATGATTCTTTATCAGATTACTCTTTTATTATTTTATAGGCGTAATCTACAGACAGCTATGATAGACAATGGTCTTATTGAGTGGCTTGTGAAGGTGTTAGAAGACAATGATTCTTTATCAGATTACACTCTTTTATTATTTTACAGGCGTAATCTACAGACAGCTATGATAGACAATGGTCTTATTGAGTGGCTTGTGAAGGTGTTAGAAGACAATGATTCTTTATCAGATTACTCTTTTATTATTTTACAGGCGTAATCTACAGACAGCTATGATAGACAATGGTCTTATAGAGTGGCTAGTGAAAGTGTTAGAAGACAATGATTCATTATCAGATTACTCTTTTATTATTTTATAGGCGTAATCTACAGACAGCTATGATAGACAATGGTCTTATAGAGTGGCTAGTGAAAGTGTTAGAAGACAATGATTCTTTATCAGATTACTCTTTTATTATTTTATAGGCGTAATCTACAGACAGCTATGATAGACAATGGTCTTATAGAATGGCTAGTGAGTGTTAGAAGACAATGACTCTTTATCAGATTACACTCTTTTATTATTTTATAGGCGTAATCTTCAGACAGCTATGATAGACAATGGTCTTATCGAGTGGCTAGTGAAAGTGTTAGAGGACAATGATTCTTTATCGGATTACACTCTGGAGTACTCGGTGGCATTGTTAATGAATCTCTGTCTCAGAACATCAGGAAAGAAACGCTGCACATCAAATGCTAATCAGACCTTGAAAGTTCTTAGTGACTTGTTGGGTCACGATAATCAGGAAGTAAGTACACCACAGTCCCTTTATAGCATGCAGTCAAACTTTTTTAGCTCAAACGATACTTACTCCAGGGCTTACGCTGCCGTTTGCCATTGTAGCCATTTGCTACTAAAATGACAGTGTGGCTACAGATTTATTTCATTGGCAAAAAGTCCATTTTCGCCAAATAAAAAGTCCATTTTCGCTAATAATGGTTCAAAATTTACTGACCGGTGATTTATATGTAAACACTAGTATCCTGCTGTGTGGGGATTTCCAATATTGGCCAGACTGGGTCACTTGATAATTACCAAATACCCACCGCGGAAGCATATTAATAAAAATCAATAACCAGTCCAGAACAAATTATGTTGACCTTTTGTGTTAATAGGTGTCAAAGAAAAACATGTTAAAAACTTATCACGGCATGAGGGATTGTATATTAATTTTAATGAGTTGGTGATTGGATTAATTGAACAATGTCATTAATGTTTGATTAAAGCCAGGAGATTAACTGATTCACCATGTTTACAATGAAAGCTGAAAGTAAAAAATTTACCAGTAAAAAAAGACAAAAAGACCAGGTTCAATAAATTACAATATAGAAATTAATTTCATGATGATATCCTGTAATAAAAAAAACCCTGTCTCTTCAGTAAACATATTAGGCAAAAAAATCTCTAAGTAATCAACCCTACCAACCCTAATATTCTGGGCCCTACTCAACATTTTTTAAGCATTTTTTGGAAAAAAAGATAGGAACATCATCTGAGTGTCAAACAATTTGGATCCAGATCAAGATCATCAGAATCCAGGTTTGTTGTCAGCAGATGACAAAAGTCACCCCAGCAAGGAAAGAAGCTTTAGGGTTGGTTCTTGAGGAAGAATGTTTTGAATCAACAATTTATTGTTCTAAAAAAGAATAGATCCTTGTTCATGTTTCAGATTATCATTTTTAATAATTGGAGTACAGAAAGAAAACTAAAGGTTTTTTAAAAAAAAAATGATTTCGCACTTTAGAAACATGCCATACTACATGCCGGCTAAATCTTTGGCTAAAGTCAAGTAAATTTGGCTACAACTTTTTATACCCCCCGCAAACTTTGTTTGTAGGGGGTATACTGTTTTCACGTCCGTCCGTCCAAAACGCTTTGTTTCCTTAATAACTTGGAGAGTCATTGCTGGATTTTCATCAAACCTTGCAAACATGTTCATATATGCAAGACAAATACTTTAGACAAAAAAGTAAGGGCTAGGGGCCAATTCTAATAGAGTTATTTCCCTTTGTAGTTCTAAATGGCTTTTTATATAGTGCTTTATGCTTATGCTATTATAGGCCATACACAGGCCAATCAACTCCTACCACAGCTTTCGATGGAACAATTTGATACTTTTCCTATACAATGTAGACACATTGAACATATGCATGAAGGAGTTTAGTTCAAAAAAGATAATTTTTGACAAAATGACAGCTGTGAGAACTTAGACAATTTTTCCCTAATAAGGTATTTGTATATTCATAGATGGTGCCTTAATGGGCCGATCAACTCCTACCACAGCTTTTTATGGAGCAATTTGATACTTTGCCTATACAATGTACACACATTGAACATATGCATGAAGGAGTTTGGTTTAGAAAAAATATTTTTTGACAAAATGACAGCTGTGAGAACTTAGACAATTTTTCCCTAATAAGGCTTTTGTATATGCATAGATGGTGCCTTCATGGGCCGATCAACTCCTACCACAGCTTTTGATGGAACAATTTGATACTTTGCCTATACAATGTAAACACATTGAACATATGCATGAAGGAGTTTTATTCAGAAAAAAAATTTTTTGACGAAATGACAGCTGTGAGAACTTAGACAATTTTTCCCTTATTTGGCTTTTGTATATGCATAGATGGTGCTTTCATGGGCCGATCAACTCCTACTACAGCTTTTGATGGAACAATTTGATACTTTGCTGATACATTGTAGACACATTGAACATATGCATGAAGGAGTTTGGTTCAGAAAAAATAATTTTGACAAAATGACAGCTGTGAGAACTTAGACAATTTTTCTCTTATATGGCTTTTGTATATGCATTGATAGTGCCTTTATGGGTCGATCAACTCCTACCACAGCTTTTGATGAAGCAATTTGATACTTTGTCAATACAATTTGATACTTTGTTGAGATAATGTAGACACATTGAACATATGCATCAAGGAGTTTGGTTCAGAAAAAATAATTTTGACAAAATGACAGCTGTGAGAACTTAGACAATTTTTCCCTTATATGGCTTTTGTATATGCATTGATAGTGCCTTTATGGGCCGATCAACTCCTACCACAGCTTTTGATGAAGCAATTTAATACTTTGTCAATACAATGTAGACAAAATGAACATATGCATGAAGGAGTTTATAGGCTTTGTTGAACTTAGACAATTATTCCCTTATATGGCTTTTGTATATACATGGATAGTGCCTTTATGGGCCAATCAACTCCTACTACAGCTTTTGATGGAGCAATTTGATACTTTGCTGATACAATGTAGACACATTGAACATATGCATGAAGGTGTTTATAATTTTTGTTTGCACAGATTCTACTGAAATCTTCTTATCAAAACTAAGGTCTTCTTGTTCGAACTATAACTTGCCAAGTTTTATCACTGACTCTTTCTGTGCGGGGGGTATCTAATAAGCATTGCTTATTGACTTTTTTCATTCCATTTGGCTAAAGTGTTGGCTACAAAAGATTTTGAGCCAGGGTGAGCCCTGCTTACTCGATGACCCTCCAAACTTAGAAGTTAGCAGCCGGTTCTTAATTTTACCCTATATGCACTATACAAATTTGACCTTTAATTGTTTAAATGTTGAAAACATGAAATCTTTGATTACTCAAAGTGAAAAGTTGGTCCCATACATCTTGTGAGTTGATAGTATTTAATCAAATCTTGGAACTGAATTGTTTGGATACTAGAATATAACATATCGATTTATTCTGACGACATATTTTGAAGTTTAAACTAAGAAGAATATATTTAGAGATTATAACACGGAGTTTTGAATATTGCCCGAAGTATCAACGTGAGAACCCATTACCAGCCCAAGGGCTTTAACTTATCTGTTTATCACATATTGCAATTCACTGGTTTAACGTGTTTGACGTACAAAAATGTAAGTAAAACAGAGGATTGACGCAAACTTTATTTTATGTCATGCCACTTGTTATCCCGCGACAAAGTCGGAGGGATATAGTTTTGGCATCATCCGTCCAGTCTGTCCGTCCTCACTTTTTGTCTGTCCGGAGCCATATCTCAGTACCTATTGGTCAGATTTGATTCATTCTTGGTACAAATGATTAGTACAATAGACTTTCGATATATCCTATAAGTTTGGTCAAAATCTACCCCTTAACACTTGAGTTATAGTCCTTGTTTTAGTATAGGCAATTATAATGCAAAACCTGTATTAGATTTTTTGTGTGATGATCTTTGCATTTCATCAAAGCTATTATATTTAACAACTTCTCACTCATGATTGCCAAGTACCTGTAGATAAGCATGGTAGTGTCAAAGTTTAACCCCACCGCCTTTGACCCCACCTTAGGGGTCAAATATCAAATATTTAAATTTCGTAATAACTAAGGCAGTTGTCAATATTTTTGCTGAAATTTTGCATGCAGGCAGAGCAACAATAGATATGAAACATATCAAACAGGATTTTAATTTGAAGTCCTGGGTTCGATCCCCTGGGGTGGACTTAAGGGGTGGGGCCGAGGCCAGAATTAAACTTTTTCGGAATATGGTCATGTTGCATATCAAATTAAAGCTGACGACGCATGCACCAACATGGTAGCAAATATTTTGCCCACTGGAAAAAAAACCCCATAACACTTGAGTTATTGCCCTTGTTTTAGTATAGGCAACTATAATGCAAAACCTGTATTAGATTTTTTGTGTGATGATCTTCACATTTCATCAAAGCTATTATACATGCACCAACATGGTAGCAAATATTTTGCCCACTGACACACCCTCAATTCTGGGGGTGGGTCAAAAGGTCAAACCATATCTTTTTCTGAAAGTAGTCATGTAGCATATCAAATTAAAGGGAATTGAGCACAGAGCACCATGAAAGCAAATATGCTGTCATTACGCACACCCTCGACCCTGGGGTGGGGTCAAAAGGTCATATTTTTCATCTTTTCTAAAAGTGGTCATGTTGCATATCAAAGTAAAGTGGAAGAAGTGTAGACCTAGATGCAAAGTAACACTTTTAATTTACACACAGCCTTGACGTCTGGGGTTGGGTTGAAAGGTTAGTTATTGAAATTGTGTAGATGTAAGTATATTTTTTTTATTAAACTAAACACAAAAACATACTTGACAGGCGTTTACAGTTATGATCTGAATGATAGAAAAGGTGAACTTCAGGTTTAGATAAATGGGATTTATGTTTTGTGATTTACATGCTTTTCTAAAATAACCCTTTGTCGGGGGATATAAATTCGTTGAATTTGTCTTGTTTACATCTGACATCATCTAATAATCAACGTCTCGTGTCAGGCATGATAACCTCTCTTCATTCAAAATATATGACTTCCGGTTATCATCATGGCATGCAGATACCAGTTGGCGGGAAAGAGCTTATTGCATATACAGACTTTGGGTTATCACGGGAAATAGTGTCCAAAATATGTGATAAATTTAATTCTGGAGCACTGCTTTATGTGTCTGAAAAGATGGGTATATTACCCTAACTCATCACAGGAAAAGTAAATAGAGGATCTTACATGAGTGCTCATGTTTTATTGATTTTAATAAAGGAGTTGGGGAAAAGAGATAAAATATGAGACGTTCCAAGCATTTTATCTCTTTTTCACAATGAGTTTATAATTATCAAATTCAATAATACACGAGCACAAATGTTAGATTTTATGTATCATAAGACCTTAAAAGTACTTTTAAATCATGTTTTTGTGTGAAAAGTTAAGTTTTGCTAAATATACTGGACGTTATTACGGCCGTCATAACATAGCGTTCCCAAAATCTGTAAACCACTAGTGGTGTGGTTTTATATCACTCCCTGATGCAATGTCATATGATAAATAAAAATATTTCACTTGTACCAAATGAAATGGGATTAGGCTACTTAAGCCAGGCATGGTATTTCCACAGTCCAATTATAAACTAAAGGGGAAATTACTTCTTCAACTATTTCAGATTCGTCCCTATGTAAATGGTGCCTTATATAGCATATTAGCTATTCCGTCCATCCGAGAGGAGGCAAAAGCCATGGTAAGTTTGACAGAGAATTTTCTGCTGGGGGATGGGAAAACATTACTTAGCTCTTTGCATGTTGGGTAGTTTTTTATGCTTTTGTTGTTGTCTGCTGACTTTTCTTAAGATGAACTTTTTCAAAAAAATTCTTTCAGAAACACTATCAGAGGATCCAGATCAGGACTGAAGTTTCAGTCGGTCCTGAGCTGGGTCCAAACTGTTTGCAACTTAAAGGTTGTCAGCAGATGACAAAAGTCATCGCTAGCAAGGAAAGAGTTAATTATATGTTGCTTCTGTTTTTGAATGTGTCCAGTATATTCTCCTTTGGTATGAATTGATCTGTATTATGAAGCAAACACCCGACAAAAAAAATGCCGACATTCAATCAATCAGGCAGATTTTGCATGCTTCAGACAGATGTTTTCTTAATACTGATTCTATAACGATAGCTCAAGTGTAAGAATTAATTTAACCCTCTTTCTGCCACTGATGACAAATGTTGTCTAATGTTCTAGTCTAATGATGTACTCTGGATAATCACAAACAATATAGACTCCAGTCATGCAGTCTGATCAGGGTGTATACTGTTTGCTTTCAAGATAAAAGTAGTATGGAGTACATTTGAACATACACAGCAGAAGTGAAAAGGACAACATTGTCAGGCTTATAATGATAGGATATGGGTTAGATTTTGTCGTTCACGTTCTTTCATAAATTATGAAAAATTGCAAATTTTTCAGTTTGAAATGGTCCCATTATTTTTGCCAGATGCTGATTTTAAAAATCTCTGCTTTGCGTGTTTGAGCTCCATTTTCAGCTATACTGTGTAAGGTCAAGTCCGGATTGGTCTTGCAGTCAGGACCAGATTGGTCTTTTTCTTAAGATTGATCTTGCTACTGGTAACCATGTTAGCCAGTACCACCTGTAACTTGTGGGTAGATGGGGCTCATTAACATGGGAGGGTCATCTATCTAGGAGTTTTTTCTAGGCCTCCACACAAAACTAGAAAGTGGCAGCTATGCCAGAAGCTAGCCTGTCGCAACCTGGGTGACAGTAGCTTCACAGCGGGAGTCAACAGACCGACTTCCTGGTGCTGTAGCAGTGGTCCAACTGAAGAGCACTACTAATTCATGGTGCCAACGGTGGAGCACACAGCCCAAAGCAGTAGGGTATGGGCAGAGGTCTTGGACTGCCGAAAGTGTCTGAGTTGGTGAAAGGAAGGGCATCCTGCCATAAAACTTTGCTACAAATATACAAATGGCAGTCTTACCCAAAGTAAGATCTGCTCTGTGTGCAGCTAGCCAGTTACCTGGAGAGGGGCCCACTGATGTGGAAGATGCTCCTGCACCTGCATCATGTTAATCAAAACCCGATGATGATGATGATGATGATGATGATGATGATGATGATGATGATGAGGATGAGGATGATGATGATGATGATGTGTGAATGTTTGTATTCTTTAAATTTCTAGGACAATTTGTGTATTCTTTAATTTTAGTTCACCTGAGCCATAGGCCCAAGGTGAGCTATTATGAAGATAGGCTATCCGTCGTCCGTCCGATGTCTGTCAACAATTTCTTTAAACAACATCTCCTCCTAAACTACTGGCTGGATTTTGACCAAACTTGGCAGGAATGATCCTCATATGGCCCTCTTTAATAATTGTTCAAACTGCTCTGGTCCCTTGCAAATCTAGGTCACACAGGCTAAAAATAGATTTTTAAGATGAAAACTTTAAAAAAATCTTCTTGTCTGAAACCACAAAACACAGACCCTTAATATTTGGTATGTAACATCACCTGGGGGCAAAAATGGCCCAACCCCAGGGGGTCACATTCTTTGCATAGACTTATATAGGGAAAACATGAAAAAAAAATCTTGTATGAAACCACAAGGCATAGAGTCTTAATATTTCGTATGTAGCATCAGCTAGTGGACCTCTACCAAGTTTGTTCAAATGATGCCCCTGGGGCAAAAAATGGGGCTGACACAGGGGTCACATAGGCTAATATATCATCAACCGAGATTTTTGTTATGTTGCATATCAAATTAAAGGGAATTAAGCATACAATAACATGCTAGCAATTATTTTGCCCTTACACACACCCTTGATCCCTGGGCTGGGGTCAAAAGGTCAATTATTTTTTTCTTTTCTGAAAGTAGTCATGTTGCATATCAAATTAAAAGGAATGAAACATAGAACACCATGCAAGCAAATATTCTGCCCTTTTACACACCCTCAACCCCTGGATCGGTTCAAAAGGTCAAAACATTTTTTTTTTTCTGAAGGTCATGTTGGATAACAATTTACAAGGAAAGATGTTAAAAACATTATGCAAAGTAAAATGTTTGACCTTTTGCGCATCCCTGACCTTTTAGTTTGGGTAAAAAGGTCAGATTGGAGAAATGTCATTTATATTTTGTGATAAACATCCTCTCCTCAAGACAAGGACTCAGGTGAGGGATCCAGAGCCCAAGGTCCCTCTTGTTTGGGATTTCTTGTGTTCTTTGTATTCTTTATAGTTCCAGGAAAATAATTGTTTTCTTAAAATTTCTTGGACAATTCTTGCATTCCTGAACCATCTAAATACTAGTGACTCCTTAATGTGTATTTAGGAAAACACTGAAGACTCCGATGAAATGCCGCATAATGCCAATGAAATGCCGCATAATGTGGCATTTCACCAGGTCCTACACAGTTTGCTAAGACAAAAACAATCTTCAGAGGGAAAAATACAATTTTTTTTTACCTGTAACCCCACAATATATACATTGGACCATCTCAAGTTTAATGCATCAAACCAAAAGGAAGAATCCATAAGTGCATATAGGGTTGAAATACTAGGGTAGTTCTCATATTCTTTGAAATACTGTAATCTTCAAATTTCTTAAGTAATTGGTATATTCTTTAAATTTCTAGGGCATGGAGGAAATTCTTCGTTGTTTTATCAAAGATGATCAGCCAGATATGAACAGACAAATAGAGTTCATTATAAAACAGCTCAATTCAAGTAAGTGTTTATTGTGCTCAGTGAGACTAAGTAGATAACTTGTGTGAATACCTTTTCAAACATATAAAGATTATGACCTTCACATTTGACCTTTGACCTTCTGAAAATAAGCTTAATGATTGGCCTCTGAACCTAAGTGGCAAACAGTATTTTACCTAACTTTTGTCACAAGTACAGATTGGCAAAAATTTTGAGCATTGTAATCATTTATGCACCTATCAGTATTTTTCCTCAGGGGGGTGGGGTATACAAGGGAAATTAGACTGCAAACAAAACCCAACCCCTGGGATTTAGATACAGCACCTAAACCCTTGGATGGGAAATTAAATACTTAATCTGGAATTTCTAAATCAAATTATATAATACATTTGATGGCCCACCCAAGGGATTTTAGACACCACATATTTACCCAGACCCCAGTTTTTTAATATTGTCAAATTCCCCATGGGTATCCCACTGCTCCCCCTCTGGGAGAAAACAATGACAGGTGCATTACTTATCTATCTGTTTAAACATGTTTTGGGTGCTCAAAAAACCACACTCAGTGAGAGGGTTCTTTTGAGTTCCCACAATGTATGTGAGAGGGTTCTTTTGAGATCCCACAACATATGTTATGGTTGAGAAATAAGCACTACTATTTTCGGCTATAATGTCAGCATTTTACGGACCCCTGCCTCAGGCATATAGAGCGCACGCAAAACACCCAGTTTTATGCACCCACTGAGGCTTTAATGAAGGAATTCTGACTGTTTCTTGTCATTATGCTATGCCTGTTTCAGTGTTCCCACAAAAATTTTAAACTAGTTTTTTTATACACCCTGTGTATGAAATTTGAGGGTATGAAGTGAAATTTGAGGGTATGACTTGGAAATGAATTAAAACTAAAAACAACATTCCTGAATGATTGCTTTAACACGGAAAACCGTTAACACATAACCATTTTCACATTATTTGCTGATTCCTAGTCTGAAAATAGTCAATATGGTGGTTTATTTACCATCAGTAATGATTGCCGATATTAACGGAAAGATCCGATACGGAATGAACGTATTTCGCCTCAACTGAAGTACCGATACTATTTTTCAGCTTTTTAATGCTGTTGGGGAGTTCGCCAGTGTGCTGGTTTTACTCCAAATACTGGTTACCGCTATCGCGGCTGCTATGACGGTTTCCTAGCCTGATAGCTGGGTACCAGACCGCTTAGCAACGAATAAACAGACAGTTGGCGCGCACCGCAAATGCTTTTGAAAATGTAACTATAACGGCCAAAGTGTCATTCAAACTCGCAAACAAAACCAAGGTGACCAAGTTCACATCAGAATGAACAAAAAATGATGAAATCCTAGATTTTTAGAAATAAAAACGCGCGGAAATCATGTTATTGCCTCAAAATATAGGCGTGTTTTTTACCATTTCCACGTGATTCACGCACAATTCTACGTGAATGGGAACACTGCTGTTTGTATTAAGTAAAAGTGTGGGGCATTATTAGTTTGAATTTTGGAAATGTTCTAAAGCAGGCTTCAATCTTTTAGTGATCGACATAACAATTCTGTCTGCAAAGTGCCACCTCTACTGTTCCTTAATATATAATTTTTTATTCTGTATGGAAAGGCAAGGTCTGCAAAGTGCCACCTCTACTGTTCCTTAATATATAATTTTTTATTCTGTATGGAAAGGCAAGGAGTTACTAATGTTTGTTTAAGTTGAGAAATAAGAAAGTTGATTTTCAATTATATGCTCTTATCTGGAGGCTTGATTTCACATTAGCATTTCTGTTCCTTTTAGCTGAAGTTGTAGATGAATATGAATCTGACGATGAAGAAGATGAAGAGGATGAAGTAAGTATATACAACATGTGTTAACTTTTTGCATGCTGGGTAATTTTTCATGATTTGTTGTTGTCTGCTGACTTTTTAAAAATTAACTTTTTCAAAAAACTCTTTCAGGAACACTATCAGAGTGTCAAACAGCTTTGGTCCAGATCTGGGTCAAACTGTTTGCAAAGGTTAATAGCAGACAACAAGGAGCCTGAATGAAATGTATGTGTTGAGGGTCACTGTTAGGCATCTCGAAGCTTTTGGAAACAATGGTCCTGAAGGGCATTTCTCTTCACCATACACATCAAGGATAGAGTTTTTTTTTGCATATCTTTCAATTTCTGTAATAATGCCCCACCATTAACTTTTGAGGGAATTTCAACCAATGAAACCAGATCTAAGTTACAACACTTAAAATGATCAGATCTAAGTTACATGTTTATATGTTTAAGCATTCAATGGAAGCACAATATTTCACAAACGTTTTTTTAAACTCCAGCTGGAAAGTTTTTAGAACTATTTTTTCATGATAGCTTTATACTGCTTCATATTCCGAACATCTTTTTCCTATGAAAAGTATTCAGGAACATCTCCGCCAGCTTCTCCAAACGTTTCCAACATTCAAGATGCTGCAGTTACCTCTGTGCATAGATGCACTCTTTGAACCTTTTCAGCAGAGCATAAATAAACCAAGTCCAAAATGTCAGTCAAAAAGTTGCATTGCACCGCCCCATTTCACTTACTAAAGCAATGGATAGCTTGTTCAAATATAATGGAAATCACGCCTGATTCGCTTGTGCGTTAAGCTACTGGGGTCATCTCAAACCCATCCATTTTAGAGCAAGTGCATGAAAAGAAAAATGGCACGCCATGCGGAAACCAAGCCTTTTTTCCTACAAATGAGCCAGTCTTATGTTGACTTTGCATATGCACGGTAAAGTCTGAATATGCCAAGGGCAGTTTTATGTTATACACAACCTTTGAATACCGGGATAATTTGATCGCTTACAAATACTTTTTGAGAATACTCCTTTCTGTCCACACCTGTGCGAATTTTACTTGTCAATTAAAGACTTAGTAATTTTGGACGAATTCAATTTATTGTAAAATCTTCATCTATGTACACAACAATCTGTTTGTGCCACATGTAGCAGACCTTTTGCAGAAGTTGGCGGAAAGCCCCCTCTACAACTTTCATCACGTACACATTTTGATAAAACTGAAGATAAAAAAGTTATCGCAATAAATTAGCTCTAAAAACATAAGAGCTGGAGCTTAGTTTGTGGTGTCATTTGGGATAGACTTCACAGCTCTAGAATTACTCCAGAATTGATATTTTCTCTCCCATTACAGGAAGATCAAGATGCCATGGAAGTTGATCTCGACAAAGACGAGGTTGTGCGAGCCGAAGGAGATGAACAATCGGGAGAGAAGTTACTCTCGGAATATGCTACCTCACCAAAATCAAAGAGAAGGGTCAGTTATTTTATATATGAATTATTTCATGAGATTTAGGCACTTATGTCATCGGCCATCAGTACTACTAAGGGTTTAAACCAGCATGTGCATAATTTAAATGGTCTTGTAAGGGCTTCCATTGCGCACGTAGATTAAATATAGAAGTAGATTAGGAATCGGGATGGCAGGGGACAAAAATTCCACCCGTCTCCACGTAATTACGAGTGAAATCTAGAAAGGATGAGTAAATGAGGATCTCTCTATACAAAATGACTCCAGCTTGCAAACTTTCAAACATCACAACATTGTCACAACATCATTGTAGCTATTAACATTTTTGCAAACAAGTTTGATCCCGGTCCGGTCCCATACTTTTGTGGAGATTGATCATGAAATAATTTCTACTGCCATTCTCCTCCCTTCCGCTGATTCAAGATGGGTTGTTGTCAAAGCCATCTGATCAGGATCCACACTGTTTTCCAATGTAAATGAAAATACATGCTTACATACAATGAGCCACTTTAGTTATGCACCACTTATAAAATGTCAAATTACTCAGAAAAGAAATATGATATTTTTATTCTGAGATTACCAGCGTAAAGCGCATCTATATTTGCATTAACCATTGCAATTTCATTGTGATCAGATCAGAAACGAATGAGAAAATGGATCTTGAAGGGCACTACCCTCAAAACACCATTTCACATTGCATTATTTCGAATGAAACTCAGTTCACATTGCACTTTTTCCAGTGTCGTATTTCTGCTATGCCAGAGATAAGAGCTGATTTATTCTTGGCAATATCTAAGACTGGAATGTGTTTGTTAACTTCATCATTTTTTTAAACGTTTTACTATTTTGGTTTCCAGCTTGCCAAGGTTTGAAAAGTTGGTTTTAATAAAAAAAAAATTAAGTTAGTTAAAATTTTGTATGATTCTGAGTAAACTAGATATCAAAACTTTTCTTTAATAATTTCATTTTAAACAACCATATATCCGCCGTTTATTTTCGTAAAAAAAATAACGGATTTATTGGCGTCATGGTGTTGACGTTAGTGTTGACTTCACTACTACCAAGGCTATAAGACGTGTCAATGATAAGACATTTTAGTGTTTTGATACTTCTATGTCAACAAGTGACTCATAATAAAATAATTTGCGAAGGAAACGCTGTTTGATTATTGTAACTGACGTTAATATGACGTCAAAACGAGCCTTTCTTCAAAAAGTTACGGTGTTACTAAATTCAACGACCGAAAAAAGGGGTTTTACTTGAATAAAATAATTATTTTTGGTGTTTTTCTGTCACAACGATCACCATGGATAATGCCTAGCACAAAACCCAAATAGAAAAAATAGACGTTCAGGTTGCACGTGCATTTTTGTCAAAGTAAGTAAAATTGCCTTTTACGCAGCAGAATGTTTCGCATGAGTGATTCTGAATATATTTTTGATGTCAACAAACAGATAAAATGTCAATGAGTAAATTATCATAGAGAGTGTTTGATTCCAGCATTTTTCTCAAAAAATATGGGCCCTGAAAAAGTGGTGTGTAACTAAAGTGGCTCACTGTATAATGCTGCAGGTTAATGGGATAAAATTGGGGAAGATTCAACATGACAAGGGTTAAATCAAGACTTCTATATTTTTCAGGCTACTGATTCAGTTATGTCCATGAATGGACCATTACAGCGACCAGTCACTCCTGGTCAGAGGAAGGCTCAGGAAATGGCCATGGGGAGCCAGTATGCTGGGTAAGTAAAACTCATTGGTTCAGTAATCAAAAGCAACTGTTTTTTGGCATATAATGTCCTATACTTACTGCATCTGTACTCAGAATATGTAATGTAATGTTAAATTTTTGCATTTCTTTCTCAATTTATTTATACAATATAGCGATCAAACATGTTTTTCCATGCATTAACATCTGCTGGACCCAGAGGGTCGTGTTGAAACCCCGAGTCTGAAAGGCAAGGGCTTAAACTACCCCCTTGGGGTCCAGCAGATGTTAGTGTATCAGAAAACCATGTTTGATTGTTATTATTGCATAAAGTAGTTTTGTTACTTGTAAACTTTGGAAAAACACTTAGAAAGTTTATTTTTGTATAACTATAATGGAGCGCAAAAGCATGAAGGATTTGCAGGTTTTGAAAACGCCTGTTCCAGAGCAAAGACTTACATCATTCTAACGTCACTAAATTACATTCATTTCTATCTACATTATTATTGACGACGTCAATTTTTGTGATGGCCTAGAATGCGTATATGTAAAGTACAAGAGCCGTGCATCAACAGCATGTGAATGCCCTGATTAATACATGGGTTTTGGCCTGTTAAAACATGGCTGTTAATAGCGTACGACACAGCTTTTCACGCAATAATATTCATTAAAAGTATTGCAAATAAACATTGTTAAAGAAATATATATAATTACAACACTTAATTCTAGGACAATCGATGCTCTGGGTCTCGTAAATCCTTTGATATGAGCTCATCCACTCGATGTGATACAGTGTGCCAGATCAATAATTGTACATGTAATAATATGTATTGATTACCTTTCAGAAGTCGACCAGCTAGTAATGCAGGCAGCAGATCACAGTCCCAGACAGGCATTATGCGCCCACCAACTAGGAGTGGCAGTCGACCAGTAACTATAACTGTAATAATTGTATTGATTACCTTTCAGAAGTCGACCAGCTAGTAATGCAGGCAGCAGATCACAGTCACAGACAGGCATTATTCGCCCACCAACTAATAGTGGCAGTCGACCAGTAACTATTACTGTAATAATATGTATTGATTACCTTTCAGAAGTCGACCAGCCAGTAATGCAGGCAGTAGATCACAGTCACAGACAGGCATTATGCGCCCACCAACTAGGAGTGGCAGTCGACCAGTAACTATAACTGTAATAATAAGTAATGATTACCTTTCAGAAGTCGACCAGCCAGTAATGCAGGCAGCAGATCACAGTCACAGACAGGCATTATGCGCCCACCAACTAGGAGTGGCAGTCCACCAGTAACTATAACTGTAATGATAAGTATTGATTACCTTTCAGAAGTTGACCGGCAAGTAATGCAGGCAGCAGGTCACAGTCCCAGACAGGCATTATGCGCCCACCAACTAGGAGTGGCAGTCGACCAGTAACTATAACTGTAATAATAAGTATAGATAACCTTTCAGAAGTCAACCAGCGAGTAATGCAGGCAGCAGGTCACAGTCACAGACAGGCATTATGCGCCCACCAACTAGGAGTGGCAGTCGACCAGTAACTATAACTGTAATAATAAGTATTGATTAACTTTCAGAAGTCGACCAGCCAGTAATGCAGGCAGCAGATCACAGTCCCAGACAGGCATTATGCGCCCACCAACTAGGAGTGGCAGTCGACCAGTAACTATAACTGTAATAATAAGTATTGATTAACTTTCAGAAGTCGACCAGCCAGTAATGCAGGCAGCAGATCACAGTCCCAGATCTAGACAGGCATTATGCGCCCACCAACTAGGAGTGACAGTCGACCAGTAACTATAACTGTAATAATAAGTACTGATTATCTTTCAGAAGTCGACCAGCCAGTAATGCAGGCAGCAGATCACAGTCCCAGACAGGCATTATGCGCCCACCAACTAGGAGTGACAGTCGACCAGTAACTATAACTGTAATAATAAGTACTGATTATCTTTCAGAAGTCGACCAGCCAGTAATGCAGGCAGCAGATCACAGTCCCAGACAGGCATTATGCGCCCACCAACTAGGAGTGGCAGTCGACCAGTAACTATAACTGTAATAATAAGTATTGATTACCTTTCAGAAGTCGACCAGCGAGTAATGCAGGCAGCAGATCACAGTCCCAGATCTAGACAGGCATTATGCGCCCACCAACTAGGAGTGACAGTCGACCAGTAACTATAACTGTAATAATAAGTACTGATTATCTTTCAGAAGTCGACCAGCCAGTAATGCAGGCAGCAGATCACAGTCCCAGACAGGCATTATGCGCCCACCAACTAGGAGTGGCAGTCGACCAGTAACTATAACTGTAATAATAAGTAATGATTACCTTTCAGAAGTCGACCAGCCAGTAATGCAGGCAGCAGATCACAGTCCCAGATCTAGACAGGCATTATGCGCCCACCAACTAGGAGTGACAGTCGACCAGTAACTATAACTGTAATAATAAGTACTGATTATCTTTCAGAAGTCGACCAGCTAGTAATGCAGGCAGCAGATCACAGTCCCAGACAGGCATTATGCGCCCACCAACTAATAGTGGCAGTCGACCAGTAACTATTACTGTAATAATATGTATTGATTACCTTTCAGAAGTCGACCAGCCAGTAATGCAGGCAGTAGATCACAGTCACAGACAGGCATTATGCGCCCACCAACTAGGAGTGGCAGTCGACCAGTAACTATAACTGTAATAATAAGTAATGATTACCTTTCAGAAGTCGACCAGCCAGTAATGCAGGCAGCAGATCACAGTCCCAGACAGGCATTATGCGCCCACCAACTAGGAGTGGCAGTCGACCAGTAACTATAACTGTAATAATAAGTATTGATTACCTTTCAGAAGTCGACCAGCCAGTAATGCAGGCAGCAGATCACAGTCCCAGACAGGCATTATGCGCCCACCAACTAGGAGTGGCAGTCGACCAGTAACTATAACTGTAATAATAAGTATTGATTACCTTTCAGAAGTCGACCAGCCAGTAATGCAGGCAGCAGATCACAGTCCCAGACAGGCATTATGCGCCCACCAACTAGGAGTGGCAGTCGACCAGTAACTATAACTGTAATAATAAGTACTCATTACCTTTCAGAAGTCGACCAGCCAGTAATGCAGGCAGCAGGTCACAGTCACTGACAGGCATCATGCGCCCACCAACTAGGAGTGGCAGTCGACCAGTAACTATAACTGTAATAATAAGTATTGATTACCTTTCAGAAGTCGACCAGCCAGTAATGCAGGCAGCAGATCACAGTCCCAGACAGGCATTATGCGCCCACCAGCTAGGAGTGGCAGTCGACCAATAACTATAACTGTAATAATAAGTACTCATTACCTTTCAGAAGTCGACCAGCCAGTAATGCAGGCAGCAGATCACAGTCCCAGACAGGCATTATGCGCCCACCAACTAGAAGCGGCAGTCGACCAGGCACACAGGAAAATCAAGAACTAGTAAATTCAAGTAATTAATCCTTTTCACTCTGATGGATTTCATTCCATACATAGGGAGCACAGTGGCTCAGTGGTATAGTGCTTGACTGGAGACCAAGGGGCTGCAGGTTTGAGCCTTACCGGCATCACTGTGTTGTGTCCTTGAGCAAGAACATTAATCCTAGCTTTGTACTGGTTCAACCCAGGAAGACCCGTCCCTTTATAACTGAAAGATTGTTGATGGGATGTAAAGAATCAAATCAAACAAACAAATCATTCCATACATATTGATACATGTATAGTATTTCAAGGGATCATATATCTGTCCTTGAAATTGTTAGTTTCTTAGCAAACAGTACATACCTTGATGAAAAGCAACCTTATGTGGCATTTTATTAGGGTTTGAGCAAATCTCCTATATTACAGTCTTAATTTTTTAGAGGTATTGTGCACAAGAATAATGCACAAACAAGCAGACATCAAGAAGATTAAAATGGCAACTATGTGTTCTAGGTGTATAAAAATAAGATTTTCTGATTCTGTCTCATTTTGTCTGTTTCAAAAAATCAATAAAATATGCATGCTTTACAATTTCCACTAGTGGTCATTTCGTATGAAATTTTAAAAAACTTATCCAAATTAGATTCATAAAGTTCATGAAATGTTGAGTTGTGTATGATCTGCTATTTTCATTATTTAAAGAATTACAATGAAGTATTGGTCCTCATCTCATAGCTACATAGAATTCACTTGTGGTCATTTCATGCTTGGACCCAGTACCCGGACTGGTCACTGGTGGGAATACAAAAATATGTTGTTGTGGCTTTCAAAGTACTATGACCATTAAAGTTGATTCTGCATGGTAGCTGAGATAATAATAAGTTATTTCAGATATATCAAGTTTAAATATTACAAGCAACAGTAAAAGAATATCATCATTTTAGGTGGATTTCTGACGATTCACTGCTAAAAGTGCGGAAAATAGCTAAAATGGGTACATTGCTTTCTTGCTGATGTTCATAAAAATAGACAAACCTTCAATATTGAAATATAATCATACAGTCTTAAAGATAATATACCAAACTATTATTGCTTTTTGAAGAAAAAATCGCAGATATTTTGAGAAATAATGGAGGTATAAGCATTTAAACTTACAGTTTGAAAGCTCAGCCACAACATTACCGGGAAAACTGGGTACAAGTTTCATATGCAATTTATGAAACTTGTCCAAGTTAGATTCATAAAGTTCATATGAAACAGGCCTTCAGATTTATGGTGGGCCCGGGTCATTATCCCATGATTTCAAAATACGGCCCATCACTTTCCAAGGCAGTGGACCCATCCTTTTTAGTTGTGTAAAAATTTCACTTACATAAAAATGTTCATCTTACAGCCAGTCTATAGAAAGTACATGTAGGTTGTCAATACAGTTAAACCTGTCATAAGCAGCCACTCAAAAAGACAAAACAAAGATCTTAATAATAAATGGTAGCTTAATGAAGGTCGAAAGGATTGCAGAATCTCCCCTTGGAGCATTCTGCAATACATTTGACCTGCATTAAGCAATAATTGGTCTTCTTTTTTAGTGGCCGCTTAAGACAGGTTTTACTGTATAATCAGCAGTCATATACATATATGCATAAAAGTGTCTGTGTCAGTATGTAGGTAAAGCATACTACCCAAATTTCGACTGTGTTTAGTTTGATATGCTTGGGCCCATCATTTCAGAAAATGACCCACCATTTTTTGCTCCTTGAGTCACTTCGGCCCACCAATCTTGAAAAAAATCTGAAGCCCTGATGAAATGAGCAGTGTTTTAAGAGCTGCTATTGTCTTTATTTCAGGGCCATCAAGTCAGAAATCAGGAAGAGCCTCAGCTGGAAAGTAAGTCATTTAACTTAGGTCAATATAAATTTTAAAAAAATGTGTGTATAAAATTGTGATAATTGTCTTATTTATCAGTCTAAACATGTGTTTTGGGTGCTCAAAAGAACTGTCTCAAGGAGACGGTTCTTTTGAGTACCCACAACATATGTACATGTGTTTTGGGTGCTCAAAAGAACCGTCTCCTCGAGACGGTTCTTTTGAGTACCCACAGCATATGTTTTGATTGAGAAATCAGAAAAAGAAAATTAAATTTTTATTTACACATTCTTATCTAAAGTTCCAAATAAATATCAACAATGTGAGGACTTAGATAAGGCATGAAAGCAATGAGTTTTTGTTTTGTTTGATTTTTTACTTCCCATCAACAATTTGTCAGTTAAACAGGGACGGGTCTTTCTGGGGTGAACCAGTACTATGCTAGGATAAATGTGTCTTGCTCAAGGACCACAACGCAGTGACGCCGGTGAGGCTCAAACCTTCGGCCCCTCGGTCTCAAGTCAAACAAAGCAATGAGTACCATATTAACTCTAGATATTCAGACATTCCTCACCAGTATAGCCCATTTTACATGTGCATACCTTGCAGGAAGGCCTTTTCAAACATACCAAAACTGTATGACGCTGACCTTGATCATTTACCTACTTTTGAAAATAGATGTATAATACAGTAAAATCTGCCTTAAGCGGCCACTCAAAAAGAAGAACAAAAATTGGTTTTAAGCCAGATCATCACTTAATGCAGGACAAAAGTATTGCAGAATGCTCCAAGAGAGCATTCTGCAATACTTTCGACCTTCATTTAGCTACCATTTGTCTTAAAGACCTTTGTTTTGTCTATTTTTGAGTGCCCGCTTAAGACAGGTTTTACTGTAGTAAAAAGCTTTAAGTTTGGTCATAACTTTTGAATTACTGGACCAAGAGTTTGATATTTCACATCTACCTTGTGAGCATACCTTTTCAAGCATCAAAATATGTGACCTACTTTTGAAAATCAATAAAAGTTCAATATAGCAAGGTGGCCTATCATGTGGTCTGCCTGATTAGGTTCATGGACTTTACGAACCAGTAATCGGACATCACAGGTAAGGAAAATCGGTCATAACTTTCGTTATACTTAGTCGAATTTAATGCAGTAAAGTGCAAAAAAACCCTCATATTTTTCTGCACAAAATTGTGTAAAAGTTTCTCCTGGGTTTGCTGCAGTTTTCCAGATTACTTTGACCAACTGGAGTGTGTACCCAATCGTTTTTTTCGTTTTTTCTTCAGTTGGTCGAAGAAATCTGGGAAACTACAGCAAACCGAGGTGAAACTTTGACACAGTCTTGTGTAGAAAAATATGAGGGTTTTTTGCACTTTACCGCATGAAATTTGACTTAGTATTACGAAAGTTATGAATGATTTGACTTGTTCCGGAAATCCGTGAACCCAATCATGCTGACCAAGTGATTGGCCACCTTGTATAGAGATACTGTGTGTGAATTGCATATGCTATGGGGCATTTGTGTTTCACAAACACATCATGTTAATTTTTCCTTGCAGGCCACCCAATGAATACGCAGCAGCATTTGGCTCTCGACCTAGGATACCTAGGACACCAGATCCCAATAGCTTGAAGCGGCCAACAAGCCGGGGCTCAATCAACACCATGCCTCCAGGACCTCAATTTTCAGAGTCTGGTCCCCGGCCCAGCTCTGCTGGAAAATCTGGTTAGTACATTATGTAATTTTGTTTTTATGTGTGACCGTTTAATGCTAATTCCAAATACCACTTTGGATCATTAACATTGTGTTAATAAAATTACTTCATTAGAATTCCTACATTTTCACAAAATTACTCGTTGGAATTCCAATATTTTAAGGTTAATTCCATATGAAAAAATCCTGTATTAACAGAATTTACATACATTCATTCAATTACTGTAGATTTGGAAACTTTCGTGAGAACTTAATTTTCGCTAATACTCGCTGCCTTGTGAATTCAAAGTTCTCGCTAATTTTGACTTACTCAAAAGCAAGTTGCATTGATTTGACTGCTTCTCGCAAATTGACTCATTGTAGTTTAAAGTCAAGTTAAAATGTTGTTGGACATGAAAAGATTACGCAAATCAAGGTCATTTTATGTGAGCGTTCAACCATCATACGCTTAGTGATACCTAACAAAAGTGTTGAATTGATGGCTTGGACAAGTGGGAGATAAGAGATCAATTACGCTTAAATACCAATAACTATAATTTGCATGCTAGTTTCAACCCAGGGAGGGAGCTCAGTGGTAGAGTGCTTGACTTGAGACCGAGGGGCCGCAGGTTCGAGCCTCACCGGCATCACTGCGTTGTGGTCCTTGTGCAAGACACATTTATCCTAGTTTAGTACTGGTTCAACCCAGGAAGACCCGTCCCTATTTAACTGAAAGATTGTTGATGGGACGTAAAGAATCAAATCAAACAAACAAAAATCAACCCAGGGTAATGACCGACCACAGAAATGCTTGCTAGCGAATTTAAAAATTCGTGTATAATTCGAAAATCGAAAACTCGCAAAATAAAGATCACTCGAAAATTTCCAAATCTACAGTAAACTGATATATTTCATTTAAATGAAAAAAAAAAATAGAATAGTTTTTTAAAATTTTACTTTCATGAGAGAAACAAGTTATCTATTTGAGACATATGGCTCACAGTTTGTTCATTCTCCCAATCTGGCTAAAGCCTTTCCTGCTTGCATACATAAATGGGAGCGCAGTAGCTCAGTGGTACAGTGCTTGACTTGAGACAGAGGGGCCACTGGTTCAAACCTCACCAGAATTACTGTGTTGTGTCCTTGAGCAAGACACATTTATCCTTGCTTAGTACTGGTTCAACCCAGGAAGACCCGTCCCAACATAACTGAAACATTGTTGACTGGGATGTAAAGAATCAAACAAACAAAAACAAAATTCTTAATTAGATTCATAAAACATGCAGCTTCTTTGATCTGTCTATTTACCTTATATCTATTAATCTAAAGACAATTGACCATTTAAACTTGGAAATTGTTATTATTTTATAGGCAAACTGCAAGTTTTAAGATTTTAATTTTTAAAGTTCAGAATTTCGAAAATTTTGAACTTTTCCCCATGTAATCAGGAGCTGCTATTAAGAAAGCTATAGCTTATTTGTTCTGTTCTATTTTAATAAACTGTTTAGGACAAGATTATTGAGGGTGAGATTATTATTTCAGTATTGTAGTGGAAATGTGGTGGTATGTGTTCATTAGCTGAACATGTCGATGCTCATAATGCTATGCTGCTCTTTCTTTGAGTATTGTATTGGAAATGTGGTGGTTTGAATTCATTATGTGAATATATCCATGCTCATAAGGCTGTGCTGCTCTTTCTTGGTCATTACTTCATCAGTATTGTAGTGGAATTGTGGTGGTTTGAGTTCATTATGTGAATATATCCATGCTTATAAAGCTACACTGCTCTTTCTTAGTCATTTCATCATCAGTATTGTAGTGGAAATGTGGTGGTTTGAGTTCATTATGTGAACATATCCATGCTCATAAAGCTGTGCTGCTCTTTCGTAGTCATTTCTTCATCAGTATTGTAGTGGAATTGTGGTGGTTTGAGTTCATTATGTGAACATATCCATGCTCATAAAGCTGTGCTGCCTTTTCTTAGTCATTTCATCATCAGTATTGTAGTGGAAATGTGGTGGTTTGAGTTCATTATGTGAACATATCCATGCTCATAAAGCTCTGCTGCTCTTTCTTGGTCATTTCTTCATCAGTATTGTTGTGGAAATGTGGTGGTTTGAGTTCATTATGTGAACATATCCATGCTCATAAAGCTGTGCTGCTCTTTCTTAGTCATTTCATCATCAGTATTGTAGTGGAAATGTGGTGGTTTGAGTTCATAATGTGAACATATCCATGCTAATAAAGCTGTGCTGCTCTTTCTTAGTCATTTCATTATCAGTATTGTAGTGGAAATGTGGTGGTTAGAGTTCATTATGTGAACATATCCATGCTCATAAAGCTCTGCTGCTCTTTCTTGGTCATTTCTTCATCAGTATTGTAGTGGAAATGTGGTGGTTTGAGTTCATTATGTGAACATATCCATGCCCATAAAGCTCTGCTGCTCTTTCTCGGTCATTTCATCATCAGTATTGTAGTGGAAATTTGGTGGTTTGAGTTCATTCTGTGAATATATCCATGCTCATAAAGCTATGTTGCTCTTTCTTGGTCATTTCTTCATCAGTATGGTAGTGGAAATGTGATTGTTTGAGTTCATTACGTGAACATATCCATGCTTATAAAGCTCTGCTGCTCTTTCTTGGTCATTACTTCATCAGTATTGTAGTGGAATTGTGGTGGTTTGAGTTTGTTCTGTGAATATATCCATGCTCATAAAGCTGTGCTGCTCTTTCTTGGTCATTTCATCATCAGTATTGTAGTGGAAATGTGGTGGTTTGAGTTTGTTCTGTGAATATATCCATGCTCATAAAGCTGTGCTGCTCTTTCTTGGTCATTTCTTCATCAGTATTGTAGTGGAAATGTGGTGGTTTTAAATCAGTGTGTGAACATTTCCATTCTCATAATGCTGTGTTGCTCTTTCCTTGTCATTTCATCATCAGTATTGTAGTGGAAATGTGGTGGTTTGAGTTCATTATGTGAACATATCCATGCTCATAAAGCTGTGCTGCTCTTTCCTTGTCATTTCATCATCAGTATTGTAGTGGAAATGTGGTGGTTTGAGTTCATTATGTGAATATATCCATGCTCATAAAGCTTTGCTGCTCTTTCTTGGTCATTTCATCATCAGTATTGTAGTGGAATTGTGGTGGTTTGAGTTCATTATGTGAACATATCCATGCTCATAAAGCTGTGCTGCTCTTTCTTGGTCATTTCTTCATCAGTATTGTTGTGGAAATGTGGTGGTTTGAGTTCATTATGTGAACATATCCATGCTCATAAAGCTGTGCTGCTCTTTCCTTGTCATTTCATCATCAGTATTGTAGTGGAAATGTGGTGGTTTGAGTTCATTATGTGAATATATCCATGCTCATAAAGCTTTGCTGCTCTTTCTTGGTCATTTCATCATCAGTATTGTAGTGGAATTGTGGTGGTTTGAGTTCATTATGTGAACATATCCATGCTCATAAAGCTCTGCTGCTCTTTCTTGGTCATTTCTTCATCAATATTGTTGTGGAAATGTGGTGGTTTGAGTTCATTATGTGAACATATCCATGCTCATAAAGCTGTGCTGCTCTTTCTTGGTCATTTCTTCATCAGTATTGTTGTGGAAATGTGGTGGTTTGAGTTCATTATGTGAACATATCCATGCTCATAAAGCTCTGCTGCTCTTTCTTGGTCATTTCATCATCAGTATTGTAGTGGAAATGTGGTGGTTTTGAGTTCATTATGTGAATATATCCATGCTCATAAAGCTCTGCTGCTCTTTCTTGGTCATTTCATCATCAGTATTGTAGTGGAACTGTGGTGGTTTGAGTTCATTGTGTGAACATATCCATGCTCATAAAGCTCTGCTGCTCTTTCTTGGTCATTTCATCATCAGTATTGTAGTGGAACTGTGGTGGTTTGAGTTCATTGTGTGAACATATCCATGCTTATAAAGTCTAATCTTTCTTGGTCATTTCTTCATCGGTATCATTGTGGAAATATGGTGGCTTGAGTTCATTATGTGACCATTGTAAAACTGTGCTGCTGTATTTTGATCATTTCATTTATTGATTATACTTCAATTTCATATGCATAAAGGGAAGTTAATTTTCATATTATGTATAGTAAATGAAATCAGACCCAGAAAAAAGGCAAAAATCACAATTAATTTTCTATATTTCTTAACCAAAACATATGTTTTGTGTGCTCCAAAAAATGTCTCAATGAGACGGTTCTTTTGGACAAACATAAACATGTGTTTGAAACTGATTGATAAGAAATTAATCACACCCTTCCACGCACACAATTTTGGCTATCTCGTCCTAGGATAAAAGCAAAGAAAATATTAAGTAGTAGAAATAGGAAAAAAGAATTGATTTGCATATCCATTGTGCTTTCTTTTAAGTGGGCCTTGACTCAAGAAAACCTATATTCCATGTTTGTGAACTACAAAAGTGCAGACCAGCCAGCACATCTGCGCAGTCTGATCAGTGCCTTTGTTATAAGCTTATTGGAAAGTATCATATCTTAACTTGTTACAAGCCAATTTTCAATTTTCCAACTTGTCTCTGTAGCTGAGCAGACTGGTTTGAGCAGACTCTGTCGGAAACCCCGAAGACAGGTTTTGTCGCATTGAGTCCCAGGTTATAAATACCCTTCATAGATGTGAGGGGTAGATAGAAAAATCCTTCCCCACAGTGACTGTGTTTATTTGTTTTTGTTCAGTCTGTGACACTCATAATCAAATACTTCCATTATTTTTTGTTCAGTCTGTGACACTCATAATCAAATACTTCCATTATTTTTTGTTCAGTCTGTGACACTCATAATCAAATACTTCCATTTGTTTTTGTTCAGTCTGTGACACTCATAATCAAATACTTCCATTTGTTTTTGTTCAGTCTGTGACACTCATAATCAAATACTTCCATTATTTTTTGTTCAGTCTGTGACACTCATAATCAAATACTTCCATTATTTTTTGTTCAGTCTGTGACACTCATAATCAAATACTTCCATTTGTTTTTGTTCAGTCTGTGACACTCATAATCAAATACTTCCATTTGTTTTTGTTCAGTCTGTCACACTCATAATCAAATACTTCCATTTGTTTGTGTTCAGTCTGTGACACTCATAACCAAATACTTACTGCTGCATTTCTTCTAGATGTCCAGTGTTGTGGTGCTAGCAAGTGGTGCTTTGTCACTAAAGGTTTTTTGAAAAAGTTTTCTAATAATTTGGTTTCAGAATTTATTTCATAGCGTTAAATGTTACATCTATATGGACCAGCACACGGTTTTGGTACTCATTGCATTGTCGAGCAACGAAGGCACAAATGAGCCTTGGCTGCTGGCATGATAAATTTTGGGTGTAGATCAAGACTCAGACAAAAATTGTGACCTCTAGCCCTACTAATACATCAGCAAGGGGTTTTAAGGGAATTTTTTGCACATTTGCGATAAGTACAAAAATCTCAGATGCTGGAACATATTTTTTATTTGTTCTATGTTTATTGTTTACATCAATAAGTTTATTTGGTTTATATTTTATTGTGTTTTATTGTGTTTGTGTGAACGAAAAAAGTAAACTAATTTTCATCAAACAAGGTTTAATAGACGGAAATACAAGAATTATGATATGTTCATCTGGCCTTTAGTTAAGAGTGCATACCAAAAAAATAATTTTCTTATTTCTCAATCAAAGCATACCTTATGGGTACAGTAAAACCTGTGTAAAACAGCCACTCTCAAAAAGACCCTAAAATTGGTTTTCAAGACCAAGTATCGCTTAATGCAGGTCAAATGTATTGCAGAATGCTCCAAGGGGAGCATTCTGCAATACTTTTGACCTTTATTAGCTACTATTTTTGTCATTAAGATCTTTGTTGTGTCTATTTTTGAGCGGCCGTTTTAATAGAAATGTCTCAATGAGACCGGTTCTTTTGAGTACCCAAAACATATATTTAAACTGATGCGTAAGAAAATACTCAAAAATTTTGTTTAGGCCAAATAAAAAAATATGTGTTTCAGGTAACCAGTCTGAAAATTTTAGGTATGGTAGGCACACATTTTTTTAATTTTTTTTTCTGGAAAAAATATAATTATATGCATTTTGAAAGGCATTTCGCCTTTCAAAATGCTAAAAACTATTTTTTCCAGAAAAACCTGAAAAAAATTCTAGGTTTCACCAGTAAATTTAGGTAGGGTCGGGCTACCCTAAACATAATTTTTTAATTGGCCTTATTAAACTTCTGATGGTCTCTACAGTATCATTTATCCTAGAGGTCACAGAGAAGCGCAGTGGCTCAGTGGTAGAATGTTAGATTTGGGATTATAAGAACCCATCATGAGTGTGAGGGTGTGATAGAAAAATCCGTCCCGAGGATCAACGATTGGCATCACGATGCTTGCCGAGTGATGACAAACGGTGATCGTGAGGGACAGATTTTTCTATCCCATCCTCACACTAATTATGAATTCTTTTTTGTGCTCACTACTAAATAGGTCATTTTGTATTGGAAAAACATGAAAAAGACTTCCAGGAAATCGAAGAGATGCGACAATGTGACGTAATTTTATCATTACAATGACGTCATGGATTGACGTGCGCCTGTTCATTTTTAGCTCACCTGTCAGGTAGTGACACGGTGAGCTTTTGTGATCAGTCTTCGTCAGTCATCTGTCGTTGTCCGCCCGTTAACTATCGACTTAAATGACCCCAAGTCCAATTTTGAAATAATTTCACACAAATTATTCTTTGGAGGCCCTCTACCAAAATTGTCCAAATGGTTCTGGTCCGTTGCATATCTAGGTCACAGAGGCTAAAATAGATTTTCGAGATGAAAACTTTAAAAATCTTCTTGTCTGAAACCAGAAGGCTTAGACTAGAGCCTTGATAATTGGTATGTAACATCACCTAGTGGACCTCTACCAAGGTTGTTTAAACTATACCACAGGGGCCTAAAATGACCACCCCAGAGGTCAAATCTTTTACATAGGCTTATATAGGGAAAACGTGAAAAAATCTTCCTTGTCTGAAACCACAAGGCCTAGAGCCTTGATATTTGGTATGTAGCATCACCTAGTGGACCTCTACCAAGTTTGTTCAAATAATCCCCCTAAGGTCAAAAATGGCCCTGCCCCGGGGTCACATGTTTTACATAGGCTTATTTAGGGAAAACATGAAAAAATCTTCTTGCCTGAAATCAAAAGGTCTAGAGAGTTGATATTTGGTATGTAGCATCACCTAGTGGACCTCTACCAAGTTTGTTCAAATAATGCCCCTGGGGTCAAAAAATGGCCCCGCCCAGGGGGGTCACATGTTTTACATAGGCTTATATAGGGAAAACATGAAAGAAACCACAAGGCCTAGAGTCTTAATATTTAGTATAGTATCACCTAGTGGACCTCTACCAAGTTTGTTCAAATAATGCCCTTGGGGTCAAAAATGGCCCCACCCCGGAGGTCACATGTTTTACACAGGCTTATATAGGGAAACATAGGAAAACATGAAAAATCTTCTTGTCTGAAAACACAAGGCCTTTGATATGTAGCATCACCTTGTGGACCCTCTACCAAATTTATTCAAATTATGCCCCTGGGGCCAAAAATGCCCCCCCCCCCCAATATAAAATTAACTTTTTCAGAATATGGTCATATTGCATATCAAATTAAAGAGAATGCAGCTTACAATGTTATATTAGCAAATATTTTGCTCTTACACTTACCCTTGACCCCTAGGGTGGGGTCAAAAGGTTAATTTGTTTTCTTTTCTGAAAGTAGTCATGTTGCATAATTAAATTAATTAGAATGAAGCATATAACACCATGCATGCAAATGTTCTGCCCTTTTACACACCCTTGACTCCTGTATGGGGACAAAAGGTAAAAACTTTTTTTTCTGAAGGTTATGGTGCACATCACATTATGCAATAAAAAAAATGTTTGACATTATGCACACCCCTGGCCTTTTGGGTGGGTAAAAAGGTCAGACATTGAATTGTGCAGATAAGTATAATTTCATTTAACTTAGTGACTTGATAGACTTTGTTTATGATCTGAGTGATACCCAAGATGGAGAATGTTGGAGTGTTGGAGAATGGGAATTATGTTTTGTGGTAAACATCTGCTCCTCCTGACAAGGATTCTGGTGATGGGCCCTCTTGTTTACCTTTCCCACGGGCTCGTATGGGGATGTGATACAGAATTATCTCACATGGGTAAAAGCAAAGGAAATAATCCCGATCTGGTGTGCGAGAAAAAAGGGTTGCTAGTTTGAGACCCTTCGGAAAAACTATGTTGTGTCAAGTTACTTTATCCTCTGCTTAGTACTGGTTCAATCCTGGAAGTCATAAAATACCGTGACATTACTGTAGTATTGTTGACTGGGATGTAAAGCATCAATACAAATAACTTTATTACTGTGTATAATGTAAACTAACAGTTAAGCAGACAGCGTTCCCCCGGAGCGTTCCTCAGTTGTTTGCTTGTCCGATTGATAATAAGACATCTTTGCACAATAGTGCGGTTGTGAGTTTGAAACTTGGTCTAGCCACAGTGTTTCATAGAGATTTCTCTCTCACCACCTTAGTATGACAGCCTTAAATAGTGAATTAAGTTCACTGTTTGATTTTTAGTTTATCTAAAGACAGTCAACCAGTTAGACTAGAAATTGTAGAAGTTTTAAGTTTTTAATTTCTAAAGTTCAGGATTTGGGAAATTTTTGAACTGTAACCCATGATTGGAGCACATGATCCGAATAATTTTAATTAACTCTTTCCCTGTTGGTGGGGACTTTATTGCTCTACTGAGAACATATGCAATTTACATCAGAGCTATATGATAAACTTGGTTAATGCTAGAATAATGCAGCTTACCAGAATTTATTTCTTTTTCAGGGGGAGGAAGTGTGAGTCCTAGAAAAGCCTCTTCAGGAAGTGGTCGAGGGGACGCTCATTTGAAATAACAGCTGGCAATTGATAAATCATGGCAGTTTCTGTGATATTTATTTAATTTTTATACACCTAATTTATTTTGTTCATACCAGTACATTCAAACAGTTTAGTGTGGACAGCCATAGCACAGAGTAAGACTTTTATCAGACTACGAAATGGTTATACTAATTTGGATAATACATATCACTAGGCAGACTAAATTTTCAAAAATTCTTTACCCTCTTTTAAAAGCAGTGTAGATTCAGATCAGCTGGCTTCTGATGAAGCCAGCTGATCAGAATCCACACTGTTTTTCCATCCACACAATGAATCCATAGTTATAATGTAACTGCATTACTGGATAGATTGGAAATCAAAAGTTCATAATTGAGCCGCAACATGAGATTTCCAACAATGTGGTATGTGCGACCTGCAAAGCCTCAGATCAGCCTGCACATATGCGTAGTCTGAACAGAGCCGTTACTAGTCGCTTGATTATTATATGAGTGTTAAGCTACTGACTGAACATCATTTGGAGTTTTCTAAGCTTAAAAGGGGGCTGCACAGGCTCATCTGAGTCTACACTTGTCAAAATGCCAGATTGTTGGAAATCAAATGTCGTGGTTCAGTTATAGTGTAAACAACCCAAAAAGTACTCATTGTGCTTTTATAGGGAGCATATGCACATTAGAATGTGTATTGTATTTTTCTTATTTCTTCTTGAATACATGTATGATCTGGGTGCTCTAGATATGATTCTTTCAAAGAATGTTTACAAAATATTGGCCAGCACAAGTGATTTCCATACTTATGGCACACAATTAAATGCCTCTAAACTCTAATAAAAGCCCATAGTGAGGTATTAAGCAAAGCTGGAGGTCTAACTTTTGGTCTATGCCTTCATCTACATCCATATTTAGTGTATTATGTGAGCAGCAAAGACTCTGGTGAGTCTCGCTTTTGTGCAGACTCGCATGAGCATGTGCTGCAAGCTGATGTGATTAGTACCAAAATCTTGAGCACTACAGTAAAACCTGCCTTAAGCAACCATTCATAAATAGACAAAACAAAGGTTTTAATGACAAATTGTAGCTTAATGAAGGTCGAAAGTATTGCAGAATGCTCACTTGGAGCATTCTGCAATACTTTTGACCTGCATTAAGCGATAACCGATCTTGGAAACCAATTTTTGGTCTTCTTTTTGAGTGGCCGCTTAAGACAGGTTTTACTGTATTTTCATTAGGAAAGAAGAAACATATTGATGAGTATATCTGGATATTGTTTAGGATTGATCATTTATTGTTTATTATTTAACAAAACTGACAATGCATAATGGAGGATATGCCCCCGATGGTAGTCATCTGAATAAAAAGTAAAAACAAATCTGTGTATGGAGAACAAGTAGTGTATAGACTTAGTTTGAATTTGCTGAATGAAAGGATTGAAAGGAATTGCAAGCTTCTTTGTGACAATGACCTTAACTACGTTTTAGCCAGTACATAAGAGACGTTGTTACTTATCTCTTTGGTGAGCAGCCATCACTCAGACAAGACTGTGCATATGCACAGTCTCATCAGAGCCTTAGCTGCTCCCATACATAAACTATGGAGGAAGATGAAAGCTCTGACTAAAAATAGACCACACATGCATATTGGAAGGGTGACTTTATGAATATGCGATCACAAATTTCATCTTCAAGTTATAGGAAAACCTGTCTCAAACGGACACTTAAAAATAGCTAAAACAAAGGTCTTAACGACAACTGGTAGCTTAATAAGGTCGAAAGTATTGCAAATAATATTCATTTATATTCCATAGGGAATAATGTTAAACACATATGATAAATTTACTCTATTTCAATATTTCGGCCAAAGGCCTTTTTCAAGAAAAAACATGCACTTTAGTATAAACTACATAGTCTCTGTTCCACCATTTTGAATTTGTTTATATTGATGTGTGACATCACGTTGACATGAACGTAACGCCACGACGTCGCACCGCTTTTCCCGTAAAAGTGGCAAAAAATACATGTTTCATGCTCACCTTTACCAGGCATGAAATCCATCATGCTCACAAGTACCCAAATTTGTATTCTCATACTTATTTGCATGACAACACAACACCCGGAGCCCGGAAACAAACCCCCTCATCTTTTAAGCATATATAGTTTGCATGCGCAGTGAAACAAGAGTGAGCATGAAAAAAAAAATTTTTAGTACATACTTAGTTATAAACAGTATGGACCCAGATCAAATCCGACACTTTGTTGGACCTAATCCAGGTTCAAACCATCTACTTTCAAACTGAACATAGGTCAAAGAATCTAATACAGACGGCCGAGGCTGACTTTCTGTGGGAAATCAGCCCCAAAATCCTGAATCTAGGAATAATCATGTGAACCTTTGCCCATGGGAAACGGCAAAAAAGGGGGGACTAAAGTACATAACGGAGACCCAAACCACACTGTGTATCAGATGCACTGACTGAAAAGAGACTCCACTGTGTACTAGAAAAAAAAAAAAAAATCCACAAGAAAAGCTGCACAACAGCCTGTGAAAGTCCGGGCATACCAATTATATCGGTCTTGAAAGCCAATTTTTTGTCTCTTTTTGAGTGGCCGTTTAAGGCAGGTTTACTGTACCGTTTTTCTACTCAACAAGCGTGAAATCCTGAATTCAGGATTTTTGAGGTGGACTTTTCGTAGATTGTCAGCCTCAAAATACGGATTTAGGCTGATTCATAAAAGCTTTCTGATTTATTTTCAGTTTTATCTAAAGACAATTGACTACTTAATGTTAATGTTTGTAATGAAGTATACCGAAAGTTTTAACGTTCAAATTTCTAAAGGTCAGGTTTTTTGGAAATTGTGAACTTTTACTTAGTTACTTTTACACAGCCACCAATCCATCTCCTTCATCGCATAAAATCAATACTGTGCTATGAAGAAGAGGAACCTGTTTCCTATGAATGCGATGGACCTTAAAATCAGCAAATTTTTAAATCATTATTTTTTCTAACCAATACAACATTTTAGAAATCCGAAATATTTTATTGCTATTCGATGGACTTGATGTTTACCTTCGATTTACCTTAAATAGTGTGCCCTGGCACATAAACTGATTCTAGAATATGTGTTGAAGTTGAAAAAATACCATTTTCTTCATTACAAAACATTTTAAACTGTCAAGCAGAATATCCTCTTAAAACCGATATCAGTGTTGAAAAGTTCAATGAGTGTCTCATCGAATAGCATTGCCCGATTTCTAAATTTTGCTCTCGAAATTATGAAACAGAAAGTTTAATCCAATTGGTATATGCGATGAAGGAGCTGGATTGGTGGCCGTGTTTTACGAAAATATCGGACAACCAACATGTTAGTTAACCCTCATGCTGCCATTCACAACAATTGTTGTCTGCTCTCTCATATGCTTATGTTCAGTGGCTTATATTGCTAACAATATGGA
Source organism: Loripinus fragilis (assembly GCA_964019695.1). Classification (NCBI taxonomy): domain Eukaryota; kingdom Metazoa; phylum Mollusca; class Bivalvia; order Lucinida; family Lucinidae; genus Loripinus; species Loripinus fragilis. The sequence continues at coordinate 58,125,387 of OZ026529.1, read as the reverse complement.
CCCAGATCAGACTGCTCCCCTTGGAGCAGTCTGATCAGGGTTCATATAGCCTCCATGGAACAAGCTAGTCTGATATGCACTTGAATATATGCAGCAGATGTAAAAAGTAGACAACATTTTTAAGAAAAATAAATAGTGGCAGGCTAAGGTTTTAACTATAAAAGTGCCACCTACAATTTGCAGCAGACGACATTTTCATTATGTGATTTTATGTGCGATTTATCACTGTGGTCATACCACTACGGCAATTTTGGTTTCGTCACTTATTCCGGTGTTAAGGTAACTTTCTCATTATGTTCAATTTCTTCATTTAATCACACATAAATTCGCCAAAATGCTTGGGTTCTGATTGATTTTTATCCATCAAATTCACATTGTATCTTTTAGCTTTAAAATTATATGAAAGCTTTAACTTTTGATGTCTAGGCATGAAATAACTAATTAAGGTTTTGTCATCATGGATAATTAATCAATGACAAAACCGTATAATTATGACTAAACCTTAATTGACAATTTTTTTAATATAACTAAAAAAACATTTAAAATCTGATTTTATCTCTGTATGGGCAAAACAACACAGAGGTTGTTAACTAGACGATGCAATCTCGAAGCAAACATATTCGAAAGTTCTCCTTTTTGTCAGCCTTTATTTGAAGGTGATTTTACTATAACACCGGAGTGGGTGATGAACCTCAAATTGCGGTAGTAGTATGACCACAGTGTTTATGTTGGCCCAAAAAATGAAGGTTACAAATATGTTGTCTGCTCGGTTGTGATTGGCCCATTAGAACTAACAAGTACATTTTACATTTGTAGTATCTCATGTATAGAAAACTGTTATATAATTTATTTTTTTATAATTTTGTGATAAATCTATAATTTTCAGCAGACAATATTTTAAAAATACATGTAACTGTTTTATAGGTTGATATTTCATGAGATTTATACGAAATTTTAAGGCTCACCTGAAAATTGAGTCTTAGAGTTAAATCATAATTTATCGTCTGCTGCAGTTGAGATTGATGTATAAAGACGAAGAAGTATCTCAAATATAGTAATCTCAGTTTTGTTTTATTATTGTAAATCTGCTATTTTGTAATCTGTAGTTTGCAGCAGCTGGCAATTTGAATAGTTGTAATTTTATTTGATTTTCATGAAATCTCTAGTTTTGTTTGCCCTGAGGGAGAAATGGGTTGTCTGCTGCAGTTGTGATTGGCTCATGAGAGCTTAAAACATCTCGAATATAGAAATCTCATTTTTGTACACTGTGCTAGATTTATATACATGTATTTGTGCTTTTATATTTAACCCTTAAAGTGCCTGCAAAAAATGCATCTGAAAATGGCATCTGCTTATGTCATCTACTACATATATTTGCAACCATTATTGACTTATGTAAGGGTAGAGGCAACCATCGTGGAACCAGATTAGACTGCTCCTGTATGAACAGTTTGATCTGGGTCTACACTGTTTGACTAAGAGGCTTCTGAAACATTTAGATGACAATAGCAGATTTTTTTTAGATTAACTTTTTAAGGGTTAACCCGTTTGTTTAGCTAGAAGATTGGAATTTCCGTCCAGACGATACTTAAAATCTTAATCTAAGCCCCTTAACCCTTTCCTTCATGAATATTCATGCTAAACTCCACCCACTAAGTAAACATTCATGTTGGTACCTAGAACAAAGAAATCACTTGTCAGGTCAACTAATGTAGGATCAGATATTTATATTTCCATAAGCAGAGTAGACTCTGATCAGGCAGCTGATCTGGGTCTGCTCTGTTTGCAAAAGGGTTAAAAGGCATCTCTATGAGGTGATGGGTTAAAACAACATCCACTAATGCAGCAGGTGACAAAGAAAATATCAAAGTCTTGATATTTTATGTGAATTGATCTCCAAAGAAAACAAAATAAGGCTTGATATTTTATGTGAATTGTCTGCAAGTAACATGAAATATCAAACCTTATTTTATTTCTCAACCCTTCACCTCATAGATGCCTTTGCAAACAGAGTAGACCCAGATCAGGCAGCTCTTGTAAGAGCTGCCCTGATCAGAGTCTACTCTGTTTACTTATGGAAATATGATTAGATATGATCCTACACTAGTGGACCTGACAAGTAATTTCTTTGATCTATGTACCAACATGAAAGTTTATTTATATAATTATTCATAACGGGTGGATCATAGCATGAATATTCATGAGGGAAAGGGTAAAGAAGGGACAAGTTTTAAAAATGTCTTCTGCTGCAAACTTATGGGTTGAAAGTGTAAAGATGAGGAACAACGAAAGGCTGATCTGGATGATTGAGGTCTGAATATACTGTAAGGTCTCGTGTCGAGATTATACAAAGAATAAATCAAAACGAAAACAATTTTTTACAGCTTTTTCTTTACTGTAACCAACCAATTGAATTCAAGACCCCTTCAACTTAGACACCGTTGAAAAGTTAAAATCCAAGAGATACTGGAAGCTGTCAAAAACCTCTAAACAGCTCTCTTATGAGGAGACAGAGACGGGCCACACCCAAAAGACTTTTATCCAATATATATCAATATATCTTGCACTCTGTAAATTTTCAGTTTTGAAATCTGAGCATACCCAGAGATGCCAACCATTCAGATTTTTGCACAATCATATTGATTTTAAAGGCCGATTTCCGCATAATGATTTCGGATGTCAAAATTCCGGCAAATAACAATTAAAAACAGTACGGTAAATGTTCTAAAATTTCGAACACTCTAAAATTACGAACACCTAAAATTATCGCCGAAAATAATTTTTAAAACATCCTAAAAAATCGAACACTGCCCTTTTTCGGAAAAGTGAATTTCTAAAATTACGAACACACGTTATTTTCGGCAGAAAGTCGATATCTGTTTATCTGTTTGTCCCATCTGTGTTCGGTATACTTCTATCGTACGTAGCGACATTTGGAAGGTTCCATTCTACTTAGATGGGTAATCTGACACGTGACGTTCTATTTCGCATGCCAGCGCGCCACGTTTTACATTATTCAAGGTCACCAGCATTGACGAACTTGATGCACGGACAAGTTCCTGCAACGATTCCGAAACTGCTTTGACTAACCCTATACACCCAAATGGCTGAGATCATTATTTATTACTGACTTCAGGCCAGATTCAGCTAATTGTACGTGAATTATGCTCGTTGACACACGCGGAAGCAATTCTCAATAGTGTGTTGTGACACGTACTCGGTTTTTTTTCTCTAAAATACCAGCCCCGTAGAGAGAGAGAGAAACGGTTGCGGCAAATGAGACGATCACCTAGGCGAGAGAGAATGAAATAAGTTGAACTATTGTGATTTGCAACTCAAGGGGTCATTCGGTTTCGTGCAAAATGCAGAGAAAATCGTGCAAGTCGCATGTTTTTTTTTTCTCACCAAGACATCCAATGCAAAAAATAAAGCCACCGTATATTTAATATTTACCGACACGCCTGCAAGAACTCACACGTGGTCATCATCTCATTTTTATTCACGGTACATTACCGTTAACTTAAGGCTGAAATATGTGTGATTCTCAGGTTATCCTACTGACACCCCTACCCCCCCCCCCCCCCCGCCCCTTTTAAGCATTTTAAGCATTTTAAAGGATTTCCCAGTTCGGCAATATGCCCAAGCCGCGTGCGATACGGAGGGCACTTCTATCATTCAATGCGTGTGCTCTTTTCTTGAACACAGCTCGGACCCGAGCATGAAATCAACTTGCACGGATGAGCTGGTAAAGACCCTGCTGGTACTTATGACAGATGTGATCAGCGAAGGCTCAGGAGAGCATGTGTGCCAGGGTCTCGCTCACTAACAAAGTTCAAAGTCGATGAATACTCTAGCCAAATAAAAATTCTAGACATCTACGTACGTTTTCTTTAAAATACTTGTCGGCGGTTTTTTAAGTACATGTAATAATGGCTATTCCTATCAATCAAAAACATCAAATTCCTCAAAATGGAACATATTAACAAACTGTTGAGCCGATCGCGGCGTGTCTGTTTGTCCTCAAGAAACTGCACATGGGGGTCCTACGAGTGCATTACCGGTATAATGTACGCACAGACGCACATACATGTACCAAGAAATAAATTGATTGTAGCACGATTCTGCATCTTGATGATTTTAATATTCATGAAATAAGCCAGTTCATGAGATTATGGTACCTGTCGCATATGCAAGCAGCGAAGGCTCAGACGAGCCCGCGCGTCCGCGAAAAATCGCCAGCGCCTTAACTGCCCACATACACATAGAAGGAATGTAGATGAAGGTGCATGCCATAATTTTGGGTAATATAGCCCCACTAAGTGGCTGTGAATTTAAAAACAGTAAAGCCCTACATCTCGGAATTCGCTTTATTAGACTTTGTTACATGCGAAGATCAGCCTGCGCACCGCACAGTCTCATCAGCACCTTTGTTTCTAGAACAAAACATCAAACATTTTGTCGGGATAGATCTGGGCCCAAACTGTCTGCTAAATTAGTTTGTCACAGCCTCTTTGGGGGGGGGGGGGTGCATCCTAGGCCCCACCCTGGGTCCGGCAGCCGCAGACAAAGGGACAGGGTAATGGTTCACGGACATGTTTGAGATCAAAGAAGCCGACTATCAGACCACGTGTTGTTGTTGTTTTAAGACTCGGGTAGCACGCGGTGGCCTAGGCGCACGAAATCGGACTTAGCACACAAAACATAATTGCCTAGCTGTGTCTCCTTTTCATGGGTTTGCATGAAAAAAAAATTCAATGAGCTCGAGCATGAAACGGCGCACTGCATGCATGAAAAGCTAGATTTGTGGTACTTGTCTGAATTTTTCCTTTTCTTTGAGATATGAATGTACCCAGCGTATCGTACGCATCGCCTCATAAGTTGAGCCGCGACATGTGATTTCCAACAATGTGGCATTTTGACGAGTGTAGACCCAGACGAGCCTGTGCAGCCTCCTTTTAAGCTTACAAACTCCAAACGATGTTCAGTCAGTAGCTTAACACTCATAGAATATTCACGCGACTAGCAAAGGCTCTGATCAGACTGTGCATGTGCGCAGGCTGATCTGAGGCTTTGCTGATCCCACACACCACATTGTTGGAAATTTCATGTCACGGCTCAATTATATTCTTTAGAGGCATCGGACGCTCAGTCGGACGTTCGCTTACGGTATGCCTGGTTGCTACTGATTTGGTTTGGGATCCAAACTATTTGCAAACATTGAAAACAGGAGAGAGAAAGAGAGAGAGAGAGAGAGAGCCTAGCGCTTGCATACGAATCTCTTGTAATCTCGAAAAATATCACGTATCGGTGCTGAACATGATACTTGGAGATGCTTCTCGTGCGCATCGGCTTTTGCACGACAAAGTCGGATATTCGACAGTATTGATGCTTTGCATGCTTTCTATCGCATGCACAAATGTTTAAATAGACGAAACATTCTTTCCTGAACTTTGTCTTCTTTTTTTTAAGGGATTAAGGATCCAAATATCACGTAAAGCGGGCCATCATCGGCCCGCCAGCGAAACGCCTTTAAATGGCGTTTCGCTGGCGTGCCGATGATGGCCCAACGTTGAATGCTGGCTTGGTAGTTTTGTGAATTTCAAGGGATCCGGTTCAGTATTGCTAAGAAATTCTATATTTTTATGATTTTTCAGGGGGGGGGGTCCGGGACCCCTGTCACCCCCCCCTCTGGATCCACGCATGGGACCGGACAATGTATACACTTTTTGAGATAAAACTGAACACCCATTTTATCGTGCGCATCGGCATCGGCTTTTCTACGACACTTTGTGAACTTTATATCGCATGCACAAATTTTTAAATTGACGAAACCTTTCCTGAATTCCATTCGGGTCTGATCTGGATCCGAGCCGTTTTTGCAAATTTAAATAGAGAAAGAGAGAGAGATCAAAGTGCATCGACAGAATGACAAGTAGAGAGAGAGAAAGAGGTGTGTTTTTTTTTTAATTTTGTCAGTTTTTTAACTCTGAGAACTCGTCTACGTATTTCAAAGTTTCGTGTATATCTTTGCAAAAAATTCTGATCGACGAGATGTCCTTGAGTGACTGTATTACATTATAAACGGCATTTGCGCAGATGGAGAGCAAGCGAAAGCGTTTTGGTTTTCGGAAGGAAGAACGAAAGTGTAGCGATTCATTGGTAGTCCGAGGTTAAATAAGTGGACTTTTACGACTTGTAAGTAAATTGAGTGACATAACATGCACGTGCATGGCTCTCGACTTGGCAATTATCGCACGCGCTGGACATTTTACTGACTCAGTCCGCAAGAATTTAGCGGCGGTTGAAAAGAAAAATGAGTACCGTAGATAGCGTAGAATCATATCGCCGTGTTTTCAACACGTTTCTTCCACATTTTTACATGCATATATACCGTTTTTGCTCATGATAAAGACCACATTCTAAAATTACGAACACTAGCAATTTTTCTGAAACGCAATTTCTAAAATTACGAACAACGAAAATAATAATTATTTTTTAGTGTTCGTAATTTTAGAACATTTACCGAAGAAAGATAAAATAAAGGGGAATTACTCCTACCTCTTCATCGGTTATACCTGATCACCGGTAGTAAAATATAATAGAGACTCATGTGTGCATTATTTATTGGAAATAAATTTTCCTTTTTAAAGGAGGGCTTGCCTAGTTGAAAAAAACAGCATGTGCACCTTGTTGGGAACGCCTCCAAATTTGGTTATTGTTTACACCGCACTAAAACCACGTCATAGACGAACATTAACAATAGTTATTGAGTCGGTGGGTAAGATACTCTTTTGGAAAAAGAACAACACAAACAGTTATCTAAAGCCGCACCTAGCACCGTACACTGAAGGACTTTAAAAATGCAAAAAATGAAATTAATAAAATTTACTTATTTTCAATGTATCAATTTTTTGAGTTTTGGCAACAATGAACATCAACACGTCAGCAAAACATGTTTTTAATTTCATGCCAAAATAATAAATAATGTTAGGACAACAGTCTATCGAATAGCAATACCCTTAGATTCAAAAGTTGCAAATTGAAAGTTGTCTAGGAATCAGACGTGATTTAAAGTAATTGTTTAAAAATATTTTTATTAAAAACCTGGATACAAATTACCCTCAAAGCCCTATTATTTGTCTGGAACTGACGATAGCCAGCCAGAACGGAAATCGTCGATGCAAATATCATTGATACACTTGACGTAAGATGCCGTCTTAACGTCAGGTCATCATTTTTGGTTAACCAGACCTGCCTCAATATTTAACTGTACCTGTAGCCTGATAACGATCTCTGAGGGGCTGTATAGTTAATCACCTTTCCCAAAGGCCTAGAACTTTTCAAATAGTCATTTCATGTTTCCCATATAAACATATTCCTACTTTGTTGCTAGTCTATAGGCTGGTGCGAAGTTCTGATAATCATACAACTCTACTGCAGACAATTACATTTATAGAGAAATGAACATAACCATTTGGAAAAGAAAGAAATATTATTACAATATTTTACGTATATAAATGACCACTTTTATTATCAGACTGGTGGCAATTCTATATAGATTACTGATGGCAATTATAATGGCCCACTTCGAATCGAAATTTAGTTCCTACTATAGTAACTAAAGTTCAATTCGAACATCGATAGTCGCTACTATAATGACGTCATGAACCTACTAAAGATCAACGGTGGGTCAGAGCACCGTTACTCTAGTAGCTTATCTGGTTCCCTCCTCTAGACCTATCTAGCAAGATGGGTTGAAGATCAATCAATAGCGTCAAAATGTTTTTATTTTACAAAATAAATCCTTGATGTGTTCTATTTGCTGTCCCTCTTATTCGTAATTGTTAATCGGAGTAGTCTGTGCAGTTTATGCATCCCCTTTTTGTCTATGGTGAAGAATTGAGGTGGGACATACAGGGCTATTCACTTTGTTTACTTGACAACTAATAAAAAGGGAGCAACTGTAGCCATTCAGGTGTTAACGTACGCATGCATCTATTGCGTAAGATCTTTAGTAGGAACTTTAGTTCGATTTGAAGTGGGCCAATATCATTCCAATTGTGCCAGATGGTTCATGTTTGGACATTCGTGGCATGATTAATAAAGTTATAAAACTAAATCTGCAGTGTTTTTTATACATGCTTATGTACAAGCCACATGTCAAATTGACCCAGAAGTGTATGCAACACGCCATGATCTCAAAATATATCCTCACATCAAATTTAGGATTCCTACCTCAAATTATATACAGATATACTCTGAGCTCGACCTTGCTAGAGCAGAAACCAGAGGTCTAGGTCACAGTGACCTAGAAACATTTGGTGACTCTCCAGGGTCCAAGATGTATCTACATACCAAATATGGAATGCTACCATAAATAAAATGGGTGATCTGCTGTGGGTGCATTTTTTCAAGAACTGACTCCTGAGATCAAGCTCACAGTGGATGAAAACAGCGAGCGACATTCCATGACTACAAAATATATCCACAAATTGAATTTGGGGGTTAATATGGCATATACTATGAGACATGCGCTTACAGGGTTCGCACAGACCTGGAAAATTTGGCTTGGTCCTGGAAAAAAGTGCCTTTTGTCCTGGAATTGTCCTGGAATTTTGTCAAATCATCCTTGAAAATATTAATTAGTGTCTGAAAAATATGAAAATACAACTATTCCTTTCAGATTTATGGGATGCGCTAAAAAACTGTGTAAGAATCGCAAAAAAAACTGAATGAAAATCGCTAGATACACGTCAAAGAGCGAGGTGCAACTCGTATTCTATTCTATTCAATTTGTGCGGTAGTCCCGGTTTTTATCACCGGTGTCAGAATCAAAGAAATGGAGTGCGCCTATTCATTTCGCCGATTCTGACTGAAAAAAGTGCACTTTAAAACGTTGTGTTATACAAAGTTGGGAAGAAATTGAGTCCTTGAAAAATGAAAAAGTCCTGGAATAGTCCTGGAAAAGTCCTGGACTTCTGTTTTCCCATTTCTGTACGAACCCTGTCTTTAGTTGCTGTCGGTGAGTTGTCTTGTCGTTGAACTGTTTTGTTCCCATAACCACGACCGTTATGCTAACAGTTTGTTTATATAAATAGACAAACCAGGTAGAGGGTATCACTATTCCGACAGAAATGCTTGCGGCGAGAGCGCCGCAAGCAAAAATATTACTTTAGCGGGTAAAAAGTTGCAATTGGAATCAGCTCCCAGCCCAGATCGTACTTCTGCCCACTCTGGACCAGTTCAATGTGGCAGTACGGGCTCATAATCATCACATCCCATAAATCAACATAAACTGTTTTTATCCTGTTTTTAGCTCTTCCTGTATATGTACTTTTAACAACTATCTTCTACCATTTTTCTTTTTCTTAAACTTTGTACCGTGACTGTAAGGCGTAATCAACCTGCACGTAATCCTCGCGAGGGGGTGTTGCAGAATCTAAAGAAAGAAAGCATGAGTACCCATCTCATTTGTTATACAAATCCAAATCCAAAATGGATTCCCCCGGCCAAAAAACGTGTGAATGCAGAAATTCATCAGTTTATATGATCAATACTGAAGCCAATTGAAGGCTGGAGAATATTATGCTGGAAGTTGTAGTAAATCCCTCACCTATAAAGCTTGTGTGAGTGCATTTTACAACATTTATATGTGGCATTCTGGAAAATGTCGCCAGATTCCTGAAAAATGTCTTTCATATTCCTGAAGAGTGACATTTAGGGTTGGCATCTCTGCATATATGCAAGCATAACTATATCAGACTGCTCCTAGTAGTCTGATCAGGGCTTTCCCTAATGAAACCTAAAACTGCCGATCCTAGTGCCTTGCTCGCATACACAAATTATGGAAGTCTAAGAAGTATGAAGGCTCAGACCAAAAATAAGGTCTCTAGGCCCATTAACACTTTGTATACTAATGGATTCTTCCTTCTGGTTTGATACAACAAACTTGGGATAGTCCATTGTGCATACCTAGGGGTGCCGTGTTATAATTTTCAAAAAATGTATTGTTTTTTTTATGAGGATTTCTTTTACCTTTACAACGAGTGTAGACCTTGATGAAATGCAGCATTATGCTGCATTTCATCTGGGTCTTCACCGTTTGCAAAAGTACTCGTTTAGGGGTTTCCCGAATACAAAGAGTTTTAAAAAACACATGACGCGTAACACAGTCCGTAACGTGTCTTACTGCAGATACATGTCATACTGCAGATCCAGGGGTCGCAAGTTCGATCAAGGTCCGTTCCCATACTTTTGGGGAGATTGATCATGAAATAATTTCTATGGCCACTCTCCTCCCTTAAGCTGATTAAAGAAGGGTTGTTGTCAGTTACAAGCGAAAGTATGTGCACGAAGTACTGGTTAATCGCTTAAGTCAAGCTTGCCCAGTTAGGTGAACCAACCGTCCCGACGTGACCATAGCAGTTGACTGGGACGTAAAGAATCAAACAAAAAAAAAGGGTTAAAAAGTAGCGAAGAATTATCATTTTCTGAAACAATCTCAAACATCTAATAAATTATATGAAAACAAAACACAAGACACATGTATTTTATGTCTATTTTAATAAATATATATGTATCTTTTTTACAATAAATTCATACAAATCGAGCACTAGGAAATACTATGAAACAACTTGGTCCCTTTTGTCTATAGAACTGACTTCTATATGGTACTGATACGAAAATATTAAATCACAATTAACCTTTGGCCATCTGAGCGAAGATATAGCCTTTTTATGCGCCCAACTTTGACAAAAAAGGGGTGGGGGCATATGCAGGGTTCCCACGGTCAGGGAAAAGTCAGGGAAAAATGAAAAAAAAATCAAGGTCAGGGAAAAGTCAGGGAATTTTGAGTTAAGTCAGGGAATTTTCAATTTTTTTCATAAGTCAGGGAAAAGTCAGGGAATTTTAGAATCAGAAGTAGAGGGTGGAGAAATCCGGATATAAGAGAAATAAATGAGAAAATTACAAAGTGGCTATGGCAGTTTCTTCAATCAGGTTAATAAGCAAGGCTATAATCTTTAAGAAAGGCCTTGTTTATTATACCCCTGGCATTTATACTGAGGGGTATATAGTATTCGTTTTTTGTTTTGTTTGTGAGTTCATTCATCCTTTCCCAACTTTTGGAATTTACGACAAAGTACTGGTTAAAGTTTCACAAGCCAGAAGTGCTGTATATCTCAGTAACAACTTATCAGAAACCATTCATATTTGGACCATAGTTACTCTGGAGGGTTGGCATTTGCATCATGACTCAAGCCCCCAGGGTCCCTGCCCTTGGGTGGGATGACTGGAGTTCAAAATCAATCGCAAGGTTAAAACGTACAACAAAGTTTTGGTTAAAATTTCTCAAGTGATGTATATCTCAGAAACCATTCATATTTGGACGATAGTTACCCTGGAGGGTTGGCATTTGCATGATGACCCCAGGATCCCTGCCCTTGGTTGGGACTGCAGGTCAAAATCTAGGACACCTTTAAAAAGTGCTATTCTGTTTTTCTGACTTATGTAGATATCTAACAAACCATCTTTCAGAAAACATTCATAGTGGGACAATTTGTACCATATATAGTTGGCTTTCACATGACAGCTTTAGACTCTTGGGTCAATGCCCCAGGGTGGGTATAGAGGTACAAATCCAGGAAATTGTAAGATATTATTTTCTTTTCTTTTTTAGAATCATATGTTTTTGAACATCTGGTATTACTTAATGCTGACTTTCTCTGTTTGACCTTGGGCCTTTGGGTTCATTACCCAGGGTGGTGCTAGAGGTCAAAATCTAGTACACCTTCAAAGTGGCAGTGCTATTCTATTTTTCTGAATTATGCAGATATCTGACCAACTTGGAAAGTATTCATATTTGGACAATTGGTTCCATTCATGGCTGGCTTCCACATGATGGTTTCAGACACTTGAGTGACATTGAGTCAATGCTCCAGGGTGGGGCTAGAGGTCAAAATCTAGGACATTTTAAGATTTTTTTTAACAACAGGTACTATTTAGTGTTGACATATGCTTTGTGAGGCAGACCTTAGGGTTCAATGCCCCAGGGTGAGGCAAGAGGTCAAAGTCTAGTTTTATATGAGAACAGTAAGAGCATTGGCCAGGTGTATACGTGCCCTTCTTAATCGTTCAATATGTCTAAAATCTAGGGATGTCTAAACCTCTAGATGACCTATGGTAAATAGAACTCTTATGGTTGATATTTGGAATCGTTTTTGTGCATTCATTCATTCATTCATTTAAAAAAATATGAAAATGAAAGTCGAATAACAATAAGGAGACCATAAATGTAAAGTATATTCTGATTTAAGGTGGTTAAGGTTGGCTGATGGGAATGATTGGAGCCAATATTTATTAATCATGTTCATAGCAGACCAATTCAGCTTGGCAAATAGCGACGTTTTTTGGTCAGGGAATTTTAGAAATTGGTCAGGAAAAAGTCAGTGAAAAGTCAGGGATTTTCACTTTCTATAGTTTGTAGGAACCCTGATATGGCTTTTAGCTTGTCCATTATCATTCACACAATACATGGGTGAAAGTTTTCAGGATTATTGCTGAATTCTGTATTTTGAGGCTGACTTTCCATAGGAACCCTTTCCATAGAAAGTCAGCCCCAAAATCCTGAATTAACCAGATTGTAGTAGCTTCTCTGATTTATTTTGAGTGTGACAATTTAAACTTGTAATTGCTAATATTATGTAGGCACATGTATATTGCAAGTTTTTTAAGATTTGAATTTCTAAAATTCAGGATTTTTGAAATTTTGAACTTTCATCAATGCACATAATCTTGTTAGCAGATTATCTCATTTGTCATCTGCTGTTTTTTTTTCCAAATTAATTTTTACGCAAAAAAAAAATATTTCAGGGACACAATCCAGTGTCATATGCTTTGGATCTGGCCCAACTGTTTGCAAAGGTTATCAAATGGCAAAAGTCGCCGCTAGCAAGGAAAGAGTTTAGAACGCCAGTCCTGAAACTTGATAAGCATATAAGAGATGATGAGAGAGTAACCTCAATACATGTATGTTTTGAAGGAATTATGAAAATTTTACTGGAGTTATCGCCCTTGTATAAAAAGAGTACCAACCTTTTGACCAGCATATGGTTGTGGGCACAGTGTTTCATAAACAGTATTTCTTGTTTATTGTTAATAAACTTTGTTTTTGGCATCCAACATGTGAATCCATACTGGACATGTCTCATGCAACCCTGGCCCCGAGGCTATAAACTTTTTTCATGCTCAACTCAAATGAGCATGAAATTTATCCTGTTCATAAATGTTAAAATGCAAACAATTGTTGGCATTTCAACATTTATTAGCAGGATAATTACAACATGCAAGTGTTTTAAGCAGGAAAATATCTTTATTTTCCAGTAATTTAATTTCTATGAACAGTTTTTTCATCATCAGCTGAGTTGAGTATGAAAACAGTTTATAAACTTGTGTCTGATCTTGTTGCATGCAACTGCCAAGTATGTTTAGGGTCTTTATATTGGTTGCTGTTAAAATGCTAATGGAAAAGTAAAATCTGCTTGCTTCAGTTATGTGCTTGCACACAAGCTTAGGATTGAAAGAGACTACTGGAAATATTCATGTACATTTTGGGAACAGGGTTCTCTAAAAAGGAATTGGGGGCAGGGGGGGATGAGGGCATAATTGGCCCTTAATTTTGGGATAGCAAAATCTCTGTGGGCATTAGTTGACAGATCATACACTGCTGTAGACAGGCCTCCAGATAAAAGAGGATAATTGAAAGATAACCAAAACATGTGCCGTGGGTAGTCAAAAGAACCAGCATTTCTTCTGGGTCTTCGCTGTTTGCCAAACGGCAAAGTACCAAGTGCCAATGTATCAGTTTACAGATTCCCTGCTATAAAGAGGTAAGTAATACAGGGAAATGATTTAGAACTCATTGAGGGCAAACTCTGTGTTTTCAATCAAAACATGGCGTTATATTCCATAAAAAAAATAACACATTTGCTGTGGTGATCAAAGAGTACAAGTATAGCGCATTCCCTTTATAGAATAAATCACTTAAACATGGAGGTTATGTTTTGGCTCCCAAATTATTTTTCACAGAATTTAGTCATTTTCCTATAATTCCTTTGTAAAATTGTCCCTTCATAACATGGTACACTTATTACACAGTCCATTCCTACAGTCCCCAAACATAGCATTATAATGGGACTGCACTGTACGTAGTATACAACAAGTATTCACAGTAACACAATCTAGGGCTATCAATGTCTACGTATTTTTTCCTGTCTTTTCCCAAACTCGATTGTGCCTATACAAGTCAAAAGCTCTCAAGTTTGAGGCAGTAGAAAGTTGCTCCGAGGGTACTGGAACATTGGGTAGTGAGTAGGTGACACTTTCATGCTGTAAGTCTGGACGGTAGAATTCCATGAGATCTGGTTCCTTATGGTCCTAAAAGAGAGAAGACAAACAGAAAATCAGTTGCATAGACGAGGCACTTTATAGAGTACACACTCTAGATGGGGGTCTGTGGTTACTCCCCCAGTGGGGGTTAAGGGGGCAAAGCCCCAGTTGAAGATGGTTTTAGAGCATTTCATAGGGCTGAAATGAGCTCTCAAGACACACAAGTGATGTTATTAGTTGCATTTTTCTTCCAAAAATTAAATACATTGTACATGGAGACCAACAGGGAAGGCTCCGACAAGTCTCATCATTACTGCAGGTTCTCAAGAGCCTTCCCTGCTCTAACAAAACTTCAAGAAGATGAAAATTCAGGCAAAAAACAACATCTGGCCTCACTGGATAGCTGTAGTCTGTATGCGTTAAAGGACCAGATAAGCAAACTTTTGTGTGTCAAATTGTAATGATTTTCTAATCTATTAGTTTTAAAATGTGTTTATGTGCTCAAAAGAGCTGTCTCATTGAGACGGTCTTTTGAGTACACACAACATGTCGTGGTTTACATATAAAAAAAGTTATATAAAGAAATGCGAACATTTAATTTAATTACCACTTTAATCTGTAAGCCTTTAAAAGATGACAGAATCCATAATGTGCCTGGCTTTCCCTGACTCCGGACATTGAGTTCCAGACTCCCCAAACTCTACATGGGACCCATTAATAAAGCATCTCTTGATCCCTTGGGACCCCAAAATACCAAAATACAGGTAAAAAATGATGCATTTTTAAACAAAATTATCCTGGAGCTAGTGGAGTACACGCGTTTCGCCGTTGCGTGATTTTGTAATTATACCAAAACAAGGTCAAAACAAGGGAGAAGTTTAAATGTAAAGAACATGCAGGGACATTCAAAATTTAGACAAAAACTCTCTAAGAGTGGCTAATCTTCTCCCTATCTGAGAGCTCTTCTAGCTTGATCCAAATTTTTACCCTTAAGTTTGTGCAAGTCAATTTGACTACCCGACAAGTGTGTAAAATGTGGAGCTGGAATAACTAAAAGTGCAAACCTGATCAGACTGCTCTTTCAGGAGCAGGCTGATCTGGGTCTACACTAACTCAGTTGGCCTAGATGTCCAAAAATGTTGGACCAATACGGTATGTGTACTTACTGGGCTTACGGTAAAAGTTCTAATATTTTGAACACTAGTTGCCCGCCAGAAAGGCATAGGCAAACAGTGCAGACCCTGATCAGACTGCTTCTGAAGAAGAAGCAGTCTGATCAAAGTCTTCCCAGTTCGCTATTCAGATAAGCATTTTGTGAATTCCAGCCCTGATAAACCAACATTTCATTTCTGAACAGAAAGAGAAGTGATCGACAAAATTTTATAACATTTACCATACACTATTTGAATCTGCCTTGGGTCAGAAAATGTTGGACAAATTTACAGAATGTGTACAAATATACTTACAGCTTTACGTTTAGCAGGTTTCACTTGTTTCGCTCGAGCTGTTTTTGTTTCAAGGACTTGTTCACAGAGCTTGTCTACTGGCACTTCTAAACTCACCAGCCCTGAGTATAGGGCTCTCTCTGTGTTCACCTTTGATGCTGCCTGAAAAAACAATGAGGATTTAACTCTATCCATGCCCAGTTATTTTGCATGATTTTGGCAGAAAAAAAAAGGAATACTACATGCTTCATGGTGCCAAACAATTTTGATCCAGATACATGAAGGAGCAGACTCTTTGCCGGCCAGACATGACCTGGTCCAAATTTTGTGTGCAAAGATCATCAGCAGACAATACAATTCGTCAATAGCTGGCAAATAGTTAATTGTAGAAATTGAAAATACATGCCAGAAAATGCCTCAACAGACAACTGGATTTCAAGTGACACCAGCCAGCTCTTCAAAATTGGAATCTTCCTTTCATTTTGCTACAACTGAGTCAATTCTATTGATTCATTATACAGGTATATTGGAAGGTATCAAAGGTAATAATTTTTAAATATTTTAAAGATATATGGGCATTATCTGGTGAGAAGAACCTGCATTCTTTGGCATAAGATCCAAATCGGGATCCACACTGCTGTTTTCCACTCTAATTGTAAACATTTATAATTGCTTTCAACTGGAATGCTGCAGGTTAACAGTGTTCAAGCTCTCAGATTTAGGGAGTATCATTGTGGTGACTTCTCCCTCCAAGGCAAATAGGGCAAAGTTTGATAAATTAGGGAGAAGTGATAGATAGGAGTCCGAGTGAATGCTTAAAATAAACAAAGTCTAAGAATTTTTAGTTAAAAAAAATATTCAACAAAACAAGGGCCAAGAAAGATAAATATGAATACCTTAGCTATGGGTATGAGGAAAGATTTTAACCCTTTACCCCATAGAGACGCCTTTTATCACTTTTGCAAACAGAGCAGACCCAGATCAGGCAGCTCTTGTAAGAGCTGCCTGATCAGGGTCTACCTGGTTTGCGTACGGAAAATATTAGATATGATCCTACTCTAGTGAATCTGACAAGAAAATTCTTTGTTATATGTACAAAGGTAAAAGTTTATTTATATAATTATTCATAGTGGGTGGAGCCTAGCATGAACATTCATGAAGGAAAGGGTTAAGGTTCATACCTTTTCATTAATTTCCGTCTTTGTACTTTCAGAGACTGTCAACTTTTTCTGCAAAGCTCTTACAACATCAATCTCACTTTCCTTCAGTTTATCTGCTTCCTTCTTCATTCTAAGAGTACTGTTATATTCAGGTCTAGCAAACATATGTTCATCTCCACCTGCATAATCAGCAACCTCCTGATTAAATGGGAATGTGTAACCGTTCAACTTTGGTCCATACTGATTTTCACGTAAAACTTTCACCTTTCGCTTTGGAATTGTAACATTCTCTGTAAATCCTCTGCTAGCAGCTATAGGATCTACGGGTATTGTTTCTTTTTGTTTTTCATCTTTTATGTTTTCTCTTATTACCTTTACTGCTTTCCTGTCAATGCCAGCTTGCTTTGTCGTTAAGTCTCTGTTTTTAATCACAGTTTGTTTCAAATGTTCTGATTCTTTGTCCTCAATTTCTTGTGTCTCTACAAAGTCTTCCTGATTTTGTAATGGAATATAAACTGGCTGATTGTTTATTTTACCTACAGTATATTTTACAGTTCTACCATGTGAAAAAGCTTTATTCTTAGAGGGTTCATCTTCTTCCCCTGCACTTTGATTACTATCATATTCCTCGCCAAACAATTCAGGCTGATATGCTTTAGTTTGAACAGGTTTTTTAAAGCTTTGGGAATCTAAATTTTTCGAAACTGATGTATCGATAAAACTACCATCATTTAAATTCTCTTTAATATCAAATCTCACTCTAGGTTTTCCTTTCTGGCCTCCAAAGTCATCATCATCTGGTGGATTAATGGCATAAAAAGTCTTTTCTGGAGTGACACATAACAGTGGATCAGGGTTAACAGAAGGCTTTTGGTAGACTGGGTTTACATTTGACGAAGTTCGCTGAGGTTTTTGAGGAGTTACCAATAGATCTGGATCTGGTGTTAGTGAGTAATCTTTCCAAGATGGCTGGGGAACCGGCTGGCAGAGTGGTAGAGAATCCTCCTCTGATGTCTGTGAGAAGTCCCATCCCGGAGGCGGAAACCGTGTGTGAGCTTTGTTTCCACTATTGTAAAGTTCATACTGGGACACAGCACCATGTGTTTTCTCGGCACCTCCAGGTGGGAAGGTGTGAGGAAGAGGCTCAGTACTCTGACAAATGAAATGTGTGGCCATGGCAAGACATCAAGACCTGAAAAATTCAAATTACTCAATATCAACTTTTTGTGTACAAATGAATTCTTTTGTCTGGTTTGATACAATGAATCTTCGAAGGTTCATGAACCATCAAAGGTTCATTGTATAGGGCAGTCCCTTTATACACCATGTTTGGGATCCATAGAAATGGCCTACATTATAAGTGAATTTTGTTATAAAGGGACAATTTTACAAAAGAATAATAGGAAAATAATTCAAAGGACCTCGGACAGTCTTAATGATCGATTGCCCATAAAAATAGCCAGATAAAAGGTACAAAGAAAATGATGTTTTTTTCCAAGGAAAAGATAGAAGGTTCAGCCATTGATTTATCTGCAAAAGGGGTTTCCTCACTGGACAAGCACCAATTAAAAAATATGGGTCCAAAACTCTGTTTTTGCTATTTAACACATAGGAAATTAGAAAAGTTTTTTGAAGTGCTCCCCCTCCCCCTACATGAACATTTTTTTGCCCCGAAATTGAAAAAAATGCATCAGTGGCACAAACCGGGTGCAAAGGTGTAGCCTAGAATGAACACTAGAATCCATCTGCTCGTGAAATTAGAGTGGATAACCTCTGGCAATTTAAATTGTAGTTAGTTAAATTCTGTATTCTGTCATGGATAACAACTAATTAAAGTTGCAGTTCTGCAAAGTTCAGCCTGAAAAGGTGTAGAATGATGACTGAACTAAATTGTGGCAGTATTGATCGATCAATAGACAGAAAGACAGGTAGATAGATAGTTAGTCATTTGTGTAGGGCTGCCATCTTTACATGTGTAAACGTTAACATTTTATGTTTTTAGCGATAAATGTTTACAAAATTGGCCTACCTTTTAAACAAACTTTAGCATGTGACCAGCCTCGTGGTTTATTGATAGCAGATCTAATGAAAAATATCATTTTTTCCATATTTGGCTGTATTTGTTAAAATATCTACTGCAATTAGAATTATAGCAGATATGCTCAACGGACATGTCCCATTGCCATAAAATGTCCCGAATGTTATCTCACTCACTAGGAGCAATTATATTCATGAATGCATTTTGATCAGTTATGTAAAGGCGAAAATAAGTTTAAAGCATGAGGAAATGGAAAGAGAGAAACAATGTAAATTTCTGTTTACATGTTTGTCCGTTTCCTTCCATATGTGCATGATTAAGCCTTTGTTACCAGCAATTATTAGTGATCTAGCTAGAAATAAGTATACTATCTTTACCACAGTACATCTGTTTTCCCCGAAATGGATTTGAATTTGCAACTGGAGTTATTGTTGGATTATACATCTCAAACGGTAAAATAAGTTACAACATATACATGTATTGTAATTTTAGATCCGTACCCCTAGCCAATCCTCAGTGGACTGTCTACAGGTACGGGCCAGTATCCCCAGACTTGTAGTTTAGAGATACAGGACCATACCTCTAGAATCGTAGTCTAGGGATACGGGTCCGTACTTGTAGCCACTTCCATGTATATACGGTAACACACTCCATCAACCTGGATTAAATTCCCGGCTGGGACAGTTTGCAGAAACATCCCAACTGCCCAAAGTGAGAATTGATTCAACCGAACAATCTTTAGCTCAGGGCAATGTTCCAGATGATTGGCGACACGCAAATGTATCAGGGTTGGCATCATATAATTCATTTTACCCGCCCGGGTAAACCCGCTACATAAAACCCGGGTTTACCAAGATTGGGCAATATGGTCATATTACCCATATCATTGAATGTAGATTAAATCTATTTTTATATGTCATTTAGGAATACCCAGCACTACTAATATTTGAAATTCCAGACAAATAATACTACCTAACCTTGTTTAATTGAACTTTGTTTACTATTACACCGAATTTAGAATGGATTTTCCCATGTTTAAAAATCGTACCATGGCTACGTTTGAATGATGTACTTTCTGTTTGGTTACACCTAATCCGAGCCTTCTCTGATGTTTAGGTTACACAGTGGTTCATTTTCATTATTTACATTGGCAGTACATATGTTGATGCTCATGAAACAGTATAGATTTTAATTTTGAACAACTAAAAGGGGTTGTATTTAAAGGCTAAACATAAACTACCCCGAAATTAGGATGTCCCATCATACAATGTCGCTGTAAACAGGTCTAAGAAACGCATAAAGGACAGAATTTCTGTCAAAGGATAGAAGATCTTTCGTTTCACAGATCTGGTTATCTGTCAAACGACAGATATATGCTGTTTGAAATGTTACAGTATCAAATAAATTGTACAATTCGAAAAAAACGCATATTGGTACATGTTGAAACTAGTCATATAAACATCAACTACCTTTTAGAGAAGACCAGGGGTGTCTAGAATTGTGCATTTTCTGCGGAAATAAAGGAATACGCACCCTCCCTTTTTTCCTTGTATTCTGGTCTTGAAAACACTCTAATTTAGGTATTTTTTGCCTTTTTTCCGCTATTATGCTGAAATTGAAACAGGGTTCTGTCAATCTACCAGCAAGTCGCCATCTTCCTTGACTGGTTGTCTCCTTTTTTTCTGATAAAGTTTGTTTTTGGCCGTTTCGGTTGCAGAAGCTGGATTCGTTTATTAATTGAAACTACGGTAGACAAGACAGTACAACATTTATATTTTTTTAGGTTATTGGTAGTTTCGCTCGTGAGCCGCTTCACCCATGAGTAGGCCCTTGTTACACATTTTGATTGTTTTGCCAAATGGCTCATTTTGCCCCATTATTGTTTGTCACTCTGTCCGAATTTGATTAACATGTGCACTGGCATGCGCCGATGCAGGAATTTTTGTCAGGCGGATCCAGGCCCGACTGCCAGAAAACAGCTCTGACAACATTTGTTTTAGTCAACTTATTTTACTGTTTTACAGAGGGTGTCCAATGGTGATTTCAAAGAAAACTATAATTTTCCAAGGTTCAGAGAGGTTCCAACATTTACCGGGGGTGGGGGGGGGTCAAGGTTCAGAGAGGTTCCAACATTATTTACCGGGGGGGGGGGGGGGGGGGGGGGGGGGGGGGGGGGGGGTCCACCTTTTTCCAGGGGATCCAAATGCTAATTTCTATAGAAACGGATATAACTTGTGATATTTCAAGGGGTCCGGACCCCCCTATTCCCACCTCTGGATCCGTGCACAGTTGGATTAGGATAGGGTAGGTTTTGGAAACCCAGCAAACACAGTCTCTCAGCCCATCATCAAAACTCCCTTTGGATAGTGGAATGGCATTTTGCTGGGGAGCGGATGTTGGCACACTTTTATTTGTTTAGTAATTTACTGGGAATTGATAGGCGAAATTCACTACAAATAAATGAGACTGACATTTTGTTCAACAGTTCCTCTGACGAATAAACGAACAATCTCCCCTGAGTAAGCAGCATTGATATAACCCTACCCCCTGGCTAAGCTATGCTCAATCAATTAGTCCTTCCAGCTAATATACCAAATACAGACCTCTATTACATAATTACACATGGAAAATGATTTAAGAATCTCAACATACATTGGAATGCATTTCCACGCGCTCAGATATGGAATAAAAACGTGTTTCTGAATTGTTTTATGTGGATGTGGAGGGATAGTCTCATACACAGAACGGAGGTGTTTTACAAAAACACACACGCAAGTAAGTGTCATTTCTGGCGGATAAGATCCTTAAGTAGTCTTCTTCTTTGAATCAGAGGTTGGTTAATTTTCTAATTGAATACTTAAATACCTGGATATGTTTTGACTTGGGACTGTTTCGACTCCAATTGCTCATTGCGCTAAACTAAATAAGGCTGAAACCATCTGTTAACCCATAACGGCCTCCGTAGGTTGGTTGTCAATGTAAATATGCAATACAACGGTTGCTGGGTAGTACAGCAGACGCTGGAAAACGGAGGAACAAAAGGGCAACAAAACAAGAAAAATAAAAGGGGTCCAGTCAACCCTTTTATATCATGTGACAAACAACTTTGCCAATATGGCTGACAGATTGAGAAGTGAAAACTGAGACAATTGCAATCAATATTTGCAGTTTTCAATGGTACTTCCGGTAAATTTAAGTCTGTAAACTATTTTATTAGAACCATTTCCTTCAAAGTGCACCAATAGATCAACTTGGAATGTTCTCAAAAATGATGTTTAACCTGTCTAGTCTTGTGTATTCCTTGCGACATCTTGCGGTTTTGTTGAAACAGAAAGTAGCACATGAAAATGTGTTAAAATAATGACATATCTGTCGTTTTATAGATTGTAAAATCTATGAAATGACAGATATTCTATCGTTTGACAGAGATTCTGTCCTTTTATGCGTTTCTTAGACCTGGTAAAAGGCGGCTTCTACCGCAATGTAGTTGCAAGTTATATACCTAGCCCCGTGACACACACCTATGAATTCACACAGAAATTACCATTTCTGCTTTAAAGCACAAAAAATAACAACAAAAATGGGATCATGCCTCAACATGCACAGCATCTCTGATTTTCTGGCTGGTCTGTAGAAAAATGAACCAGAGATTTTGTTTATGGAAATACGAGTACTTAAAACACTCAAACATTAACAAACAAAATAAAGCAATCAATAAATGTATAATATTGATATTTTTCCGCATAAAATACTTCTAATTAGAAGAAAATTACCGAAATTTCAATCAACACCATTACTTTCCGCCATTGCTAAACAATGTTGACTGGTTTGCGATAATTAAGGTAGAAGTCTACTGAATTGCTAAATAGCGAAATAATAATGTTTTCGCGAATCAAGGCTGTGACTAAATGTCTGTACTTGGTACTGTAATGTGCCGGGTAAAATACAGTGCCGTAACGTCGGGGCACATCGGCACATAGTTACGATAATTTTCGGACCAAGCAAATAAATGTATTTCCCCAAATATTATATCTTCATGAAATACCTTTTGCGACCTTGGTTCTCACTGTTATCAATTTTACAAAGGCAGTGTCTAGGGTTACGAATCCGTATCTCTGGCCTGTGAGGCTATGGGTACGGATCTGTACCCCTAGCCTCCCAGGCTATGGGTACGGATCTGTACCCCTAGCCTCCCAGGCCCGTATCTGTATCTCTAGCATTTTTCAACAGATGAGACAAGAGGTACAGCTAATATTATGTTTAGAAATACAGGTAAGCTGTGTCTAATTGTTATCATTATAAAAGCGCAGGAAATGACAACTTTGATAACTGTTTGCATGTGTGTTTTTTTTGTCCTACACGAATGTGCGAAAAACACTCAAAGACCAATGTAACGACAATTAACACACCTAAAAATATTGAATTACTCTATGATTATCTATTTCAATTAAACGATTTAAAACCTACATGTAAGTGTTTTGCTGAGAATCTATGGCAAATGTTTTGTCTATAAAATATAATTCTCAGGAGTTAGTTTTTAGCTGTTGCATCCGTGTTGTGGCCTTGCTTGTGACCCCGCCCATTGTGACTATATAGCCTCTCTAGGCGAGAGTTGCTTAACGCGAGCGCTTTAATGTAGCGCTACGTAGCACTTTCCTAACTCTATGCAATGATTATGCCTCATAAAGCGCTTTTTTGTAACAGTCCATTGCGCAATGATAACATTCCTATTCAAGATATGCATACACATAAACCGCTTCGTAGCGCTCTGCTTATGCAACGGTTCGTTTCACATATCGCTTTCCGCGAGACTGCTCAAGAATAGCTTTGTAGCGGCACGAAACGCTACATTGTAACATACCGTTGCATAGCAAAGTGCCACAAAGCGCTACAAAAGCTCGCGTTAAGCAACGCACCCCAGTATGGTATTTATTTGGACTTTGGCGACTAAAAGTTTATTGTGTTCAGATATCCCCTGGCTGATCCGAATCTAATAGAAGACAGCCTTCTTGACTCAATGACGACTGAAAGCTACATGAGTAATGTTCAGCTATCCAGTGGTGCTTACTCTAATCGACGCCGGATCGAGCCTTCTCAATTCTAAGGCTATTAGAAGCTAATAATGTTCAGTATTCGGTTTTTTTTTAATTTAATCGCCGACTGAGACTTCCACTTCCGTTTATGCTGGCAAATAAGGCTTTTAGTGACTAGACTGCGCGGATTTGAAGGCTCGTCTGAGCTTGCCTAGCTCGCATATGCCATACGTATCAAGCCTCATGAGATATAATTGATCCATTTCATTTAATGTGTGTCTTCTCGCATTTGCACACAACACAGACTTGCCTGAGCACACACAAGTACTAACATAGGTGATGGCTTGGCTAATTTCCTACTGGATGACTGTGCATATACGTTTAAAGATTGCTTTACCTGTGTTAATTGACCCTCTTTGTAAAGTATTGTTCTCGCATGAGCGTGCAGCGCAGACTCGCCTGAGCCTTTACATCTCGTACACACAATCGGTACAGTAAGAAAGTGATGCCATATACAGATAGATGAACACAGATGAAGTCTAAGGATGCGCATTAAACTGGCTAAATGGTCTTTGGCGATTTTTGCATTTGTTGTTAAAATTTTCATTATTGAAAGCAAGTGCATTTTCTTCAGACTTGCATCATTACACATTTAATAGAGGCAATACTCTGTTAATCGTAGGTTGTTTTTCATACGTTACCGATCAAAATTTCCATTTCTTACGATTATAATGATAACAATAAGACATTTCTATTTTATATTTTTCAAACAATATTATCAGACTGTACCTCTAGCCTCGCCTATTGAAAACTACTAGGGATACAGATCAGATCCGTATCCCTAGCCATACAGGCTAGGGATACAGACCCGTATCCCTAGCCACACAGGCTAGAGGTACGGATCCGTATCCCTAGACACTGCCTTTTACAAAATAGGCACATCTCTGAACATTATAGAGTCCGACCTGAGGCTGCATGATGCAACACCTGGTCTGGGTCTGCAATGTTCGCCAAGTCTGACAAACTGCAAACCTCGGGAAAGACAAAGAAAATGCCGGACCCCACGCCTTAATTCCTGTAACGGATGTCAAATGATTTGGATCCTGATCAGCCCTGGTTTCTCGTGTCTGACCTGGTTCAAAGTTTGTACGTGACAACGGTCCCAACCAGCGAGAACGGGATAAGTCAAGGTGAATGAGTATAGATGTATATACATGTGTCAAGAATAATTTTCACATTAAGATACTTAGGTCGGCGGAAATCTGGCTGATAGAGTGAGTGAGTGAGTTTGTGTTAAACGTCGCACCAAAACCTCAGTAGGTCATATGGAGACGAGGCCACGACTTAGAGCCTCGTACGACAGACTGGAGGAGCGGGAGATCGAACTCAGGACGTGCGGATCCAGGAATTTTACCAGAGGGTCCAGGCCCGACTGCCAGAAAACAGCTCTTACAACGTTTTTTAGTCCTCAACTTCTTTTACAGTTTAACAGTGGTTTATCAATGATTTATTTAAAAGAAAACTATAATTTTCCAAGGTTTCAGGGGGGTCCAACATTTTCGAGAGGGGGGGGGGGGGTCTAAATGCTAATTTGTTTTGAAATCCATATAACTTGCGATTTTCCGGGGGGGATTTTAATTAATTAACTAAGATTTTTATTAATCCATTGATCTGATTAGTCAAAATGAGCAAAATGTGCTATTCCAAAATAATATTATATAGGCACACCTAATGAGCAACCAACCACTATTTGATCTGAGAGGATAGCACAGTATACGGTATTTCTTGTGAGTCGGTACTCGTGTGAGTATAAAAAGTAAGGAAGAAGGCAAATATCAGGAATCAATACAATTAGTACCACACCTGGCACGGAACACCTTATGAAAAGTGAAAGGGTTTCAGTAAATTGTCGTTGCTCTGAGTATAAGGAAATAAAATAATCCTGCAAGCTATTTTAAAGGCGCTGGGATTCTTGAACGGAAGTTCCTAAATGGGATACCATAAGGATTTTAATTAGAACAGCGACATGTGATTTCCAACAATGTGTCATTTTGACAAGTGTAGACTCAGACGACCTTGTGCAGCCTCCTTCTAAGCTTAGAAACTCCAAATGATGTTCAGTCAGTAGCATAACACGCATAGAAAATTCAAGCGACTAGCAAAGGCTCTGATCAGACTGCGTGTATGCGCAGGCTGATCTGAGTCTTTGCTGGTCGCACATAACACATTGTTGGAAATCTTATTTCGAGGCTCATTTGTGGCCGTCTTTTTTCAAAGGCGCGACGACGAACGTGGCAAGTGGCGTTTGGCTCAAGTCGTTATCACGTCGTGACGTAACGTTATAAGAATTGTGACGTCACGTCATGGGGATCACACAGCCGCTTGCTTGAAACAGCTATCGTTAACGTCCAAGCTCCTGGTGATCGAAAAAATCCCTCAGTCTTATGGTTAAATACAAGTTAAATATCAACAAAACTGGCATCTTCGTGATTCATTTTTACTTTTTGTATTTTTTCAATGTCAATGATGAGCACGGCACATTTTTAAAGGTAGAATAAGGTTCTTAGCTAGATCAAATCGACTTCGTATAGATACCTAAACTCTGTTTTGACAGAATCGAAATCAGGCCTTCATATAGCAGATGAATAGAACAGACAGAGTCCCTAATCGTAACACCAACTAACCCTCGTTGTTGCTGCTGCGCGCAGCAACAACTAGTTGGTTGGTTGCTATCAAACAAGAACCTGATAAGCTTGATTTTAATTCAAGGGCTGAATAAAATCGCCTGCAAATAATAATACTGTACATGTAATTAATAAATCTGAGTAATTATTTGGTATGCCAGAAAGTAACTATATATGAGCCACGACATGAGATTTCCAACAATGTGATAGGTGCGACCAGCAAAGCCTCAGATCAGCCTGCGCATACGCGCAGACTGCCAGTCTGATCAGAGCCTTTGCTAGTCGCTTGAGTGGTCTATGATTGTTAAGCTACTGACTGAAGACATTTTGAGTTGTTAAGCTTAAAAGGAGGCTGCTGCGGCTTGTAGGAGTCTACACTTGTCAAAATGTTGAATTGTTGGAAATCTCATGCCACGGCTCAATTAATTGCGGTCGGCCGTGGCCGGCCGCTTATATAAACATCATTCAAAACACACATCAAATTCAGGTTTTGACCGAAGCTTTATGCCGTGCTAAGGCTATATTTTATTCGCTGCCGAACAACGAGTAGGGTACCAAATATCGTGGGTTGACCTACAGCGCGAAGTAAACTGTCCGTGAAATCTATAGAGCGAGGCAAGCTCGTCAAAGAAGGCGTCAATTTGCCCTGTCCCTTATATAAACGCAATAAGTATTAGCTTTTCAAAAAAGCTGGCGAAAGTTAAACGTCCCAAAGTCAAAGCGTCCTTGATTGGCAAAGAGTGCAAGCGAACTTCACATCAGTAAACGTACTTCTGTGGTCGTCATCCACATCTGATTACATAGAATTACTATGAATTCAGGCACTGTCTTATGACGGTCATGACAAACAGGTTTTATGCCCCCAAAGGGAGGCATATAGTAATAAAACTGACTGTCCTTAGTGTCCTAGGTGTTTGAGTGTTCATATCATATGCGGAGTATATCTCCTATATCATTTTAGGCAGGAATGCCAAAATTCGTGTCTTAATGCATTTAGGGTCATGGAGCGTCACGCACCTTTACCACTGCCATCAGATCTAGAAAAATCGTGTCCACGAGCATACATCCTAGGAATCCCAAATTTGATTTGTGAACACATCTTGGGGTCACAGAGTCTATACATATACAGTTAAGCGACCACTGTGACCTTGATTTTCTGGCATTAGTTTTAAGAAAAATGTGCTGTCTAGTGTTGTCAAATGATTTTCCATAAATGTGTCGCATGCTAGTTACATTACCATAACATACCATGATTAAGCCAGGTGCTTTTAAAAGATCAAGCAACAACTCGCTGGAAGCATGTGTTAAATGGTAACAAATCACAGTTCAGATGTTAATAACCAGGGCTTAGAATAAATCTACATGGACAAGCTCTAGAAGTACAAAATGGAAGAATGCAGTGGGCAAGAATACATATAATGATAGGGCTAAGCGACCGCCAGCTTTTTTGAAAAGCTAATACTTGTAAATCTTAGTAATTATTCGGTATGACAGAGAGTAATTATATATGCATGACTATGTTGAAATGAAAGAGCGAATAATGACATATTTATTACCTGTCCCATATAGATAGATAGATAGATAGATAGATAGATAGATAGATAGATAGATAGATAGATAGATAGATAGATGGATGGATGGATGGATGGATGGATGGATGGATGGATGGATGGATGGATGGATGGATGGATGGATGGATGGATAGATGGATAGATAGATAGATAGATAGATAGATAGATAGATAGATAGATAGATAGATAGATAGATAGATAGATAGATAGATAGATAGATAGATAGATAGATATACTTTATTTCCTCCAATCTGGAGAGTTTCAAACATATGTATAAACATATATACAACTGTAAATGGAATAAAGAAAAAGCAAGAACAGCATATACACAAAAATACAAATGATATGAATAAGCAAGATGCTTGAAATGAATTTGTGTCCTGATCATGTACGTGAGTAGTGAATGCTTTGATGGGCCATCGTGGTAGCCAAATATCGCCTGAGCCTTCCCTTTTGCACGGAGTACAGCATCAGCATTGATTTAGACAAGAAACTATATATAGATCTAACATCACTGGAATCTTGTAATGCACTTTGAAATGTTAAGTGTGCATACACGATAACTTTATGTACCCTTTTCCTTCCTGTGATAGGCATACATCTTTTCCTATATCGTCACCCTTACTGAAACGAGACGGCGAGCATAACTGGGTACAGATAATATATGATAGATCTAGTCGATAGACATCCAACGTCGATTTGATATCAATACAGCATTGGTTCACACCAGGACATTTACACAATGCTGCCTCAACATCGACTCAAAAATAGTAAGTGAGTATGATCAGGAAATACCACAATCACAAACCGCAAACAACCCTGTGACACCGCGAGGAAGAGATGCTCAACCATCACGAGACACCAGGAAGACAAATTAAGCAAAGCAACCAGCTCTCTCTTCCCCATCAAGATGATTGCAATACTAGAATGGACATAAAGTAACGTAAAACAAAACATAGAACAATTAAAGACTCTCACAATGGAAGTAACAATAAACAAAAAAGTCAACAACAACAGAACCACCGCCTTAGAACGGACAGTAGCCTAAGCCACCGGGGGGCTTAAATGCATTTTACTGGTACCAAATCTTCGCCCTAGATCTGCTGTTGTTGAAGTACAAGAAATGTTCAGCTCGCATGGAGGCCATCTAACTAATGCAGTGTAGCATCATGGAGAAACGCTCTAATCAAATTAACACACCATGATGAAACAAAGAAAAGGGCTCATGACTCACAGATAGTCAGAGCTAAAGAAAACCTCAAGTTGAGCCACGGTGGGTCCAGCCACAGATAAGCATCAGGCACCAACCCACCGATTAAAGCTTTACGTCAGAGCCGCCATAGAGTCTGAGGCCTGACCCACCGTTGTGCAATTAAAGAGGAAACCATAGCTATAAACCGTGATTGGGTTTAAAATTAGGCGTGCAGACTGTCGCATGATATCCAAGTTATATCCAACCCTTATATAACGTTTTACTATCTTTTTTAATTGATCAATGCCGCACGCCAGAAGTTACAGACTTTTATTTTGCCACATTTTGTGCAGATGTAAAACGCATGCTCGTTTTAAATTATCCAGCTCATCGTTTAAAAGATTATTTAATTCCACAAATACCATACTAGGTAGAACATCAGACACAAGAAAGGTGTTTCGTCTATACAGAAAAGCAGAAGCAGTCGTACTTGTATTTCAGATGTCTTGCCATAACTGGGCTCTATCTATTATCAGATAGCTGCACTCGTGTATACAATGGTCGTTAATAACATTCTCTCCAAAGTAAATGCTCGTCTAAAGTGTATGTATCGCCACAGCAGCAGTTTATCTTCAAGAGCCAGAAAAAAAACTTGTGTTCAGCCCTAATCTTATGTCATTTCGATTATTCTTGTTCCTCGTGGTATGCTGGTCTTACCAAATGCATGAAGAAAAAATTACAAAGTGCACAAAATAAAGTCATTAGGTTCATCAATTCTCTAGGACCCAGATCAAGGGTAACTGCAGATACTCTTGGAGAATCGAACTTACTTAATGTTGAAACTCGGGTAAAGCAGCTGAGACTAAACCATGTACATAAAATTTTCTATGATTTGTGTCCTACCTATCTAAATGAAAACGTTGTTCCTTTAAAAGATGTGCATCAATATTGCACACGGTCCAGCCTTTATAACTTCTTAGTCTCTTATTGTCAAAACTTGGATAAATCTACATTTACCTATGCAGGAATTGCGGTTGGAATTCTCTACCTGAATATGTGAAGGTAATAGAAAAACCTCAAAGGTTCAAGGTAGCCCTCAAAAAATATTTAATGAAAAATTATCAGAAAACTGAACTATGTGATTTTTTGGTTTAACTGACTCTATGATACACATGCATCTTATTTGGCTGTGATTATCATGTTGGTTTCCTAAATATTTAAAACTTGGTCATCATGCCTGGTATGCACACTAGTGGATGTCCACTGTTGTGCATGGGAGACGTGAATCCAAGTTATTTGGTATCAGGGTATAAATAGTAAGTGAGTATGATCAGGAAATACCACAATCACAAACTGCATGGAGAAACACTCTGATCAAATTAACACACCATGATGAACAAAGAAAAGACTCATATCTCACAGATAGTCTGAGCTAAAGAAAACCTCAAGTTGAGCCACGGTGGGTCCAGCTACAGATAAGGATCATATATTTTGAGCGCCCTTCTGTGATGGTCAATAATGGAATTGTTAGAAATAGTAAGTGAGTATAATCAGGAAATACCACAGTCACAATCCGCAGACAACCCCAAAGCACTGCGGGGAAGAGCCACTCAACCATCACGAGACACCAGGAAGACAAATTAAGCAAAGCAACCAGCTCTCTCTTCCCCAGCAGGACGATTGCAATACTAGAACGGAATAAAGTAACGTACATCAAAACATAAAACAATTACAGAATTCTAGAATTCTGTTTCTTTTGTGCCAAATCTTCTTAAAATGGACCCCATTGGAAATAAGCCATATGGCTTTATGGGCTATCCATAGGTTTTAAGATCAGAAACATTATAATATCTTTAATACATGGGTGTGGATTCTATATATCCAAACCTGTCAAAATTCTAATTCTACATTTAATGTGCTATTTAAGCTAGTGTTACAAATTGCTTATCAGTCAAGTGTGCTCATCATATCTTATCATTGAATATACTTGTTTTAATGTTGTATTTTAATATTTATGTATGTTGATCTTAATACCTATTAAATCTTAATGGTCAACGATATTATCGTAATAAGAATCACAAGCGGCGCACAATATAGTATGTCTTGTATCAGTCAACCTAGTAGTTATTTGTATAACAGACATACAAGGACTGGTGACAACAATTTCCGTTGGCTTTTAGAGAGGTACCATACCCATTGAGGATGGAATTCTAAAGCGATAAAAGTCTTGTGTCAATGTTCTACTATTCCATGAACATATTGCACTTTGATGCAGTCTGCCTTTGAGTAAGCAAGTCTAGGCATTTTTACTTGGAAATCTACTACTATCAACCAAACTATGTACTATATGCAACATCTGATATTTTCTAACAGTTTTATAACATCTGATATAAAACCATGTTGACTATTATTAGAATTAGTCAAATACGACAATAACATAAACAGAAATACCTTTATCACCCATATACATGTATTAGTTCTACAGTTGGCCGAAAAGCATCAACTTTCTAAATATGTTCTTCAAAGGGTATCTCTCGGAGGCAGCAAAGAACTGAAATTAGAGTGTGCATATTTCCTGGGCCAGACTAGCTAGTTTCTGCCCTTTAGGCGTCATCAGTTTCTCTGTTTCTAATGAAAATATGCCCTTCAAACTGAGGGCAGCATCTGTACAGCCGCCCATCCATCCAGTCTGCCATTCCATCCATCCATCTGTCAGTCAGAGTCAGTCAGTCAGTCTGTCCGTCCGCCTGACCATACATCCACCCACCCATCTATATGGCAAATAAATAATAAATATTTGAGGGGCGAAACGACTAGGAATAAAATGGTGTTGCGTGCAAAACGAACAGGTTTGACCATACTCATTTACTTATTTTGAAAAAATAGGCGAAACCACTTTGGGGGAACCGACTGATGGGATACGCCTTTCTCTTTCTTTCTTTCTACTAATACTCTGTCGATCAGAATCTGATCATTATCAGAGGTGAGTGAATTTTGTATTTATGGGGAAAAACAACCTTCTGGCTGAGTTATTTATATGAGTGCCCTGAACTCCTCTGTGGTCTCAGCTGCGACCACAGTTGGAGCCAAACTTTTCCAATGGGGAATAGTCCTTGGGAAAAAGAATACTTCAGGACAGCACTATAAGTCTGGGGCCTGCAATACTGTGAGTTGCGTAATGTCCTGGTGGATCTTATTCTCTGAGAAGGGGTCAAATACTTGTCTTTATCAATAGACATAATCCCACAATGAATCTTGTGAAAGAAAAGCAGAGAGGATTGATCCCTCCAGGCCTCCAGAGTTGGCCATTGTAGCTCATCGAACATATCTCTAACACTACTAACGTTGCGCCACCTCCTGCAGGTCCAGCGGGCTGCCGTCCTCTGTACCTTCTCCACTTGTTGAATCTGAGTTTTACAATATGGCCTCCAAATGGGTACTGCATACTCCAGTTTAGGGCGTACCAAAGTTTTGTATGCAACGTCCTTAGTACTCCTAGGTGCGAAAGCCAAGTTACTTCGAAAGAAACCTGAAGTCTTAGTTGCTTTGGACGAAATACCAGAGAAATATGTTGACCCCAATTCATGTTCTCTGTGATTGTTTTACGAAGATATTTCGCGGACTGAAGGTTTTCCAAAGTTTGCTGATGCAGAGTGTAGTCATGAATGATTTTCTTGTGTGAGTAATGCCGAGTCACTCTCGTAGAGTAACACTTGGCAACATTGAACTTCATTTGCCAATTGGTCTCCCAGCGCCCAAGACTGTCAAGATCTTCCTGCAAAATGAGACAGTCTTGCAATGAATAAATGTTCCTATATAGGACACAATCGTCTGCGAACAGGCAAACTGAAGACTTGATATTATCCGGTAAATCATTTATGAAAATTAGAAAAGAGATTGGTCCTAAGACCCATCCCTGGGGTACACCGGATAAAACAGGGAGTGGACCTGCGGCTTGACCGTCTAAAACTATTCGTTGACTGCGCCCTAAGAGCCATGAGCTGATCCATTTATGGGTGGACCTTCGTATCCCATAGTAATCGAGTTTATGTAATAGCCTCCTGTGTGGGACCTTGTTGAAGGCCTTTGCGAAATCCATGATGATCAAATATGTCTACTTGTGCCCCGATTCATCGCACCATCCAGGTTGCTGATGGTATCGTGCACAAACTGCACCAACTGGGTTTCACAAGACCTCCGACTTCAGAACCATTCTGACAGTCAGCAAGTATGCTATCTAAGGCTAAGTGCTTGTTGTTGTTGCACACCAATATATGCTCTAGGGTTTTGAAACAGGTGCAGGTTAATGACACCGGTCTGAAGTTCGCAGCATCATATTTTTCTCCTTTTTTAAAGACCGGGGATACATTTGCGTGTCGCCAATTATCTTGAACATTGCCCTCAGCTAAAGATTCATTATAGGTGCTAGGATATGTGAAATTTGTGTCCAGTTCAGGGTTTCTGTGTAGAGTAAGTCACGCTCAAAAGCTACAAAGACACCTCCATGGGCATCACTTACTCTGTCTTTCCGGACTGCATCAAAAGATTCTGGGAAGATTTCCGTGTTTTTTTTTAATGTCGGGAGTAAACGTCTTTGAGGCGGAACGTCTTATTGTTACCACATGGAGAACCTAAAAATTATTTCGGAAACATGGTATACCCATTCTAGTGAACCCGTCAAAATATACATTTGGAGCCTCTCGATTGTCAACGCGAGTGTCTTACATAAACCTGAAAGGCATAGGAAAGATGACATCGAAGGAGATTTTGAAGCTTTTACGACCTAAGTCTGCGCTGCTACAGCTTCTTCAGGTACAATTAAATCGTACTTTTGATATTTATTTTCGCGTGTTTATTTCAGTTTATGTTTAAATTAAATTTGACCAGGAGAAAACATTATTTACGTGACCTTCTATGTGTGACTTATCAAGTTCAAGGTTGTTACGAAACCATCTCTGTTTACAATTTGAATTGCAGTCTTGTCCTCATATTCTGGAACATTATTGGCCTCTTGACCTGATTCATATCCAGATTATTGGCAAAATAGGGCTTTGTGATTGCTAGGCTAACTAGCTGTCAGTGGCTTGGCAGTTATAACCCTTCGGGCTTCAGTTTTTAAGGCCTCCAGATAAGTGAGGGTTATTTACCTCCAGATAAGTGAGGGTTTTTTTGAAATTATTTCTCTCAACCAAAACATACATTATGGGTACTCAAAAGAACCGTCTCAAGGAGACGGTTCATTAGAGCACCCGAAATGCATGTTTTCATTTATTCTCTTAAACAGTTATAAGTCACATCCCGCTCTGGATCAGGTGCTTTACGCACTCGATGAATACCACATAATTCTCTGTTATCGCTACGCTTTTTGTGAATTTATTACTTACAATATCTTATGCAACTTACTTATGCAAGTATGAATCTTAACTGTATTGGCCAATAGCCAGATTGGTCTCCATATGAACTTTCTACCCCAAGTTATTTATATAATATGTCAATTTAGTGGTGTGTCCTTATTAATTAAACAGCAATATATAATATAACTGCAATATCAATTTGTCTCAAATTCTTAATTTTTAGAAAGTCTGACCTGCTCTGGATCCAAATTTTTTTCACACTGATAGCGTTTCTGAATTTTGTTTTTATAAGTGGTTTTGAAATTGAATAAAAAAAAAACAGCATAAAACACAAGCAAAATTATCCAATACCCACTGTAACCCAGTATGCAAAGATTTGTGTTAAGACCCTGGAAAAGCAAATATATTTGAGCCTTGTCATGCTAAAATGTATCTTTGGGACTTCTGACCAGGTAGGATTCAAACCAGCCTCCTCAGCTACATGAACAAGCTGCAGCATTGAAATTCTAGTTGTAGCATGAGTAGGTATCCTGCTATCTAGGCAGCGAACAAAAGGGTGCTGATTCAGACTGCTCGGTTACGCCGGCTGATCTGCACCCTTTGTTGTTCGCAAATGGCATTAAGCAGGTTTTCACATGGTATGGTTCATTTATTTTTTATTAATTACTCCGACTCATCGAATGCATATTGCATAGACTTTGTATTTTGGGTTTCTCAAAAGATCGCCTCACTGAGTCTAACATTGGTGTAGCTCTCCCTCTGGGAGCAAATTCTTTCCTTACAGAGAAGTTCCCATTTTGAAAAGGGATGCAAACGAAGAGAATCACTACTTGATCGAGTAGTCTCGCTAATATGTGCGTAACTTTTTCAGCGTTCTGGCTATGCCATTGTCTGAGTGATAAGAAATTTAAATGATCTATCTTTGACATGCTGAATTTGGAATATACAGATGCCACTGTAATCATGCGATGACATCAACAATAAATGACTTTTTTGCAGTTATTTTTTTTAACACGTTATTTACATACATGTACATGTACATTAGCCTTAGCATTCAGAATAAGCAGAATTTGACATTATGAGACTTGAAGCCGTTGCCCCGTCTTTTGAGACGCTTTAAAACCAGAACCACTGCCGGTTGAGCCTTCGGGGGTTCCTGGACATAGAACCACAAAAAGCATTTATCCACCTGGCCAGTACTCATACAGCCAAGGAACACGGCCACAAAAACACATTAATATGATGTGTCTGTATCACATTTAATCCTTTGCTGCTATACTTGTATGATGCTGTCCAGTGTTTTTTTTAGATTCTTTATTATGCTGGTGATAGTGAAGCTTTATACTTTTTTACTTTTACCGTTTACCTTTTAAAATGATGCACATTTTGTACTTACCCTGGTCTATCCAGTTTGCAGGCAAATTAAAATAATCTACAGTAATCCCTGTCTTAAGCGGCCATTCAAAAATAGACAAAACAAAGACCTTACTGACAAATGGTAGCTTAATGAGGTCGAAAGTATTGCAGAATGCTCAACTTGGAGCATTCTGCAATACTTTTGACCTGCATTAAGCGATAATCGGTCTTGAAAACCCATTTTGGTCTTCTTTTTGAGTGGCCGCTTAAGACAGGTTTTACTGTACTGTTATAGTGAACATCAGTAGACAACATTTTGAAGTTGTGAAGATTCTCAAGCTCTGCATTTTTTCAGCTTACAATTAAAGAGTCAACGGTAAATGTACATTCATACACATATACACTAGTTATAATCATACCTTTAGATAAGAGTGCTTAATTCAAAATTTATTTCCTTATTTCTCAACCAAAACATATGTTGTGGGTACTCAAAAGAACCATCTGATTGAGACGGTTCTTTTGAGCCCAAAACAGATGTTTAAACTAATTGGATAAGAAAATATTCACAACTTTAGACTTACATTTTTTTGTTTGCCTGAACCTATGTATAATAAACTTATTTTTTAAACAGGTGCGGTGTGCGCAGACTGCTGTGGCCCCTCAACAAAAACGCTTGAAGAAATTCTCAATTTACAGATGGGTAAGTTCCCCTTTCTTTCTATTGGAGAGACCTTGCTGGGTTTGTGCTTGTGGCAGTTGCCGAACAAGGTTCAAAACTGAATTTGGAACTGATAGTCCAGGACTTATTTTGAGAATGCGTTACGAAAATTTATGTTGACCCTCATCAAAGACCTTTTTTAAGATACAAATGTACTTTATTTATTACTGGACCCAGAATGGTCAAAGCTTTGGGCATTTCTGAGTGTTGTGTAACGAAAATTAAATTTTCTTATTTCTCAACCAAAACATATGTTGTGGGTACTCAAAAGAACCATCTCAATGAGACGGTTCTTTTTAGCACCCAAAACATAATATTATGTTAAAATTGATGGGTAAGAAAATATGTATAATTTTTGCTGAAAATTTGTGTTTATTTAAACCTGCGTAGTCAGTCATGACTGCAAAAAGAGAAGAACCTGAGAGCAGCCTGACACTGACAGAGAAGACCCTGATCAGAATCTCATCATTTTACACATCAATAAGTAGTCCATTTGGTATAGAGTTACTGAACTTCAACCTTATGAATCTATTGACATTACATGTACATGTACCAAAATGACTCTTTCAATGCTACACAGTTTAGAAATAGACCTCATGTACATTTTGTACAAATGTAGGAAAGCTCATGTTACAAATAAATGTCTTATGATATTACTAACATAAATTTTTGTGATTGCCTTATGTTTTTGACAATACTGTCTATTGAATATTAGAACAAGCTTGTATTTTGAGTATCAAAGTTATTATAAATACAACTATACTGAGGGAAAAAAGTTTAGCAATTATTTATAATAGGGTTTCCCATAGGCGAACTTTGAAGCATTAGATCTTTTTAATTGACAGGTTCGCAAACATGTAAGTTATTTGAAAATGACCCAATGGCTACCCGCAAGTGGTCAAAAGAAGCAAAATCCGACTTCATAGTGAGGTTTTGATCTGCTGAGCATTTTAATTTCAAACGTTATTCAATTGAAAGGGAGGTAATTTGGAGAAATACGATTTTCAGCAAAAAACTGTACGGAAAGGGTGACCATAACATTCAGTTTTAAACCGTTTTTCACTTTCTTGCTTTTGTACCTAAACATTAGACAGAAAAATGCAACTTTTAGTCGAAAACTATTCACACTATTGCCAGATAAGCTGTTTTAGCAAGGGGGAATAAAATCAGACTTAACATTTTGTGAAATGTCAACCTGTAGACTTTGAGCTAAAAAAGGTCCTGCTCCCCCCCCCCCCCCCCCCCCCCCCCCCCTAGGGAATTTTGCAGACGTATCCTATCTTGAAGAAAATTTCAAGCCGCATCTTTTAAGAGATGTTTGCACTCTGTGCTCCGGGGCGTTAGTCCCTGACAGCCTGTTACATATGTTACTGTAACAAACTAACGAAAAAATCAAAATGAAAGTTTGAGCTACAGAAAGAAGACATTAAACCATCTAATTATTCAAATTTCTTATGTAGTTTGCAAGCTGGATGCCTAAGCTACACAAAAGCAGCATTTTAAACAAAATTACAGCCTTCAATGGTGTTATATGCGTTACATAGATTAAATTTCCCTTTTGAAAGTTGAAATCGTGACTAACATCATTCATTTTACAGACAATTTGTGCATTTTTACAAGTGTTTTTAATCTTAGTTTACTAAAATACTCATTTGACCAATAGAAAAAACAAAGTTTGCTTTTCTATCTCAAATACATTGTTTTATATGAGCTATTAAACAACCCTACCCCCAATTTTAAGTATCCAATTTTGGTATCTATTATTGAAGAAAAATATATGAAAACATTTGACGCTCGTGGATATCTTACATTTTTCGCACTGTCTTGCTAATGCAATAAAGAATCCGACATTTGCAAGTTTGACATAAGGATCAGAGTATTTATTAAAGTATGTAACGTATGTTACATGGCATAATGAACGAGCAAGGAAATTGGCTTGGAAGTAAGAGATGATATTTCAGAAAAAATACTATTTTTCACATGTTTTCCTATTTAACTCTAGCCTCTGGTGCCTTATTCCTAGTAATTATAGTCATTGCTGATAACAAGCCCATGGAATTGTGTTACAGATGTTATATATAAATTTTATCATGTATTTCCTAATGCCTATAATATCAAAATGTATAGACATATAGATAGAAAATAACACAATTTAATAAATATTCCTATTCAATACAATTATTCAAAAACAATCTTTATTCAAGTCA
Source organism: Loripinus fragilis (assembly GCA_964019695.1). Lineage (NCBI taxonomy): Eukaryota > Metazoa > Mollusca > Bivalvia > Lucinida > Lucinidae > Loripinus > Loripinus fragilis. The sequence continues at coordinate 58,086,244 of OZ026529.1, read as the reverse complement.
CCCTCACAATGTCTATCATTGTGTCTGCTTCTATTGCAAAATAATCACCCATTTCATCACAATGAGTAGAATCATGGCATAGAATTAGGACTGCAAACTGAGTACAATCCTGTTCCTCTCCACCCCTTTGGGTATTATGCAGACATATCCTACCTTAAAAAACAATTCAAACTGCATCAAATAAGAGATGTTTGCACTCTATTAACCAGGGGGTAGCCTGTAACGGTATGTTACATATGTTACCATATCAATTTAAGAATAAATGAATTGAAAGTCTGAGAAACAGAAAGAAGACATAAAACTATCTATTTATTTGAATTATTCATGTAGTTTTCATGCTGAATACCTTTGATACATAAGAAAGTGTTTTTTAACAAATACACAGATTCCTATGGTGTTATATTTGTTACATTAATTAAGATTACTTTTTAAAATTGGTAATTGTGACAAACATCACTTATATAAGCATTTCGTGTGATCCTCCTCTTTTGCCATCAAAAGACTTAATTTTCTTTTTGTGTATGGCTAGTGCCAGCGTCAAACAAATTGACTTGGCTATAACTTGACTCCTTAGCATTCTTCGAAAGCAGAAACAGCATGTCAGTGTCATGGGATCAAACACCTGATAAAATATGGATCTTTTGCACCCTTACTTACTTTAATGCCATTTGACATATATGCAGACAATGGAGTATGACTCTGATATATGTCTCTTCCTGTGAAGTGGCAAGAGCAATCTTACTGCAGCTGCCTCTGAATCCGTGCTAGTCAAATGATAACTTTGCTCTGATTTTGCAAAAGCTATGTCTCTACCGTGTACCTCTAAGAATACTTTAAGATTTCTGACATTGGTTAAACAGAAATTTGATAGGCTGCTTTCTTGCATCATTTGCCATGGAACCTTTTCAGCTCTTTGGTGCTTAAGTCCTCAGGTCTTAGATCAATAGTATTTTGCTGCGCCCAAAGAACTTTATAAAAGTAAGTAAGGGTGCAAAGATCAGGAATCGGTACAAGCAAGTACCACACCTGACCCAGGATACCAATAAGTTTTCTTTAGATACAATGTTGACTCTTGATGGTTTTGGCAGACCGTCTGAAACATTTCTGTTACACCTTGAAAGTTATCTGGTATATGAGAAAGAACACGAAGTTGGACATTGCCATCAATTATGTTTGCAGCTGGTTGTTTTTTGATGACAGTACATTGAAGCAAGCCTTAAAATGATGTAAAATCTTTGATTTCTCAGTTTTTGCAGCCATATCATTAGCTGTTGCATTCAAAAGAAGGAAAGTGGACTATGGGTGGAATAGGATATAACCAGTATTTCTATATTATGCTCTATGGAAGATTTATACAGTATAAACAAGTTTATAAGGTTGCCCCATTTCGTGATCCATTGAAAACACTGAAATTGAAAACACTTGCCTCTGACTGTGTAATCAAAAAGCATGTCACGACAAAGCCCATGCTCATTTATTATGACGAGTTATATATGTTACATCCTTTAATAAGCACTCTTATCTTAGAAACCTAGTGAATCATTGAGGTGAAAGGGTCTAATTTGCATTCTGTTCATCCTGCATTTCATTGCTTTACCTGCTGTGATACATCTAGTTTGTTTATCTGAAGGGAAAGAGTTACCTTGGTTTCAGCACTTCAGTAGTGCTAAGACTTCAAATAAGTTTTTGAATGCTTGGGGAAAGATAATAAGTACAAAGACATTATTAGATGAAAATATGTTTGTTGCATGAATGGAAATGCTAAATTTATAAAAGTTAACCGGCTAAGATATGATTCTTTATCACAGAAATATCAAGGTACATCAGTCCAGGTACTCATTGCTTTTAATTGCATAATTTTCCTCCTTGTAAAGCTTCAGTTTTTCTCCCACTTGCAGAGTATCACTTGAAACACATACTCAAAGAGCCAACTATTAGGAATTCATATCAGTTTCAAAATGTTCCAAGCCGTGAATGGCAAAATTGGAAAGTTGATAATGGCTTATCAATTTTGAGTGGACTGGTGGTAAAATTTTATAACAGTAAATGATTAAAATATTGTTGGATGATTCTACTAGTAGCAAGGAGGCGTGTGATAATTATGATTACCACAGAAGCAGACAACGACAAACGTTGAACATGAGTGTTTAATCGATAAGAATTAGTTTGGACCATTTCATTTATTGTATTGCCTTGTACAAATGTAAAACTATCTATTCTATTTGTGGCTCTATATTTAGCATTATATGCACAGTATTAGGAAATGTGTCCAAAAGATCATTGATAACATCTGTAACAACAGTCCATGGGCTTGATAATCAAATATGAATATTATTTGTAGTGTTTTGGCACCAAAGACTTATAAGTACACATTAAGTGTCCTGATCTTAAACTTAATGACATCTTGCAGATATATCAGCAAGACAGAATAAGAAAATGTAAAATATCCACACGCTGCAATCGCTTTTATGTGTTTTAATTTAACAGTAATAACAAAATTTGCTTCTCAGTAAAACTGGGATTAGGCTGTGTATTAGCTCCTATAAGACAATATATTTAAGATAGAAAAGCAAACTTGGTTTTTCCTATTCATCAATTAAGTATATAATTGTAAAATCCAATAAATCAGTTTGAAACCAAGTCATAGTAGTTGTTTAACTAAATGACGATAGCCACAATTATGGCTTTTAAATTATAATTAGATTCATGTAACGCATATAACACCACAGTTAGCAGTATTAATGTTAAACAGCTTCCATATGTAGTAAAGTCATCCAGTATGCAGACTATAAGAATGTCAATTTATTAGATAATTTTAATATCTTCTTTCTGTAGCTCAAACATTCAAATTTCTTATTCTCAAATTGATATAGTAACATATGTAACAAGCTGTTACAGGCTAACACCCCGACTTACAGAGTGCACACATTTCTTATCAAATGCACCTTGAATGGTTACATAAGATGTAACATGTCTGCAGAATACCAAAGGGGATTAGGATGGAGCAGGCCCTTACTCAGCTTGATGTCAAAATACTGTTTGATGATTTTACTTATCACGTTAACATATGTAACACTCTCTGATCTTTAAAACTTGGTGACAACTAGCAGATCTATAAGTCTTTATCATACGAGCCAGCTTAAAATCCCTAAACAATGTAAGATATCCAGCAGCTGCGAGTTTTTTTCCACAATTTTAGCTCAAACTTTCAAAAAAACATTTCCTTTATTTGATATAGTAACGCATGTAACATGCTGTTTCAGACTAACGCCCCAACTTAGAGAGTGCAAACATCCCTTATTCGATGCAGCTTGAGTTGTACTTTAAGAAGGAATATGTCTGCAAAATTCCCTCGAGGCGATTAAAACATTTTTAGGCATATTTTACGTAAAGACAATGAGCTTGCCCATTTATTACATCAGGTAACATATGTTACAGCCTCTGATATTCAAATTTTTGCAACAAACTTGCAGATTTATGAGTCTTTTCAAATAAGCAAATGAATCCCAAACAATGAAACATATTCATCAACTGCAAATATTTTTTATCTATTTTTACTTTAGTTTTAATACCAAACTTTTCACCTTAAAACTGGGTAGGGGTAGGGTTGTTTAATTGCTTATTCCAGAAAAAATATTAAAGCCAGGGAAATAAATTTTAATTTTTCTGTTAGCCAATTGCATAAGCTAGTCAGCCATGGTTAATAACATCTTGCAAAACACACAGAGAGATTGTGAATGTAAATGATATTAGCCACACTTGCAAATTTTAATGGGTTATCTGATTTATGTAACGTATATGACACCTTAGGAAGCTGCAATTTTGTTCGAATGGCTGTCATACATAGTTAAGATATCCAGTATGCAGACTATATAAATGATTTTTAAAAATAAATATTTTAATGTCTTCAATTTTTAGCCCACACTTTCAATTTACTTTTTCTTAATTCGATAAAGTAACATATGTTACAGGCTCTTACAGACTAACGCCCCGGAGCACAGAGTGCAAACATCTCTTAAAAGACTCGGCTTTCAATTTTCTACAAGATAGGATATGTCTGCAAAATTCCCTAGGGGGGGGGGGGGGGGGGAGCAAACCCATTCTCAGCCATCCGTCTACTGGTAATGTCCTCGTACTCACGAACGTTTGTCAACATATATTTTTGACACTTTGAGATTAAAAGTCCTATTTCTTCTAATCTGTGAATCCCCAAAGTTTATTGCTAGACTTTTTTCCCTCAGTAGTTTATTATCATCTTTAAAACTTCCCAGTAGGAGGTGACAAACTTAACTATTTTATAAATATGTCCAAATAAAGTATTGCTGAGCCTTCTGAATGTTATACTGTTGTCTTTTTTTACAGGATCCTGACAAGCCAGGAGACAAACCAAGACTACAAACTTATGAAGTGGATTTGAATTCGTAAGTATTCTCTCGGTATTCGTTGGGTGCCATTGTCGTAGAGCGAAAATATTTTACCTGGCCGCTGGATCTACAGGCCAACACTCTACCACATCGCTGTAAAAGCCGGCTTCTACTGCACACACACTTTCAAAATTACTGAGAAAAATAGTTGGGGAAAAAAGTGGCAAGGAAAAACATGGTACTTTTTAAATCTGGGTTTATTTGCTGTGTTCACCATTACTTTAATGCATTTTTAATTATTTTACAAGTTATGAGTAGACTGGACCATTTCAACAGTGAATGGTGTGAAGGCATCTAAGGCCTCACTCTGTTTAACTTTGAAATTAAAATTCTATAAAATTGATATGCCTTTAAATTATTTAAAATAAAGGCATAACATTTTTATTCTAATTTTCTGATACTAATTTCTTCATCTCAGTCTAGCTTTTTGGAAGTAGAATCAGTATTTATTGTAAGCTTGAGTTGTAGTCCATGGAGACCATAGTCCCTAAAAGTCCTTGAATCACACCTACCGAACGCTCTGATGCTGAACTGATTGTGAATTTGAAAAATGACTGCCCTCGGAAAAGGTCAGAAAGTTCTCTTTGTTTTGTCAGATTTACTTTTTGCGTGATAAAGATGTACTAGAATCCGACAAGAACTAGTTTATTACACATAAGTAAATATGACATAATGAGACTTTTCTGAGCTCATAATAATACCACACACATAGGAATTCATAGACTAATGCATGGCTTTCCCAGATTTTTGATTCTCTTCTTTCATGTTCAACCAGCGATTCAGCATCAGAGCGTTTGGTAGGCGTGAGAATGTTACATAAAATATGTTAAGTCATTGATTACTGTGTACAGACAGGGGACAAAAATTCCACTCGTCCGCTCATAATTACGAGTGAAATCTATAAAGGACAAGCACTTCTTCACAAAGCACTCGTCTTGTTGGACGAGTGTACAGGACGAGTGCTTAAGGAAGAAATACCTGAGGAAGCCGTATTACATATTACTCACTTATGTTCTTAATTGCATACGCTTTTAAAGGACATGTGCATGCGTTTGCAGGACGAGTGAAAGTTATAAGTCACTAGTCCTGCAGGACAAGTGCAATATATTAATATTTTTGTCCCCTGACAGGTCATTGTAAAATGTCAGGACTTAAGTTAAGAGTGTGTATTGAAAAACTAATTTTCTTATTTCTCTACCAAAACATATGTTGTGGGTACTCAAAAGATCCGTATCAATGAGAAAGTTCTATGAGCACCCAAAACATATGTTAAAATTGATGGGTAAGAAAATAGTATCAATTTTACGCTCAAAAATGTTGTTTTATCTTAACCTGTGAATTTTCTTCTTCTTAGGTGTGGTCCCATGGTTTTGGATGCTCTGATTAACATCAAGGATCAGATTGACCCGACCTTGACCTTCAGACGGTCATGCAGAGAGGGTATATGTGGGTCATGTGCCATGAACATTGGCGGAGAAAATACACTAGCTTGCCTATGGTAAGAATGAATTAAAGATTAGTAAAAAATGTTGTTGTGCTGCTTTAAATAGCGCTACTGTTACTTACCTTGACCTTGAGAAGGTCATGCAAAGATTGTATATTTGGGTCACGTGCCATGAACATTGGTGGAGAAAATACACCAACTTGCCTATGGTAAGCCAAAAAATATTGATGTGCTGCTTTAAATAGTTCTACTGTTACTTCAGAAATAAAGTATTTGTTGACTTGAAAACTGTGTGTCCATTATTTTAATGTGTGCCACAATTTTGAATATTTGCTTACAGGGTATTCGCCCCACATTTTGGGAAGATGACCAGTCCTGACCCCTAGAATTGGGAAATTTTTGCGTCATTTTATACAAAATTGTGAAAAACTCACACCGTATAATGTAATAAAACAAAAAACATCAAATATGATCAGAAGAGGGTACGATTGGGGACAAATTTTACGACTACGCTGAAAACTTACCATCTATCTGATGATATAACTCCCCAAATGAAATTATTGACTAAATTGTTTATTGTCAACTAGATTGCATTCTGGGGAGTTCAGATCATTCCATTTTAGAATCTTAGCAGTGACAAGGTTTTAAAATTGAGTTAAGTTTAATAATATATGCCATGATTTCCAGTTTTAAATTTCAAGCCTGTTTTTTATGAGCTCCCCTGAGCCAAAGGCTCATGGTGAGCTATTGTGGTCGGTCTTCATCCGTCGTGTTCCGTTGTTTGCTGTCCGTAAACTTTTTCTTTAAAGGACATCTCCTCCTGAACCACTGGCTCTGGCAATCCTCCTACGCGGTGGAGCCAAACCATTTATGCAATTTTGAAAGAGGGCATCATGGGAAACATTCATGTGAAGTTACATGAAATTTGGACCAGTGGTTCAGGAGGAGAAGTCATTTACACTGTTTGCCAAGACTAATGAGATTTTCAGTGAAAATGATTCAATTTTTATTGGAAATTATAACCTGTTAACAGTTTGTTTCAATGAACCATCCTAAGTTTAATGTATCATATCACAGGCTATTTGTTGAGAGTGGGTACCCAAAAAATAATTTTCTTATTTCTCAACAAAAACTTATGTTGTGGGTACTCAAAAGAACCGTCTCAATTAGACGGTTGTTTTGAGCACCCAAAACATATGCTAAAACTAATGGGTAAAAAAATATTTACAATTTAATGCTTAAAAATTTTGTTCCTCTAAAGCTATGATATCAGGTGGGAGAACACATCAGTTAAGATTCTATTTTTATAAGACCTTGCACTGATTTGTTTGTAGATTAGATTTGATTTTATCTTTTTGACAGCAAGATAAATGACAACGGTAAAGCTCTGAAGATCTACCCTCTCCCACATATGTATGTCATCAAAGATCTAGTTCCAGTAAGTATGAAAGTCATAGAGAATACTACTGTACGTAGGCAGGGCTTACCCTAGCTCAGAATTTGTTGTAGCCAACACTTTAGCCATTTGGAAAAAGTTGGAGCCAAATGAAATTGACTTTAGTCCAGTTTTTAGCCAGAGAGTAGTATGTATTTAACTTTAATTTGCCAGCTAGTGGCAACTTTTGTCATCTGCTGATAACCTTTGCAAACAGTTTGGACCCAGATCAGGCCCGACAAAACGTCGGGCCTGATCTTGATCCAAACTGTTTGACACCCTGATGGTATTGAAAACATCCAGTATCCAAAGAGCAAGATATTGCACAATAATAAAGAGTAAAGGAATAATAAAGGCAATATTGGAAAATCAGCGGATCAAAATACACTTTTTCGCAAAAATTTAATTTTTGAATGACCTAGAGTGTACTTTTTAGCCAATGACTTATATTTGTAGCCCACTCTACATTATTAGTAGCAAATGGCTACAATGGCTAATGGCAGGGTGAGAGCATGGATGAAAGTTTTCAGGATTGTTCCAAAATTCAGGATTTTGAGACTGACTTTCTATAGAAAGTCAGCCTCAAAATGCTGAATTGAGCAGATTATAATAGCATCCCTAAATTATTTTTAGTTTCACTATAGACAATTGATCTTTTAAACTGAAAATTGTTGTAGGTATATTTGCAAGCTTTGAGAATTGAATAACTTAAGTTCAGGATTTTCTTAATTGTTTAACTTTCACCCATGTGAGTATTGTATACAAGGCAAGTCTTAGGGAATGCTTGTTGAATCATGAGGTTCTGCAAAACAATTCAAGATGGCATTCTAGAAGCTGAGTCTGGTAAACTTAATCTTAAAAGACTCGAACTGAGCCTCAAGGTTCAACATGTGTTTCCTGAAGCCGATGCTGGTAAACTTATATCGCTTATAAGACGCAAAGCTTGTATTCTATCTATCAGTTTACCCATTGATTCACTCTTTAAACTGGCAATTATAACCCAATTAATCAACATCAGTTTAAAAGTGCAGTGTCACATTGCGGCGTCACTGAGTTGTGTTCTTGAGCAAGACACATTAATCCCAGCTTAGTACTTGTTCAACCCAGGAACACCTGTCCCTTTATAACTAAAAGATTGTTGATGGGACTTAAAGAATCAAATAAAACAATGTCACATTGACCTGATGAAGATATTATTGCAGTGAGACAGACCATGTTTATCCGCATAAGTTGCAACAATGCAGTTTATATATGTATCAATCTAAATCCAAACTGCTTGACACTAATGGTATTTAGGAAATATTTTTTTTGAAAATAAATTTTGGAAAAAATTAACAAACTTTAAACATGCAAAATTACCCAGCATGTAATAGCTGTTTCTGAACCAGGCCCAGAATGTCACTCAAGTCATCTGATAGTGAATACCTGACCAATGCAACCTCAACTTAGCTGAATATTGAATACCTGGCCAATACATCTTAGCATGTGCCATAGTCCAACAAACAAAATGGCACATGTTCAATCTCCCACAATTAATCTGAGGTTAACCCTTCTGTTGGTGGATGGATTATCCATCCACAAATAGTATGGTTAGCCTATATTAATCCAGGATGCATACCTGTCTAAAGTTAGTGTTTCCCGCAATGCGGAATAGCGGGGCGCTGCGCCACGCTGCCCCTGGTCCCCGCCCTGCTGCCCTAAAATCCAGATAATTTGCCTTTTTGAGCGCCCTGATTTGCCCTTTTCTCTGTGTTACTTTGCCCTTTTAGCGGATCACGGACGATAGCTGACCACTTCAATTAAATACATCGATGTCTGACTTCAATTAAAAACATCCGGTAATGCGTAATTATCACCGCGGGAGGCGGTTGGCTGATAGAAATAGAATACCTCATGTCATATTCAGACGGTCGAGTGGTTCCCTGCACTAATGAGCTTATATTGTGTCTCTTGTGTATTGCGGTGACCAGCATTGTGGGAAATTCCGAATACACAGGAGAAAAAATCAATATTGTGAGGTAATTTATTACACCGTCAAAGGTTATTGCAGTGGACTTGATTAAGCAGACACGTGTTATGCATTCTTTTGATAATAATTGTAGTTTGCTAAGCTAAATTTTTACTGTGAGTTTCATTAGAAAAATCATTGCAGAGCTGCCAAAGTCAGCAAGTATAAGCTTTCTGAAAAAGCTTGGTCTTTGCCATTCAGGTCATATTTTAAAAAAGAACATGTAGAAACATATTTAGGCTGACAATCTATCTATCTATCTGTCTGTCTGACTGCCTGCCTGCCTGCCTGCCTGCCTGCCTGCCTGCCTGCCTGCCTGTCTGCCTGTCTGTCTGTCTGTCTGTCTATCTATCTACCTATGTCCATCTATCTCTGTCTGTTTGTCTACTTATTGAGTTCTAGAAAATGTGATCATACAAAGAACATATCCTGTCAAATAAAAACACTGCTTTACTATTAAAGTGCCAATCACTACTGCAGTAGACAGCAAACTTTTACATTATTTTTTTCTTAATTAAATTAAGCTTGAGATTTCATGTGAATCACCTAGCTACATCCCATTAAAAAGATGTTTGTCTGAAAAAAGGGACTGAGGACTTTTAAAACAAGTTTCAGCTAGTTCAACAATTTATTTTCTAAAAAAAAAACGTGTCAGCAACTAAAAATTGCTGAAACAATAGCTTATATTTATACATACTCTGTCAAACCACAATTCAAATACAATAAGCACAGTAAATTGAATTAAAGTTATTATGAAAATTTTAATTTGCACTTGACACATATTTTTTAGCTGTTTAACGTGGGTTGCCGCGTAGAGAGGTTGCCCTTTTGACATGGGTTGTCGCGCGTTGAAGTTGCCCTTTTTAGGAGTTGCACCCTGCCCCTTTTTCAGGCTGCGGGAAACACTACTAAAGTAGGTGTGGTTTTAGGAAAGGTGAATTATTTTTTTATTCCTTATTTTGCAGGATATGAGTAACTTCTATTACCAATATTCTGCAATTGAGCCCTACCTGAAGAAGAAAGGAGTGAAGGAAGAAGATATTGGAAAGAAATCTTATCTCCAGAGTGTGGAAGACAGAGCTAAACTGGTAGGTGCTTTGGGCAAAAAGCCCTTATTAATCTCTACTTTCCTTATTGCTCATCATGGTTTAAGACTCGCAGCCGGCGGAGTAACTGTGTTGTGTACTTGAGCAAGACAGTTTATCTGCTGCTTAGAATTGGTTCAACACAAGAAGACAGGACATCGTCCCAGCATGACTGAAAAATTGTTTACTGGGATGTAGGGTATTAAAACAAACAAATTATTTGCCCATCAGAAAACTTAATTTTGTGTGCACTTTACCCTTAAAAGACAGGAAATCCCTAAATGGGTGCCTTGGCAAACAGTGAATACCCAGATGAAATGCCTCTTCAGAGAAAGAAATAAAATATTATTTGGAGAGCATAACCTGTCACCCCTCAATATATATAATGAACCATTGTTATGTTAAAGTGACATCATCATGTCATGTCACATAGATATCAGCGTATTTAAGAACTTCTGGGAGCCTTTTTAAACATAAAATCGGGTAAGGATAAAAAAGAATCCATTTTTGGTGAGGGAGGGATAGAAAAATCAGTCCCTCGCGATCACCATTTGTCATCATTTGGCAAACCTCATGATGATGGTGATCCTCGTGATGGATTTTTCAATCCCACCCTTACACTTATGATGGATTCTTATAATCTGTTTTTCAGGATGGTCTATATGAGTGTATTCTGTGCGCCTGTTGCAGTACATCTTGCCCCAGTTACTGGTGGAACTCTGACAAATATCTTGGACCCGCAGTACTGATGCAGGCATACAGGTATGTTGACATGTCTGGTTGATAATTAGAGATCATAGATTTATAAGTAGGGAGCGCAGTGGCTCAGTGGTAGAGTGCTTGACTCCAGACTGAGGGGCCGCAGGTTCGAGCCTCACCGGCTTCACTGCGTTGTGGTCTTTGAGCAAGACACATTATTCCTAGCTTAATACTAGTTCAACCCAGGAGGACCCGTCCCTACATAACTGAAAGATTGTTGATGGGACGTAAAGAAACAAATCAAACAAACAAGATTTATAAGTAACTTAAAAATAATTTGGAGATGTTGATAAAATGTTTCACTATCTCTTATCCATTATGCTGGGCCGCCTAGCGCGATCGGCAGTATTCTGATTGCTGGGTTGTGAGTTTAATCCTGAAATATTTTCTACGGTCATTATCCTCCTTCTTCTGATTTAAGAAGTGCTGTTAACGTTGTCAGTTACAAGGGAAAGTATGTGCACTGAGTACTGGTTAACTGCTTAGTCTAAGGCAAGCTTACCAGGAAAAAAGTGTGGTTAGGTTAACTGGCTATCTCAACATGACCATAGCTGTTGACTGGGATGTTAAACCACAAACACAAAAAACAACAACCATGTTTCGGGAACTCATAATATTGTAAGTGTCTCATTGAGATGATTCCAATGGGCACCCAAAAAAAATTCACAAATAAATGAGAAAACTATTAGATATTATTTTTGATAGGAAAACCTGTGTTCTATATTGATAATTGCACCACAAAGGATAGTTGATTATAAAGGGAAAACGCTATCCGTGTAGCTGAATACATGATCAAAATGTTCAAGGATGATTTCTGAATTCAAGATTTTGAAGCTGACTTTCCATAGAAAGTCAGCTTCAAAATACTGAATTAAGCAGTTTGATAGCTTCACTGATTAATTTTCAGCTTATCCTTATTTAACTTAATTGACCATTTAAACTTGAAATACTAATATTTTGTAGGTTCACATACTTTTGTATTTAAAAAGTTCAGGATTTGAGAAATTTCAAACTTTCACCCATGTGAATATAGATATTCGTTGTTTAGTACTGAATATAATCCCCACAGGTTTAGATAAACAATTTTTTTCAGCGTAAAATTGTAAATATTTTCTTTCCAATCAATTTTAACGTAAGTCATGGATGCTCAAAAGAACCGTCTCATTGAGACGGTTCTTTTGAGTACCCACAACATGTTTTGGTTGAGAAATAAGAAAATTAAATTTTGGTTACGCACGCTTAACTAAAGTCCTGAATCCCTTATTCTTGTTTCACTAGGTGGATGGTGGACTCGCGTGATGACTACACTGATGAGCGTCTAGCCATGATGGAAGACAAGTATTCTGCTTACAGATGTCACACCATCATGAACTGTACAAAAACATGTCCGAAGGTAATTTTCTTGGGACTCAAACATTAGGCCAGAATTTTTTTATTAGTTGATTTACGGGAATTTTTTTTCAGATTTAGGGTCGGGAGGATGAAAAAAAATAAATAAAAAAGCTCTGAAAATGACCAGTTGACTGGTCATTTTCAGAGCTTTTTTTTTTTTTTTTTTTTTTTTTTCATTTTCATTTTCGGGACTTTTTTTTTCTTTTTTAATATCTTGGCAACAAACAGTAAAACAAGTAAAGTAAACCAACAGTCTGTATTAAATTCATAATTTTTCTGCATAGGAAAATCACTTTTAACAGTGGCACTCTCAAAAGTACACAGACAGAACCTCAAAAATATATTATTTTTTTCAATGAAACAAATAATATTTAGAGTAGGCAGATAAAATAAAAAATAATTTTAGAAATTAAATTTTATTTATTTCCTACTTTCCGGAAAATTACAGTAGGAGGGTTCGTAAATCAACTAATAAAAAAATTCTGGCCAAAAGGAATTGTCTACATTTCTCTCTCCTGAACAGCCATTTGAAAATTCTTACATGCTAAAGAAGCATTGGTGTTACACAGTATTGATTTTAAATATAAAATGCTGGGATCTGTTGTCAAATACAGATTTCCATATTCTGAATCATGGACCGAATTTCAGCTGCATTCCATATTGAAATAATTGTACGAAGACAGGGGTGTGGAAATAGTAAAATTTTCTACTTGTCCAGGGACAAGGAAATGGTCATAATGTACTTGTCCAAAGAAAATTTTACTTGTCAGACAGTACAGATTAGCTTATACCTTTCTGTGCTTAAACAATTTACACTTTCGAAACCAGTATGAAACCATGCAGATATCAACTCTTTTGTAAACATTGTAGCTCCAGATCAGCTGGCTTCTAAAAAAGCCAACTGATCAGGATCCACACTGTTTTCAATACAACATGTGAACTCATGATAGTTAATAAAAATGTGAAATGCAAATTTTTTTTTAACTTAATACAAATTTTGCACTTGTCCAAGGCCAAGTAAATTGAAATTTTCAACTTGTCCTGAATGAAATGGGACCAGGTGGGACAAGTCAGGCATGGTATTTCCACATCCCTGACTAAGATTTTGTTTTCCTTTCTTTGAGCAGCCATCTTAAAATTCTTAAACTTATATTTAGTCCATGTGTAGGTACATTGTTTATTACTTCCATCTGTTGTAATACAGGGACATTCATACCCCAAGTTAGGACTAAAATTCAGCTCAGTTCGTAATTTAAATAAAGTTACCTTTTCCCGACACATCAAGTAAACCAGATTTTGTTTTTTCATTGACATTTCCTTTAAATGAAATTGCACCCCATATTATTATTTTATGGCACTGTATTGTGTGGTGGGTAAAATAAGACTTGATTGATTGTTTGGAACTCTGAACATGGGGGGATGGGAAGGCAAGTGCTCAAAATATTTTTCTGAGAAAGCTCCTTTTAGGCATGCTTTCATGTACTATAAATTTATTTCACAGGGCTTTTTCCAGCAATTTTGGGAAAAGGCCCCTGGCAAAAATTGGGGAAAATGATCGACTTAACATCAAAATTTGGGGAAATTAATGGCATAGAACAGAATAAGGGTGGCAAAATATATCCTCAAAATCAAGTTATTTTAGATCCTTCTGATGTGGGTCATTGTTAGCTCACCTGTCAGGTAGTGACAAGGTGAGCTTTTGTGATCGGTCGTTGTCCGTTGTCATCCATTAACAATTGACTTAAACGACAACTCCTCCTAAACCCCTGGTTCAATTTTGAAATAATTTCACACAAATGATCCTTGGGTGGCCCTCTACCAAAATTGTTCAAATGGTTCTGGTCCATTGCATATCTAGGTCACAGAGGCTAAAAATAGATTTTCGAGATAAAAACTTTCAAAATCTCCTTGTCTGAAGCCAGAAGGCCTGGAGTCTTGATATTGGGAATGTAGCATCACCTAGTGGACCTCTACCAAGTTCAAAATATACCCCTGGGGCCAAAAATGGCCCCGCCCCGGGGGTCACATGTTTTACATAGGCTTATATAGCGAAAATGTGAAAAAATCTTCTTGTCTGAAACCACAAGGCCAAGTGCCTTGATATTTGGTATGTAGCATCACCTAGTTGACCTCTAACAAGTTTGTTCAAATTATAGCCCTGGGGCTAAAAATGGCCCCGCCCCGGGGGTCACATCTTTTACATAGGCTTATATAGGGAAAACATGAAAAAATCTTCTTGCTTAACTGTTTGCCAAATTATTTGCGAAAGTGGATTTAAAAGGGAAATGCGGTATTTATTTGATATTCCACTTCTTGCCACCCCAGCCCCCTTTTTGAATTCGAAATAAAATTATAAATGAGCCGTGACATGTGATTTCCAACAATGTGGCATTTTGGCAAGTGTAGACTCAGACAAGCTTGTGTAGCCTCCTTTTAAGCTTAGAAACTCCAAATGATATTCAGTCAGTAGCTTAACAGTCCTAGAATATTCAAGTGACCAGCAAAGGCTCTGATCAGTCTGCGCGTATGCGCAGGCTGGTCTGAGCCTTTGCTGGTCGCACATACCACATTGTTGGAAATCTCGCCATGGCTCATAAATTAATGTTATTTAAATGAAACTAACTCTTTGATATTTTGTATATTTGCTCAAATTGTGTCTAAAGAAAGTCAATTTTGTGCTTTAGCTTTGAACATCTGCTGATAACCTAAACAAAAAATTTGGCCCCAGATCAGGCCCAACAAAATGTCAGGCCTGATCTAGGTCCAAACTATTTGACTCACTGATGGTATACCTTAAATCATTTTTTGAAAGGTTAATTTTGAAGAAAAAAAAGGAGACAACAAAAAAAAACACAAAATGTACACTTAAATATTAGAAACAAGTATGGTATGTTCTTAGTGCTTCTCAGAAATCTGACTTTTCCTGATCTTTCCCCTCTTTCTTAACTTCATTTCTTGTATCATTGCAGGGGTTGAACCCAGGCCTGGCTATTGGTGAAATGAAGAAGATGTTGGCCCTTTATAATGCTAAAGAAGCCAAGAAAAAGGCATATGCCTAGGCATAAGATACACAAAACTTAGGCATATATGTAGTGTACTGCAGAAGTTTTCGAGGAAAAAAAACTTTTTAATTTTATGAACAAATCTGCCTTAAAGGTACGATTTGGATTTATTTTTAATGGACTAGTTAATAATTTTTTGTTAAGAATTTTTCATAAATGTGTAAATTGTTTCCTCTATAAGATACAGTAGGTCCTGTCTAAAGTAACAACCTGCTTTAAGCAAGTGGTTTTTGCATTTCCTGTGCAGAGGAGCAGAAAAAGCAAATGTTGATACTTGTCCAGGGACAAGTGAACTGCCATAAGCTTATTGTCAAAGCTTTACTTGTCCCTAGAACAGATAGTGCACAAAGAAATTAGCGAAGTCTGTTTTAACAATATACATGTATAAACTATGTAAAAAATAGTTTGAAACCAGTTATAAACTCTATTAAAACAGTGAAGATGCTGGCGTCAGCTGATCAGGATCCACACTGTTTTCCACACATCATGTGACTTCATTATAATTACTAAATATAAAATACAAAATTACATCAACTTCCATTAAGTTGTCCCAGGACAAGTAAATAGAAATTTCTAAATTGTCCTGAGTGGAAAACAAGTCGGGCATGGTTTTTCCACACTCCTCCTGTGGAAAAGCAAAAACTGCTTGCTTAAAGTAGGTGCATAGGTCCAGATAAGCCAACTTTTCGAGAGTAAATTTTGTGATTATTTTCTTATCCATGATCAGTTAAAGCATATATTTTGGGTGTTTAAAAGAACCATCTCTATGAGACGGTTCTTTTGAGTACCCATAATATATGTCTTGAATGAGAAATAAATAAATTGAAGATTTTTGCCTGCTTATCTGGAGGCCTGAGACAGTTTCAAGCAAACATTTAGAGAAGCATACCAGAAATGAATGCTTGGAGTATGAAAGAAAATGCTTATAAGCACCACACTGTCCTTTGCAATATTTAAAATATATAGGACTACAGTAAAACCTGTCTTAAGCGGCCACTCAAAAATAGACAAAATAAAGATCTTAAAGACAAATGGTAGCTTAAAGAAGGTCGAAAGTATTGCAGAATGCTCTCTTGGAGCATTCTGCAATACTTTCAACCTGCATTAAGCGATAATCGGTCTTGAAAACCAATTTTTGGTCATCTATTTAAGAGACCGCTTAAGTCAGGTTTTACTGTATGTTGGTTGCTTGATTCTAGTTTTGAATGAACAATACACAAAGTAACAAAACATTTGTTGTTCGTCTTTTGTTTTATGTCCATGATAGGGTATGCAGGCCCCGAGGTTATTAAACTTTTCATGCTCAACTCAGCTGAGCATAAAATTTATTCTGCTCATAAATGTTAAAATGCCAACAACAATTGTTGGCATTTTAACATTTATTTGCATGGTAAATACAACATCTCAGAGAGCAAGACACTTCTTTATTTGTTGGTATTTTAGTTTTTATGAGCAGTTGAAATACATTCTCATTCGAGTTGAGAATTAAAAAAGTTTTATAACTGTGGGACCAGAGTATTATTGAGCCAGGTTAAACCTTGTCCTGCTGAACACGGATTTTTTTCAAATTGTAGATACTGATCAGCTGATTTCTGAAGAAGCCATCTGATCAGGATCCACACTGTTTTCCATTGAGCGCAGTGGCTCAGTGGTTGAGTGCTTGACTCGAGACCAAGGTGCTTCACAAGAGGCACTGCGTTGTATCCTTGAGCAAGAACATTAATCCTAGCTTAGTAATGGTTCAACCCTTGTAGACCGGTCCCTTATAATTGAAATATTGTTGCTGGGACGTAAAGAATCAAATCAAACAAAATCAAACAACCACAGTTTTCCACTATAATTGAAAAAAACATGCTTACAACTGGAATGCTACAGGTTAAAAATAAAAATTGGGGAGGAGTGTACTTACATGAAATACTCAGCATGACAATAGTTAAATTATGAACATCTGGCCTCGAGGTTATAAAACTTTTTTCATGCTCAACTCAACTTAGCACAAAGATTCAACTGCTCATAAGGCCAGAATTTTTATACCCCCCGCAAACTTTGTTAATGGTGGCTATACGGTTTTCACGTTGTCTGTCTGTGCGTGCGTGCGTCCGTAACGTTTTGTTTCCTTAATATCTTGAAGAGTCATTGCTGGATTTTCATCAAACCTTGCAAACATGTTCATATATGCAAGAACAATACTTTAGACAAAAAAGTAAGAGCTGGGGGCCAATTCTATTAGTTATTTCCCTTTGTAGTTCTAAATGGCTTTTAATATAGGGTTTTATGCTTATGCTATTATAGGCCATACATGGGCCGATTAACTCCTACCACAGCTTTTGATTGAACAATTTGATACTTTTCCCATACAATGTAGACACATTGAACATATGCATGATGGAGTTTGGTTCAGAAAAAATAATTTTTAACAAAATGACAGCAGTGAGAACTTAGACAATTTTTCCCTAATAAGGTGTTTGTATATGCATAAAGGGTGCCTTCATGGGCCGATCAACTCCTACCACAGCTTTTGATAGAGCAATTTGATACTTTGCCTATACAATGAAGACACATTGAACATATGCATGAAGGAGTTTGGTTCAGAATAAATAATTTTTGACAAAATGACAGCAGTGAGAACTTAGACAATTTTCCTTAATAAGGTGTTTGTATATGCATAGAGGGTGCCTTCATGGGCATTAACTCCTACTACAGCTTTTGATGGAACAACTTGATACTTTGCCTATACAATGAAGACACATTGAACATATGCATGAAGGAGTTTTGTTCAGAAAAAATAATTTTTGACAAAATTACAGCTGTGAGAACTTAGACAATTTTTCCCATATTAGGCTTTTGTATATGCATAGATGGTGCCTTCATGGGCCGATCAACTCCTACTACACCTTTTGATGGAGCAATTTGATACTTTGCCTATACAATGAAGACACATTGAACATATGCATGAAGGAGTTTGGTTCAGAGTAAATAATTTTTGACAAAATGACAGCAGTGAGAACTTGGACAATTTTTCCCTAATAAGGTGTTTGTATATGCATAGAGGGTGCCTTCATGGGCATTAACTACTACTACAGCTTTTGTTGGAACAACTTGATACTTTGCCTAGACACATTGAACATATGCATGAAGGAGTTTTGTTCAGAAAAAATAATTTTTAACAAAATTACAGCTGTGAGAACTTAGACAATTTTTCCCATATTAGGCTTTTGTATATGCATAGACGATGCCTTCATGGGCCAATCAACTCCTACTACACCTTTTGATGGAGCAATTTGATACTTTGCCTATACAATGAAGACACATTGAACATTTGCATGAAGGAGTTTGTAATTTTTGCTTGCAGAGATTCTACTGAAATCTTCATTTCAAAACTAAGGTCCGCTGGTTTGAACTATAACTTTGCAAGTTTTTTCACCGACTCTTACTGTGCGGGGGTATCTAATAAGCATTGCTTATTGACTTTTTTCATTTTATTAGTTAATTTACTAACCCTCCTAACCCAGGAAGACCCGTCCCTTTATAACTGAAAGATTGTTGATGGACGTAAAGAATCAAATTGTTGATGGGACGTAAAGAATCAAATCATACAAAAACAAAACTAACCCTCCTACTATAATTTTCCGGAAAGAAGGAAAAAATAAAATTTAATTTCTAAAAAAAAAATATATATATTTTATCCGCCAACTCTAAATATTATTATACCCCCCGAAAACTTTGTTTGTAGGGGGTATACTGTTTTCACTTGGCCGTGCGTCCGATCGTCCGTCCGTCCGTAACGCTTTGTTTCCTTAATAACTCGAAGAGTCATTGCTGGATTTTCATCAAACCTTGCAAACATGTTCATATATGCAAGACAAATACTTTAGACAAAAAAGTAAGGGCTAGGGGCCAATTCTATTAGAGTTATTTCCCTTTGTAGTTCTAAATGGCTTTTAATATAGTGCTTTTTCCTTAATAACTCGAAGAGTCATTGCTGGATTTTCATCAAACCTTGCAAACATGTTCATATATGCAAGTCAAATACCTTAGACAAAAAAGTAAGGGCTAGGGGCCAATTCTATTAGAGTTATTTCCCTTTGTAGTTCTAAATGGCTTTTAATATAGTGCTTTGTGCTTAGGCTATTATAGGCCATATAAGGGCCAATCAACTCCTACCACAGCTTTCGATGGAACAATTTGATACTTTTCCTATACAATGTAGACACCTTGAACATATGCATGAAGGAGTTTAGTTCAGAAAAGATAATTTTTGACAAAATGACAGCTGTGAGAACTTAGACAATTTTTCCCTAATAAGGTGTTTGTATATGCATAGACAGTGCCTTTATGGGCCGATCAACTCCTACCACAGCTTTTTATGGAGCAATTTGATACTTTGCCTATACAATGTAGACACATTTAACATATGCATGAAGAAGTTTGGTTTAGAAAAAAATATTTTTTGACAAAATGACAGCTGTGAGAACTTAGACAATTCTCCCTAATAAGGCTTTTGTATATGCATAGATGGTGCCTTCATGGGCCGATCAACTCCTACCACAGCTTTTGATGGAACAATTTGAGACTTTGCCTATACAATTTAAACACATTGAACATATGCATGAAGGAGTTTTGTTCAGAAAAAAATAATTTTTGACGAAATGACAGCTGTGAGAACTTAGACAATTTTTCCCTTATTAGGCTTTTGTATATGCATAGATGGTGCCTTCATGGGCTGATCAACTCCTACTACAGCTTTTGATGGAACAATTTGATACTTTGCCGATACAATGCAGACACATTGAACATATGCATGAAGGAGTTTGGTTCACAAAAATAATTTTGACAAAATGACAGCTGTGAGAACTTAGACAAGTATTCCCTTATATGGCTTTTGTATATACATGGATAGTGCCTTTATGGGCCGATCAACTCCTACTACAGCTTTTGATGGAGCAATTTGATACTTTGCGGATACAATGAAGACACATTGAACATATGCATGAAGGAGTTTATAACTTTTTGTTTGCACAGATTCTACTGAAATCTTCTTATCAAAACTAAGGTCTTCTTGTTCGATATAATTTGCCAAGTTTTTTCACTGACTCTTACTGTGCGGGGGGTATCTAATAAGCATTGCTTATTGACTTTTTTCATTTGTTTCCTTGCTTTTTGAGGTTCCGTCTGTGTATTTTTGAGAGTGACACTGTTAAAAGTAATTGTCCTGTCCAGCTTTTTTTAGGAAAATGATGAAATATTTAAAGATTTAAGTTTACCTTGCTTGTTTTTTCATGAGATATTAAAACAAAAAGGCTCTGAAAATGACCAGTTGACTGGTCATTTTCATAGCATTTTTTTTTCATCCCCTGACTCTAAATCTGAAAAAAATCTGGTAAATCAACTAGTAAAAAAATTCTGGCCTAAAAACTAAAATACCGACAAATAAAGAAGTCTCTTGCTTTAAGTCGCTCAGATGTTGTATACTGAGCCAAAGTTCTAACCCAACACGTAAAGGGCCAGAATTTTAAATACAACCAAATGCTGTAGGGCAATTTATGTTGGAAAAATTGGTCAACTAATCTTGAAGTATCTTAATCGCACAGAGAATATGTTGTCGGGAGCATGGTTCTGTGAGCTTTTGTCTGATGGTTCAAAAACGCTTTTGAGTTGTCATAGTTAAAAAGTTTGTATTACGCACACTCCAAAGCTAGGCAGTAAGACCAGGGGTATTGCTTGAAAATTGTTCTGTTGAATTTCACAAAATAAAGTGTTGGGTTGCAGTTATTTGAGATTTGAGTGTTTATAGCCAGGACGTCCATACAACTCAATGCAAAATCAATATCGCGTATACTACCAAAAACGTGGAAATCATGAAAGAATGGTTAATATGTGTTACTTCTGCTGCTTAGAAATGGCGAGAAGCAAAAATAGATAAAAAAAAAAATACCGACATGGCTTCATATTCACTCTTACAATAATTGAAACTTCCTTTATAAACGTTAGCTCAATTCTGACTAAATTCTTCTTTTTATTGGCAAACAACAGGATCTGACGCCTAGCCGAATTGAGGAAGAATAATCTATTGCTAAAAACTCAAAGAATTCCGACAGAAATCCCAAAAATCAAATCAGATTTCATGATGACAAAATGCATATCACATATCGAATATTGGAACATTTTCATGCCTTACATTTTTGGATCCTCAGCCATAACTTAGTAAGCAATGGATGATATTTCATCAAACTTATACTGAGTATATATGACCAATGTGTGGCTATACCCGTGAAGTTTTGTCAGGATAGCCCTAGTACCAGAGGAGTTATTGCCCCTTTGCTTAAATTTAAATAATTAATTTCGTCCTCAGCCATAACTAAGTAAGCAGTTTATCAAATTTTATGAATTTTATTTTGGGTATACAGTGAGCCACTTCAGTTGCCACCTTTTCAGGGCCCATATTTTTGACAAAAGTGCTGGAATCGAACGTTCTCTATGATAATTTACTTATTGACATTTTATCTGTTTGTTGACATCAAAAAAATATCGAAATCACTCATGCGAAACATTCTGCTAAGTCAAATGCAATTTTGACAAAAATGCACATGCAACCTGAAAGTCTTTATTTTCTATTTGTGTTTTGCGCAAGGCATTATCCATTGTGGTCGTTGTGACAGAAAAAGACCAAAACAATAATTTTATTCATGTAAAGCCCCTTTTTTCGGACGTTGAATTTAATAACACGTTACTTTTTGAAGAAATGCTTGTTTTGACGTCATATTAACGTCAGTTACATAATCAATCAATTTTTCCTTCGCAAATTGTTTTGTTATGAGTCACTTGTTGACATAGAAGTATCAAATACTAAAACATCTTATCATTGACACGTCTTATAACCTTGGTAGTAATGACGTCATCACTAATGTCAACATCATGACGCCAATAAATCCTTTATTTTTTACGAAAATAAACGACGGATAAAAATTGTTTAAAATGAAATGATAAAAGAAAAGTTTTGATAACTAGTTTACTCAGAATCATACGAAATTTTAACTAACTTTAAAAAAATGATTAAAACCAACTTTTTTCAAACCTTGGCCAGTTGGGAACCAAAATAGTAAAATGTTTAAAAAAATGATGAAGTTAATGTACACATTCCAGTCTTAGATATTGCCAAGAATAAATCGGCTCTTATCTCTGGCATAGCAGAAATACGACCCTGAAAAAAGTGCAATGTGAACAGAGTTTCATTCGAAATAATGCAATGCAAAATTGTATTTTGAGGGTACAGCCCTTCAAGATCCATTTTCTTATTCGTTTCTGATCTGATCGCAATGCAATTTCAATGGGTAATGCAAATATAGATGCGCATTACGGGAGCGCAGTGGCTCAGTGGTAGAGAGCTTGACTTGAGACCGAGAGGCCGCAGGTTCGAGCCTCACCGGCGTCACTGCGTTGTAGTCCTTGAGCAAAAGTAAGTAATGGTGCAAAGATCAGGAATCGATACAATCAAGTACCACACCTGACCCAGGATACCAATGGGAAAGTGACAAACTCACAGAAGACACCACAAACGAGAGCCAAGAGGTCAGCCCTTTCCCAGCAGGTGACCACAAAGCACATATAAACAGACGCGCACAAAACATAGCAAACACAAGACAGAACAAAAACATAAAAGATCCACAAAAGAAGTACCGCCTTGGAACGGTCAGTAAAGTATTTTACTGGAGGGCTTAAACCGGTTTAACGGCGCCAACCTCACCCTTAATTCAGATGTGGATCAAGACACATAGATATTGGTTTGCATGAAAGACCCCTAACTTATCAATGCATCATCTCCTAAAACATATAAATCAAGATATAACAAGGAGATAAAGCAAGGATAAGGACTCAACAGTAAATTAAACTGAATACCGGAGCAAAAGAAATCCAACAGGTAAACCCCGGTGGGCCCGACAAACAGCCAAGACACATTTATCATAGCTTAGTACTGGTTCAACCCAGGAAGACCCGTCCCTGTTTAACTGTAAGATTGTTGATGGGACGTAAAGAATCAAATTAAACAATCAAACAAACAAAAGATGCGCTTTACACTGGTAGTTTCATAATAAAGAAATATCTTATTTCTTTTCTGAGTCATTTTACATTTTATAAGTGGTGCGTAACTAAAGTGGCTCACTGTATGTGACAATAATATGAAAATGCACATGAAGTTTTGTCAGGATTTCCTAGGCATTAAAAGAGTTATTGCTGTTTGGCTTTCAGAGTGTCAATGAGTTTTCCAGTCCTCAGCCATTAATTAGCAAGCAATAGAAGGACTTTTATGAAATTTATATATGACCATAGTATGATGATGCTTATGAAGTTTCATGAGGATGTCATCGGGTGTAGAGAAGTTATTGCCCTTTGATTGCCTAAATATCAATGAATTTGGGGCGATTTACACGAATATTCATTAGAATGTCCTTAGATAGACAGGGTTGGCACAGGCTTGAAAGTACTTGAATTTAGAGAGCTTTCTTGAAAAGTCCTGCAAAAACACTCAAAAGCCTTGAAAAATCCATGAATTCTACTATTTTCTGTAGGACTTAGCACTTTTGATAGAGACCGAAATCAGTATAAAAGTGTTGTGCCTTTCTTTGGTGCAGCATATGCTGCACCAAATATAGGCACAACAATTTTATACTATTTTTCTA
This sequence comes from Loripinus fragilis, assembly GCA_964019695.1. Classification (NCBI taxonomy): domain Eukaryota; kingdom Metazoa; phylum Mollusca; class Bivalvia; order Lucinida; family Lucinidae; genus Loripinus; species Loripinus fragilis. The sequence goes on along the minus strand of OZ026529.1, from coordinate 58,061,957 downwards.
ATACTAATGTCACCATTATCTCCGTCTAGCATTTCTGAAGTCGAATTTTAACACTTAGATCAGTATTTTTCATTATTTTAAGTCCTTGAAAACTGTTAGAGATGCTTTGAGAAGTCCTTGAAAGTCCTTGAATTTTACCCATACTTGCCTGTATGAACTCTGATAGAATGTCCTTAGTTATTGAGCTGTTGTGACAGGTCTTTGCTGTCCTATGACATCCATCATGCATCATCTCCTAAACCACTGCCTCAGCTGTAAAAAAAATTCACACAAAACTTCTGAAATTGTTATAGTGGTTCTGCCGCATCCACCAGAGCTAGAATAGAAAACAACAACTTTGAACAACATCTTAGTCCGAACCACTGATATAAATTTAAAATGGTTTTATAAAGTTGTTCTTTACAATGCCCAGATACCAAAATAGTTCCGCTCAGTTGGGCAAGGTGCTACCAGAGTTAAAAATAGAATAATTCTCAATCGACATCTGAACTGCTGGACTAAATTTTGCCCCCACAACCCAAAGGGCAAGGTTGGCAAAATGCCAGCAAATAAGCATAATTGCCATGCCAGTGACATTTACGGGGAAACACTGGCAAATAATGGAAAAAACTGGCAAATATGATTTACAACTTTCCACATTTAGATTGGTAATTTCAATAATAGAGGTTATTTGACTTAATATTTTATTTCTACTAGTTTATCAGGCTATCAGCTAAATTATCTTAGTTTAAGGTATAAGTCTTATTCTTTAACATTTAAATTTGATAAAGTGAAATTTAGAAGAAGAAAAAAACCTGTTTCGTACCTGGCAAAGTACTCATCAGTTGAGTGTAGGACAAAAGCCATCTGGACAAAAGCCCAATAGGACAAAAGCCCACTTAGACAAAAGCCCACTAGGACAAAAGGCCACTTATATGCATTTAACAGGGATAGGTTTGAACTGATAGGCAAACAGACAGACAGACGATGAAGAATCTCCCTTCTTCTCAAATCATCTATTTTTGATTTGCGCCTCTCATAAAAGTGCATGCTAATTGTTACTATCAGATCAAAGGTCATTTGGATTTAGAGAGATTGTTTGACCCAAACTGTAAATTGATTTTCTTCAAATATCAATGGCTTTAATCACTCAAATTAAGTTGTTTGTCACTACATACTGGAGAAATAATAATGCCAGTGAAAGCACACTACAGGTGAAAGAGCAGTCTGATCAGGGTTAACATTTTAAAAAAGGACATAAACCTATTTTTTTTAAGTGGGCTTTTGTCCACCCTGGCGAATAAAGCAGTGGGCTTTTGTCCCCAGGGGGAATTTATTACACTATGATTTCCAGATATTACATTATATGAGCCACAAAATGAAATATGTTAGCTCTCTGAGAGTGGCAGTGTTAGCGTGTAACATTATGTTACGTACGTTACCCGCAAAATAATAAATTTTCCTGATAATGTCTCCACCATGACATATTCACACTTTTTTGGTAGTCTGGCACAGGTTAATGAAAATCTTATAACACAGTTACATAATTTTAGAGTTTATTTTTTAAATGTCTTGAGTAAGTGCCATTGTATATGTTACTTATTTTTTCATATGTTATTTCCAAGTATCAGTATGGCAGTTATTGACTATACATGTATTACATCTGTCAGTGAATATATCAAATCTATAAGTCTGCTATTCAAATGAATTGAAGTTCCTTATTATGGTGTCTTACACTATGTTACTGCCCAGGTTACATACGTTACTCTCTGGATGCCATTAAACGTTCAAGATAAGGTCTTCATTACGACCTGCTTGTACTTATTTGCATGCTGACACAGGTCCATGTAATTCTTTTACTCTGGCTTATTTGCAGAGGAAGTAACTCAAAACAAAAACTACCATAAGGCCTCTTTTCTTTTATAGAGACATTAAATATAGCTAACATAATACTCATGGAAAGCTTGTAACATGCAGTGCAATATGTGAGTACCAACTTAAAAAGGTCGAAGAAAACCCATCACATAGAAGTTATAGAGCTGTTTCTTGCCTAGCTAGCAACTCTTTGTATATTATCCAAGGGTTTAAAGAATTTTCCAATACAGCTTATTAATCCTCTATCAGATTCATTTTGCAAGGATTTTGCAATATGCTGGTAATGGCACCATTACCTTTTAACAGCCAATTACATACTTAAACCATCAACATCTTTGATAATTTTAGTAATTGACATGACTCCTGAAAAGTGCAAACCATAAGGTTAGATTTCCAAGTTGCTTTTATCATCCAAGTAAGCTATTTTTGCATCACAGATATGGACCTTTGAAAATACATATGCACCCCAAAGTGTTACGTATGTTACATTTTTTTCATCACTCCTATATAAATTATTTATTAAACAAATATAGTTTGATATTTTTTAATGTGAATGTGCTGCTTACTAATTCATTTTGTATTAAAGAATGTTTGTGTACCTTTTGGAAACTGCAAATATTATGTTTCTTTCTATCTATTATAAGGTTTGAGTTGTTTGAGTTTTGAACATGGTAACCCCATATCACATAATATGTGAAATATAATTCTGTGGCTTTTTTGTTTGGGTACAATCAAGTTTCTTTCACCCAGAGGTACTAGTTTTCCTTCCCATTTATTTTCCACACATTTTGTCCATATCTGGAAAGCCTCACTTGTTTTCATGGGAAAGACTTGATAGTTCAAGCTTGCATGTACATCTTAAGGACAGATAAGCAGGATGGAAGTAAGCTCATGTTCATACCATTTGAAATAGTCAGTATATGTGTATGGTTTTGAAACATGTCATACTGCAGCTTATTCCCATTTACATAAATAGCACATGTTAGGGCTTCATGTCACTGATGAGTCCCTAGTGCAATTCTTTGTTTTCCTACCCTGCTTAGAATGTAGATGAATTAGTGGGGAGGGATTCTCTATCAGTTTGATAGGAATAACCTTTCCATGGTACTAACACATTGGCACATTGGTAGTGTCATAATCTGTTAAACAGTGAATGACTGTCGATCTCTTTCCCCTTATTCTGGCCAATGTTGTTGACATTCAGAAGGTGCACCTTTTGTTGCATACACCAGTGTTGAACAAAACACCTAGGTTATCCTCTGCGAGAATGTTCCTAAGACTTTATAGACTGCTTGCTGCTTATACATTGTATATATGTATCTGTAATAAAACCAACATGCCTTGCCTTAAGTCCCTGGTTGAATACTGGTTCCACAGATCCTTGAAGGTGACAGGAAAAGCTATTATGCTCTGTAGTATGGCATTTCCATCAAAGCTATGTTCAGCACTACATGGCCAATTTAATGTTGGTTCAATGTGTGATTACAAGCCATGCGGAAGTTTGGACTTGTCAGTTTTGGTGGAAATTCTATCAGTAGTTGACAGTGACCATGGTACAGGTCTCAGATGGTACAAAGTCAACATTATGTCCAATATAAAGGTCATGCTGACCAAAGACGCTCCTTTAAGCTCTCATCTGGCTGATAACCTTTTGTAAATTAGACAATTTCTTCTTGACCTCGCAAGCCTCAAAATTGTATAAGCTTGTAGCATTTTATGGGTTTGTAATCGACAGATTTTCAAGTAAAAGTGAGTCAATGAAGTCTGCAACAGCCTTCCTGCCAATGTCATCAGCCTCAATAAGATCCTTAGCTATGCCAGGCTTAGCAGGAACACCGAAAGTAAAAAAGTACAGTTCATTGTTTTCAAAACTAGAACAAAAAGGATTGGTGAAGCCAGACACTTCCTCTAGTATTCGTTCTACTTTGCATCTGAGCAGATTGAATATTTCATTTCAGTGCATCGAAGAGTTGTTTTAATATATTGAGCTCTGATGTGATGAGTAATACACCATTCCATCTGTAGTATGAAGCGTAGTTCTAGTAATACCTCTTTATTGTTTGCCTGATAGTTATGTAAAAATCATTTCTCAAGCAAAGAACCAATGACACTGATTGTGACACACTAAACCAATTTTGTTCGAGAAGTTCTTTGCATCTGCAATGTGTATCAGACAGATTTATGAGTGTAATCAGTTACACAGGTACATATTGTGCATAGTTTTTGTGGTCGTGTACAATGAACATTGGGAACAAGGCATACAGATAGAGCTGACATGCAATTTAAAGTTATTTTCCTTGTAGCCCTTATCATTGTAGCACTAAATTATACCCATATACCTTGACCAGAACTGAGCTGTTTCACAGTGACTGTCTTTCAGAACTTCCAATTTGAATGCATGGCATCTACTGTTTACGTGAGCAAACAGCGAAGGTTGGTAGCTAACATTATAATAAAAGTTTAAGTCACCATAAATTAATAAGGAACTTCAATTTATTTCAGCCTAATAAATCTTCTAAATTCTCTGACAGACTTTATATACATGTATAGTAAACAACTGCTATACAGATACTCAGAATAGCTTATGTATCATTTGGTACATGTAACACATATAACAGTTAAAGCGCAAGGCATTTATTAAAAGAATACTTAAAATAGGTAAACCTTGTTAAACGAAGTACATAGACCTGTGCCAGCATGCAAATAAGTATAAACAGGGCTTGTTAGAGACATTAACTTAAATGTTTAATGCTATTTTGAGGGTAACATATGTAACCAGGGCCTGAAAAATAATGTAAGCGACCATAATAAAAAAAACTTTAAATCATTTAAGTAGCAGCCTTGCAGATTTACTATATTCTGTGACAGATGTAATACACGTATAGTCAATAAATACCATACTGATACTCGGAAATAACGCAGGAAACGCTAAGTAACGTATACAACGGTAATAACTTAAGAAATTTATAAAATTAATACTAAAAATATGTAACTGTGTTTTAAGAAGTTCGTAAACCTGTGTCAGCATGCAAATACGTACGAACATGTCATGGTTGAGACATTATCATGGACGTTTAATGCTATTTCGGGGTAAGGTATATAACGTGATATTACACGTTAACGCTGCCATTCTCAGAGGGCTAACATCTTTTATTTTGTGTCTTATATAATGTAGTTTCAGAAAATCATAGTGTACAAAATTCCCCCTGGGGGGAGGGGGTCTATAGCCAGCTCAAGGCCTACTTATATACTCATTTTCAGGATAGCGACATCAGTACCTCTTGTTTGTTGCTGTTGTTGTAGAAACTGAAGTTGTTGAGTTGTTTTTGCTGTAGTGTATATACTGCAATTGTTGATGTAACTGCAGTTGTTGTTTTGCGGTAGCTGCAGTTTTTTTTTGTAGTTGTAGTAACTGCAGTTGTTGTTGTAGTTGTTGTAACTGCAGTTGCTGTTGTTGTGACTGCAGTTGTTGCCGTTGTAGTAGTAGACATATCAAATTAATGGGTGTGCAATTCTCAGTAGATCTGTGTAATTAAAACACAGCTGCGACATCGTGTGTTTGACTGGTAGCGTTGTGAAGGAGTAAGGGGTCAAACTAAAAATTGACACATCAAAAATCATTTGTTCCCATTCTTGTTTTTATCACACCTGCTTATATCAGTATGCGATATAGGAGTTAGAATTTCTGTCAATCTATCCGTCATTCTGTCCGTCCATCCATCAACTTTTATCACAATTAATTTCTCAGTACCTATGATGGATAGGATTATGAAACATTGCATAGTAATAGTCCTTGACATCCTCTACAAGCACGCACATTGACACGGTAACCTTGACCTACATTTCACGCTCCACTGACTGTCAGAAATTTATGTCGCGATGTAAACTACCAAACTGTACGAATCTGTATCTATGATGGCTAGGATTATGAAACCTTGCATAGTAATTGTCCTTGACATGCTCTACAAGCACGCACATTGACCCGGTGCCCTTGACCTACAGTTCATGTTCCATTGAATTTGTTAGAATTTTACATCAAGTATCTAAATTGTGTTTCTCTATAGCTTTGATAGCTAGGATTATGAAAGCTTGCAAAGATATTGTCCTTGTCCTTGGCATGCTCTACAAGCACGCACATTGGCCGGCCACCCTGAACATTTCACACTCCATTGACTGTCAGAATTTTAAGCCGTGACGTAAATTACTAGAGTGGGTTTCTCTGTAGCTATAATGGCTAGGATTATGAAACCTTACATAGTAATTGTCCTTGACATGCTCTACAAGCACGAACATTGACCAGGTAACATTGACCTACATTTCATGCTCCATTGACTTTGTCAGAATTTTATGTACCGACGTAAAATACTAAAGTGTTTTTCTCTGTAGCTATGATAGCTAGGAATAAGAAGCATTGAATAGTAATCATTCGTGGCATACTCTACTAGCATGTACCTTGACTTGGTACCCTTGACCTACATTTCATGCTCCATTGACTTTGTTAGAATTTTATGTCGAGTAAAAAAAATAATAAAAGGTGCTTCTCTGTAGCTATGATAGCTAGGATTATGAAGCCATGCATAGTAATCGTGACATACTCTACAAGCGTGTACCTTGACTTGGTACCCTTGACCTACATTTCATGCTCCATTGACTTTGTCAGAATTTTACGTACCGACGTAAAATACTAAAGGGTGTTTCTCTGTAGCTGTGATAGCCAGGATTATGAAACCTTGCATATTAATCATTCGTGACATACTCTACAAGTAGGCACCTTGACCTACGTTTTCACGCTCCATTTACGTTTCACGCTCCATTGACTTTGTCAGAATTTTACCTCGAGTTAGATACTAAAGTGTGTTTCTCTCTACCTATAATAACTAGGACTATAAAACCTTGCATAGGAATCATTCGTGACATTCTCTACAAGCACGCACCTTGACCTGGTACCCTTCACCTACATTTCACATTCCACTGACTTTATCATAATTTTATGTTAAGTAAAATATACTCCTCAAAATAATTGAAGGACCAATGCTATCAATTATAACATTGATGCATTTTGTGTTGAACGTATTTTGAAAACCAATTTTACGATCTAGCCTAAATTTTTCAGACATCTTTGGCGCCCAATTGCCAAGTGAAACGGCAAAAAGAAAATGGTAGCAAATGTTACTAACAAGGATTTTTCTGCCATTTTGAAACTTGCCCTAAATGCATTGGAATGTCGTTGTTGTGTGTGATCCATGGACCACAGAACTGCTTGAAATTAATGATTAGTGCTTTTAGATGCTCAAATCTTTGTTTTCACATGATTGCATGGTGTTTTAACTCCGTCGATACCATCCACCTCTTCCTGTAAGAGAAAATTGCCCCTTTTGGCTGTGGCGTAATGGCCAATCTATTGGTTCAGACAACTGGTTTTGGCGTTTGTCTGTGACAATCCTTAAACAATTCCCCGTGACATCTTTCTAACACTCAAAGGCAAAGAATGACGGTTGAAAATCTGGTTCTTAATGGCCAAGTACACACATTGTTTTCAGAAAACAAAACAATGTCAAAATTCCATTGTCAGAGATGGAAATGCTTGCTTCCGAGTATATTGAAACTGTTTGAAGAAATTTTTTGCATGTAAGCTGAACTGTTTAAAACAAAGTTTTATTTAATGTCACTTTCATTCTACTCGATTGACCACAGAATAATTTCTTTACCCCACCCACTGCCTTTTGAAAGTGTGTTTTAGAGGGTATGTGCATTTGAGACTCATTTATGGCAGAATTAGGCATGGAAATCACGCAGTGATAATGAATCTTGACTTATTGGCATAAAGAATAGAAAGCTTTGGACCACGAAAAACAGGTAACCAGTACGCTCTTCCCAAAACCTAGAAATGAGGGGTACTAGTTACCTGTATTTACATTAATGACCACCTGTACACTGGGAACCAGCAATTAATGTAGTCTATATGTCACTTTACTCACACGAAAGTCACACACAAAGTGTTCATTCACAATGTATCATTAATGTCAGATTTTACTTAATAACACTTTTGAATTATTATTTCTTGTTAACCATAATATGCTGAATCACACAGTCTAAGCATTTAACATCATTGTAGCTTGAAATGTGTATCTATTGCATTGTCAAATGTACTCACTGTGTACTTTTAGCAGTTCTGGTGTGGTGTGATTATTTGGAGAATTGTACAATGAATCGTTTTAAAAATATCTGGTTTTGAAGCTGAGATGCTGCATTATGTGTTGTATATTTTAAACTACATACATGATAAATCATCATTTTTATTTGGAAAACTTCACTTTTATGTAAATTATTTCCTTCTTACACTGTCTGTATATATGGCACTGTACTTACAAGATGATTTTTATTACATGTATCAGCGAAATCAATACAACGTTTCCTTACCTTGTGTGGAGCTTTATGTGCACTAACTTTTATCAGTTATATAGATCTCCGCCAATACCTATATATCCTATGTAAAAATCATGTCAAATCAATGGGTGTGTAATTCTCATTAGATATGTGTAATTGAAACACAGCCTATAGTAAGTTATTGTGAGAAATGCAAAACATGGGCGGATCCAGAAAATTCCGTTTCAAGGGGGGGGGGGACTTTCCTCGAGAACCTCCATCGAGAAGCATTTAGACCCACAGGTTCCAATTGCTTTCTCTAAGGAAATCTATAGCCACTTGTGATTTTCCAGGGGGGCTGGACCCCCTGCACCCCACTCTGGATCTGCCCATGCAAAATGTGTTTACAGTACATACAATGTGACTTCTACCACGACCCTCGATTCATTCAGTTACAGTCACGCCTCAAAGCGCTTTGTGGAAGTATAGCAATTGGTTGCATACGTACATAAATAATATGTTTTTAGCTTCTGAATTTGTGCATTGTACGCTTATGCAGTGGTCGGGTCTGAAAGCCCCTGCCGAGCCGAGCTGCCGACCCACATGGTTTATTTTTCAATATCATCATCTGTGGTAGATTGGTTCCCCTCGTTGATAAAGCTCCACTTCCGCTACGCATATAACGTTTGGTAACTAGTATTTTTTACAAGTAGAGAATCCTACTCATCCGACTGCGCATGCTCTAGAAAAGATTTTTCAACACAAACTTCAGTATTTTTTCAGTTACTATAATTTGATAATTAAGTAAAAGAAAAAAACAAAATAAACTTAATAAAACGGCTTGTTTAAAAAATGCATTTTATGTCAAGGGTATTTTCCAATAACACGTCACTCATGACGTCAGTGTGTATGCGATACGTAGGCGCAATGGCGGCTAGTAGTTACCTGTCTTAATATGCTGACAAGCTATTAAAGGGAGAGAACCAGTCTACATCTGTGGAGATTTTTCAAAAATTAATATTATCTAAAATCATCACATAGACTAAAGGCAATAAGTGGAAGATTAATAATAATAGTTAACAGTTATAATTTGATTTTAATTGCCATTTCATTAAGGTTAATCAAAATGTCTATAAATAGACCCGGATGTGGCCTTTAGGAAAATCACGATTTTCGTGAAATTAACGCATTTTTAAGTAAGATTCCTTAAAACTTTTTCTCCAATTATCTTTAATTTTCAGAATGTTTGCCAAACTCGCTTGTGGACCTCTCAAATTTCCAATAAAAATCAACTGAAACCTTGGTTCACTTGGCTGTGATTTTCAGACCCCCTGCGAGCAATAAAATGGCAATAAAATCAAAATTATTGTTATTTACTACTATTCACCATATCTACATTAATTGCTGGTTCCCTGTCTACAGGTGGTCAGTAATGTAATTACAGGTAACCAGGACCCCCCCCCCCATTTCCAGGTATTGGGGGGGGTACTGGTTACCTGTTTTTTCCATTACTGACCACCTGGAAAGCGGGAACCAGCAATTAATGTAGATATGGTGAATAATTATTGTTCCACTTATCGATTTTAGTCTATGTGATAATATTAAATAAAAATTATTTATGAAAAATCTTCACCGAGGATGAATTTGAAAGAAAAAAATATGTAGGTCGGCACTCGGCAGCTCGGCTCGGCAGGGGCTTTCAGACCCGACCTTTGTGTGGCGGACATAACGGAACCGGAAGTCTCGATTTGAAGCGCGCCAAAAGTCAGCGTGTAGAACCAGGCATGAGATTTTCTTTGATATCTTCTTTTTTATTTCTACGAATGTTTTAAGAAATCGGTATTACTATAGAATACGTCAATAGGTGACGTTATGCCACAAAAACATGTCACAACGTTGATATCTCGCCTGAATTCAGGAGCTTTACGTTATGGTTATTTTAGTCCTACAAGTATAAGCTTTTACAAAGCCTAGACACCAGTGTGGTTGATTTTGTTTGTTTGATTTTATTCTTAACGTCCACTCAACAATCTTTCAGTTATGCGGGACGGGTCTTCCTGGGTCGAACCAGTACTAAGCTAGGATAAATGTGTCTTGCTCAAGGACCACAACGCAGTGATGCCGGTGAGGCTCGAACCCGCGGCCCTTCGGTCTCGAGTCAAGCACTCTACCACTGAGCTCCCTCCAGTGTGGTTGAGAATACTACTTAACATAATTGCTGTTCTGAAAAAGTCATGTTTTAAGCAAATTGCAAAGTAGGTTTGTTGCATACTGTGACAGGAAGGCAGACAGTTAGGTTGGGAACACTTCTATTTTCAGGTTGGGAACCCTTTATATGCGATCATTACGCCAGGGAGTGCGAATTTTGAAGAAAAAAAAAACAACAAAAAAAAACAAAACAAGAAAAATCTTCCGGCTGTGTTTTGACTAAATGGGGAATGCCCGAAACTCCTCAGTAGTCTGGGAATTGACCAATGAAGGAGAAAGACCATTCCACTGTGGAATGGTTCGGGGGAAAAAATGAGTTATTAAGGGCATCACTGTATGTCTGGTATCTACAATATTGGGCACTGAGAGGGAGCGCAGTGGCTCAGTGGTAGAGTGCTTGACTTGAGACCGAAGGGCCGCGGGTTCGAGCCTCACCGGCGTCACTGCGTTGTGGTCCTTGAGCAAGAAACATTTATCCTAGCTAAGTACTGGTTCAACCCAGGAAGACCGTCCCGCATAACTGAAAGATTGTTGAGTGATCGTAAAGAATCAAATCAAAAAAAAAAAATTGGGCACTGTGTGATGCCCTGATAGTTTTCAAACTGTGAGCAGGGGTCAGGTACTTGTCTTTTACTATGGACACAGCACCAGTAGGTATCTTATGAAAGAGAAGTAGGGAGGACCGATCCCTACGGGCCTCAAGAGATGGCCACTCAAGCTTGTCAAGCATCTCCCCGACACTACTTGTATTTGGCCATCTCCTGCAGGTCCAGCAGGCTGCTGTCCTTCATGCTGATGCCGATAATAAGGAACAGGATGGGTCCTAAAACCGACCCCTGGGGTACACTGGATAACACTGGGACTGGATCTGAGGCTTGACCATCTAAAACTACTTGTTGAGTGCGCCCAGAGAGCCAAAAGTTGATCCACTTCAGCATGCCCATTCACGTACTGCAGTACGTAATTCACGCACAGAAACGGTCATGCACGCACTTATCATTTGGTACCTACGTGCAAAAACGTAGAGTAATTTTTGTGCACGCATAACCAGTGAACGTTGTGTGTGAATCTCATGATATTTTCAAGAAAACAAGTCCAGTTTTTTTAGAATTATCGGCTCAGATTTACCGCTGACTGGTATCTTGCATTGATAGTAAACTGTTCAGTATAATATAGCAAATCTCGGGCCACAGTCAACCACGCTTCTAGTAAAGTCAATATTGATTGGTTGTCTATTACAACTGAACCAATCAGCATTACGCTTACATATGCCATGTTAAGGTTCCTCAGCACACTTTGGCCAATTTTACAACTTATTGCCCATCATATTCAAGACAAACTAGCTGTCTCTTTTGATTCGTCCTACATAGGGCTGATTAGTTACAAGTGGTTTCTAACTATTGATGCTAAATACAGTTCCGTAAAAGCTTACAACCAGGAGAATTCAATTTTTTAGAGAAAAAAATACCTTTTCAGAATATTCCAAATCCATCATCTGCATGTAAATTTTGACATTATCCCCTCTCCTGATATATGAGGGGCGTTCAAAATATTGCAAGTTCATTTTTACCTCACACCAAGTGCTCAAACCGTGAAAAGAGCCACCATGTTTCGATAAATCATGTAACATTGATCAGATCTACATTAATTGCTGGTTCGCGGTTTACAGGTGGTCAGTAATTGAAAAACAGATAACCAGTGCCCCCCACCCCCTTACCAATACCTGGAAATGTGCGTATGTGTGGCGGGGGTGGTTCTGGCAGTGACTTATATAGGTCACTGGTTCTGGTTACCTGTATTTACCATACTGACCACTAGTAGACTGAGAACCAGCAGTTACACAGGGAATAGCGAAAATTCTCTTTATAACTTCACTGACCTATGTATAGTATACGCTGTTCAAAAGCCTGCTGCAATATGCCTAAAATGTGCTTGAAATAATGGCCTATATAAGGTAGGTCGTGCGATATTTATAAGAGGTGTGGGATATTTATAATGAGGCTCAAATTACTTTTACAAGGGTTTACAGGTGAGTGACTAAATTTAAGAGCTTAAACAGGATGCTGCTCGTCCTGGTAATCCTCAAATTAACAACAATGACCACCCAAAACATAACATCCAAAAAATCCTTGATTTGAATTGCTCTAAAAAGATGCATGGTTTACCGCGAGACAGTTAGCCGGTTCACAAAGAAGTCTTTATCACAAGTTCATAACATTTCGAAGAAGCATCTGAAACTTAATGCACAATGGATATCCAGGGGGCGGGGGCGGGTACTCTAATATTTTCATATACGAAGGCTTGGCCCATTTCTGCCATTTTGGGAGATTTAAAATTTTGAATTTCAACATTCATTTATTTACTTTACTATTATTATTATTATTATTATTATTATTATTTTGGTGGGGGGTTCAGAAAAATGAATCATTATTGAGAATGCAGATTTTTGGATACTTTTTTGGGGATCATCACAGAACTGGACTATTTTTTGGGTTAATTTTTATGCATTTACAGGTCTTTTTTTAAGATCAAGGTATAGAACAGGGATAATTTGTGTGCGTGCCTATTTTTTTTTTTTTTTTTTTTTTTTGAGGTTTGGGGTGGGGGTGTCTCGGTCGGTTAATAGTCTGTTATGTGATCTCCAAAGTTTTGATTAATAAACAATGGTTGTGCATAATGGTTTGCCGAAAATTTAACAAAAGTCTTAACATACTTATTTAATGTTTGCAAACATGTAATAAAAGCCTTTTAATGATTGGTAAAACGCGTTACATATCGCACATGGGACTAGCAAACGTTCAGATTAGCCTGTTCTTCCTTATACAAATTGGCTCAGCTGAAAACTAAGGATATTCTTATGCTAATATGACAGGGCCAAAGGTTCATTTAGGGAACGATCATTATTTATCAGATGGGGTACCACACCACCACCCCTCCCCCTGCAGATAAATAATGACCATTCTCTTATAATGAAATAATGGCCAAGGCCAGGGTCTTTGTCCTTGCTCGGGGGTACCAGTTTGTAGTAGGAATCGTAGGCTAATCTGAACATAGTACACTCACCATTTGTATTCCCAAAATTTTTTCTACATGCTTATGTGTCAATGTATGTAACGTCTCCCATGCAAATAGGAACAGGACGAGTTGACCTGGGCGATTTGATCAGAGGACGATTTGACCTAGGGGACGAGTTGACTCGGACAACTTGACCCACTTTCAGGTAGATTGAGAATACTTTGAAGGGCAGACCCCGAAAAACTATTACAAATTTAATACAAACAGTGACTCAGAAACAATTTAACTTGCAGTATTTTTGAACGCCCCTTGTAATATGTATATTAATATATTTCTAAAGGTCTCACCTGAGTGCACACTATTTCAGTAACATACATACTGGCTAAGTAATAAAATCAGTACACAGGCACATCACTGAATTTTTAATCCTTTATACATTATGGATTCTTCCTTTTGGCAAAGTGTGTCAAATAATCCATAGTACATTGGGGTGTCAGGTTATACTTAAAAAAAGATTGCGTTCTTTTGTCTGAATATCTTTATTTTACCTTTACAAACAGTGTAATCTTAGATGAAAAACGCATTATGCGGCATTTTATCTGGGTCTCTGCTGTTTGTAAAATTACCCATTTAGGTGTTAGGGGTTTCCCTCGAATACATGTGTTAATCCATAATGAACTGGAAAATCCTTAATGTTTCATGTAATGAAATGTCGCATGACACCATTTTACCCCACTCTCTTTGTGTGCTACAAAATGTTTAAGGAGCAGATATAAGATATAATTTTTTAAATTAGGAAAAAAAAAGTTTAGGAGGCATTTTATGTTTATCCACACGCTCTTTTTGAAAACAAAAACAAAAAAGCAAAGGACTTTAATATTGTAATATCGCTTCTGTCCATCTGTCGATAAGTCGGCCCGTCAGTAATGCTCTTTCCTCCTAGACCACTGGACGAAATCCAAACAAATTTGGTGTGTGAGTCACTCACGTGCAACAGCAAAATAATTTTGGGTCCCGCCCCCTGGGGCACTGGGGAGGGGTCAAAAGATCAAATATCATTAAATTACTATAACAAAGTCAATTCCAAAGTTTTTTTTTGTACAAAACTGTCTGTTCTTACAAATAAAAGATATAAAACATATCGAACAGGATTTTTTTCTGATGCCTGGGTCATGCCCCAGGGGTGTTACATGGGGAAGCAGGGGTGCCCAGGGGGTCAAAAATGGTACTGTGGCATATCAAATTGACAGGAATGATGAGTAAAACAAAATGCAAGTAAACTTTTCACCCTATGGTCAATCTGATGATCTTTGGATGAGGTCAAAAGGTCGAATATCCTTAAAATTCAATTACAGAAAAATTTCTAAGATTTTTGTACCAAACTTTGTGTGTGTTCTCATAATTACGTTATAAAACATATCAAACGGATTTATCATTGTGTCGCCTGGGTCATGCCCCAGGGGTGGGACTTTTGGTGGTGGGTGTCAAAAACTTGAGCTGTGGGGATTTGCGATGGCGCCCCTTCGACTGCGCGTTCTGGTTAAAATATGCATATAAGGCTAAATATGCATGGTGTACAGGTAATTATAAGAAATCCATATCCATTGGAGCCTCCTGATAAGCACTCTCTAAGGTGGTGGTAGGCCTAATATGAGGCATGCGTGGATCCAACAGAGAAAAGAGCCTCTGGATTTTGTAAAGGCAAAAATTATCCACTGCTTAGTACTGGTTCAACTCAAGAAGAAACATCCTGACACGACTGAACAAGAGGGCCCTATGACCCTAGATCGCTCACCAGAATCCTGGCACATATGGTGATATTTTGGCCAATGACTAAAGATATATCATTTAAAAATATTTCTCTTTTTTATGGCTCCGTCATCCAACCTGAGTGGTCTGAGAAATTCTGGTAGCGGACTAGAATAGGAACTTTTATGTGAAATTCTTCATCGGTGCAGGAGACGTCGCCTTAAATTATTTCTTATCTCGAGCTCTTTCCATTGTTTTTCTTAGGCGAGAATACCATTTGTTCAATTTTAGTAGAGGGCAACATTAGGAACATTCATGCGAAATTCTGTTGAATTTGGAACAGTGGTTTAGATGATGTTTAGAGGATTTCATATCTAGAGCTCTGGCAGCCCTCTTGTTCCTAAAGCAGAGCGGAACCATTTGTGCAATTTCGAAAGAGGGCATTATAGGGAATACTCCTAAGAAATACTTTAAAATTTTGACCAGTGGTTCAGGAGGATTTTTAAAGCAAAAGTTTTATGGACAGACTGACGCTTGCCAGGCAAAGTCAAATCACAATAGCTTTCCTTGAGCCTTTGGCTCACGTGAGCTAAATTGTTGACTGGGACGTAAAGAATCAAAACAACCTATTAAACCATTCAACTGAACTGTACATTCGCAAGTGACATTTTGTTACTGAGCCACTATATATGGTACTGAAAAGTCTGAAAACATGTGCACTCAAGTGCGAAGCTTTAGTTTGTATTTTTATCATATCATGAAAGGGGATAATGTCAAAATTTACATGCAGATGATGGATTTGGAATATTCTGAAAAGGTATTTTTTTCTCTAAAAAATTGAATTCTCCTCGTTGTAAGCTTTTACGGGACTGTATTTAGCATCAATAGTTAGAAACCACTTGTAACTAATCAGCCCTATGTAGGACGAATCAAAAGAGACAGCTAGTTTGTCTTGAATATGATTGGCAATAAGTTGTAAAATTGGCCAAAGTGTGCTGAGGTACCTTAAGGACAATGTCATACAACAATATGGCGTGGTGGCTAAAATCTGCGGGTGCTTTGAATTTTGCGCCGTCACAAGAACAATGTCCAATTTCGCTCTGAATTTCAGAAATAATCATAAGATATATGTAATATAGTTTACAATTTTGTTGCTGAGTGAAATATACACAAACAGTAAATAAGTCAAATATTACCTTGAACTTGGTCAATTTTTGCACACAGAATTCTTCTATTTTGCTCCATCAGAAATTTAAGTTTATTGCACAAACATGTAGTGTGATATGTGATCTAGTACAGCCGGAATTTAAATTTAACAAAATTTAATTCAAAAGGTAACTATTCTTGCTAATCCGATAACACCTAACACTCATATATAATAACCACTGACAATAATATACATGTCAGTTATACAGGTAAGTAAGTTTACATACACGTCCACTAATCCATCTCCTTCTTCGGCAAATACAATGAATACAAAAAAACATGAGCGGAGAGTCGTGTATAATAGAGCTTTTTGGTTTCTTTAAAGGCGGTAACTTTAATTTTTTATATCTTGGCGTGGTTCGGCTATTTCATCTGCTCAAAAAGGGAAATCAGGTTCTATCTATTTGTAAAGAGTTATTAAGTTGTTTTAGCCATGCAAACAAGCGTGATTTTCATGAAAATCCTGACCATATATACACTGAACTTTCGTTTATTAACCCTTTAAGCAGTTATTACAAAAAAATCGTATGCCTTTGTCGTCTGCCGAAATATTTGAAGACCCTTCGATATTCAGTGTAGATACAGATCGGACTGCTTCTGTATGATCAGTCTGGTCTGGGTCCACACTGTATGCTTCTATATTTATGATACCCAATAAACAGACATTTTTCGGATGCAGTTATTTTGCTGGTGTTTTAAGGGTTAATTCATATGATTTGTGTCTTCGCTGAGGTGTTCTGGCGCAAGCTGATAGTTACTTTCGAATAAAGCCACGCCTCATTTTCAGCTATTACCTATGTCTTTAGAAGGTTGACCAGTCCTAATTTCCCATTCATGAGGAGCCGCTGTTACAGTACCCCAAAAGTCCTATAATAGGTAATATCGTGTTCTCTGGTCACTATCTATATCTTGCACTCTGAGAGATATTTTATAAAAACACGGAGAATGCTATTCGATGGGCCAATGACATGACTAATATTACCTGTGGGCGCTTTAGAAGGCTATCATTTCCAATTAATATTGAATATATTTCTCTTAAGATCACTTTTGTCTCAGCAACATAGGTTAACAATTAGTTAAGATTTAGGCCATATTTTAAATAAAATTTCATATCTTTAGGCAGTCTTCATTGTTCGAAAATTACTGATTTGGGTGTTACCAGCCTTTAAGGGTAATGTTCAAAGAGGTTGTGGTAGGTTTAGCGTTCCGAACAAGTATTACTCTAATTCTTACTTGAGTGTTTGGTACTTGTTGCATTTATACGTAGAACCTCCTTTGAACGCCGACAGACCTTTCCAGTGAAGCCGGTGATCTAAAATTTGGTGTGGGTCTTCGACTGAGAAGCGAAATGTCAGGCAAGTCTATGCATTTGTACAGGCTCGCCTAAGCTTTTGTTGCTCTATAATGATAGAGGTGTCATACTCTCATGTGCTGGCTCATTTATGGCGTGTGCGTTTTACAGAGCTTGTATAAAATAAATTTTGAAGCCATGTAATCTTACTAAACAAAGCTCTAGATTGGCAGGGTTTTAGCGTATAATTGTGAATACTTCCATATCTATCGGTCCAAACATTTGTGTTGGGTACTTAAAAGAACCGTCTTCTTGAAAGGGTTCTTTTGAAAAGCCACAACATATGTTTACTTGAGCAATAAGAAAATAAAGATTTAATGGTGCACTATTGGCAAGGGCCTGCTTAATGTGAGTCTACATTCCCTGAGTTGATTCTGATCAGCCTGAGCATCATCACAGTCCTACCATTAACAATTGGGGATGATTGGCAAATGCCACACTCACAGACAACAGACCATGAGACCGATCCATGGCAACGAGTGGAAGAGACACAAGGTAATTGCAGCCACACGACAGCAAGTACAGTAAAGCAACCAGCTATCTCTTCTTCATCCAGATAATTGCAATAGTATATACTTAATTAAGTAAGTGCACTTAAGAAAAATGCTTTTTTTCAGTGTCTAAGGACCTTAATTTGCTTAAGCAGTCAACTTAGACTCTATCAGACTGGAGGCATCTGCAGGATTCCGCATGTAAAATTCGAGCATGACTTTATTTTTATTTGTGAGAGCTGCTTACTGCGTTCCTGCATTATATTATGCTTCCCTTTATACAATCACTGTTAAATAAGCTCTAGGATTTGATGCGATATGTGTTAAACTAAATGTGCTTGTACGAAGTCCAAAATCGGTCTGATCGCTTTTACTGTAGAATGGAATGTGTGAGCTGGTACCAAAAGAGGTGACGGCTAATAAGCTGCTACATTTTTCTTTTTATTATACCTTGCACTTTCTCTTTTAAAAAACTTTCTGTGTTGCTCTATTCATTGTCCCAAACAATACAAACTTATAGACTAAAGCTTTGAGGCCCCTCTACCACAAGGTTGGCAATCGACCGGTCAATATGCATATTGACCAGACCAGTGGTCATTACTGGTTTTAACGGGTCATTACTGGTCGATTGGTGGTCAATTGGTCGATTGAAAAAACTTGGTTAATGTGAAGATACTTGGCATTATTTTATCCCCTGTTTTACTGAACTCTATAAAGACTAAAAGTAGTTTAATACAAGATAAAACACTGAGGTTTAACTCAAAATGTGTTGTTGTTTTTTAGTTGATTTTGCTTAAAAATATAAATAATTAATAAGCTGTAAAATAAACAAAAATTAAATGTTAATAGTTTTAGATCTTCAGTCCAAATCATACCACAACTTTCAGTTCAGACTAACAGTCTTGAACTTATTTTCTATTAACCTTTAAAGAAAAAAGGCAAATTCAAGTAATGAAAATAAATAAATTTTAAAATTAGCTTTAAAATGAGAGAAAGTAAAAAAAACAATACTTCAAATTGATCATCAAAGAGGTCATCATGTACAAATAAAAGATACAGTATTAGTTAAAATTCAAATTGGTTTTGCTCCTTATCTGAAAAGACAAAGGTGTGAAAATTATAAAGAAAACACTTAATGTTAAAAAATATATCAGATAAATCAAGAAGTTATTTTTTACTTTAAATACCCTAGAACAAACAAACCTGTCAAAATATGTGGCATGTCTCTCAGACTGAAGGTGTGTCCAGTTTATAACACCTATCCAATCACTGAGCTTAAAATGTATTGGCTAATTCAGTGGCATCTGTGTGTATATAGAGGTGTGAAAGTGTGGTCATTCAGTTATCAGCTATTATCAGTTAATAATTAACCAAGTGTCATAAACTAATAAACTTATTGTCTCAGAATGGAGCAAAAAGACCCTGTATGGTTATTCTATTCTGCCTTTGATGATGCAAGAAAAACTAGTGTTAGGCGCATGGACTGTAGTGCAGAACTCAGCGCTAAGGTCTTGAGATGGAAATCTCACCATGTAAAGTGCCCTTGGCAGGGACGAAATAGTTTTTTTTCTTTTTTTCAAAAGATAGAACATAAAACCTGTTCAAATATCTCAATCAACCACCAAAACATCCCTTAAAATTTTCAATCGACCACTCAGATTCGTATTGACCAGTATTGACCACTTTTTGGCATATTGACCAGGGCGGTTTTAACCGGTTAAAACCGCTGGTTAAAACCGGGGGTGGTTTCGACCGCCCAACCTTGCTCTACCAGTAGCTGCTTAGCTTCCACTAAAAACCTCTTGTTTTCAGTGCATGGAGTCTAACTGGTGAATTTATTGTTCATGCATTAAATGATGTGTCGTTTTCAGTGTGTTGCACAATGAGGATTATGGTCATCAGTCTGGCGGTTTGGACATACGTTTTACTTCATTGTCGTTCATTGACTTTTAAAAAAAAAGCTGTGTCATTTTTTAGCGTTTAATGTCAATTCCTGTATTGAAATGTATATCACGCACTAATATAAAATGTTTATTTTATTTATTGCCTAAGTTTTTCTTCAATTTCTTAATTTGATTATAACCTTTGGCATTTATAGTCAAATTGAGGCAAAGGCTGTGAAAGCTCACACGCTCTTATTTAAGCATTCTTTTCCATTTAATCCAGTGAGCAGGCACCATGCCACAGACAATCTATTGGTGTAAAAGAGAGAAGCTAAATGAACTATATTCGTGATTGGGTTGACTACCATGCATGCAGTCTGTTGCAATACATTAATGTTATAACCAATCTTTTTATAATGGGAAATTATTTTAATGAACTGCGCTGAAAAATTATTAATAGCCTCCTGTGTGGCACTTCTATTTTGATCTATTATAGATCAATTAAACTAAAATAGACCGATTTGTCTACTTAAAAGCACTGAAATAATGAAATTATATGCTCTGCGCAGCTGTTGCCAAAACTTATTTAAGTGTTTTTAAGTGGACAAATCGGTCTATTTTAGATTAATTGAACTATAATTGATAGAAGTGTTTCCAAACTGATTTTAATCTCTGAACCCAACTCCTCCTGCAATTTTAGCCAGATCTTTTTGAAAATTTACAGGTGTGGGTTCAAGGTCTGAAGTTTTGCATGGCGTTTGGCTGTAAGCCTCAGATTAATTTTTGTCACTTTTTTTCGCATTTTGATCTTAGTCATTTTTTGACTACTTCCTAAGCATATTTGACACTGGGTATCATGTGATCGCAACTCCTCCTACAATTTTAGCAAATCTTTTTGAAACTTTGCAGGTGGTTTTGTCAAGGTCTGAAGATGTGCCTGACATTTGGCTTTAATCCTTAGATTAATTCTTGTCAGGTTTTTGGCAATTTGAACTTTGTTTGCTGGAAAAAATCACAATTATTTCAGTTTGAAATGGTATTTAATGACATTTGGATCTTGATACCAAAGAGGGCGATACATCTACATTTTTTTGTATAAAAACCAATTCTAGTTTCAGGATTCCCACAAGCTCTGGAAATCATGGAAAACCTGGAAAATCGCCAAAAAAAGTTCCATGCATGGAAAAAATCATGGAATTTGGAAAAACCTGAATGATCATGGAAAAATCATGGAATTTTGTGAAACAATATGATGAAACCACCAGTAGCCAGAAAACTAGCTGTCAGACACACAAAACTTGTGTGTCTGACAGCTAGTTTCTGGCTACTGGTGGTTTTAAGTTTTAATCATTTCAAAATGCGTGCATGGTCTACAAGCATGCTTATTTAAATACATTACTGTTGCTGCATTCCGCATCTATCTCACGTGGTGAAGATGCCGCTGAAAGGGGAGGTTGGAGGCCATGCATTAAAAAGTCATGGAAAATACATTGTTGATCATGGAAAATCATGGAAAAATCATGGAATTGTGTTTTTGAATTTCTGTGGGAACCCTGTTAAGTTTGTTTTTCTGTTACAGATCCAAGTTTGTTAATAAAAGTGCAGTATGCCTCCAGGAAGGTATCAAGGCTGTGGAAGAGGGGTGTTTGCTTTGTCTAATTGGAATATTCCGTTAAAGAGGCCCCAGGCCTTATTACAAGCCTCCAAGACTGCAAGTAAGTAAAGGAAGGCTCATAGGTTTAGATAAACAAAAATTTTCAGCGTAAAATTGTAAATATTTTCTTACCCATAATTTTTAGCATATGTTTTGGCTACTCATAAGAACCGTCTCATTGAGACGGTTCTTTTGAGTACCCACAACATATGTTTTGGTTGAGAAATAAGAAAATTATTTTTCTGTTAAGCACTCTTAACTAAAGTCCTGATGCTGTAGCATTTGGCAGAAAACTTTGCTGATCTGAGAATTACTTAAATTTTCCCATAAGTAGGACACAATTCTTTATCACTTAATGTGTCAGCCTAAAATGCAGTAAAGGCCAAAATTTGATACCTGTGTAGTAGCTCAGGCTAGTGGGGCTACTGTTGCATATATATTGCCTTTGGCTTGGCCCTATTTCTGACATGCATACCTTGTTTAATAGCCGGGTATCTCCATCTCAGCCTTGAAACTTAAGTTGATGGTTGATTAAAGATGATTAGTGGTCTGCCTGGTTATTTAAGAAATGAATTCAATTTTTGGAATGTTCATGGAATCATGAATACCGAAGTATTCATGATTCCATGAACATTCCAAAAATTGAATTTATTGCTTATATTTACATTTTATTATAAATATCTAAGATATAAAAAATATTTTTAATTAGGAGTTTAACAGTATAATCGTATTAACGGTTTAGTCTGAGTGTAAAATGGAAAAGCGGAACAGCCAGCTTGAACACAAACAGCCAACGTAGCAAACAAGAGGCTTGATTTGCACCTGTGATTGGGTGTGGCTTGCTGTCAATCACAACACCATTGTCACTTCTGGCGAATGAGTTTGATGTTTGAAGTGTATTGCACAGGCAAGTGAGCTTTGCAGCTGTCAATCAAATTTGTGTAATTCATGAGGCTAATGAACGGTTGCAAAATTCTAAAGATTAATTAAAGGCTTGCTTTGAAAATGTAACTATATATAATTATTGAAAGAATTTTGAATAATATTGCCAGAGTAATGGCCCTTTGTTAACAAAGTACCACAGTAATGGACAATCATATGATTGGGGGCACAATGTTTTGCACTGATAAGTTTGAGCAGTGATTTTATTTGGGATTTTGGGAAGCTACCTTTTCCTACACATTTGGGAAAATATTATATTAAAATTGGGAAAAAAAGAGTTAAAATACATGAAATTGGGAAAATAAAGGCCATTTTTTGATTGGGAATGACTCCCATATACGGCCTCGAAATTGGCCAAATAAAATCACTGTTGAGTTACAGCTGTATATATTATATATGGGCTAGCACAAGAGTTTAGTTCTTATCACATCCTCGAAAAACAAAGGCTCATACGAGCCTGCAGTATCTGCAGTCTCTTCTCACATATACAAAGTATGAAACTGAAGGATGGCTCAGACCAAAAATTAGACCTAGCTAGCTAGCCCTGTTGGATATGTCTGCATGGGCTCTCGAGTTTAGATAAACAGAATTTTTCAGCATAAAATTGTAAATATCAGGTACTTTTATGTTTCTGTCAGCGTTCATTTTGTCAAAATGATGTCTTTAATTTGTTTTGCATAGTTGGCCAATTTATCCAAACAAATGTTTTAATCGAAAATTTTTAATGTCACCATATAGCCCTCAGTACATTGCACAGAAGACATAAGTATCGTGACATGATCGAACAAAATGTGTCTGTAATTGCTGTTTTAAAAAAAAAGTCGGTTGACGTCAATAAAGAAACCCAGCAATGCAGCGACTGGTAGCGTTGATAATCCATAACTTCCAAACCGTTTTAGTGTTTTCCTTTAGTTTAGACATCTGGCGATGAGATCAAATTGTTTGTTTTCAAATCGAATGAGGCATCACATTTTTAGACTCCACTTGTTCAAATAACCTGACGTCATTATAGTCAGAATGGAAATTGTGATCAAAATCATTTTAAGGCAAATCATTACTCAATGGGCAGGAACACAAGATATAATTAAGAAATTAGCCTCATGCAATCCATGTGGAAGAAAAAGTGGATTAAAAACGGTTGCATTTCTTTCGCGTTTAAGTATATATAAGTGAATTATGTTATAAATAGACTGGCTTCAGTCTGAAACATTGTTGCAGTTTGGAGAAAAAAAATCAATTTAAACTTACAATCATAATGAAATTTCTTCGTTTATCAACAAATTCTAGCCTCTTCTAGTTTGATCTTTAATGAAAACAGAGCCATCAGAATTAGACTAGCGACAAGTACTGTATATGAAATGACACATTGATAGAAAAAATGTTTTGGGGACTGAAGCCAGTCTATGATATGAAGGAACAATTCTACAAAGGAATGATAGGAAAATGACCATTTAAGGTCATTTTCCTATAATTCTTTTGTAAAATTCCATGGTAAAAAGATTTGGGAGCCACAACACTACCATGTTTTATCCAAATTTATCATATGACGTTACTGTTATTCAGTGGATAACATTATGCCAGAAATAATATTATGACCACACGTTACATAACACTTTTGGCGAGAACATGTAACATCATGACAACGTCCCTTACAACTTACAACAATGCAAATTTTCGTTGAAATAAACAAACTTTGAAGGCGATTAAATGAAATTTAAAAGGTCATATGATAAACAGAATCTTACACGAGTGATCATTTCATATTTATTAATTAAATTTATTAAACTGGCCAAAGCCTTGTTTAATAAATTTCATATGAAATGGTCACTCATGTAAGGTCCTCTATCTGTGTGTGACGAGTTATAAAGGGACTGCTCTGTAAACAAGTATTATCTCATAGTCCCACAGGCCCCCAGATAAGAGTGTGCAACTGAAAATTGTTTTTCTTATTTCTCAACCAAACCATATGTTGTGGGTATTCAAAAGAACCATCACAACGAGATGGTTCTGTTGAGCACCCAAAACACATGTTTAAATTGATGGATAAGGAAAAAGTCGCAATTTTACACTGAAAAAATTTGTTTAACTGGACCTATGGTCCCATTTGACTTACAGGTGTAAATGACTGGAAAGTTGGACAGAAACTGATGATGACATACAGCCATAAACCTCAGCCTAACAGTCCACTGGAGAAGGAGTTGGCTGTGAAGCAGCTGGCTGTATATAAGTATTATCTCATAGTCCCATTTACCTTACAGGTGGGAATGACTGGAAGGTTGGACAGAAACTGATGATGAAATACAGCCACAAACCTCATCCTAACAGTCCACTGGAGAGGGAGTTGGCTGTGAAGCAGCTGGCTGTATATAAGTATTATCTCATAGTCCCATTTACCTTACAGGTGGGAATGACTGGAAGGTTGGACAGAAACTGATGATGAAATACAGCCACAAACCTCAGCCTAACAGTCCACTGGAGAAGGGAGTTGGCTGTGAAGCAGCTGGCTGTATATAAGTATTATCTCATAGTCCCATTTACCTTACAGGTGGGAATGACTGGAAGGTTGGACAGAAACTGATGATGAAATACAGCCATAAACCTCAGCCTAACAGTCCACTGGAGAAGGAGTTGGCTGTGAAGCAGCTGACTGTATATAAGTATTATCTCATAGTCTCATTTACCTTACAGGTGGGAATGACTGGAAGGTTGGACAGAAACTAATGATGAAATACAGCCATAAACCTCAGCCGAACAGTCCACTTGAGAAGGAGTTGGCTGTGAAGCAGCTGGCTGTATATAAGTATTATCTCATAGTCCCATTTACCTTACAGGTGGGAATGACTGGAAGGTTGGACAGAAACTGATGATGAAATACAGCCACAAACCTCAGCCTAACAGTCCACTGGAGAAGGAGTTGGCTGTGAAGCAGTTGGAGAATGTCACGTTTGTTTCACGCTTTGACGAGAACTGGATTGTTGTGAGGTCAGAGGCGGGAGAGGAGGGGTGTGTCCCTGATATATATGTTATGGTTTGTAATTTCAATAGTTTTTTTATTGCTTATGGACCATTGTACATCAGGATATGAATTAAAATGTTTTGCTTGCTTATATTCAGTTTCGTTCTTGCTGCTTTTTTGTTTGCATCACGCAAAACGCACAGACCAACTGTCAGTGTGTCGGCAGTCAATTTATTGCGTCAAAAAGCAAGAAACACGCTCTCATGGAAACACTGTGTATTTGCACAAATGTACCAGTTTAGCTTGAATTTGAGTTCATTACAACAGAAATTCATTTTAAGGTCAAATTATTTCATGGGTGATAGTTTTCAGGATAATATTCCTGAATTCAGGATTTTGAGGCCGACTTCCCAAAATCCTGAATTAGGCAGATTATAATAGATTCTCTGATTTATTTTCAGAATATCTAAAGACAATTGACCATTTAAACTTGGAATTGTTAATGTTTTGTAGGTACACTACAAGTTTTAAGATTTTAATTTTTAAGTTCAGGATTTTAGAAACTTTGAACTTTCACCCATGTTATTTGGGGACAAACACTGTCGTCGTAAAAGAGGGTTAACTTTATCAGCAATTGACAGGAGCTATACCTTGAGTATGCAACAGTGCATTCCAAAAGTTTTATATGGATTGTTGTGAAACTTTTCAGATGCTCATAGAACCAGTTAAGCCAAAAAAATTAGCGTAAAATTGCAATTATTTACTTATCCATCAGTTTAAACATGTGTTGTGAGTGCTCAAAAGAACCGTCTCATTGAGGCGGTTCTTTTGAGTACCCACTACATGTTTTGGTTAAGAAATAAGAAAAATAATTTTCAGCTACGCACTCTTATCTGGGGGCCTGAATGCTTTTATCTCTTGGTCTAAAAATGTGCGTTTGGTTGCGAAAAAGCGATTAAATGCTTTGCATTCCTCTCATTTATCTCTTTTCCTCAACTTGTTTAATCAAAGCACTGAGAGTACTGATGGAAACGATGTCTTGTGATTTAAGTTCTTGTAGGCTAAGCAGAGTGCAATTTTTGAAGATGATATTTTAGGAACATTTGAAGGATCATTGACACTTGTTATGGGTAAATGCCTATGGTTTTCAGAAAAAAATGAAAGTTTGTCAATCGTCCCTTTCTTCACCTTGAAGCTACCCTGACCTGAGAACTTTATGACAGTGAAATCCATTTTCCATTTTAAATGCTTCAAAGATGTAAAATTTTGGGTAGAACAATCAGTTTTACATTAAAATATATAGAAATCAGAAAACATTTTTTAAAAATCACACCCCCCCCCCCCCATATTTTACACATTGTATGGAAGTGGCTTGCTGGCACAAGTGGGGGAAAGGTGTTCAGCAGCCCAAAAACCCAGGGCTTAAGCCCATTAAATGCCTTTTCTATCGAATAAGAAATGAATGACAGTAATGAAGTTCTCTAGAACCAACCGCCTAAATTGCTTTGTATTCTGTGCTAGTTTTAATATAAAGTACATAAAGATTTAAAGTAGAATTAGCAAGGTTTATGCATTTATTCATAAGTAAAAAAATCAGTGTTGTTTAAAGACACAGCCTGTACTTATCTATTTGCATTCTAGGGAATTGTTCATGTTTTAATTTTCGTTTGCTGACTTTCTTCAAAATTAAGTTTTTACAAATAAACCACTCAGGATCACCATCGGAGTGTCAAACAGTTTGGATCCAGATCAAGACTGACATTCTGTTGGTCTTCATCTGGGTTTGAACTGTTTGCAAAAGGCTATTGGCAGACGACAAAATTCTCCACTGGCATGCAAAGCATTATAACTGGTAAATACTTTAGTGTTCAATATATTATCTAATGTAGGATATACACGTATATGAAAACCATAAATATTCGGACACTATAAATATATTTCGACACGCAATGTCCTTTAAACAAAGCAAACGTAATATTCAAAGGATCTAGTTAGAATCAGTTTTACTTTCCAATGCTAAATGGGACACTTTCATTCCTTCAAAAGTATTTCTTTTGTTGAGCTTTCAGTTTTGTATTATTTACGGTACATGTAGTAAAAAATGTACAGGCACGGTAAATGTTCTAAAATTTCGAACACTCTAAAATTACAAACACCTAAAATTATCGCCGAAAATAATTTTTAAAACATCCTAAAAAATCGGACACTGCCTTTTTCGGAAAATGGAATTTCTAAAATTACGAACACACATTATTTTCGGCGGAAAACCGATGTCCGTTTATCTGTTTGTGTCCCATCTGTGTTCGGTATACTTCTACCGTACAGCACGTAAGCGGTAGCGACATTTGGAATGTTCCATTCTACTTAGATGGGTAATCTGGCATGTGACGTTCTATTTCGCATGGTCATACATATTTATATACATTATTCAAGGTCACCAGCATTGATGAACTTGATGCACAGACAAGTTCCTGCAACGATTCGGAAACTGCTTTGACTAACCCTATTGAGTATATGTATCCACCCAAATGGCTGAGATCATTAATTACTGACCAAGCATTGACCTTCAGGTCGCGATTTAGCTAATTGTACGTGAATTATGCACGTTGACACACGCTGAGCAATTATCAATTCTTTATTCACTCTAGGTCAACATAGTCAACAACAAGAGGTATAATACAAATAATTGCATGCATGAAAATACATCATGGCGGTCATATTGTTCAGTAATTATATTCTATATATATAATGTCTAACCATAACTCCCTGTTATCTGGTGGAGCACAACAGATTCTCTTTACTTTACATAGCTAATTTTCATAACCATACATATATATGATTCAAGGCTGATCCAGCGCACACCGCTCTGGACCTTCTATGACTAGACCTTGGATGTGATGTCAGGCCAGGAATGGTTCAGCGCCGTGGCGCCAAACCAAACCCAGCCCGACCTACATCAGTATTTGAATTAAACAAGTTTGTCAGCGTTATAAATATTATATGTATTATGTTAGGGTAGAGGCAGTTGGTTTCTCTGTAAGGAGCCACCCGCCACTACCCCCAGCCATGAACACAATGAAATCCCGTTTTAGTCATGCAACTTATGAAGAGGCTCCTACTTCGCAATGGCATCAATGTGGAGCTTTTGCGCCACATTGGCATCACGGAAAAGTAGTGCGTTTAGCAGCATGGTAATTCAGTTTTGATTTCAAATGTATGCAATTTGAGAAATGTTTTGTTTGTTACCACAATACAATACAATGCAATACAAATCTCTTTTTTAACATCCAGGTCAAACAAACCTGGCATATGAGGAACACAATACAATATTGAAAGGCGGTACTTTACTATTAGACAGATAAAAGAGAGAGGGTGGGGAGAGGAGGTCAAATTTAAGCATAATGATATAAATATATTAAACCGAGTTTTCTATGTATTCACGCAAGACTGAGACACATAGGTTGCTCGGGCGACTTATCGGACAACCCATGTTTCGCACTCTTTTGTGATTTTGTTTGTACAGCAGCAAGCTAGAGTATTTTGGGGGAGCAGAAGGATCCAAAAAGGGGATTCAACATGTTGAAGCAACATCGTCATTATTATTTGTTTTGGAGGTCGTAAGGGAGATAAACTCGATGACTTTATTGATAAAAACTTCAAGATCGGTATGGCATAATTATTTCCCTTTGTACATTACGCTGCACGTGCGTACATACGAGTGTTGAGTTCAAAGATTCTCGCCTGAAAAATTGGGATCACTGGATATCCTTTCAAATTCAGGTAAACAGCAATCACAGTTTTCGCAGGATGGCTTTAGCTTTTGTGTATTACATTGTATTTGGCAAGCAGTGAGGATCCAGATGAAATGTCGCATCCGATGCGGCATTTCATCAGGGTCAACTCTGTCTGCCAAAACAACATGCGGTCAACTTTTATTTTACCTGTAGTTGTTGATGTTTTAGCAGTCATAATCAGCAGTAAGCAGGGAATCCGGACGCTGACTGCAGTCAGTAGTGTATCAATAGTGTGCTGTACATGTGACACGTGCTCGTTTTTTTTTTTCTAAAATACCAGCCCCGAAGAGAGGGAGTTACGGAAAATGAGACGATCACTTAGGCGAGAGAGAATAAAATAAGTTGATGTATAGTGATTGCCGTGGACGTTTGCAACACAAGGAGTCATTCAGTTTCGTGCAAAATGCAGAGAAAATCGTGCAAGTCGCATGTTTTTTTTCTCACCGAGACATCCAGTGCGGAAAATAAAGCAATCGTACATTTAATAATTTTACCTACATGCCTGCCAGATCTCACACGTGGTCATCATCTCATTTTTATTCACAGTACATTACCGTTAACTTAAGGCTTAAATATGTGTGAGACTGACATCCCTACCTTCCCCTCCCTTTTAAGCATTTTAAAGGATTTCCCAGTTCGGCAATATGTCCAAGCCGCGTGCGACACGGAGGGCATGCATGTGCTCTTTTCTTGAACACAGCTCGGACCCGAGCATGAAATCAACTTGCGCGGAGCCCCATATGAGCTGGTAAAGACCCTGCTGGTACTTATGACAGATGTGATCAGCGAAGGCTCAGGAGAACATGTGTGTTTGCACAATCTCGTCAGGGTCTCACTCACTAACAAAGTTTAAAGTGGATGAAGACTCTAGCCCAATAAAAATTCTAGACATCTACGTACGTTGTCTTTAAAATACTTGTAGGCGGTTTTCTAAGTACATGTAATAATGGCTATTCCTATTAATCAAAAACATCAAATTCCTCAAAATGGAACATTTTAACAAACTGTTGAGCCGATCGCGGCGTGTCTGTTTGTCCTCATGATTATGCGCATGGATGGTCCTACGAGTGCATTACCGGTATAATGTACGCACAGACGCACATTTATGTACCAAGAAGTAAATTGATTGTAGCACGATTCTGCATCTTGATGAATTTAACATTTACATATTTAATTTCATGAAATAAGCCAGTTCATGAGATTATGTTGTGTGTCATGGTGAGTAGTGAATGCACTTTTGCGCAGACTCGTCTGAGTCTTTGTCCCGTGTTGTAATAAAATTATATCCATCGACAGTTTTTTTCAATCAAGCAGGTTCACAAACTTTGATAGCAGGTCGTAAAAGTAGAGAGAGAGAGAGAGAGAGAGAGAGAAAGAGAGAGAGAGAGAGAGAGAAAGGGATGCACACAAATATTTAGTTTTGGCTTGGTTTCTTAGAATCTCGAAACACAATGTTTGGGTCGACCAATCAATCTTGTTACATTGCTTCCAATGAGGACCCATGCGCGGATCCAGAAAGTTTTGTCAGAGGGGGTCCAACTCTGCAACTCTGACAACGCTTTTCTCCTTTTTTTAGGGGAGAGAGGATCCAAATATCACTAAAAGCGGGGCCATCATCGGCCCGCTAGGGAAACTCCATTTAAATGGCGCTGAGCTGGCGTGCCGATGATGGTGCAACATTGAATGCTGGCTTGGTAGCTTTGAGAATTTCAGGGGATCCGGTCCAGTATTGCTCAGAAATTCTATATTTTTGTGATTTTTCATGGGGGAGGTCTTGACCCCCCCCCCCCCCCCCCCCCTCTGGATCCGCGCATGCGACCGGCCAATGTAGCTTTGAGAATTTCAGGGGATCCGGTCCAGTATTGCAAAAAAATTCTATACTTTTGTGATTTTTCAGGGGGGGGGGGGGGGGTGTCCTTGACCCCCCTCTGGATCCGTGCATGGCATGGGCCAATGTATACACTAATTTACAGAAAAAACATCTTATGGTGTGCATCGACTTTTGTACTTTCTATCAAATGCACAAATTTTTAAATTGACGAAACATTCTTTCCTGAATTCCATTCGGGTCTGATCTAGATCCAAACCGTTTTTGCAAATGTAAATTGAGAGAGAGAGAGAGAGAGAGAGAGAGAGAGAGTGAGAGAGAGAGAGAGACTGGTGCATGCACATCCTTTCGGGAAAAATCAAAGTGCATCAGCGGATCGACAAGTAGAGAGAGAGAGAGAGAGAGAGAGAGAGAGAGTTCACATTGAAGTTAACAAACTTCTTTTTTAGAAATTCTTTCATCATAAATGATTAAAGAAGGTGTTAGAATCCGTTAATCGCACAAAAATTGATATGATTAAGGCATCTTTAATGAGCTTGTTTGGTTCTATTATTGATCAAAGACAGGATTATATAGGTTTCTTAATTATTCATTTAATGATGGTCCCTTGATTATATTATGATGTAAGCGGACTGTGAACAAGTTTAACTGACCAGTTAATTGTCTAGCTGTTACAACGCTTGAAAAAGCGCCTATTGAGTGTGTGTGTTATTATTATAATTAATATATTCCATTGCATGCCCAAAACACCCACTCAGAATCATCCTTGCCATGATTTCTAGTAAAAATGCACCCAAGACAAATGTTCTAGTAATCCACTGTTAAAAAAATTATGGTAAACTGCCACTAACGCAAGTGGCACGGCACGGCACGTGCTTTCATACCCCTGGCACCTGCAAATCACCATTAAAATCATTATTTCTGGAAAACTAATGCATTTTTATTGGCAATTGTTAATAATACTATTTGCAGATGATAGAGCAAAAAAAATATGCAATTACAGCTGTTAGTGTTTCAGGAAAGGAAAAATATATTTCTGGCGCGGCAATTTTGGCGCGGCAGCGCGGAGCGGTCATGGCTTTCATACCGGACCTTGTTGATATCCTTTTCTCCAATATGGCTGAATGCGTCGCGCGGTTGTGATGATATTATTGCGCGAAACGAAAAGAAAGTTAAGGTGTGATTTTTATTATTATTCGTTTCTGTCTATCGACAGTGTCTTTTCGTGAAATTGACTAAATATCAAACGCCACTGCTAGCATTCTGTCCATAAAAACTTTATTATTAACTAATACCTAACGCACTATATTTTAAGAACTATATTAGTGGTGGTCAGGTTCATCAAGTGTGGGAAAACACGAGCAATCCACAAGAAAACGTGTCTTCTTCAGGTTTACGACAAAAGGGCAGGGCTGCGTTTATTGTCCGTCTAGTAATGTTTAAAAGCTAAGAAAACTATAATGACAAAAAACGATTGCAAGATATTATGCTTTTAACAGCAATATCTGGTTGGCACCATAGATATTATAAACGGTTGATCCTCGTACAAGATCAGGTTTTCTCATGCTAAGGCATTGTTTTTCTGACGCTCGTTTGAGGCATCCAATGGGGTGTACTGATTTGCAAATTTGTCCGAAATTTTTTCCAATTAGCGTCTTCATAAAACTTATTTTACCAGTTAGCACATTCAGCATTACAAAATGATTTTTTGTCACTGATTTTTGTCCTTAAATTAAACTGATTAGCGTAATTTTAACAAACAAAATACTGATTTTATGGTACCCCATTGAGACCCTCTCTGATTGATGTACAAATAAACTTATAATTCTGTTTCAATCATATTTAAGCTTTCAATTTTCAAGTTTTCAAGCATAACAACGTTTTTCTGACCATTGGGTTTACATTTCAGAGCTGAAAACCGCAACAAACTAATAAATAGCAATATTGTTTTTGTCTAGCAGCAGGACAAGGATTGTTTGCATTAAGGCCATTTGGTTCCCGGTGACTTATACAGGCTGTAACGGTCTAGAGATGCGGACTGGGTAGTAATGTTGAACAGGGGTTCAATGGTATGGGGATTTTGTGTGTATTTTGTGTATATGATACCATTGGAAACAGATGTTTTGAGAAAACATCGTTTCCAATAAATTCATGAATACATGAGCACTCCTGTAAGAACCCTAGCTATGTATTCGAAATGATAAAAACACTGGTCAGGTGTATTAAATATATACTAGCCAAAAGTTCTAACTGGCCAAATGCATTTTATTAATTTTCTTCAAAACTTAAAATGACTTGACTACTCTTTTTGCATCTCGAAATTGACATACGTGTCATGTACCCTTGTCATTGAAGATATTGACAAAATATTCAACAGTACATGCAGGATGCTAACTTAAATAGTGGTACTACCTACCATTTTCAAAATTCGCATTTGTGCACAATTTGTTAGTCATGACTTTTTTTAAATATCCCCCTTTCGCACGCAAAACGTTTTCATTTTAAAAGCCAAACACATATTGAACACTAAAGTGCTAAAAGTAACACTCCATCTGCATGAGACTCGTTGCTATTGGCAAAAGTATCACAGGAGTTTTCTACATAAAAATTAGGTTAAGTTAGTGATTTTAATTCTTCTTTAATCTTGTCACTGATGAAAATTAGCACTTTAAAGATTGTACAGCTTTTAAGGTTTTCTCAAGGAAATACACAATATATATTCTAGTAATAATTTCAAACCTGTTATTTCTATTTCCTCAATAAAAATAAATTTAGTAAGATTTGAAAGATACTAGCTCAGAGCAAATTGCATGATTGACTGATCTGTTAAAACATGAATTGGCTCTGAGAAAGAAGACAGAATAAGTTTGACCTTCGGATAGTGCACATCTAAAAATTATATCATTGGTGACTGTGAAGAAATGTAATATGTAAAGTTTAAAGTACTTGCCAGTGTGCAGGGGGTTGTGCCCCCTGGCTATGATGTAAATAAACAAAATGTACAGAAATGGAACTTGTGTTTATGTGTAGCTAGTTTAGTATAGCCAAACAATAGAAGAAACTTATACCTACTAAATTACCACAAAATTCCTGATCATAAAAGTGTCAAAAATTACCCCACCATCCAATGCAAATTCTTGTGAATTTTGAAATTGAGGGTAAGTGTATTCAGCAAGGCCTCCCAGATACAATTTAAGGAGTTTTGCTTAGCTGTTTTCTGTTATCAATTACTGATAGGCTGGCCTATTCGGGAATGCGAATGAAATTGATATAGTGTTTATAGCTTGTCCGAAAATTGGTAAAAACACACGTGGCCAGTTAGAACTTTTGACTAGTATATATGCAAAGTGTTTCAGACTTCTGCAACAGGTAATGTTATTTGATCAGGGATTTTTTTGCAATTTTAGGAAGGGGCCCTAGGGCCTTTCAGATTGGGAAAATTAGTAAACCCCTTAATTGGGAATAGTGCACAATTGTATCATTTTTGGTCAATAAAAAATCATATAAGCTATTACATATGCTTTTGCCATCAAAAAATTGAAGGAGAAATAAACTGCAATTCTAGTAGATTGCTTGTGTGTGTGGTGACTGAATGAAAATCCCAATCTTCAAAAAAAAAAAATTTTTTTTTTGAAGATTGGGATTTTTTTGGTCAAAATTGGAAAAAAGTCACCTTAATTTCATTGGGATTGGGGCCAAATTACGGCCCCTGAGAATGCCCAAAAAATCCCTGTTGATGATTTTCACGCTAATAAGCTAATAATATGGTTGCAGTGCAAATTTAGTGTCACATAATAGATAGGATCAGACTATTTGTGCTGAATTATTATTTAATTCCTTAGATTAGTTGGAAAAATTATAAGAGGCCTCAGTATTGTGTCACCTCTTTCAGGCTCAGGTCAAATGAAAAATATCTGTGTTTAGGGTAACCCTACCCTACCACAATTTACTGGTGAAACCTAGGATTTTTTTTTAGGTTTTCTGGAAAATATATAATTTTATGCATTTTGAAAGGCAATATGCCTTTCAAAATGCATTAAATTCTATCTCCCCCCCCCCCCTCACAACAAAAGGTATGTGCCTACCCTACCTAAAATTTTCAGACCTGTTACCCGAAACTCACTTATTTTTTTTTTTATTTGGCCTCAAGCCTGTTTAATAAGAATGAGCACTTCCTTGTAAATCCTCTATTTTCATAGTCTCCCATATTTCCACAGGCATCCCAGGATGAGACAGTAAAAAACTTGCCATGGTTAGATAGTACAGCCAAAGATCAACATGTTCAACAGGAAGCAGGTTAGTTAGTTAATCTTTACTCTAAAGGCTCTGATCAGACTGATTGTATGCACAGCCTCCTCTGAACCTTTGCTGGTCGCACATATCACATTAATGGAAATCTCATGTTGCTCAAATATCTTTAAAAAGATAAGTGGCTGAGATTAAATGGATGGGTGTTTGGTGCAAAACACAATAAAGTTTTGAGAAGCTTGATATTATCTGAACGTAAATATTATGGTCATTTTAACCACCATAGCAGCATAATCCCTGCAGCATTGGGATTAGAAAATTTATTGCAAAAGTAGTGCATGCAATGCAATCGCAGTCGTTGAAACCATGCAGACGCCGACATGATCTGTCCCTCATTGAGAGAACTATAGAAAATGAAAAAACCCATAGGTCAAGAGTTTATAGAATAAAATTGTGAATATTTTCTTATTCATTAGTTTTAACATAAGTTTTGGATACAAAGTAAAAAAAGTTAATTATTAAAATTGTGATTATTCTCTTATCTATTAGTTTTAACATGTTTTGGATACGAAATAAAAAAAGTTAATTTTTAAAATTGTGAATATTTTCTTATCCATTAGTTTTAACAGAAGTTTTGGGTGCTCAAAAGAACCATCTCATTGTCACAAAAGGTTTTCTTTTCAGCTTCATCAGCTTAATTTTTAACCCTTAATCCATTGCATGATGGGTAATTTTTCATGGTTTGGTTATGGTCTTCTGACTTTTTTTTCAAAATGAACTTTTTCAAAAAGTTCTTTCAGCAACACTTTTAGAGTGTCAAAGAGTTTAGATCCAGATCAGGACTGACCTTCTGTCAGTCCTGATCCTGGTCCACACTGTTTGCAAAGGTAAGCAGCAGATGACAAACATGAAACTTT
The DNA here is from genome assembly GCA_964019695.1 of Loripinus fragilis. Classification (NCBI taxonomy): domain Eukaryota; kingdom Metazoa; phylum Mollusca; class Bivalvia; order Lucinida; family Lucinidae; genus Loripinus; species Loripinus fragilis. The sequence continues at coordinate 58,025,495 of OZ026529.1, read as the reverse complement.
AATTTTTTTTATATAACTATTCATAGTGAGTGGAGCTTAGCACTAATATTCATGAAGGAAAAGGTTAACTAATAAAGAAAATCTGTCTCCCGGGTTTGCGACTTGGTAAGGCTCAAACTAGCCTGCTCAGCTACATAGACAAGCTCGAATATTGAAATTTAGCACATATCAATTTAAGCTATGGATCTATTCAGAGAATGAATAATAAAGGTGCTGATCAGACTGTGTGGATGTGCAGGCAAATCTGCGCCTATGTTGTTCGCATGCAAAAAAGAGGATTTCTCTCAACTAGGCCCATTTGATATACAGTAAAACCTGTGTAAAATAGCCACTCCAAAATAGACAAAACACAGATCTTAATGACAAATGGTAGCTTAATGAAGGTCGAAAGTATTGCACAATGCTCCCCTTGGAGCATTCTGCAATACTTTTGACCTGCATTAAGCGATAATTAGTCTTGAAAAACATTTTTTGGTCTTTCGGGAGTGGCCGCTTTACACAGGTTTTACTGTATCTCTTACTACATAGGGATTTTAAGTTGGAGCCCTTGATCATCAAGTTCATGGCCTAATAAAAGGCATGTAATCATAGCCTAATTTGTGGGATGATACCAGGTGTTAAGCTGGGCTATGTAGTGCAATCTGTAGTGATTGCGATTGCTGATCCAGGGGATGTGAGTTTGATCCCGGCTCGCCCCCATACTGTTGCGGAGTTTGATCAAGAAATATTTTCTATGGTTATTCTCCTCCTGCTGATTCAAGAAGGGCTGTTGTCAGTTACAAGTGAAAGTATGTGCACTGAGTTTCAGAGAACTGGTTAACAGCTTAGTCTAAGCTTGTCCAGGAAAATAAAGTGTGGTTAGGTTAATTGGCAGTCTCAACATGACCATAGCAGTTGACTGGGATTTTAAACCACAAACCAAACAAAACCAGGTTTTAATTATGTCAGTGCAACACTTAAAAATAATTAGGGTAAAGTTATGTAACTGAAGACAGCAGGTAAATTCGGACATACATTTGCAAACAGTGGAAATCCAGATGAGACGGCTCATAGGAGCCGTCTCATCAGGATTTTCAGTGTTTGCTTTGGTAATTTATTTTTTTATTCCAATAATTAGAATATGAAAGAAACAAGGTTGGTGCCCGAATTTACCTGATGTCAAAAGTTACCTGACTTTACCCTATTCTTTTGCCATTGCAGTTCAGTGGAAGCCATACAAGTCAGCCTATGCCCCTAAAGAACGGGAGACAACTGCGACGGAAGATGAGGAAAACTACTACTGCAAAGTGTGCGAGAAAAAATTTAACGGCCCAATACCTTATAATGTACACTTGAATAGCAAAGCTCATAAGGAAGAACTGGAGCTATTGAACGATGACAGTTAAAACTTTCATGGGCTGGAATCTCAATATGTGCATTTGAATATCAAGCATTCGATGGAGTCGCTCATGACACATTGCCTTATAATGTACATTTGTATAGCAAAGCTCACAAAAAACTGGAGTTATTGAAAGATCACCGTTAAAACCATCATAGGCTAGAATCTCAAAAAGCAGGATTTGAATATCATGCAAGCCATGGAGTTGGTCGTTAAAGCCAGATTATATTGCACAGTGCCTTATAATGTATATTTGAATAGCAAAGTTCACACAGAAGAACTGGAGTTATTGAATGATAACAGTTAAAACCTTCATGGGCGAGAATCTCAATATTATGTGCATTTAACTTTCTTGCTTGCAGCGACTTTTATCGCCTTTGCAAACTGTTTGAACCCAGATCAGGACCGACAGAACGTTGGTCCTGATCTGGATCCAAGCTGTTTGACACTCTGAAACTGTTTTAGAGAAAAGTTTTTTAAAAGTTAATTTTGAAAAAACTCAGCTGATGACAAGAAAAGCATGAAAAATTACCCTGTATGCAAAGAGTTCAACACCAGGCAAGCGATGGAGTTGTTTAAGATGACAGGTAAAACTTTTATGGGCGAGAATCTCAATATTAATATTTTCTCTTTCCTTGCTTGCAGCGACATGTCGTCTGCTGATAACCTTTGCAAACAGTTTGGACCCAGATCAGGACCGACAGAATGTCGGTCCTGATCTGGATCCAAACTGTTTGACACTTGGATAGTGTTACTGAAATATTTTTTTGAAAACGAAGTCAGCAGTCGACAAGGAAATCATGAAAAATAACCCAACATGCAAGAGTTTAATAACAAGCAAGCATTGGAGTTTAAAAAAAAAAAAAAAAAAAAAATTATGTCGCACAGTGCCTTCTATTGTACATTTGAATTGAAAACAACATAAAAGACTGGAATTCTGAAATGAAAACTTGAAAAATTAGGACTAGAATCTCAATTTGTACATTTAAGTCTTTCCTGATTGCAGCAACTTTTGTCGTCTGTTGATAGTTTGATAGGTCCTGATCTGGATTCAAACCGTTTGACACTCTGATAGTGTTCCTGAAAGACATTTTTGTAAAAGTAAAACTTGAAGAAGTCTGCGTATGACAAGAAAAGCATGAAAAATTACCCAGCATGAAAAAGAGCTAAATGCTGAGCAAGCAGTGGAGTTGCTTACAAATTGCCAGATTATATTGCATAGTGCCTTATAACGTACATTCGAATGGAAAAGAGCATACATGTACATTACTGGAGTTATGAAATGAAGACTGATCAGACTGCTTCTTCAGAAGCAGTCTGATCGGGGTCTGTGCTGTTTGTCTGGGTCCTTTTGGCAGGCAACGAACGTTCAAAATTTTAGAAAATTTAGCGTACATTCTGTACGGGATGAACAAAAAGGATCTTACAAGAGTGTTCATGTATTATAGAATTTATTAAATGAATTTGGGAAAAGAGATAAAATGCAAGGCTTGCCAAGCAATAATCGCTTTCACAGCAAGTTAATAAATTCAATAATACAGGAGCGCATACTTACCTCGTATGAAAACACTTAGTACTTGTTAACTGCCCAAGAACAGTGTCTTTGGTGTGATATGAGTGATGACACACAGGGTATGCGGCAATCAAAAATGTTAATACTATAGACAAATATAGATAAAAAGAGCTGGAAACAGAGTTTTCGATTGCCATTTGTCACCCACCTGAGGACAAATGGCAATAGAAAACACTGTTTCTAGCAATTTTGATCTATGTTAGTCGATTGTTAAGAGTGTTTTTGATTGCTGCCTACCCAGTGTGGATGTGTGGGCTTTAATGCAAGAAAACCTGTCTTTGGAATTTTGACCAAGTAAGGCCAAAACCAGCCTGTTTACCTCATGCCCCTATCCAGAGGGTGGGGGTGGGGGCAAGGGGGCCCGGACACTCCTGGAAAATCACAAAAATATATGGTTTCTTCACAATACTGATCCCCATCCCCTAAAAATCACAAAGCTACCAAATCAGCATTCAATGTTGGGCTATCATCGGCGCACCAGCAAAACGCCATTTAAATGGCGTTTCTCATGCAGGCTGATGATGGTCTGCTAATATGGGTATTTGGATCCTTCCTCCCTCATCAAACTTAAAAAAAAAAAACCTTATAAAAGTTGGACCCCCCTCTGACAAAAGTTTCTGGATCCGTGCATACAATAGCTAGACTAAAAAAAGCAAATTGGACTACAGTATAACCTGTGTAAAACTGTCACTTGCAAAAAGACCGAAAATTGGTTCTCAAGACCAATTATTGCTTAATGCAGGTCAAAAGTATTGCAGAATGCTCCAAAAGGAGCATTCTGCAATACTTTCGACCTTCATTAAAGGTACCATTTGTCATTAAGATCTTTGTTTTGTCTATTTTTGAGTGGCCGTTTTGCACAGGTTTTACTGTGCTATACTTTTCAGATAGCCAATAACAAAGGCGCTGATCAGACTGGGTAGATTGACAGGCTGGTCTTCAGTATGTAGGCTGGACTACAGTATAACCTGTGTAAAACTGTCACTTGCAAAAAGACCGAAAATTGGTTCTCAAGACCAATTATTGCTTAATGCAGGTCAAAAGTATTGCAGAATGCTCCAAGAGGAGCATTCTGCAATACTTTTGACCTTTATTAAAGGTACCATTTGTCATTAAGATCTTTGTTTTGTCTATTTTTGAGTGGCGGTTTTGCACAGGTTTTACTGTGCTATACTTTTCAGATAGCCAATAACAAAGGCGCTGATCAGACTGGGTAGATTGACAGGCTGGTCTTCAGTATGTAGGCTGGACTACAGTATAACCTGTGTAAAACTGTCACTTGCAAAAAGACCGAAAATTGGTTCTCAAGACCAATTATTGCTTAATGCAGGTCAAAAGTATTGCAGAATGCTCCTCTTGCAATACTTTTGACCTTTATTAAAGGTACCATTTGTCATTAAGATCTTTGTTTTGTCTATTTTTGAGTGGCCGTTTTGCACAGGTTTTACTGTGCTATACTTTTCAGATAGCCAATAACAAAGGCGCTGATCAGACTGGGTAGATTGACAGGCTGGTCTTCAGTATGTAGGCTGGACTACAGTATAACCTGTGTAAAACTGTCACTTGCAAAAAGACCGAAAATTGGTTCTCAAGACCAATTATTGCTTAATGCAGGTCAAAGGTATTGCAGAATGCTCCAAGAGGAGCATTCTGCAATACTTTTGACCTTCATTAAAGGTACCATTTGTCATTACAATCTTTGTTTTGTCTATTTTTGAGTGGCCGTTTTAAATAGGTTTTACTGTACTATACTTTTTAGATAGCAAATAACAAAACTGCTGATCAGACTGGGTAGATAGGCAGGCTTGTCGTCACCTTTGTTGTTTGCTTGCAGCAAAGTCCGGTTCCCTCAAATCAAGGCCCAATCATTGGAAGTGATGTTAAATCTGAAATGCAGAAACTACTCTAGTCAAAACATTTGCTGAATCAGTTTCATCATTTGGAGTATTTCTTTTTGTGTCATTTAGTTATTGCAAAACTGTGACATGCCGTGTTTCCTTTGAATTTTAAAGCGTTCATTTCTTTGTTTTGAAATACATATATGTTTTACTGTTTATGAATGCATCTTGAAGAATAAAGAAAGAACTAGTCAGTTTAAAATTGTTGATTATGTACTTTACCAAGCTATGTTTAAAATTGTTGTGTTGAATGAGATCATGTGTCATCTAGGAAATGGACAGATCACTCAGGATTCACTTTGAGCTCTCCTTGGCCATATATATAGGCGCAGTGTGAGTTCTTGCAATAGTTGGATGTCTGTCATCCACTGTGAGTCGTCAAAGGACACCTCCTAAACTACTGTCTGGATTTTGACCAAATTTGAATAAATGTTCTAATGTTTCCAGTCTGTTGCATATTAGGGAAACATTAAAAGTCTTAATGTCTCCACAAGTCCAAGAGCCTTGATATTTGGTATGGAGTATCACTTAGTGGACCTCTACCATAGTAGTTCAAATTATGGCCCTGAAGCCGAAAATGGCACTGCTGTGGACGTGACATGTTTTACATTGGCTTATATAGTTATAACATAAAACTATTCTTATCTGAAACCACATGGTTTACAGCCTTGATATGTGGTATGTAGCATCATCTAGTGGACTTCTTCCACTTTAGCTCATATTGTGGCCCTGACGACGAATGACCCCACCCTGGTGTGGACACACCATTGGCGTAGCTCCCATTACGCAGTTACGCATGTGCGTAATAAAAATAGGAACTTTCAATGGAGGTCACCTAATGTGTTAAGTGATTTTCCATACCACAAGGAGCTGCTCTTAAAGGAAAGACTTCGCCCCCTCTGGGAGCAAGTTCGCATTTAGAAAAGGGATGTAATTGAAGAGAACCACTGCTTGATCAAGAAGTCTCCCTTTGATGTGCGTAACTTTTTTGGGGTTCTAGCTACGCGACTGCACACATTTTACACAAAAAATGATGTGCGCAACTTTTTCGGGGTTCTAGCTACGCCACTGCACACATTTTACATACAAAAAATTTAGGCCTGATAATAGGAGAAACGTAAACAAATCTTCTGGCCTGAAATCACAGGCCCTAGAACCTTGATATTTGGTGTGTAGCATTACCTAGTGATTAGTGAACCAACCAAGCTTGTTCAAATTATGCATGGTCATCGGGCTGAAAATGGCCCCCTTCCCAGGGGTCACAATCATGTTTCACATAGGCTTGTATCATGTGTATAGGGAAAACAAAAAAAGTCTGAAACCACAAGTTATAGAGCCTTGCTTTTAGCTTGCCTGAGCAGAATGCTCATGGGTGAGCTAATAGTATACCAAATAGTATACCAGTCACTCCGACGTCCGTCCGTCAACATATTCAAACATCTCCTGAAACCACTGGGCTTTTTAAACTCAAATTTCATATGGAGACTCCATAGGATGCGGGAACCAAAGCTTGTTCAAAAATGGTCCTGGTGACATGACCAAGATAAGATGGCTGTCATGCCCATAGATGGTAAAACCCTTTAAAACCTTCTCCAGAACCAGATGGTCTTGGGACTTTGTATGTAGCAGAGGGGATGTTGGGCCTACCAAGTTTGTTCAAATGATGATTCAAGGTTGACCTTTCAGCCAAGGTCGGGCATACTGTCCGGAGTCCCATCAAATTAATAAAACATTGTTTTCTCAGAAACCATTAGGCCAATTGAACTGAATTTTCATATGAAGAGTCTTTAAAATAAGTTAGCCAAAATTGTTCTAGTCACTTGACCAAGATGGTTGACATGCCCATATATGGTAAAACCCCTTTAAAAATCTTTTTCCAGACAGAAGGCTGATGGGCCTACCAAGTTTATTCAAATGATGATCCTATGTTGACCTTGACCTACTTAACATCAAGGTCACATTTTGCTTCGTAATGCATTTAAATGGGAACTTTTTTGAAAAGTGATTTGTTTAAAGCAGTGTATTAAGTCATTATTTAACCTAATGAGACAATGGCTATAAATAGGATTCTAAAGGTCAAGGTTGACCTTTGACTTTTCAGCTTTGGTTGTTCATATTGGAGTCCCATCAATAAATGAAAACATAGTTTTATCAGAAACCATTGACTCAATTGAACTCAAATTTCATGTGAAGACTCCTTATGATAATGTTACCAAAATTTATAGGTACATACTATTTGAACACATTACCAAGATGGCCGCCATGCCCATATATGTTAAAACCCTTTTAAAAATCTTCTCCAGAACCAGAAGGTTGATGGCTTTGGGACTTGGTATGTAGCATTGGGGATGTGAGGCCTGCCAAGTTTGTTCAAATGATGATCCTTGGTTGTCATTGTCCTACTTACCGTCAAGGTCAATTTTGCCTCCTAATGCAATAAATTTGGAAACATTCTAAAAAATTGATTTTTTTGAAAACAGTTGAAGCCAAAGTCATTTTTCTAACTTCATATCTTAAACTCAATGTGACAATGGCTATAAATAAGTTTCAAAGGTCAAGGTTGACCTTCGACCTTTCAGCCAAAGTCGCCCCTATTGGAGTTGCATCAATTTATAAAAACAGTTTTCTCAGAACCCACTACGCCAATTGAACTCAAATGTCATATGAAGACTCCTTATGATTAGTTAGCCAAAATTTATACAAATTGTTCTGGTCACATGACCAAGATGGCCGCTATGCCCATATCTGGTAAAAAAACCCTTTAAAAATCTTCTCCAGAACCAGATTGCTGATGACCTTGGGATTTGGTATATAACATTGTGGATATAGACTCTACCAAGTTTGCACAAATGATGAATTTTGGTTGACCGTGACCTTTTGTTTGATTTGATTCTTATTCCCATCAACAATCTTTCAATTATGTAGGGACGGGTCCTCTTGAGATGAACCAGTACTAAGCAAGGATTATTGTGTCTTGCTCAAGATTACAACGTAGTGACGCCGGTGAGGCTCGAACCGGCGGCCCCTCGGCTCGAGTCAAGCACTCTACCACTGAGCCACTGCGCTCCCTACACCAGGGCCAGAGAAAAATTATACAAATGCCCTCGTTTTTCTTGACTGTTCATTATGTCAAAAACCCTTTTCTTGAACAGTGTACAGTCCTCTTTTCTTCTCTCAAATTATTATTGATATTTACATGCTTTCTTGTTATCTTATCCTGTCCCGGTCCCGCCTCTCCCTCGCTGTAGGGTTTCCAGTATTGATTTTCTCCTGACGGTTGGAGCAGTCGCAAGAAGACTATAGGCCCCTGTCCTGTTTTTGGGGACGGATGCTGGCATCCGGACTCAATTTTAACACTTACAGTTTTTCAGTCACGTCAATTTTTCACCCTTGCCAGGCCATACATTAAATATATGCTATACTCCTTGCAAATTTTCAGACATATAAGTTGCATGGTTTCAGTATTAACAATTTAATTAGATGCATGATAAACAGTCGAAAAGATCCTGATTAGTTTGTTCCTGAGAAGCCAACTGATCCGGATCTACAATGTTTTCCAGAATGGGGTTTATCCGGATTCGGCAGGATAAAGGCTTAATACAAACCGAACAACTTTCTGGAAAATATTACGCGTAAAAGGTAGTTCTTGTTTTCGTTGTTTTTTTATTGTTTGTTATGCTTTGCAGTTTAGAAACTTCAGTTTGGGTATCGAAGCAATGATTTACTGCCAATTGCAAATTCAAATACAAATATATTTAAAAAATAATACCTTGCGCAGTAATATGATAATGATAGGCATATCGTAAAAGACATAGTGGACTTGCCATTGTAGTCTGCTTTCATTGACAACAAACAAACAAGTCGGCGTGTTTTTTACGCGGCTATGTATGTAAATAATATAACATTCATATGAATCAAGAATTATCTCAGTTGACCCCAGAAGGTCGCTTGGATATTGGGGATTAATAATCTTACTTGCATGAGTTCATTTGAAGTTTTACTTTATGCCTATCCCGCCAAAAAGATCACGTGATATATACATTTGCGAAAGGACGCTATCTGTTAGACTTGTCGCCCTTTAATAGTATTGCGTCTATTTATAGCATACACTCTGGCGCAGTATTGGAATTTTGAGTCCATCCGCAGTATTAAATAAAAGGGCATTTGCTACCGGGCCCGTCCTGAGCCACTATCGGCCTGCCGACGAACTCTCAAAGGAACCACAATCCGCGGATGACGGTTTCATTGACGGATTCAAGGGTAAGGGCCCCCCCCCTGAAATCGCCAAATCAAAGTTTATAATATGATTTTAGCAGCAGCTTTTGTTTTTTGTTGCTAATTGTTTTCAATTTTAAATAGTCTGGGTTTTTTCTTGCGTCTAAATTCAAAGATGCCACATCGGCGGCGCCCTGCTAAACTGTAGCCTACCATATCTTTCGGCTCCGTTTTTAGAATGACGTGTACTGGAGTCCTCGGATCAGAGCAGTCTGATCTGGGCCCGCAATGTTTGCAACAAGGACATTTAATGGTCTAGCAGAGTACAGTATATAGGGATTATGAATCTAAAAATCGGCTTATATGCCTTCTGCGCCAAGCAGATGTTAATGGATAGAAACACATGTGTGATCCCTATAATAAAGGATATATGCATGTCAAAATGTGGTAGAGACGTTTTGAAAAACGGCGATATGATTCTGTGCTATCTCCCCTTTTTCTTTTCTTTAATCTTATTAAAACCGTCGCTAAATTCATGCGGACTGAGGCAGTAAAATGTCCAGCGCATGCGGTATTCGCTTAGTCGAGAGCCAGGCACGTGCATATTATGTCACTCAATTTACTTACAAGTCAGAAAAGCCCACTGATTTAAACTTTTCGATAAGCCGGGTCTCCTATGTTCACCCGTCTCGGACTACCGATGAATCACTACACTACAGTTTCGTTCTTCCTTCAGAAAACCAAAACGCTTTCGCTCGCATTCAAGTTTATATTGTACTCAAGAATTGAAACCGCTAGACATCTCGTACGATCAGATTTTTTGCAAAGATCTACACAAAACTTTGAAATACGTAGACGAGTTCCCAGAGTAAAAAAACAAACAAACTGACGAAAATCAAAAAGAACACACACACACACACACACACACACACACACACACACACACACACACACACACACACACACACACACACACACACACACACACACACACACACCTCTCTACTTGTCGATCCGCCGATGCAATGTTTACTTTGGCGTGCCTGCACCAGTCTCTCTCTCTCTCTCTCTCTCTCTCTCTCTCTCTCTCTCTCTCTCCTTACATTTGCAAACACGGTTTGGATCCAGATCAGACCTGAATGGTATTCAGGATAGAATGTTTCGTCAATTTAAAAATGTGTGCATGCGATCGAAAGCACGCAAAGCGTTAATACTGTGGAATGTCCGACTTTGCCGTACAAAAGCCGATTTGGATATAGGGTCCTCATCGGAAGCTGATTGACTGACCCAAACCATGTCGAACTTTAACGGACATCTGCTTTTCCAAGCTGACCGTTTGTCTTAATCCACCAGGAGGCACCAATTTCACATTACCTGTATTAATTTTATCTCTAAGCGGACGACGGAGTAACCATAGCTATGGGCGTTTTATCCACTAGACTGGTTTTCACAGTTTATTGAAATTATTTAGACTACATTAGAATAGTATGCCAATTAAGGGTTTCTGTTCGTGTGGATGGAATACTGACCAGAATGTGCTTCAGTGGCGTATGCTGAACTTCAAAATGAAACAAACGTCAATTTTATTAATGTAATTTTGATACATTTAATAATAAATTTGATTAACGTCGTAATGCTATTAACCCTTAGTGCTCCAATCGCAACAACAGTCGTCTGCTGAAATGTTTAAGAACCTTTTTCGCAAACAGTGTGGACCCAGATCAGACTGCTCCTGTTCTGGGTCCACGCTGTTTGCTTCTATACTTAATTCGTCAGTAATGTTAGGCAATTATTCGCAGCAGACGACTTCAGCAGACGACATTTTCAAATGCATTTTAAGGGTTAACAGACGCGTAGATAAGTTTACACCACGAGTGCAGTCTGATCATCGATCAGGATATTCAATTTAATTAAGTTTTAGATGAACCTTGTGTGCGTGAACAGTTAAGACCCTGATTAAACGCTGAATTCTATAGCCTCTTGTTTATATGATTTGGGTTTTTACGTCCCATCAACAATCTTTCAGTTATATAGGGACGAGTCTTCCTGGGTTGAACCAGTACTAAGCTAGGATAAATGATTCTATAGCCTCTGATCTGGGTCTGTGCTGTTCACCTAAGTCCCACAAAAGGGACGCTAAACCTGTTCAAATTAGTCAAAGATATATTTCTCGTGACGTAACTTATAAATAAAATATCTACAATAGACCATGATTAAACGCTGCATTCTGTGGCCTCTTATCCGGGTCTGGATATCTGGTGGTATTACTGAACATTTATTTTTAGATAGAAATCAGTATGTGAATGTCATTAACCATCTTGTATTAATTAACGCTGGTCAACAGCTTACAATCGACTGCATCGGCTGATCTCAGACCCCGCAGGGTGTACATTATGACACGTTTCAGCGACCTGATTTAACATGTACCATACCATGATAAAGGACCCTTACCACCAATGCTTATGACAGTCGTACATAAGATAAGTATATTTATTTGGATGTCGTCTGCTTATTTCGTATGTACTCAAATGACTGCTCCTTAGGGAGTTGTCTGATCAGGACCCACACTGTATGCAATATGGGCCACCGGATTAACTTATAACGGGTGAGCCCAGACCAGACCGCACCTAATGGGGCAATCTAATCTTGGTCCCTAATATCCTCAAAAAAGGACACCAGACTTATTTTATCATAGAAGCAAACAAAATGAACCCGGATCAGACTGCTCCTTGTTCGCAATATAATCAACTAGCGTAAAAAGTGCAACGCCAATTTTACAGATGCGACGCGTCAAATATAGCGATTCCCTTGATAACACGCATTTGTAGCGCAATTAAAGATTTTGTTCATTTTGAGGTAAACGCAGACTATGAAAAACAGTGAAGACCCTGAGGAAATACTACACAAGCGGCATTTCATCAGGATCGACACTGTATTCTACGACAAACTCGATCTTCAGAGTAAGAAATTTAATATTTTTATGACATCCCTCAATATATGAAATGGACCGTCCGGACTGATTCAAACTTTATGGACCATTCAATTGATCTTAAAAGGTTAAAATCCAACGTTCACATGCTTTATTTATGCTTGTACAAGCTGGTACTGATCGCGCACGCGAAAATGCTCCTCATAAACGCCCATGTTAACGTAAGTGACGTATTCAACGAAGTACTTTGACAGTGAAAACCCAGATGAAATGCCGCATAAGCGGCATTTTATCAGAGCCTGCTCTGTTTTCTATGACATTATCGATCTTCAGAGAAAGAGGTATATTATAAACTGTAATCCCTCAAGAAATTCAATGGGCCATCCTGACTTTACTGTATGGAATATTGAATTATTTTTAGTAGTTTAAAGCGGTTAAAGATCCAACGTCTACAGGTTTAGTTAATATTTGTAGATATATATGTTGTTGCGCTGGCAAATGCCCCTGAAATATAAAATGCTCATGTTGGAACTTATCGCACATGCATTGATGCCCCTGATGAACACCCATGCTAGCGTAGCCAAAGCCAGATATTCAATGCAAAGCTGTAAAAAACCCCAGATTAAACACTCCAGTGAAAACCGTGTAGATCCAAATCAATCAAACTCATTAAGCTAAAATATTTTAATACATGTACCATACGAGAGCATTAGCCTGCACACGCAGCATTGGCATTATTTTAAAATAATTAGGTTTTTATTTAATTATACTTTTTTCAAAAAATATATTCAGATACGCCATCTGTTTCGATTCATTTAAAATTCCGTATTTTGTCGCGCCTGATCTGGGTCCATTTGTTTAGGAAAAATAATCACCAGAAGACACACGCATGCAATTAAAAAACCCTCACGCAGCCACACTGTATGGGGTCCACTGTTAATCTTTGTTTATTGGTAATACACAATGTATGCCGTACTTTCATAATTTATAAGAAATAGAAATACAGGTAATTACCGATTTTAGCCGTATGGATTTCCCACTCTTATCAGTTATACCAGTCGATTTTTGAACCAAGGGTTGGTATATATATATATTTTATTCAGATTTTAATAGAACATTTTATAAGAAACCACGGAGACCCTGATTAGAGGCCACGTTCTGTCGCGTCTGATCTGGGTCTGCAATGTTTGTTTTTTCTATGTCCCTCAACAAGAACAAGTAATGCATACCATCGGTTCCTTTTGAAATAGGCATTTGAAACAATAATTCAAAATCTTTTTCGCCTTTCATTTAAGAAATACAAACACAATGTCAAAATTTCTCACTCAAACAGTATGAATCCAGTTCAGTTCGACGCTTTTTCGGGCCTGATCTGGATCCAAACTATTTGTACCAAAATTATCGCCACTAGCGAGTGAAGAATCATAACCAATTTAGGTCAATAGAATTTCCCACTCTTGGCATTAGGGCAAGCATGGACGTTATATTACAGTATACATCCCTGGGGCAAGTCCGTTTTGTATTAAGTTGTGTGGTATTTTTCATTTTTATTTAAATCTTTATGCAAACAGTGCATACCTTGATCAAATGCAACTTTATGGAATTAAATAAATAAATAAATAAATAAATAAATCAGGACTTTAGCATTTAAGAGTGCGTACCAAAAAATTAATTTTCTTATTTCTCAACCAGAACATATGTTGTGGGTACTCAAAAGTCACGTCTCACTGAGACTGTTCTTTTGAGCACCCAAAGCATATGTTAAAACTGATTGGTAAGATAATATTTACAATTTTACGCTAATGTTTTTTTTGTTTATTTAAACCTATGTAAATAAATAAATAAATAAATAAATAAATAGATAAATAAATAAATAAATAAGCTTAACTTTCAAAAAGCTAAGTTATAGACACGCGATTACTAAAGTGTATGTGTGGTCAATACCTGTTGTTACCTTGGATACAGTTGCTAAAAATAGATTATACCTCCGTAATCGGTGGGAAGCTTGTGAAAAAGTAGTAGGGGTTGTACCAGGAAAATTTCAAAAGGCTACATCAAATTTTATTTAAATTGTATGAAAAATATACCAATTTGTTCGCAATTGATCTGAGCATAGTGTCCCGTTTGCACAGAGAAAATATATTGAATACTTTAATAACTATGACAGAATATCTACCAATGAGCAGATCTAAAAAAGCCTGTTTTACTATATAATTTAATCATTCTTAGGGTTCTATCAAAAACCATCAAAAAGGACGAAGAGTTTGCAGAGGGAAATTCATAAAAATTATATCAGAATAATTGTGAGATATTTAGGTAAAACATTTGTTTGCACAGGAATTCTGCTTTTATAATTTCACAAGATATAGTATAAAAACTAACACCTTCCATTATAATTCCCTATTACCGCTTCAGCGCATCGCAGATACCTGGATGTCCGTTAAAGTCCCGTATGATTGTGTTTCGATATTCTAAGAAAACAAGCCAAAACAAAAGATTCGTGTGCAAACACCGTGCAGTCTCTCTCTCTCTCTCTCTCTCTCTCTCTCTCTCTCTCTGCTATACTTTTACGACCTGCTATCAAAGTTTGCAAACTGATCCAGAAGATCATCCGATGTGCCTGATCAGGGGCAAACAAGCATACCAAGAGTTATAATCTAGTCCGACTTTGCGTCCGATGATCACGGACATTTCAGACAAATACCTTCTTTCAGATGCATGCCATGGGCGAATCCAGAGGGAGGACAGGGGGTCCGGACCCCCTGAAAAATCACAAAATATAGGGTTTCCTAGCAATATTGATCCGGATCCCCTAAAAATCACAAAGCTACCAAGCCAGCATTCAATGGTGGGCCATTGACACGCCAGCAAAACGCCATTTCAAAGGCGTTTCGCTGATGGGCCGATGGTGGTCAATTTTAAGTGGCATTTCGGTCCTCTCTGACAAAATGTTCTGGATCCGCGCATGCATACAGTGTGTGTGAAACGGCTCGATTGAACGGACATAATTTCATGATATTTTGGTACTTACAACGTACGACAAAGACTCAGAATAGCCTGCGCAATGGTGCATTCTCAATTCAGCATTGATGGCTACGGTATGTCAAGCATGCAAATGGATTAATTTTGTGTCTCACGACTCAAACTACAACTTGGAAAAGGGCCCTTTTGTATATAAGTTTGTATAAGCAAACTTAACAAATTTACTCAGTTGTTTAACGCCGTGGTTTGCATAGCTTTTTTTAAAGTAATAATATCAACTGTTGCTTGCAAATGTTCAATTTTGACGACCAGGCAGCGTATGACCTAAGTTCTTCATGGTGAACATTAGAAACGATGTGTCCCCAATTAAAATTGAATTCCGTCAGGTAAACAATTCGCCAATGAAGGGTTTTAAAAATATTTGAACACGCTGCAGGTAGCCTGCACTGTTTTCCGTCGATAGATACAATAACATACATGAACTTTGTCACGTTCGTGTAGAAAAGTCCGTGCTTTTAATGCGCTCTTGCCTTTGATCTTACATGTATCTGAAAGCAAGTATCGCACAATTAGCAGACAAAAAGTATAGTCTTGCGCTTGGCATGCGGAAAAGAACGTCACGTGCCAGATTACCCATTTAAGTAGAAAGGAACCTTCCAAATGTCGCTACCGCTCACGCGCTTTACGGTATGAGTCAACCGAGCATATACGGACGTCGATTTTCCGCCGAAAATAACTCGTGTTCGTAATTTTAGAAATTCACTTTTCCAAAAAAGGTAAGTGTTCGATTTTTTAGAATGTTGTGAAAATTATTTTCGGCGATAATTTTAGGTGTTCGTAGTTTTAGTGTTCGAAATTTTAGAACATTTACCGTACATTGCAGTAATCATGTGCCGGTAGCACGCCAGGTCTACTTCTACGAGGCCCGAAATTCAAGTCAAGCTGGAACTTTTTTTCTCTGGAGCCAGAACGGTATAAGGACTATCCCATCCGAAGTCAGTGCCGCTTTTAAAACCATTAAATCACATTTAAGGTTCTTCCTTTTCCTTGTTTTCAGACTTGTCTACAAAGGCAACATTAAAAAAAACCCTAATAACCCCCCCCCCCCCAAAAAAAAAAAAAAAAAAAAAAAAAAAAACAGCAAAAACAGCAAAACTTTAAAGGCTAAAATGGGCCCTAGAATGCACCAAATTGTACAATTTTTTTCAAAACATTTTCGGGGGAGCATGCCCCCCCCCCCTAGCATGGCTTCGCGCCTTCTGAGCTCAAATGAAAATACTTTATGTTTTAAATATTGTGCCCCCAACATGGAATCCTGGTCCGCCCCTGAAGTCCTATCGTTACAGTGTCAAACATTTGGGATCCAGATCAGGCTCGACGTTTTGTTTAGTATGATCTGGGTCCAATTATTATTTTGCAGGCTTCACCCCAGGTATCATACCGAATTCTTGGCCGCATATATTCTTCGACTAGTCTTTTCGCGGAGGGCTCTCATTTGAAATAATAAAAGCTTGTTTACGAACACTTGTCAGGGTCGATTTAAGGCATATATATATTCTTGAATAGTCACTCTAACACCAGATCATGGCTAAGGCATTACATTACTTAAAATATGCGAGAAAAATGAACGAGTACTTGAAATCGGGATACTTTGGGATTGATTGACAATTACACATTTTTACAGGAATGGTTTCTACATTTTTTTCGTTTTTGGTTAAACGACATTTACTTGTTTTACCTGTATAATAGTGATTTGGATTAAATAAGCGGAAAGGGATTTCTGCCCCTAACCCTTCAACGGTTGCAAGTCTTAACCGCGGAGGTGTGTGACAAAATACTATAGCATCCGCGTTTTTTTTTATCTGGCCGCGGGGCAAGGCTTTTTAGAACCGTTTTTTTCACATATTAATTAAAGCGGCAGGAACTAACTATAGGCTCAAAGGCACTAACATTTTGATAGCCTGTTAGTTTCTACCAGCAGGGACAGCCGATACTGGTTCTATTGCGAGTTTGACGCGAATCTGTACCACAGGGTGAGAGCATGCTCCTAATCTTACCGCTAATGTGACCATTGTCGTCGTTGTTCATGGCCGCGGAGTTCTGCAATATGCTTTCCTGTCCATGGAAATCCTAAAGCTCAAAACATCAGAATCATCTATGACAAAAGATAGGTAGTTGGTATGCTGAAACCACTGGGTCAATTACGGTTAGATCAGAATGTAGCCATTGGGTTTTCGCTCTTTTTATTTCTTGGTATGCTGATTTAGCCAAATTATCTAGTTCTACGGTAGTAAGATCGCCTGACCAAAGTGCCAAGGTTGTGAGCAGCAAAATCTAGCTGTTTGTCTGTCTGTCCGTTAATCTGTGCGTCTGTCTCTCTGTCTGCATTGGTTCTTCGTTCTTTTACTTATATGCTCGTTAAACCAGCTTACATGTGTCTAGTAGCTCAGGTGGTTGGAGCGCCTGTCCAATGTTCTGAAGGCTGTGAGCAGCATAATCTAGCCTTCTGCCTGCCTGCATACTTGTCTGTCCACTTGCCACTGGCTGTCTGTCTCCCTGTATCGGTTCTTTGCTCTTTTGATTTTTTGTAGGCCTGTTTTGCTAGATTATCTAGTAGTTCGGGTGTTAAAGGTGCCTGACCCCATTGGGGTTATTTTAATTTTTCTAAATACGTAGGCTTGGACCCAGCATCTACTCTTTATCCCCAAAAATATCTGGAATATCAGGCACACCCCAAAAATATTTGAAATTAAGCAACCCCAAAAATATTTTCCAAATCTGTACCTTGACCATAAAAAAGCGCCAAATTGATAGAAATGACTCCACAAAACGTAAAAAAATCATAATTTCATCATACTCCCAAACATATTTATTTATCTGACCTTCCCGACCCCTCCCCCCACCAAAGAATGCAATTCAAAATTTTGAACCTTCAAAAATGGACCGAACCTACTTATATATGATAATATCAAAGTACCACCCCACCCCTCGCCCCAGAAAGCTGGCCAGTGTTTCAGAGCAGTATGCAGCAAAATATAGCTGTCTGTCTGCTTGTTTCTCAGTCAATCAACCAGTCAGCCAGCCAGCCCGACCAACTGCTTCGATTTCTTAGTGTAGACAGAGCCTCTTTGTAAAAGCGTATTTTTGTTACATAAAAGTATTTGCATGCCCTATTTTTCTTCATACGTAGGGTCTTGCCCAGCATCTACCGTTCACCCCCGAAACATATCCGGAAATTCAAGGACCCCAAAAATATTTGAAAGGGGTAGGTGCATTAAGAGGTTATTTTGCCACCCCCCATGAGGTCAAAAAATAAAGTTGCTCTTCACAAGTTTTTTCGTATTAGTTCATTAGAACAATAGCCAAAGTTTAAAGGTCTGGTATTGATTCGACTTTTACGGTTGCTATAGTAACAAAAAAGGCCGCCAAAATAGGCTGAAAATAGGAAAATGACCGTTTTGGAGCAAATTTGAGACATGTAACAGAGAAATTAATATAGAGCACAAGCAAATTCCAAAAAAGTATTTTAACATATGATGAGAATTATCATGGCACACAATATATTAAAAGGTTTTTTTGGTATTTGCTTGTGCTGATATCTAATTCTTAAAAAATCGGTCTCCAAAAGCCTCAAATTTGGCCTAAAATGTCAATTTCTCTATTTTAAGCCTATTTTGTCATCCATTTTGGTTACCATAGCAACCGGTAAAAGTAAAATAAATGCCAGAATTTTACACTTGGGCTATTCTTCTAACAAATCAATAAGATAAAATTGGTGAAAAGCAACTTTCATTTTTGGCTATAGAGGGGGACAAAATAGCCCATTAATGCACATACCCCTTTTAGCAACCAAAAAAAAAGATATCCTTGACCTAAAGAAAAGAACCTAAAATGCATCATATCCCCAAAAATATTCATGTTTCTTGGGCTAGAGGTCAAAATCTAGAACATCTTGTTTTCTTTTTTAGAATCATTTGTATTTGAACAACAGTGGCGAGTTCAACAATGTGAGCGTTTGCGGGCACACTTTCATAATCTTTATTAGTAATGTGTAAAGTCTGGCATCAAGTACAACGAGAGCGCTCGCATTGTTGAACTCGCCATGTCTCTGTCACTTTTAACCTGAGGGTTCATCCCCCACGGTGGGGCTAGTAATCTAGGACATCTTTTTTTTCCTTTTAAAGAACCATTTGTATTTGAAGAACATATACTATTTCATTTTCTGACTTTTTGTGACTTCAGGTCTTCGGTTCAGGACCTTTGAGCAAAAGACTGACAGATCTCTAGCTAAGAAACTTCTTTTAACAGAATTTCCTCCCGAACCACTGACCCAAAAGCAAGTTAATGTCACAGATTTGTACCCAATGGTGTCTTCTACCAATTTTGCACAAAATGTTCCACTCCACTGAACAATGGATCTGCCAAAGCTCCAGATAAGAAATGTCTTTCAATGACTTCTCCTCCTGAACCAATGGTCCAAAATTTACAATAATTTCACAGAATTGTCCCTAACGATGCACTCTACCAAAATTATACAATTGGTTTGGCTCTGCCATTAAGAGACTTTATTCAAGCTTGCACATAATGTCTCTGGTGGCGATTAAGTAAAAGTAGGAAAAATATATACAAAAGTGGACAGAACTTTATCAAATTAGTTCTTGATCAACATTAATTTCTTTGAATATGTGGGTGGATTTGTCTTAGGTAAGATACTAGGAAACACTTTCCCTAATCCTCATAAGATCTTTAACCAACAGAAACCAAAAGAAAATCTGAAGGAAAAATACATGCCACGGTATTTGGGATCAAATAACACATGTTTAGTTGGGGTTGTGCCAAAGAAAGTTAAGAGAAAATTGTTACCGCTTACCTGCCTGGAGAGCTTCACAAGCATTTATTGAGGGATTATTTTTTAACGCTGTAAGCTCTATAATAAAAGCATTTGAACATAAAGTTTGATTATTTACTTCTTAAGTTAGTTATTAATCAACTGATTTCTTGCACTGTTCATATATTGATTACATTTATTAAAGGCTGGTTTTGTCCAATGAACAAATGACAATGTCGTCAGAAAGATTGCTTTCTCATTTCACTTTGTGACAATATGTTTGACCCTACATCAGAGACTTCCAGTTTCCATTTGCATGTTTTAGAAAAGGTATCTAACTAACAACCTCCCTATTTGAACGCTTTAATGCAGCCGTCCCCATCAGTACTCTCAGTGCTTTGATTCTTATCCATAACTAAGGGGCGCAGTGGCTCAGTTAGTAGAACTAGAGTTGCTTGTTTGGGTCTCACCGCCAACGTATGGCCTACATTTGTATTGAGTATAGTGACATGTGACATTCATTTAGTAGTTGAAGGCTTCCCTCGAATACAGCTATGAAGCAGCTCTATTCGAATGTTGCTGTATTCGGCACAACTGTGATATCTTATCATAGCTTAGTATGGCAGATGACCCAAACATGAAAAAAGAATGACCTTTCCAAATAGGATAGTGTTGGAAGGGCAGATGGAAGAACAAACGGGCGAACCGAAAAAACTCCATGCGCTGATCCAGGAATCGTCGGTGGGAGTCCAGACCCAACTGTCAGAAAAAAAAAGCTCTGACAACTTAGAATTAGTTATTTACAGTTTTACAGTGGAGGTCCAATGGTTTATTTTAAAGAAAACGATTATTTTTCATGGTTTCAGAGGGCTTCTATCGTTTTCCAAGGGGTTTGAACTTTTTTTCTTTTTTTTTCTTTTTTTTTTTTTGGGGGGGGGGGGGGGGGGGGGGTTAAGATGCTAATTTCTATAGAAACCTAGTCAATATGCTAATTTCTATAGAAACCTATAGAACTTATGATTTTCCAGAGGGGGCATATCCCACCTTTGGATCCGCGCATGCACTCATTTTTAGTGTTTAAGATTATTTTCTTAGCCCCTTTTAACCACATTGAAACACACTGTACCTGGGAGCCGCTGTGGAGCAGTGGATTAGACACTTGCCTTATAAACCAGGGGTCGCATAACAAAGCAGGACTCGATTCATGTAAGTATACTCAACTACAAAAGAAACCCATCGGTCACATTTTAGGGCAATTATGGCAAAACAATTAAGACATGAAAATGTATTTTGTTCCATATTCTTTAGCAATCAACTGTGCATCAAATTATTGAATAATGTAATAGTTTTACTTAAACCCGTTCATGCTGTAACCTTGTAATGCATTGAAATGACCCCTAAATATGGTCCAATTTTGTGGTGACCCCCCCAAAAATATCCACAAAATCTTCATACCACAAATAATATTAATTTTTCCGACCCCCCCCCCCCCAAATATTGAAATTCAAAATTTGGAACCCCAAAAAATGACCGAGCCTACGTAGGCCTATGTATGAACATATCAGAGTACTCCCTCCCCCCCCCCCCCCCGGGTGCGGGCTCTTACGCATATTTTGATTTAAACATTCCAATTTTCAAATGAGCCACGCCATGGGAAAACGCACATTTTGACGTATCCAGAGGCCATTTTGCAAATTTTATTGTGAATCTTCATATGCCTTTCTCTTTATAGGGGAGACCGGGGCTAGTTCGGCCTCGGGGCATGTTCGGCGTGCGGCTATATTTAGCATGTAAACTAAGATATGGGGCTGGGAAACATATTTGGAGATTATTTGTGACGAGTTTGTCTACATGAGTACACAATGGCTACACTGTTGAAGGGTACATTGATTGTGTACCAGAAAACTCGTTTTCTTGCATGATTAATAAATTTTTCATAGTAATTTCAGTTTTTATTTATCTAAAGATGTGTTAAGATTCTGATTTAAATTCTATATATTTTTATTACGAAAGGAGTGTGCGCTTCGATATAAAACATTGTTAATTTCTTTTCCTGCATCTTAAAAGAAGCTGTCATGTGATATTTGGAAATAGTCTGTCAAGGGCAAGTTCGGCCACTTAAGTCGGGGCAAGTTCGGCCCATAGCCAAACTTACCCCACACTTTTTATAGTGCGACCAGGTAACGGACGTTTGGCGTGTCAGACAGAACACTGCCATTCACTGTCAATTTAGACTGGTCTACAGTAAATTGGGTAAAACAGCATAGGTACTCTTTAACCCTAAAAACGCCAGCAAAAAATCATCCGAAAAATCCGTCTGAATTTGTCGTCTGCTGCAATTATTTGCTAACATTATTTAACAAAGCTAAGTATAGAGACAAACAGTGTAGAACACGATCAGACTGCTCGTATAGGAGCAGTCTGATCTGAGTCTACAGTGTTTGTTGGAAAGGCTTCTAAACATTTCAGCAGACGACACAAGCAGTCGAATTTTGTTGTGATTGGCGCTTTAAGGGTAAATCGTGCAAAACAACTGAAACGCAGACGACAAAGGCGACCAGCTTTATACGGTTAGTATGTCCGGTAAACGTTCGCAGAAAACTTAAATCTTACTTGTTTACAGACACATTGGTTATATACTATTTCTCACTGGTCAGGGCCTCCAAGAACCTATGTGGATTTTAGTCAAGATCAGCAAGGAAGACTGGTCTTTGTCAGATGGGCTGTTGCTGCTACATGTATAAAGTCAGGCTGCACAGCGTAATGAAGATCTGATTGCATGTAGCGTGCTTTTATCTGTAATTTCCTTTTGTATTGTATTTGCTATACAGCCATGTCTCAAGAAACCATCTAAAACGCAAAGGTGCATACACTGGTACGGAGGTCGAAATGTTTTACACATGATATATGGATATAAATGGCATACATGTAATATAGGTTTAGTGATTACACATTATTGAACTAACCCAACAAACCGGCTGGCATGAATGGCGCCTTCAAAAACTGTAGTTATTAATCAGCTTTTGGGTCACTGTCTAGCCACGTCCACAACTGGTTCCAATCTCCATTAGCTTTAAATCAGACCGGGACATCGCATACCACGTAGCGATACAGTGACCAAATAGCTGTATAATAACTGTAGAGTCAACCAGTGGTAGAGTGCTCGCCTTGAGATAAAGGGGCCGTTGGTTTGAGTCTCTCTGGAGGCACCATATTGTTTCCTTGTGCAAGACACGTTATACTCTATTTAGTACTGGTTCAACCTAGGAAACGTCCCGACATGGCTGAAAATATCTCGACTGGCATGGACGGATTCAGAGGAGGGGGGGACAGGGGGTCCAGTCCCCCTGAAAGATCACTAAAAATAGGTTTTCTTAGCAATACTTGTCAGGATCCCCTGAAAAATTGCAAAGATACTATGCCAGAATTCAATGATAGGCCATCATGGGGATGCCAGCGAAACGCCATTTAGTGGCCTTTTAGTGGTATTTTGATCATCTCTCCTCTCATCAACTAAAACAACAACAACAACAACAAAAAGTTGTAAAAGTTGGACCCCCTCTGACAAAAGTTTCTGGATCCGCGCATGACTAGGATATAAAGTATCAACTCAAAAAATCGAGGTCCACAGTTGCTCAGTGCTAGTGTGTTAGACCTGTGAAGGTTCAATGAAAGCACTTCAAAATGTCCTAAGGATGATACTTTATTCTCTGCTAGGTACTGGTTCAACCTAGGTGGACAGGAAACGTCGCGTCATGGCTGCAAAAATGTTGGCAGCGTACAAACAAACAAAAATGAACTCAAAATAATAAACCAGACACTCATCTCTAATTTTGCTGCAGTTGTGTGCGTCTACTGGTACAAAGGTTTCCCTTTAGTATGCTTTATGAAAATATTCGCGTTAAAAATGTTGTCGATGAAAATTTTCTTCCAAATTCTGTCTGTTTGGCAAGAAAATGACTTATTGGCTCTGAATTCGAAAAAATAGCATTAAAAACAACAACATAAAAATAGGCCCCTACCCCCCCCCCCCCCACACACACACACACTAAAATTCAGCATGCTAAGGGTTCAATAAATGGATCACAAGGGAAGGGTACTGTCACATATCTTTTATAAAACAATAAAATAAAACGTGTGTGATTGTAGATTTCATTGTCGAAGATTGATGTTGTGGTTGCTTAGTTTAAGATGCACGTACGTGTTTAAGATGTATGTACATATTTCAAACAAGGTATCTCGGCTGATCAGATTCATCTTCATCGAAACGCTTATATTCTACGATACGGCAACTATAAGACTACAGGTATACACTTTTGGTGTGGAGGGTTTCACAGATGGATGAATACGCGAACAATGCAACCTGACTAGCAGATTTCCAAATGTATTTGTCCAGGGGTTGAACTTAGCTAAGAACCGCCCAACGTCTCTTATCTGGACGGACTATACATAAAATATTTGTCCTTGTTTTTTAGGTCATCTAGTTTGTAAAGGGTGTTCATATCATAGATCCTAAATTCCTCCGTGTTCATATTTAGCACAACGACTGACTGCACAATGATTACGTTCATTTCATCGAAAGTTTCAAATCGCCATTTTACATTGACGTCAAAAAGTAAAAAAAAAAACTGTCTAAGACACGTTATGCAAACTTTTCCTTTTCTGTTTATTATTTTACAGTACAACAAATAAAACGAGATGTATTAAAACATTAGAAAGAAATAAGTTTAAAACAACTGTAAACCCATACAAACCTATATAGCGACTTTCTCTGCATCATTGGTATACAGTAAAGACCCAGATCAGACGCCACAGAGTATGGAGTCTGATCATGGTCTCCACTGATTGTTCACAGCTTATAAAGTTTGATGAAAGTTACAACCCAATAGCCCTTTGATTCAAAAAGGGTTCGTCCGTTTGATAAGGGTGGGACATTTTATTTGGCATTAATGGGTTAGGCAGGCCCAAAAGCAATTCAAAGAAAAGACAAAAACTCGGCCCGGCAATTTAATACGACATTTTCAGGCTCATTTTTGGTTAATTAGTATTCCGAAGAACCAACTCGGATAGTTCATATGTTAGGTTAATGCCGTTACATTTTCTTGGCCCTTTGCAGCTCCAACTTTGACTGTATAGCCTAATGATAGGACAGGACAGTTCCTTTGCCGAACTTGCCCCGAGGGGTTGCCGAACTTGCCAAATAGCGGGGCAAGTTCGGCCATCATGACCTGCTCTCCTTGAATGAAGATTACCATTTATCGTACAGAGACACATGGTGGGGGTTACCGGGACTGGTACCGCCCTATTGTGCCTTACTTAAATATATAGGTTTCGCAGACCTAGATGGTATAGTCTTTCGAAAATTGTAGGCTACGCTTTCAAAAATATGGCCGAACTAGCTCCGGTCCCCCCTATTGCCAGACCCTCTTTCGAGTATTATCTGTTGGATGAGACTCTACGCCGTGGCCCCTAGCATGCATGATCTTAGCTGTTAGTTGGACACACATTCACTCAACCACCCTCTCAGCCGGTACAAGTTATCAGACATCCGGATCCGCACACGCAAATTAAAAAAAATAGGGCATAGGCTAGTTTACTGCTATACAATGACGAATTAAAGCAAACAGTCCGGGCCGCAACATAGGCCTACCAAAAAGAATGGTAAAAGATGGTAGCACCCTTGCCGACGCTGTTATCTATATTGTAGTTTCGATCTTTGCTGTTACAGATATGCTTGACCTTGGAGACCGCCAAGTGTTATCTAGCTTTGAATGGTTCTCGATTTACTAGTCAGTATTCAGCGAGAGAGCGGGGGCCAGATTTGACCTTCACCTGAGCAGGCCAGATTTCAGACCCGGTTTGTTGTGTTTCTTTTTCCATTTCCAGGAATGTTTCCACATTTGGCAGCACGACTTGAAGTGCTGTTTTTACGACCACGTGCTTTAATGTGCTGTTTTGTGCTTTTAGCGTCACAAATTCGAAAAATGGCAGAATATTGAAATACAAACAAAAAATAGCTTTATGTTTGTCTCAAAGTCCATGTCTCCCGATTCTGAGTCTGTTAGACCAAAAAAATAGTAACATCAACAGACACTTAGCCTTAGATAGCATACTTGCTGACTGTCACCATGGTTTCCAAAGTCAGAGGTCTTGCGAAACCCAGTTTGTGCATGACATAATCAGCAACCTGGATGGGGCTGTGAATCGTGGACACAAACAGACAGATTTGTTCATAATAGATTTCGCAAAGGCCTTTGATAAGGTGCCACACAGGAGGCTATTACATAAATTAGACTATTAAGGGATAAGAGGGTCCACCCACAAGTGGATCAACTCGTGGCTCTCTGGGTGCACTCAACAAGTACACGCTATAGGACCCTGACCATATACAATGTTTTTTTCGAGCAATAATGGCGGACAATACAAACACACCTGGAGTAGATGCTCCAAAAGAAGGTAATATTAAAAGCTTTAATGTCCTATTTCGATGTTCATACTCAGCTATGTTTTAGGAAATAAGTTATTTTTGTTTTTTGACGTCTTAAACAAATAATGGTTAGATTTGAGCAGATTAGTTTCAAGTTTCATGAACATGTGATCTGCTCACCATTTGAATCGAGGACATATTTTTATAAAACCCTTCAAAACATGGAACTGAACACATTGATCAGGGTCCTTTGCACGAGAGAGTATGATAGTCAATGCAGCAAATATTTTGTGAGACTTTTATCTATAATAAATGTGTACTTACGAGAAAAAACAACAATTTAGTCCACTGTACCCATACCAAAAATTTCCGAGATCTAGTAAAAAAATTCGAGAAAGGTCACAAGCCACTGAACGGGTATTTTGAGAAATAAATTATCCAAAAATTTGAACGGGTAGTCTGAGTGAGGTAGATTTGGGATGCCATGCACATGCTTCTGACAAATATTTGGCACAATGCAACAAACCTGTACGTGTGAAGCTGCCTAGCAGGAAGCATGTTCTGCCCAAACTTGATAATAGGAAATATGTTCACTCTAGCTTCAGTTTTTTTGTGCAGTCTTTGCTTCCAAAAGAAACCCTTTTAAGAACATATTTGAGAACTCTCAAAGCTTCGTAAAATACTAATGCCACAATTACAAACTGCAGACAAACCCATGGCATCGCGAGGAAGAGCCACACAACTATCACAAGACGCCAAGAAGACAAACTAAGCAAAGCAACCAGCTCTCTTCCACATCAAGATGATTGCAAAACTAGAATGAAGATAAAGTTATGTACAACAAAACGTAGAACAATTACAGACTCCTACAATGGGAGTAACAATAAACAACAACCAGATCTGTTTACTACTACGTTTTTTGCGTATTTTCTACGCTTTTTAGCTTCAAAATACGCTCTACGGATCACTATTGCAAAACTACGCACAGAGCGAAATCCCAATTTTCTATCAATTTTTATCCATTTGGGTTCATTTCAAGACGTTTTTTCTCTGCTTTTAAAAGGGAGGTAATTTCTTCACTGATCCATGACTGAGTTTATCAGCTGGTCAATTACCGTGAACAAACAAGCCAATTAGTCATGCTGTGTGAGCAAGTTAGTGCCAATCAACCCCCAAACTGGTAAGGAATGACAATAATACGGCCTTTCCATTTATTCATTTCATGAATAACATTGGTTTTATGACGTTGTTGTAATTGTCATAGGTTTTCGCGGCCTATTTTTTACCGTCAAGAGTTTATTTTCATAGTTTATGAGACTGTATTTGAGGTCAAAATATTAAATTGGCAATCCTTACATGTGTATAGACCAAAACAATTGTCTGTCATGCAAGATTTTTTTTGTTTGTTTTGATTTTATTTTGATGGTTTAATGTTCAAAATTGAGCGAGCCAGTAAATATAGAAAGATGAACTGTTTTAATAAATATTTAATCAGCTTTTTTAAGATTGAAATAGATCTAGTTTAGTGGTGAAAAACAATTTTACAATTCACCAGCTGCTGTGAGTGGGGCAAGTAAACCATAAGTTCTCTCCCTCAAGACTTTTTAATGCTTGCAAAAAATAAGTCAGATCAGGGTCTTTCTCCTCCAGTAAGATGCATTCATCAGCCCTTTATTCTGCCTTTGCAATGCATCTTTCTATATTTGTTCAAATAATCCACCCACTATACACAGGGTCCGATCCAGGATGTCTTGATAGGGGGTTAAAATTTACAAAGGGGGTTCTATTTGTTAATTTTATAAGATCATTTATCAATGTTTCCTGATGTTTCTGAAAATTCTCCATGAAAAATATTTTAGTCTCAAAGGGGGGTTCCCTCTTAATCTGCCACTGATATCTGTCTGGTTTACTGACTTTCTGACTCTACATGGGAGAAGTCTGAAGTAAACAGGGCTGCATATGATGTTTTTATTATGAGAACTTTGATGGGCTTTTAAGTTTTTGGGGGGTATGTAAAAAGTTAATTAAATTCTTATCTATTTTAGCCTTTTATTTAAGGCAATATAGCTTGTTAAACTTGGCGTATGATAGACTAAACATCAGTACTCAAAACTACACATAACTGCCTCCTTGACTACACATAGGCGACTTTCAATGTAAACAGGTCTGAACAACAAAACCACTGCCTTAGAATGGACAGCCGCCTAAGCCATCAGTGGCTTAAATGCATTTAACTGGTACCAAATATTCGCCCTAGATTCTGCACAAACCTGTTCAGCTACCTGTTCAGTAATGTCAAGCTATTAACAAGACTTCTGCTAATGGTCTTGGATAGGTTAGTGGTCTAAACAATCTCTCCCTCTCTCTCTCTCTCTCTCTCTCTCTCTCTCTCTCTATCTCTCTCTCTCGACTGTAAAGCGAATCTGATATATTTGGACAAAAGTTGAAATGAGTGAACACCATCTTAGGTATGGTTGCAAAGATGTTGTCAATATAGACTTTGAAATTGTTTTTTAGATACCCCAAATTTCGTTTTCAATTACAGCATTTGTATACACATAGTATTTTGAGTATGGTGAAAACTAGTAGCCACCGTTACAGGTATGTTAAAAATCGCTTCAAAACTGGGGCTCCTCTTCACCTCTCCTCAGGCAGGGGTAGTAATCTCATTGGAGTTCATTATAACATTTTAGAGTACAGCCAAACCTGGATTATTCAAATTTTAGTTCGACTAGTTGATGGGTTCAAAGAATACCTAGATAGACAATTCATTTCAGGTTCATGTGCACTAAATGTCTATACGCTGTCCAAGGTTTATTTATGTCACCACTGGCAAGTTAACCCTTTGCATAATTGCCAAAACCCTTCGGGTCACAAAAACACAAAGAAGAGAATTAGATAAGTAAATGAAAGCCAGACCAGAATTTATGCCTACAAGGTAGCTGTGCACAAACTTTTAAAGCTTGACTTGTAGGCTAATATATTGTGATTGCCCATTGGAATTTTTGTTTGAATTGGGTCGGAATCACAAACAGTATTATCCTTAATCAGATTGTTCCTTGGGAAGTAGGCTTACTTGGGTTAACATTGTTTGATCAGGCTTACCCAGTGCTCCAGATTGCGCCTGTACAGGCACAAATTACGGGTGCATTTGTCCAAAATATGGATAGAGTTGGAAATTAGGATGTAATGAATAGGGCTGTGTTTTCGCCAGTAACCTTTAATACCATGGAGCATTTCATCAGTTTTGAACCAGCAGACACTTGATATTTAAAATGATTTGTTAATCCACTAATATCTATGCGTTTCAGTAATCTAAATCAACCTGCTAGACTTCTTTTCAATCTTTATTTTTTTCTTGATACAAACTACCCTACAGTTGCATACCTTAGCAGTCATGAATTTCTCAGAAGACAGCACGTTTTATAAACTTTATATATAAAAAGGTAAATATAGTCTATATAAAATCAGATTACATGTACAGAGTGAAAATAGTAAGTACAGACCAAGCTTCATTTGGACTTGTACTGGTACTGATTCTAGTCAAAATATTTGAAGCCCTGCTTACCTGTCTGCAACTTTTGGATTAACAGAGTAAATAGTCTGGCATTTTAAACATTTCTTCTTCTGTGCTTAAGTCCATAGTTTAGGTCAAATAAAGTAAAATCACCAACACAGTCAACGAGCAAACTCTAGACCATGATACAAAGGCATATTGGGTGATTTTCTATGTATACACCAGAGAGCTCTGCTTTAAACAGCTCTGGCTATCCTGATAGACCTTGTTGTACATAACAGAACTAAATTCCAATGCTCGGAATTAAGTGCATGGCATATAACATAAGTGGGTGCGTTCAAAGATTCAAATAATTTATTAATAAAAGATTATAATAAAACTTGCAATACTCGGAACACCCGTACAGAATTTGACTCAGAATATCCACTCAGTGTAAAATATGTGCTCATAATACCTGTCCAGTACTGCTCGAATAAACTGAGCTGTTCTGCACACGGTTTTGGAACTTTAAGTTTATGTACAGAGGTCAAATAAAGTGTTTAATTCCATTTTTTTTACAATAAATCCTTTACCAGCTTTTGTTTATTCTGAGTATGATAAAATCTAGGTATTTGTGCAGAATATTTGGGCGAAAATGCACATTTGATGATGTGTTTTCACTCTTTGAAGTTGACCAAGTGACTGCAAATTATGTGAACAGAGCTACTCAAGCACCTTTCTTTGTAAATTATGTTACACATACGAGCCAATTAGACAAAAATTGCATGCAGTAACAATGTCTGGACACTGGCAGAGCTAAACATGTATCCAACTTGGTCCTTTGTGAGAATAAAAGCAACTTTCACCAACAAAATCCCTAGTGGTGGTGTTTCTTATGCCCCTTCCGCCATTTTGTTTTGCTCAAAAAATACATTGTATATGGTCAGGGTCCTATAGCGTGAGTAGTTTTAGATGGTTTAGGGCACTCCTCATTTAGTCAAAACACAGCCGAAAAATTTTTCTTGTTTTTTGTTTTGTTTTGTTTTGTTTTTTTTCTTCAAAATTCCAAATTCGCACTCCCTGGCATAATGATCGCATGCCATGCCAGTAAAAAGAGATAGATAGATAGTTAGACTTCTGGTAGCATCACTAAGAATCAGTTTGTACTGAAAGTCATCTTTTCTCGGCTACTACCAGCAGACTGTGCTCTCTCCCACTTGGGTTACGTGGTCCATCTATAAGCCTCTGCCATTGGCTGGTCTTCTGAGCTCTGACCGTCCTACTTATGTCACCTCAAATGGTGGTGAAACACATCACCACCACACTCCCCCACTTTATTCCAAAGGCGTTGGCCTAGGGGGAAGTCAAATCAGGCGGGATGAGCAATTCCTAGACAAAAGACAGTGGCGCCAAGCACCAGTTTTTTTCAACTCCAACTTTGATGAAGTCCCATTTAACCAGGTGGGGTTGGGGGACTCGAACTGCCAGTATGTATGCTCAATAAACCAGTTACCGGTGTATACCAGTTATTGGGGTAGTCAGCAAACAAGCAGTTGGAACATTCATCAATTTTGCTTGCAAAACTAGAAAGTTTGTTTCAAAAAAATAACACAACACAAAAATTAGCTTTGTTGCTTACAGATTTTGTATTTTATCCCACATTTTGCACTTTACTGTGAAATTTTCACCAAAATGAACATTTTGGATAGAGGTATTATTAAATGCAGCTTCTAAAGAAATGGAAACAAAGCAAACAAAAACTGACGTATATTAGTTTTAGACCAAGGTTGAAGTCTTCTATAAGCATAAGACGGTTTAAATATTTCAATTCTTCAAAAAGATGCATCAGTTTGTAGGTGATGCCTTGGTAACTGGTACCAAAATTTAATTGTCACTTTTTGGAGTGCTTCATTTATAGGGCTTAATTCAAGATGAAATCCTCAACAAAAATACAAAATTTTCTTACTGAATATAGTCAAAGGATTTTTTTTAACTTTTGTTTTAAATTTATTAAATCACACTGACTGGCATTCCTTTGTAAAACAGTGAAAACCTTAAGTGCACCGGTAACTGGGTTCGGAAGCATATACATTATAGCCTCTTGTAGCAAGGTCCCTTGATTGCCTCTCTGGAATGGACCTCTGGCAACTGAGGGTCTACCTAGAGTCCGCTGTTAAAAAGGGCTACCTACTTCACGTAGTCGCCTTCAGGAATCCTTAATCTGCCTTAATTCATCTGCCATGTTGTTTCCACCTTCTGTTTGTATGGACATGGGCTACCGCCAAGCAGTGTTCAACCCACATGTCTGTATGGACCTAGGCCACCTTCCCGCAGGGTTCAACCCACTGGTACAGTTTGAAGGCCACTGGCGATCTTTCCGCTAGCTCCCTCTGTCTGTTTACTTCTGTCAGCATCCATCAGCTGCTAGACGACAGCAGATGCAATGTTTCAGCACCCAAACGGGCATCTCCAGTATTCTCCGCTCTATTGCATGTAAGATGACATTATTCAATGCGGCTCAGGTTCGAACCCACAACCTCCCGTTCTGGAAGCTGCTAGCAGACACTACCATCTGAGCTAGTTAGGTGGATGTGTCTGCTCAATTAGAAGCATGGCCACCTGTCGCGATTAGAACCTTTTTCAAGGACAGCCAGGGCTGTTTAGTTCACTCTATAGAATAAATGTCATATTTATTCCAAAACTGTGAGTATAATATGTTAACTTTCATGTTTTGTTATTATGCAATATTTACATTTTTGAAGCAAACCTTTAATGAATCTTTAGATTTTTGCAACCATTCATAGCCTCATGAATTAAACAAATTGATTGACAGCTGCCAAGCTCACTTGCCCGTGAAGTATGCTTTGAACATAGAACTCATTCAAAAATGACTCTGGTGTTGTGATTGACAGCCAGCCACACCCAAGTGGCACATGCAAAAGAAGCCTCTTGTTTGCAGCATTGAGTGTCCGTGTTCAAGCTGGCTGTTCGGCTGTTCTGTTTTACATTCTGAGGAAACTGTTAAAACAATTACATATTAAATACAAAACTAATATAATTATATTTAAGATATTTATAATAAAATGTAAATATAAGCAATAAATTAAATATCTTGGTCTGTTCATGGAATCCTGAATACTTCGGGTCTCTTGCAAAGTTAGCATGAAGCCCTTCCGGCTTCACTTACTTTGCAAGAGACCCAAACTATTC
Organism: Loripinus fragilis; assembly: GCA_964019695.1. NCBI lineage: Eukaryota > Metazoa > Mollusca > Bivalvia > Lucinida > Lucinidae > Loripinus > Loripinus fragilis. The sequence continues at coordinate 57,992,559 of OZ026529.1, read as the reverse complement.
ATGATTCCATGAACATTCCGAAAATTTAATTTATTTCTCAATTGCAGCTTTAGATCCATATAAAATTGGCACGAAAACAAAATATCAATTTTCCTAACCAGCACCTTTGTTTCAGCGCTAGTCTTTCAAGATGTTGGGTCATAGGTCAAGGCTGTTATATAATGTAGGCCAAAGATTATGCTGCCGCGTCCAGAAACAGTTCAAGGCGACAGCCGCCTCAGCTCCAGATATCAATCCATTCTATTTCCAAGATATTCTGGAACTTGAGAAGAAGCATGATGTTGAATGGAAGAAACTTCCAGGTAATACATAGGGCTTAAATTAAAATGTTATTTTTGTTTCCCCTTACCCAACCGACCCTGAAAAAAAGCCCCTACCCCAAAAAATTTATTGCAATTTTTAGTCAAGAATTACTTTTTTTAATTTCATTGCAAACTTAGAGAATTGTCAAATGTAAACAGTGTTATCTTTAAAATATATTCTTAGCAAATTGTTTGTGTACAGAAAAACCTGCCTAAAATGACCACTCTCAAAAAGACCTTGGAGCATTCTGCAATACTTTTGACCTGCATTAAGTGATAATTTGTCATGAAAACAATTTTTGGTCTTTTTGAGAGTGGTCATTTTAGGCAGGTTTTTCTGTCCACAAAGAATTTGCTAAGAATATATTTTACAGATAACACTGTTTACATTTGACAATTCTCTAAGTTTGCAATGAAATTAAAAACTGCAATACTTTTGACCTTCATTAAGATCTTTGTTTTGTCTATTTTAGAGTGGCAATTTTACACATGTTTTACTGTATTTTCATTTATTGCCTATAGCAGGGCTATTTACAATTAAGTTTAATGGGTATCGAATTTGAGAAGTTAAAAAAAATAATTTTCCGATCGACTGACCAATACTTGTAAAACAGGGTTGGGTAAGGGGGAAACAAAAATATTTTTAAGGTTAGCCTAGGTTCCAAGAAATTTCCTACCTTTCTGAAGTCAGGCCAGTGAATTTGGGGATAAAAGCATTTGGACCATCAAAGTTGGGAAAACTTGATGCAACTGGACTGCCATTTTAAATTAATTAAAAACCATGGATATAAGAATTTAGCAGCTAGTGTAAAGCTGTTACATATTTGTCGCTTTAATTGCCCTTCATATAATCTCATGTGAAATTTGCATAAAAATATAAATGAAAACATGTTTTCGTTCACATTTTTATGCAAATTTTCATTCATCTATAGCTTTGCTATTTTTCTTCAGGTTTTCTTAAAATTTTGGTCAAAATGAAGCACTAAAAATTGTGAATGATATACACTTTTTGGGAAGTTTTTGCTCATTTTTTAATTGAGAAGGGTTGATATTCAGCCCAAATCAGGCCTAGGAAAATCTCTGTTCCAGATATGCTACTTTTGAATGTGAAGTTGCTATTCTTAAAGACTTTTCGAATCAATCAATTTAACTCTTTGCATGCTGAGTAATTTATCATCTGCTGTCTTTCAAAATTCACTTTTTCAATAAATTCTTTCAGAAACACTATCATAATCAGAGTGTCAAACAGATGGGGTCCTCCAGATCAGGGCTGACATTTTGTTTGCCCTGATCTGGGTCCAAGTTTTTTAGAAGGTTATCAACAGTAGCTGCTAGCAGGGAAAGAGTTATACACAGGTTTAGATTAACATAATTTTTCAGCGTAAAATTGTAAATATTTTCTTACCCATCAATTTTAACATATGTTTTGGGTGCTCAAAAGAACTGTCTCATTGAGACGGTTCTTTTGAGTACCCACAACATATGTTTTGGTTGAGAAATAAGAAAATTAAATGTTCATTACACACTCTTAACTAAAGAGTTATACCTGTGTTTTGAGCACTCAAAAGAACTGTCTCATCCTCATCAAGAAATGCATGAAATTTCCTAATTTTGGTTATATCTGTAAAATTATTAGTTTTCAAGATGCAATCATAGATATTTCTCATAGATAGTCTTAACAACTTATTTGATTTTGCTTGTGATTTCTTGATTTATGACTCAGCTTGGATGTTAACCATATTAAAACACATAGATGCACATGCCCTTAGAACAGGCTCAGTCTTATGCACTATAGTATACGAGGGTTGTCCCAGAAAGTCTTAGACTTTTCAAATAGCAAGAAAAGTTGACGTGTGAGCCTGTTTATATTTTGTAGAAATATTGAACTATCTATTTTTAACATTTTGAGTGTATTAATGACAACTAAAATCGTAAGGAATCATTTATATTGTCATTCTATCTCGGTAAGGTATGCGTCACCGACGCATGCAAAAAGTGAAAAGAATAAAATAGCATATTTCATTTTTGATAAGTGGTTGTATTGAAATTTGAAATGATACCAGTTAATCATTCATATTGAAGGACATGTTATTGAATTGTGCGTATTGTCACAAATTTCAAAGCGATTGCTTAATTTATGAACTGACGGCATACAATCAAAACAAGTAGGGGTGAGCTTGAGCGGTGAAAGAATGGCGTAGTCTTACGTAAGGGCGGAGCAGTGGACAGTAATACAGTTTTGTTTTGACTCCAGAATGACACCACTTGATACTTTAAACTAAGTAAAACAAGACAAATACCACCTGAATGTATCACAGGCTTTAGTATACAAATTATTTCTGAGATTTCACGAGGGGAAACCTGCAGACATGGGTATGGGAAGACCGCCACTTAGAAATACTGGCGAAGGTATGGAAGTCGAATCAGTCATCAGCAGACAGAAGACAAAAGGTGCGCTACCTAGCTGAAAGGACAGGTTGAGGGAAACCAACGGTGCATATGATATTAAAATCAGACTTGAAAATGGCACAGACATCTGCAAGTTGCATTCCACTTTTATTATTGGAAGATGATTGCGCACACAGCCATGCTAGTTATAATTGTATACTTTCCGACCTCCTTAGTAATTCAAATGGTGTGCGCTGGTGGGCCAGACATATAGCTGGTAAAATGAGTGCACGAACTTCATTATCAGATATTTTTCCTTCAAATTTTGCATGATAATGCAGAAATAATGGAAGAGTTCACAAGTAAAATTTGATTGCACTGTATAGTTTTCTTGTAACATTAAAAGTCTACGACTTTCTGGGACAACCCTCGTATATCCAGTCTGGTGATGCTATTTCCATATCGTTTTTAATGAATCATCATGCGGATGATAAATAGTGTGGATCCTGATCAGCTGGTGATCTGGGTCCAAACTGTTTTTAAACAGTGGTATAAAATTTAGAAAAAAGTCGTGAGCAGTTCTTACAAATTAGGTCAAATATGTATTTCTTATTTTTTAGGCGACTATGTTTCGACGTTTGATGTGCAAGGGAAACGAATGATAAAAGTGAAACCGGAGGGATTAACCATGATAGCGGAACAGGCTATGATTGACATTGCACATCTTCTTAGACCAGCACATTTACAGGTATCATACACCAGGCCCAGTGGGTAGTTGGTAGCGAGTCAGACTGCATACCCAGGGGAGGGGCGTTTGATCCAAGCCCAGCCCCATACTTTTGTGGAGATTGATCTTGAAATAATTTCTATGCTCATTCTCCTCCTCCGGCTGATTCAAGAACTTAAGGGTTGTTGTCCGTTACAAGGGAAAGTATATGCACAAAGCACTGGTTATTATCCGCTTAGTCAATCTTGCCTAGGAAAAAGTGTGTTTTGGTGAATTGACCATCTCGACTTGACCATACAATGTAGCTGTTAACTGGGACGTAAAACCTCAAACCAAACAAACAGGCATTATCCTGGATATACTGTAAATCCGGAAATTTTCGTGAGAATTTCATTTTTGCGAATAGTGTTAAAAGACATACTTGCGACGTTTAAAATTCGCGACTAGGGCATGATTTACCTATATCAGTAATGGACAGTGTTATTCTGGTAGGATTTCATTTTCACGAAACGCGAAGTTTCGCGATAATAAAACCCTCACGGAAATTTCCGAATTTACAGTACTGCACAGTGGTCTTCATAAAAACATGTAATACAGAACATACCCCTAGATTAAAGTGTGTAATGAAATTTAAGTTTCTTATTTCTCAACCTAAACATATGTTGTGGGTACACAAAAGAACCGTCTCAATGAGACGGTTCTTTTGAGCACCCAAAACAAATTAATGTTAAAACCGATGGATAAGAAAATATTTACAATTTTGCACCCAATTTTTTTTTAATTTTGACTTTTGACAGATATCTGTAGCAATCTGATAATGAAAATTACAGGACATAATTAGGCCAAATAAAAAAATAAGTATGTTTAGGGTAACGGGTCTAAATATTTTAGGTAGGGTAGGCACACATATTTTTATTATTTTTTTTTCTGGAAAAAAATCTAATTTTATGCATTTTGAAAGGCTTTTTGCCTTTCAAAATGCATAAAATTATCTTTTTTCCTGAAAACCTGAAAAATTCTAGGTTTTACCAGTAAATTTAGGTAGGGTCGGGTTACCCTAAACACAGATATTTTTTTATTTGGCCTTACTGAAGATTGGGAAACCTGAGAAAAGGAACTCAGTGTCCAATTGGATATTACCTTCTTATATTTTATAAGAAACTAGAACAAATTCGATGGCTTGCCATTGCAAATTCCAACGTTTTTTAAGAAATGTAATAGTACTTGACTTTTTGACCCCACCCCAAGGTCACCAGTTTGATCATAGGGTAAAAATTTTCAGTGTATCCTGGTCTACTGATCATCTCCTTTAATTATACCCCCGGTACAAAGTATATAGGGGGTATATAGTTTTTGCCTTTTCTGTAATTATGTTTGTCTGTTTGTTTGTTTGTTTGTCTGTAAACTTTTTTTTCGTCAAAGATTTCTCAGCAACTACTAGGGTTAGGATTCTGAAATTTGGTACAAGGCTTGATAGTGATGAGTTGTATTGTGTAACAAAAGAACAGCCACATATTGCTTATCAGTCCCTTTATTTGTTCATTTTTCTTTCTCTCCAATGGAAAAATTTTTCGTCAAAGATTTCTCAGCAACTACTTGGGTTAGGATTCTGAAATTTGGTACAAAGCTTGATAGTGATGAGTTGTATTGTGTAACAAAAGAACAGCCACATATTGCTTATCAGTCCCTTTATTTATTTATTTTTCTTTCTCTCCAATGGAAATTTCTGTCACAGATTTCTCAGCTCCTATTGGAGCCATTGTTTTCAAATTTTGTGTACACCTTCAGGAAGGCAAAGTGTACTGTGTAAATGGAAATTAAGATGCTAATCCTCATTTTGCCTTCTTTTTTCAAATTTTCATTTTTTCCTTCTTTCTCTCTTATATAATACATATAGACATTTTTTCTGTCAAAGATTTCTCAGCAACTACTTAAGTTAGGATTCTGAAATTTGGTACAAAGCTTGATAGTGATTAGTTGTATTGTGTAACAAAAGAACAGCCACATATTGCTTATCAGTCCCTTTATTTATTCATTTTTCTTTCTCTCCAATGAAAATTTCTGTCGCAGATCTCTCGGCTCCTATTTGAGCCAGTGTTTTCAAATTTAGTGTACACCTTCAAGTAGGCTAAGTGTATTGTGTAAATGAAAACAAAGATGCTGAAGCTCATTTTGGCTTCTTTTTCAATTTTCCTTCTGTCACTCCTATATAACACATATAGACGTTTTTTGTCAGAGTTTTCTCAGCAACTACTTGATTTAGGATTATGAAATTATTTGTGTTCTTTCACGTAGGAGAAGTGTATTGTGTAAATGAAAACTAAGGTGCTAATCCTCATTTTGCCTTCTTTTTTCAAATTTTCAATTTTTCCTTCTGTCACTCTTTTATAACACATATGGACATTTTTCATCAAAGTTTTCTCATTTAGGATTATGAAATCTTTGACAATTTTGTCTTTTCTCTGAAAGTGTTACAACCTCTGATGGCTACCGCCGGGGGTATGTGAGCTTTGCTCACTTCTTGCTATATTAATATGCCACATGATTATGTTCAGAAAATTTAATTTTTGAGCCCCAGCATCCCAAAGTTCCACCCCTGTGGCATGACCCAGGGTACTAAATGTAAATCACGTCTTATATTTTTTTATATCTTTCATTTGTGAGAAGACACACAAAGTTTTGATTAAAAGTATTTGAAATTGACTTTGTATTTGAAATTTAATGATAATTGACCTGAGACCAGCTGGCCGATTGTTATGATATCAAATTTCATCTTGAGCATCATTGGGGTGGGGGATTGACTGCATTAGGTTTTGGGCTAGATCGGATCAGAGCTCTGGCTTCCATGGCAACAGATAGCTCCCATAGGGTTATTATGGGGAACAACATGAGACCACTCTAGCACCTTCATTTTTGATTGGATCTTCTTCATTCTTGCAGGTTACAAGGACATAAACAAAAGCTTGGATGAGTTTGAATTTCAAGCAGAACCAAAATTGAATTTTTTGATCAAAGATCTGTTTATGAAGCTCCCTCATGTTTATTTTGCAGCAACTCTCAAAAATTTTAAAAGACCCTGAAAGTTCAAGTAATGACAAGTTTGTGGCTCTAGAGTTGCTGAAGAATGCCTGTATTGCTGCTGGAATGGTATTGCCTGGGTGTCAGGATACTGGAACAGCCATATGTATGGGTAGGTATGCTCACTGGAATGGCACTTTTTGCTGATGTGACAATTCTGTAACTATATTTAGCACCTCAACAGGTGAGTCAAGTGGACTACAGTAAAACCTGTGTAAATGGCCACTCTCAAAAAGACTGAAAATTGGTTTTCAAGACCAATCATAGCTCAATGCAGGTCAAAAGTATTGCAGAATACACATTCTGCAATACTTTCGACCTTTACTAAGCTACCATTTGTCATTAAGATCTCTGTTTTGTCTATTTTTGAGTAGCTGTTTTACAAAAGTTTTACTGTACTTCAAATTTTAGGTTAAATATGGTAAAACGGTCTATTGGAATCCATAAACCAAACAAAATAAAATCAGGGTGATAAAAATATTTTAAAAAACATTCCACAACCATATTAACCCTTATCCCTCCACTAGTATATCATAGGACCAGCTAAGCAAAAATAATTTGCGTAAAAATAGCGATTAATTTCTTATCCATCAGTTTAAACATGTGTTTGGGTGCTCAAAAGAACCGTCTCAATGAGACGGTTCTTTTGAGTACCCACAACAAATGTTTTGGTTGAGAAATAAGAAAAATAATTATCAGTTACGCACACTTATCTGGGGGCCTGTGTATATGGGGCGCAATGCAAGAAAACCTGTTTTCTGGGTTTCCGACAAAGTGAGACGGAAATCAGCTTGCTCAGCTAATTAGACTAGAACATTGAAATTTGTTTGTAGCAAGTTTAGATACGATACTTTCCAGTAAGCGAATAACAAAGGCACTGATCAGACTGCTGAGCAAATACTTTGGACCCTGATCAGACTGTTCCCACCTTTGTCGATATTGTTTGCAATATAGGCTATCTAAGTACATTAGCAGGCAAGAGCAGCAGACAACAAAAGTCGTGACTTGTGGTTAAAAACTAATATTACTTTACCCTTTGTATACTGGAAATCTGTAAATGGAAGAGGGGGGGGGGCTAAAGTATTTTTTAGATGAATGATTTACCTGCAAGTGTCTCCAGCTGATTACCCATGCTCAAATCAGGCCCGACAACATGTGGGTCCTATCTGGTTCCAAACTGTTTAACTTTCTGATCATATTCTTAACATAATTTTTTGGAAAAGTAAACTTAGGAACAAACAGCAGACAACAAAAAAAATATGTGCACAAAGTACTGGTTAACTGCTTAGTCAAGCTTTCCCAGGAAAAAAACTGTGGTTAGGTGAACTGACCGTCCCGACATGACCATAGCTGTTGATTGGGATGTTAAATATCAAACCAAACAAAAGCCATACAATATCATTTTGGAATTCCAGCTTGCAACCTCACTTGATATTTAAAAGACCATCCAAATTACTCTTTTGGTCTGGATTTAACCCAATGCATGCAAGGTTATTTTAGCATGCTTTTTTGTTGTCTGCTCGATTTTTTTAAAAAAATAACCTTTTTAAAATATTCTACCAGGTACACCATAAGATTGTCAAATGGTTTTGATCCAAACCATTTGCAAAGATCATCAGTAGACAACAAAATTTACCACTAGAAGGCAAAGATTTCAGAATGCAGAAGTTTTCAAGTGGTTAACTAATGGCACTGTTGAAATGTCTTTACAGGAAAAAAAGGTCAGTATGTGTGGACTGAGGGTCGGGATGAAGAGGCAATAGCTAGGGGAATCTACAACACATACACTTCGAAAAATCTACGATATTCTCAGGTAAGATTAACCCTTAATGCGCCAATCACAGCAAAAGTCGTCTGCTTTTCTAGTCTGATGAAATGTTTATGAAGCCTCTATGGCAAACAGTGTGGACCCAGATCAGACTGCTCCTATGGGAGCAGTCTGATCTGGGTCCACGCTGTTTGCTTCTATACTTAATTCATCAGTAATGCTAGGCAATTATTTGCAGCAGACGACTTCAGCAGACGACATTTTCAGATGCATTTTTTTCTTGGCCCTTTAAGGGTTAACATAGTTCTGTAAAGTGTGTTAAACCTTTACCTCGTAGCTAAATTGCAAACAGAGTAGACCAAGATCAGGCAGCATGTGACTTCTAAGAGCTTCCTGATCAGGGTCTACTCTGTTTGCTTATGGAAATGTGGTATATCTGATCCTACACTAGTGGACCTGAGAAGTAATTACTTTGTTCTGTGTTCCAACATGAAAGGTTATTTATATAATTATTCATAGTGGGTGGAGCCTAGCATAAATATGCATGAAAGAAAGGGTTAAGGCATTAATTTGGTATGATCGTTCAAAGACATGACCCTGATGCAGGTGTTTATCAATCCATGATTCATGCAGCTCCCTATATAAGCTTTTTGGTCAATTGGGTATTTATGCAGCCTGGTTATCCTCAATTGCATACTTGCAAAAACTATTGCGTATTTTCATATTTTTTTATGCCGCGTTTTCTTTACTGTGATTACACGTTTTCTTACTGCATGAAGCCATCGGGAATGTGCTTGCATATTTAATCACTCCCATCGTCTGCCTTTCTAAAGTATCAAAATAGCGGATTTTATTGTACCTGAAGCAAATCTCATCCCCATTTTTGACATTAGAGCGTGTATTTTTTGCAAAGTTTCAATTTCATCATAGTGTTTTTTCCGCGAAATACTGGACTGGGCACCGATATTATTCATAAAACGGGAGTTATATTGCGCGCTTGCTAGTAAAAAAAATCAATACCCGATTGGCATTTGTTTATTACCCAAATGGAAATGAAATGGACCAAATGGTACGCAATGACATCGCATGTAATTGCATACCGATTGTTAGAATTGCTATTCAGTAAAATTGCTTTTTTTGAGGATTTTAATTGCGTATTTACGCAAATACTCTGCCTATCTAAACTCGATTTTTTATGTTTTTCACATTGATTTTCGGCGATAACTTTTTTATTATTAATTTTAGCCAACTGTGTTCGCGATGAAAGTTGTAGAGAAAAATTAGCGCCAATTTCTCCAAAAGGTCCGAAGTTTCTGGCACAAACAGAATTTTGTGTACATAGATGAAGATTTTGCAATAAATTGAATTCAGCCCAATTTTCTAAGTCTTTTATTGACAGGTTAATTTCGTAGAGGCATGACAGAAAGGGTTCGTCTCAAAAGAATATTCACAAGCGGTGTATATACCGTTATTCAAAAGTTGTTTATAGCATAATCCTGCCGTGTGTAGACTTAGAATGTACTGTGCATATTCAGAATCTACCATGAGCATGATTATTTGTAAGTACAGAAGCTGTGATATCGCATGACGCGCCATTTATCTCTCACGCACGTGCTCCTACACGGACAGTTTCGAGTTGACCCAACTAGCTTAACGCACGGGCGAATCAGGCGCGATTTCCAATATATTTGAACAAGCCATCCATCGCCTTTCTTATTGAATCGGGGCGGTGCAATGTAACTTTTTGACTGACATACCTGATTGACCTGAAAACAATCAAGTTTTCACCAGTAAATTTAGATAGGGTCAGGTTACCCTAAACACAAGTATTTTTTATTTAGCCTTATGGGTTTTAAATTCTGTAATTTCTGTCTACAGGTGTCCCCACTAGACATGTATAAGGAGGTGAACACAAAGACGAACCTTCCCGCCCAGATAGAACTCTACGCGACCAACAGTAACCAGTATGATTTCATGTTTATAGCCAAGGGAGGTGGCTCTGCCAACAAAACGTTCCTCTACCAGCAGACGAAGGCTTTACTGACACCTGATAAACTCCTGAAGTTTGTGAATGAGAAAATTAAGGTGAGAATGCACAGGTTTAGATAAACAACAAATATCAGCGCAAAAATGTAAATATTTTCTTACCCAAAGTATTTAGCATATGTTTTGGGTGCTCAAAAGAACCGTCTCATTGAGATGGTTCTTTTGAGTACCCACAACATATGTTTTGGTTGAGAAATAAGAAAATTAAATTTTCTTTGTGACTCTTAACTAAAGACCTGCTCTTTCATATCAGCTTAATGAACAAACTGTGTTTAATGCATATTGCTAAAAATGCAGATCTGAAAAGTGGGTTTTGCTCAATAGACAGACCTGAAAAATTAAAAACAAAAGGATGCTTTGACTTAATTGGGGTAGGAATGCACATATAGCTTTAATACCATTGATTTTTTTATCTCTCTAACACATAAGTGATTTCCTTATCTTTTTCTGACAATGTTTGGCTGTACAGTAAAACCTGTGTAAAATGGCCACTCAAAAATAGACAAAACAAAATTCTTTATGACAAATGGTAGTTAAATGAAGGTCGAAAGTTTTGCAGACTGCTCCCCTTGGAGCATTCTTCAATACTTTTGACCTTCATTTAGCGATAATTAGTCTTGAAAACCAATTTTTGGTCTTTTTGAGAGTGATCGTTTTTTACAGGTTTTACTGTAGAATGTTTCTGAGTATCGGGGTTCTCACTAGAATTTTGAAAACAGTCCCTGATTGAACGAATCCATAGGCGGAAAAAAGTGGGAGTCAAAACTGAAGTTGGAGTTTGACCTGAAAAACTTGGAGTTTTAGTTTTAGCTGAAATTTGCAAAGTTTTAATGTTGAGGATTTTGAAAATTTTGAAATTTTTACGATCTGGCAGCCTGTCTAATAATGAAAAAAGCAAAGTAAGTCGACCTTAGCTATTGATGGTATGTTTAATACAAATATTCTTACCATTAGTATACACTGAAGGACTTTAAAAACGCAAAAAAATGAAAATTATTATTTTTTGCATCCAGAACATTTTTAGCCTTCTTAAACAGATTAAAATGGATGGTAGTGAAACTCTGCTTCTATCTTTACCCAATACCGGTGTTTTTAAAGACATTGGCTACCACCAGCTATGCATTGCTGGTTTACTATGTTTTGATCGTGGCGTCCCCACGAATCAATGAAGCAAAATATTTTATCATTTCACATGTAACTTGTAAGTAAACATGTATAAAAAACACAGCAGTTTTAGTTCTATAGCTTTATTATTCATGCCACGTTTGTCTGAACATGAACGATCTGGGCCAGACCTGGGGTAATTGTAATCAGTAATTGTAATTATCTGTAATTAAATACAATTTTCAAAGTAATCAAATGTAATTGTAATCATGTTTTTTTTCCAATACATGTAATGTAATTGTAATGATTACTGAACATATTTTAGCTGTAATTATAATTACTTTCAAATACTTTTCAAATACATTTGGCTATTTACTTAGAAAATTTGCCCAACACAAGAAACAAAATGGTGACTAATGGTACTATTTTAATTCAGATCTATGAATAAGAAAAAGTATATAGGATAAATAAAACATATTGACTTTTGTGATCAATAAAAGTAGCACACTTTAAAATATTTAGTCAGTTTCAGACTTAACTTGGTGTTAAAGATTAATTGCATATTGTATAAAAATTAAAAACCAAACTTTTTTTATTCAAAATTAAAATTTAAAAAATATGGCAATAGACAACTTAACATGGAATAAGGTACATTTTCTCCCAAAATTTGTAGATGTGTCTTGCTCAGGACCACAACACAGTGACGCCGGTGGGGCTCGAACCCGCGGCCCCTAGGTCTAAAACCCGCGGCCCCTCAGTCTCGAGTCAAGCACTCTATCACTGAGCCACTGCGCTTACTAAGCAGTAGTTTTGAGCCATTTTGTATTCCCACCAGAATCTTCAGGAAATACATGTTTCAAGGCTAAATGTAGAATGCTTATTCAGCATAGCATGCAAAGTTTTTAGGCCTGAAAGATGTTCCCTCAAAGTTGACACATTTGAAAAACTTATGATGATTAAATGTAATCATCAAAGTAACAATTTAAAAATAGCTGACTGAGCAAACGGTTGCAGTTGTGTAACAGACAATTTCCATTTTACATACTTTATAAATCTATCTTGCTATGTGGTACTGTATAGTGAAATAGATCTATAAAGTATGTAGGCAGATATAATGTATGATGTATCAAACTTTAAAACCTGTGCATAGTGTATATATATTTGTTTAACTTTAATAAGAACTTGATTAAAATTTCATAGCTAATTATTTCTCATTTATTTAAGAATAACAGTATAGGTCATGGCTTTATATATAACTTCAAAGACCCTATCCGTCTTTATATTTTAAATGTGAGTACTATATAGCATTGCAATTTTACATAAAAACTTCAAAAGTAATAAGTAATGTATTTGATTACATTTCTAAAGTAATTGTAATTGTAATCATTACATTTCTACAGGTCCTGTAATTGTAATGTAATTGTAATCATTGATAAGTCAAAGTAATTGTAATGTATTTGAATACTTTTCAAAGTATTTGGCCCCAGGTCTGGATCTGGCACAATTGGAATGTTAAAAGCTGGCGTGCGCGTTTCTGACGTCGACAGATATCATAATTGCCATCTGTAAACTACACAGCGCCTCAGAGATTGTTAGCAGGCTACTGTGACAGTTAAAAATTGACGCAGGTTTAGTCAGCCAAGAATGGCAACGGGGTTAAGAGGCAACTTACGTCGATTGTATATCAACGATATTTACATCGACGATAGCTGTTCCGGCCGGCTGGCTACTTTCAGTGCCAGAGGAATAGTAGTAAAAATAGTAATAAAAATATTTTATCACAATAACTTAAAATCATGTCCAATTTCTACACAAATTTCAAATTGCAACTTTAGAATCATAGGGTATTGCTATTTGATAGAGTGTTGCTCTAACATTATTGATTATTTTGACATAAAATTTGAAACATGTTTTGCTGACATATTGATGTTCATTTTTGCCAAATCTCAATAAAATTGAGACATTAAAAGTTAGTAAATATTATGAATTTCGATTTTTGCGTTTCTAAAGTCCTTCAGTGTATGTTTGCTAAACAGAATGGTCTATTAAAATTTGAATAAAAATTAAAAATACCAAGCAAAATACCTTAAAAGAGATGAAATAGACTGCTCCAACTGATAAGAGTGGGAAATTCCATCCGGCTTAAATGGGTTTACTTAAGTCCACAATAGATAGCCATGGTGTCAGTATAAGCCAAATTTGAAGAGTGAAAGCTTTATTTTTTTCTAAAATCTCTAGGCTAAAAAAAGATAAGTGTGTTTCGGGTGTCAGGTCTGACTTTTTTAGGTAGGGTGGCACACAAATTTTTTTAATTATTTTTTTTTCTGGAAAAAAATATAATTTTATGCATTTTCAAAATGCATTCCAGAAAATCTAAAAAAAATCTAGGTTTCACCAGTAAATTTATGTAGGGTCGGGTTACCCTAAAGATAGGTTTATTTTTATTTGGTCCGACCAAAAGATATAGTTTGGTTTAAAAGAATTGTCTCTTTGAGGCTGTTCTTTTATTTTCCATCACAATTCTTTTGATGAAGATGAAGAGAAGATGTGATCAGAATTTAGATAATTAGAATACCCAGGTATCAAGATGTTTAGAATCCCTTGTCAGTTAGTATAACCCTTTATAAACCCCTAAACAAGTACTTTTGCAAGCAGTGAAGACCCATACGAAATGCAGCATAATGCTGCATTTCATCAGGATCTACACTGTTTGTTAAAGTAAAAAAGAACTTCAGACAAAATAAAAACACATTTATTTTTAAAATCATAACTGGACACCGTTAGATAATGTACAATGGACTATCCCAAGTTTATTGTATGGAACCAGAAGGAATAATCCATTAGTATACAAAGGGCTAATCATTCATCATTAATGAGCCACTGCATGAGATTTCCTACAATGTGGCATGTGCGACCAGGAAAGGCTCAGACCAGCTTGCGCATACGCGCAGTCTGATCAGAGCCTTTGCCTGTCACTTGGATATCCTACGAGTGTTAAGCTACTGACTCAACATCATTTGAAGTTTCTAAGCTTAAAAGGAGCCTGCACAGACTCGTCTGAGTCTAAACTTGTCAAAATGCCACATTGTTGGAAATCACATGTCGGGGCTCATTTGTTTATTTACAGACTTTAGGTACAGCTGCCTGTCCACCATATCATCTTGCTTTGGTGGTCGGAGGAACCTCGGCAGAGTTTAATCTCAAGACAGTAAAACTGGCCTCGACAAAATATCTTGATACCCTGCCCACAACAGGTGAGCGTACCATTTGGATTCATATGTGTTACATGGTCTAGATATATATAATCTCAGAGAGTAAAACTGGCCTCAACAAAATATCTTGATACACTGCCCACAACAGGTGAGCGTACCATTTGGATTCATATATGTGGCACATGGTCTAGATATATATAATCTCAAGACAGTAAAACTGGCCTCAACAAAATATCTTGATACACTGCCCACAACAGGTGAGCATACCATTTGGATTCATATATGTGGCACGTGGTCTAGATATATATAATCTCAAGACAGTAAAACTGGCCTCAACAAAATATCTTGATACACTGCCCACAACAGGTGAGCGTACCATTTGGATTCATATATGTGTCACATGGTCTAGATATATATAATCTCAAGACAGTAAAACTGGCCTCAACAAAATATCTTGATACACTGCCCACAACAGGTGAGCGTACCATTTGAATTAATTTCTTAAATATTTACATTTCCACTGCTAGTCTTTAAATTAACCTTAACATGTGAGATGTCGTTTATAACTTCATGAACATTCAATTTAAGCCAAACCCACATACGCGCCATTTGAGCAGACCAACATCAACGCCATCCAATAACGATGCTTGTTTACTTATGCATAGCCGATGTTGAAGACGTATCGCCATGACGGTAAGGGCTGAAATTTCGCGTTTTGGCTATTCCAAACCCTCCATTATGTCTGACTTGATTCAAAATTTCTGAAAAACCAGTCAAGTTAAGTGAAAGTTAAAAATTGATACTTGACTTATAATATAAAATGTAAATATATAAGTAATAAATTCAATTTTTGGAAGGTTCATTGATCATGAATACTTCTGGTCTCTTGCAATGTTAATGTGAAGCCCTTTGTGCTTCACTTACTTTGCAAGAGACCTGAAGTATTCATGATTCCATGAATCTTCCAAAAGTTGAATTAATTTCTTAAATGTCACAGTGTCTAGATATACAGTACACTTTGCAATACAAGCAGGCTTTTACAGTGACATGCTAGAGTGTTTGCCTATAGATCTAGCGGGTTGATTCCCGGCTGGGACAGATTGCAATTTTTTGCTTTTGCTCTATGACAATGGCACCAAATGTAAATAACCCACCATATGACTACACTGTACATGGATAAATATCTCTCTTGGTCTCATTTCACATGATTCCTGTTTCTAGAAATTTGCAGACATGTTTCAAATTGAAAAGGGTAAATGTGACAGTGTTTATATTAAATTTCTGCTGTGTTGTTGAAGAAGCCGGATTTTACAGGCACATGGTAGAGTGTTTGTCTAATTTTCCAGCTACTTTGGTTCGATTTCTGACTGGAGTCGGTTGAATTATTTTTCATTGCCACATATGAATTAGGGGGGTATCTAGATTTTCTCCATAGAAACATTTAACACTTTTGCCTCTATATCCCACATTTTTTGTCTGCTTGGCCATCTGCTTATGTACTATTATAGCCTATATTACTTACAATATAGAACCAGATCAGACTACTCCCTACTGGTTTCACCGGAGGGGACTCTAGGCTGTCAAAACGCTAAACCTACCAGTGACCACTGCTGATAACCTTTCGGCTAAAACACGGTATTGCTGCTGATTTAGTTTTTTTCATGTTATATCTATGCTACAGAAGAACTGTGTCATAAAGGAACACTTTATAAGAGTTATGAAGAAAGGCATTGTCAGATCTAGTTTGCCCGAAAATTTCAAGCTGCTAACTTTTCCCGTTTTAGAGATATCGTCTATAATGTGTTCCAAAAATGGCCATTTATAAGCGTTATGCAGTCTCATTTTGAAAATCAAATCATTTAAAGTCCAAATGATTCATGTTTTCTATTTAAATATTGATACAGAACTGTTTGCTTCTTATAAAGACACTTACCTTTTACATTTTGCCATTTGAATAAAAGAAATGGATAAAAAATTGTGGATTTTCTCCTCAAAGTCATAAAGATGGTGTTTTTGATAAAAACTGCAAAAACGACACTAATACACTGTACTTTACCCATGATTATACAAGACATGTGTTAATTTAAGTAAAATTCATTTCCATTATATCATTAAAGACTATAGTTTCAAAAAATACAGTTTGCATTCCAGGCTAGCCCAAGGCTTCACACCATAGAACATTTCTGTCAGGAACAAAAAAAGTAAAATTGTGTAGTGTCTGTAACCATGACAATTCATGAAGCGAAATCTTGAAGATTTTCAATCTCAGAATAACTTCCTTTTAATAGAGGGCAATTTATGACAAATTCACCCAATGGTTGTCGTAAAGATATGCTTATATTTTGCATCTTTAAGTGTTTATCTTCTTTGTTTGGCCTCTCAAAATGCTAACCAGTTTCTCCCTTTGTTGAACTGCAGATATTTGTATTTTTGCTCTTATCTTGCATGTTATATCTTAGGTGTAGTGTCTGTAACCTATTAACAGGCAGAAGTAAAAGTAGAAAAAAAAATATATTAAGGAATATTTTCAAAAACAAATACTAGTTTTAGGTAAGATGTGTAAAAAAAAAAAAAATGTAGAAAATGATAATATATTATCATATCGAGTGCTTTATTTTTTGCCTAGTGAGACACTCATCAGCACCAATACTGTGTTTTAGCCACTTGCAACACAGATCAGGCCAGAATTTTGTTAGCCTAATCTGGATCTTAGCTGTTTGATACTCTGATGGTATACCTGAAAGAAGTTTGATAAGTTAGGGGTCTTTCATGCAAACCAAATATCTATGTGTCTTGATCCACATCTGAATTAAGGGTGAGGTTGGCGCCGTTAAACCGGTTTAAGCCCTCCAGTAAAATATTTTACTGACCGTTCCAAGGCGGTACTTCTTTTGTGGATCTTTTATGTTTTTGTTCTTTCTTGTGTTTGCTATGTTTTGTGCGCGTCTGTTTATATGTGCTTTGTGGTCACCTGCTGGGAAAGGGCTGACCTCTTGGCTCTCGTTTGTGGTGTCTTCTGTGAGTTTGTCACTTTCCCATTGGTATCCTGGGTCAGGTGTGGTACTTGATTGTATCGATTCCTGATCTTTGCACCATTACTTACTTGTAAATTTTAATTTGAAAAAAAAGTCTGACAGCAGACAATAAAAATTCATGAAAAATTTAACAGTATAATACAACGAGTGATTACTCTCCATCTATCCGTCCTCCAGTCTGTTCATGTGACAACACAGATCTAGAGACTGTGATAACTCAAAAACTAATACTTACAGTAAAACCTCAAAAATTTGAACACCAAATTGTAGAAATACTCGCCAATTTGAAATAATTTTCATACAAAATGGATTCAGAGAATAGGGTCTATTTAAAACTATTTTAAATATTATATATAAAACACATGTTTTATGTGCATAAAAGACCCCGAGATGTTTCTTATATGCACACAAAACTTGTATTTGTTGGGAGAAAAGATGATAATAAATCCTGTCTGGGGGTAGAGGGGGTGAGGGGGTTTATATATTATTATGTATACCTCCCTATAATCCGAACTTTCCATACTTCAAAATAAAATTTGTAGTCCCTAGGACTTTGAATTTTTAAGATTCTACTGTAGTTAATGTCCAAAGTTTGTTTTTGCAAAACATGTTATTTCATGCTTTGCAAAAAAGTATTACTTCATGCTTTCAGGTAACGAACACGGAAGAGCATTCAGGGACTTAGAATTGGAGGCAGAAATTCATAAATTGACACAGAAAATGGGTATTGGTGCACAGTTTGGAGGGAAATATTTCTGCCATGATGTACGCGTCGTACGTCTACCAAGACATGGTGCGTCCTGTCCTGTTGGTATTGGAGTTTCATGTTCCGCTGACAGACAGGTGAGTTCATTGTTCACAGTCATGTCATATATTATATTAAAACATAACCAGCCAGCATACAGACTTGGGCCATTATCAGCCCACCAGCAAAACACCATTAGAATGGCATTTCTCTGGTGGACCAAAAGTGGCCTGCTCTTATATGCTTACTTGGTAGCTCTAGTAAAGGTGCAACAAATTAACAGATTAGACTGGAGATGGATCTTCTGCATTAACACTTAAGTTACTGCCCTTGACCTAGTCTGATGTGCAATAAACTTCATATTTCTCTAGCTTTTTTATGGGCCCCGTCGGGACAAAACCTGTCTGTGGGGTTACCAACAAAGCTAGATTCTAACCAGCCTCCTTAGCTACAGAGACTAGCTAGAAAATTGAAATTTCACCTGTAGCAAGTGTAGATATGATATTTCCAAAATGTGAATAACAAAGGTGCTGATTAGTTTGCGCAGGTGCACAGGCTGGTCTAGGCGTTTGTTGCTCTCCATCCCCAAAGACAGGTTTTCTCGTGATGAGGCCCATATCTAGTGGATTCTCACTATGGGCTATGATTGCCCTGTGCCTATATGTTAGCACAACAGTGTCAAAAAATTTACCAAGCTCCTCTGACCCCTTGAGCAAGGTTCATAGATCAAATATTCAAATTTGACCATAGCTATGTCAGTTTTCAATATTCTAACTCAAAATTTTGCTCTCAGACAGAGGTCCAAATTATTATTATAACAAAATCTTAGGTCATCAGAAAATGGCTCATTAATTGTACTAAAAACTGGAACGTCACCAGCTCATTAATAATTTCAGCCACTTAGCTGTGGAACACTTTCCCTACATCAGTTAAACAAACAACTTCCTTGAATACATTCAAATAGCTATGATAGAACATATTTCATTTTAGAGACTCCAATTTTACATGTTAGATACTTTTATGAGATTTTAATGAACAAACTATTTTATATGCCCATCGGAACACATCGGATGACTAATGTGCCACTTGAAATTTGACTGTGATATACTTTTAATTTATATGAAACTACATTGTTATCCTTTATTTTTAGTAATGCCATGCATGTTTGTATATATGTACGTAAGTTAAATATGTCACCCTCTTGAAATATTGTATAAATAAATAAAAAAATTATATGACTGAAATAATGCCATGCAATAAAATCCATGAACCACTAGTGGTTTACAGATTTTCAGGAAATGTTATTATGTCCATAACAATGTTGCATACATTATGACAAAATTATAACGTTTTTACGCCAGAAATGAGATTTCAAATAAATCTTAATATCATATGATAAATAGAATCTTAACATTCCTTCTCTTGTATTATTGAATTTATTAAACTCGTTGGGAAAAAGATATAAAATGCTCGGCAAGCCTCGTATTTTATCTCTTTTCCCCAACTTGTTTAATAAAATCAACAAAACATGAGCACTCATATAAGATCCTCTATAAATAAATAAATAAATACCTCAACACTTATGTCATCTATAGGTGATCAGCAAAGGATCTGGCAAGACTGTAGTCTGGCCAGAGCCTTCATTGATTGCCTATGCTATGAATACAAAAATGTCAAAAGTTCACTCTTTCATATAAAATCCAACAGATTTATTTATTTTTCTTTTAATAGATACTTGGGAAGATCACGAGTGATGGTATATTTTTAGAAAAACTTGAGACAAATCCTGACAAGTATTTACCTGAGATAGATACAAAAGAACTTGGAGGAGAGGTTGTTAAGGTAAGATACACATATATAGGTGAATAACTTTTGCATGCTGGGTAATTTTTCATACTTTTGTTGTCCTGTGCTGACTTTTTTTCAAAATTATTTTATTTTAGCTTGCTTCTGTATGTGTGCAGGCTTGTTTGAGCATGACCTGGTTGCAAACCCAGAAGACAGGTTTTTTTCACAACTACAGTAAAACCTATGTAAAAGGGCCACTCAAAAATAGACAAAACAAAGGTCTTAACGACAAATGGTAGATAAATGAAGGTCGAAAGTATTGCAGAATGCTCCCCTTGGAGCATTCTGCAATACTTTTGACCTGCATCAAGTGATAATTGCTCTCGAAAACCAATTTTCAGTCTTTTTGAGAGTGGCTGTTTTTCACAGGGTTTACTGTAGGCCCTTTGATTATCCCCTCTGTCTAAGCCTGGATTGCTAAGATGTGCCAATTTCATCCAGTCTATTTGTTCATCCTTCAACAACCAATCATCTTAACTTTTGTGCTGCTGATCCAGGATTTATCCTCTTTAGAAAACAGTGTAGATCCTGATCAGCTGGCTTCTGATGAAGCCAGCTGATTGGGACCCACACTGTTTTCCACTCTGATTGAAAATACTTACTAACATCTGGAATGCTGCAGGTGAACAAGATTAAAAATTGAGAGTACTGTAGTATATAAAAATGTTTAGCATCACAAGGGTTAAAGATTTAAAACTCACCTGTCTTATTTGTAGCAACTTGCAAGAGACATAGCAGCAACCTAACAATATAAGGATGTTTTGAGGATCCAGACTGGTTTTAATGTGTGTTTTTTTCCAGGTTAATTTTGACCAATCAATGGCAGAGCAGCTGAAGATACTGGACAAGTATCCAATCAGAACTCGCCTCAGTTTGACTGGTACCCTGATTGTAGCCAAATCTTAGAAACAGACTGCTTTACAAAATTAGGTTGTTTGAATGGTTCAGACTGGTTATGATGTTTGTTTTACAGGTGAATTTGAACCAATCAATGGCAAAGCAGCTGAAGATACTGGACAAATATCCAATCAGAACCCGCCTCAGTTTGACTGGTATCCTGATTGTAGCAAATAATTGGCATCTGCCTAACACCACTAGGTTTTTGAATGATTCAGACTGGTTTTGACATTGTGTTTTACAGGTGAATTTGAACAATCAATGGCAGAGCAGCTGAAGATACTGGACAAGTATCCAATCAGAACCCGCCTCAGTTTGAATGGTACATTGATTGTAGCAAATTCATAGCATCTGATTTTTGAATGATTCAGACTGGTTTTGACATTGTGTTTCACAGGTGAATTTGAACCAGTCAATGGCCGAGCAGCTGAAGATACTGGACAATTATCCAATCAGAACCCGCCTCAGTTTGAATGGTACATTGATTGTAGCAAATTAATAGCATCTGATTTTTGAATGATTCAGACTGGTTTTGACATTGTGTTTTTACAGGTGAATTTGAACCAATCAATGGCTGAGCAGCTGAAGATACTGGACAAGTATCCAATCAGAACCCGCCTCAGTTTGAATGGTACATTGATTGTAGCAAATTCATAGCATCTGATTTTTGAATGATTCAGACTGGTTTTGACATTGTGTTTTACAGGTGAATTTGAACCAATCAATGGCTGAGCAGCTGAAGATACTGAACAAGTATCCAATCAGAACTCGCCTCAGTTTGAATGGTACATTGATTGTAGCAAATTCATAGCATCTGATTTTTGAATGATTCAGACTGGTTTTGACATTGTGTTTTACAGGTGAATTTGAACCAATCAATGGCTGAGCAGCTGAAGATACTGGACAAGTATCCAATCAGAACTCGCCTCAGTTTGAATGGTACCCTCATTGTAGCGAGAGATATAGCACATGCTAAGCTACAGGAAAGAATTGATAGTGGAGATGGCCTTCCTCAGTATTTTAAAGACCATCCTGTCTATTATGCTGGACCTGCTAAAACTCCCCAGGTAAACTCCCCAGCTAAATTCATAGCCATAGATATAAGGTATTTTTCTTAATTCGATATATTTACATTTTCAAAGCAAGCCATAAATGAATGAATCAGAATCTTTATATTTTCACAACCATGCATTATAGGCCAAATAAAAAAAAATACCTGTGTTTAGGGTAACCCGACCCTACCTAAATTTACTGGTGAAATCTAGTTTTTTTTCCAGGTTTTATGTGAATAAATATAATTATATGCATTTTGAAAGGCAAAATGCCTTTCAAAATGCACATATTTATATTTTTTCCAGAAAAAAAATAGTTAAAAAAAATATGTGCACCTATCTACCCTACCTTAAATTTTCAGACTTGTTACCCGAAATTCACTTATTTTTTTATTTGGACATATCATCATGAACCACATAAATGACAGCTTATCATACTCACTTGCAATTGTTAATATATGCTTAAATCAATGAATTAATTCATCAGTGGTGGCACATCCATAACAAGCAATTTACTGAGCTAAGTCATGTTGACTGTTCCTCTGTTTCATTTTACAATATTTACATTTTTGAAGCAAGCCTTTAATGAATCTTTATATTTTCGCAACCGTTCATAGCCTCATGAATTACACAAATTTGATTGACATTGATCTGCCAAGCTCACTTGCCCATGCAATACGCTATGAACATCAAACGCATTCGCCAGAAGTGTTACTGGTGTTGTGATTGACAGCGAGCCACACATGAGTCGCACATGCAAAACAAGCCTCGTGTTTGCTGCATTGGCTGTCCGTGTTCAAGCTGGCTGTTCCGCTTCTCCGTTTTACACTCCAACAAAACTGTTTTAAAATACGATTACATATTAACACAAAACTGTTTTCAAAATTATAAATATTTTTTATATTTTAGATATTTATAATAAAATGTAAATATAAACAATAAATTCCAGTTATGGTCTATTCATTGAATCATGAATACTTCGGGTCTCTTGCAAAGTTAACGTGAAGCCCAACTTGAAGTCCTTTGGGCTTCACTTACTTTGCAAGAGATCCAAAGTATTCATGATTCCATGAACAGACCAAAAATTGAATTCAGTTCTTAAATAATTCTGGAAACATGTTTAAATGGTTATGATTTTAAAATTGTGAAAATTTTTGTATCCATTAATTATAACATATGGTTTGGGTGCTCAAAAGAATCCTCTCCATGAGACAGTTGTTTTAAGTGCCCACAACATGTGTTTTAGTTGAGAAATAAGAAAAAATACTTTTTAATCAATGCACTCTTATCTAGTAAGCTAGAGACCTGCTTTGGGGTGAATGCAATGGTACTACCAGGTACAAAGGTTACAAAACCTTTTTTCATGCTTAACTGTGCATGAAATTTCAACTGCAAATAAAAGTAATTTACTGAAAAAATATTATTTTCTGCTTTAAAGCACTCAGATATTGTATTTATCCTGCTTATAAATGTTAAAATGCCAACAATTGTTGGCATTTTAACATTTATGAGCATGATTAATTTCATGCTCAGCTAAGTTGAGCATGATTTTTTTTATAACCTCGGCTTCAGGTATTGTAATGTGCAGAGGCTTAAGATTTACTGTTCTTGTTGAATATTGTAGGGCTATGCTAGTGGATCATTTGGACCTACCACAGCAGGACGTATGGATAGTTATGTTGACACTTTCCAAGCCAACGGTGGTAGTATGATTATGCTGGCAAAGGGAAATAGGAGTAAACAGGTAAAACATAAAGATATTATCATTCTTCTTCTTATTAGACTGTTGGGTCTATCGGAAGATAAGAAGTTTGATAATGAGTAGTTGACCACTTAAACAGGGTTCTCACATGCTTTAAAAGTACTTAAATATACAGGACTGTCTTGAAAAGTATTTGAAAATTAAATTTGCCTTGAAAAGTACTGGAAAAACGCTCAAAGGCCTTGAAAAGTCCTTGAATTTTATCATTTACAGGAGGATTCAATACTGTCTATGGAGATCTAAATCAGTATAAAATTGCGGTGCCTTTATTTGGTGCAACATATGCTGCACCAAATAAAGGCATCACAATTATATACTAATTTGCTAAAGCTAATATCTTAAGTAATGCAGTCTAGCATTTCGAAGTAGAATTTTAATGTGTAAATCAGTATTTTCATAAGTTTTCAGTCCTTGAAAACAGTTAGAAAGTCTTTTAGAAGTCCTTGAATTTTACACAAACTTGCCTTTATGAACCTTGTTGAATTATTTTTTTTAAATCCATGTTTTATAGTGATGCTTAGAATTTACATTCATTGCAGTCACTTCATAAAACACCACATTTTAAAACAGATTTGGATATGGCACAGTCATGTTGTGGCTCCCAATTTTTCTTACCATGGAATTTTACAAAGGAATAAAGGAAAATGACCATCTCATTTCATTAATTTGAAAATTGTTGCTTTATAACATGATTCACTTATTATGCTATCCATTCCATATGTCACATTCGTTTAAGTATATATGTAACGTCTTTCAAACATAAAAACGACGTTACACAGTCTAAAGCCATGAATGACGTCTTTTCCAGCAGCAAATGACGTCAGCTAGCACGCACTTTCCTTGCGCTTTCAGAACTGTGAATTATTGTTTGATATATCACACTTTAGCATTGATTCTATAGGCGAGGTGTGTTAGAATAATATATATAGGGATACTGCATGTTTTTAGAGCTGAATTTTAAATAAGATAAAAATCGAACAGCCTCTTGCAATCCCTGACATCATTGTAATGTTAAAATGATGTCACCATGTCATGTGTTTGTCACATCTCATCTTATTCAAGTACTTCTGGAAGCCTTTTTCATGTTTTTCAAATATAAAATGTGGTATTTAATGTTGAGCTAGAAATGAATCCATTATTCATGTGAGGATGGGATAGAGAAAATCGCTTCCTTGCGATCACAGTTTGTCATCACTCGGCAAGCCTCGTGATGCCAAACAGTGATCCTTGGGATGGATTTTTCTATCCCATCCTCACACTCATGATAGATACTTATAATCTTTTACACATGTGTGTTAATATATTTACCAGGTAACTCAAGCCTGTAAGAAGCATGGCGGTTTCTACCTGGGCTCTATTGGTGGGCCTGCAGCCATATTAGCCAAGAACTGTATTAAGAAAGTAGAGGTGCTAGAATACCCAGAGTTAGGTATGTACTGTATATTTTGGCCAGTCCTTGAGATTATAGCAGGGTTCCCACAGGCTTGAAAAGTACTTGAATATACAGGACTGTCATGGAAAGTACTTGAAAATTAAATCTGCCTTGAAAAGTACTTGAAAACTCAAAGGCCTTGAAAAGTCCTTGAATTTTACCGTTTGCATGAGGATTCAACACTGTTTTTGGAGGCCTAATACAGTATAAAATTGTGGTGCCTTTATTTGGTGCAGCATATGCTGCACCAAGTAAAGGCACCGCAATTTTATAATAATTTTCTAAAACTAATATCTTTAGCAATGGACTCAATTATTTCTGAAGTAGAATTTTAACGTGTAAATCAGTATTTTTCATAAGTTTGTAGTCCTTGATAACAATAGGAAAGTGTTTTAGAAGTCCTTGAAAAATCTAGGGAAAGTGACTGCAAGGGGCAGACGTCTAATCCAAACACACCTCTGACCCAATTTCAGCTTGATAAAGGAATTCCGTACCGTGCATAAAACGCATTTTGGCGTTGGGTTAGTCCTGTCCCCTTCTGCACATGTTGGCAGTGGAAACCATGGTGATATGGTGCTGATCTACCATGGTAAGAGACACGATGCTTCTGCTTTTATAATGGAGACGCTCATGGTGTTTTCTGGGGTTCCTGGATGTGGACAACTAGACTTCAGAAATGCTAGAGTCCATTACTAAAGATATTAGTTTTAGAAAATTAGTATAAAATAGAAGCTCAATTAAACTCATGTTTTGGGTGCTCAAAAGAACTATCTCATTGAGATGGTTCTTTTGAGTACCAACAACATAGGTTTGGGTTGTAAAATAAGGCAACAAATAATCTTTAGTTATGCGCTCTTATCTATAGGCCTAGAATTCAGTAGTTTGGGCACAGGTTTAGATTAACAAAAATTTTCAGCGTAAAATTGTAAATATATTTTTTTTTCAGGGTAAAATTGTAAATATTTTCTTACCCATCAATTTTAACATACATGTTTTGGTTGAGAAATAAGAAAATTAAATTTTCGTTACGCACTCTTAACTAAAGTCCTGAGTTTAGGGCTGACTTTCTATAGAAATAATATGTAAAAAAAGATCCTTCAGAAATAGAGAGCCTACATAATTTGAAAATGACAGACCCGCTTTCTTGTAGTCTGTTCATGAGAATTAATGGAAAGTGCAACAACTCTTATGCTCCCTAGTGCTGGCTTACATGGTATTCTATTTTTTGCCATAACCCACTATTCCTGAAGGACCAAAAAATGAAAAATATATCAACACTATATTGATGTGCGGAGAGAAGTTCAATCAACACCACCTGGCATAATGACATCTAAAAAAGCTAAAAAAACATATCTTTGGAAATCGAGAGGACATACATAATATCAGAACTACAGACTCTGTTTCTATCCGGGTAGTCCGATCAGCACCTTTGTTATTTGCTTATTGGAAAGTATCATATCTAGACTTGCTACAAGCAAATTTTCAATTTCCTAACTAGTTTCTGTAGCTGAGCAGGCTGGTTTGAATCTCACTGTCGGAAACCTCAACAAGATTTCTCGTGTTGTGGCCCATAATTGGTACTCCTGAAGTCAGCCTTTAAATATTCTTTTCTTTTTTAGTAATTTTACAGATTTTTCTCCATTTTGCAATATGAAAACAGACAATAACAGGGTTCGCACAGCCTTGAAAAGTACTTGAATATACAGGACTGTCTTTAAAAAGTCCTTGAAAATTAAATTTGCCTTGAAAAGTACTCAAAGTCCTTGTAAGGAGGACTCAACACTGACTTTTGAGACCTAAATTAGTATAAAATTGCGATGCCTTTATTTGGTGCAGCTAATGCACCAAATAAAGGCCCCACAATTTTATACAAATTTTCTAAAACTAATATCATTTGTGTTAAATGTATTCTACCATTTCCTTTCCGAAGTAGAATTTTAGCACTTAAATCAGGATTTTTCATAAACTTTTAATCCTTGAAAACTGTAAGATAGTCTTGAGAAGTTCTTGAAAAGTCCTTGAATTTTACTCAAACTTGCCTGTATGAACCCTGAATTACTTTAAAGTGTTTCTATTTGCAGGTATGGAAGCTATATGGAAGTGTGAAGTAGAAGATTTCCCAGCTTTTATTGTGGTGGACAATAAAGGAAATGATTTCTTCAAAGAGTGGCAAGTGGAATAAAAACACGAGATACTAGTTTATTTTTAGCAACATGAAATTATTGAGAAATCACCTTCACCTATTAGTGGTGCTGTGTCATGATATTAAACCATAATCATGGGTGTAAGTTTTCAGAATTATTCCTGAAATCAGGATTTTGAGGCTGGCTTTCCATAGAAAGTCCGCCTCAAAATTCTGAATTGGGCAGATAAATAATAAGTTTCTATGATTTATTTTTCAAGGATACTAGTTTATTTTCAATATTTTTAGCAACATGAAATTATTGAGAAATCACATTCAACCGTAGGTGGTGCAGAGTAGTGATATTAGACCATAATCATGGGTGAAAGTTTTCAGGATAATTCCTGAATTCAAGATTTTGAGGCTGACTTTCCATAGAAAGTCAGCCTCAAAATCCTGAATTGGGCAGATAAATAATAAGCTTCTACAATTTATTTTTCAAGGATACTAGTTTATTTTCAATATTTTTAGCAACATGAAATTATTGAGAAATCACCTTCACCCATTAGTGGTGCAGTGTCATGATATTAGACCATATTCATGGGTGAACATTTTCAAGGTTAATTCTGAATTCAGGATTTTGAGGCTGACTTTCCATAGAAAGTCAGCCTCAAAATTCTGAATGGGGCAGATAATAATAAGCTTTTACGATTTATTTTCAAGGATACTAGTTTATTTTCAATATTTTTAGCAACATGAAATTATTGAGAAATCACCTTCAACCGTAGGTGGTGCATTGTCATGATATTAGACCATCATAATCATGGGTGAAAATTTTCAGGATTATTCCTGAATTCAGGATTTTGAGGCTGACTTTCCATAGAAAGTCAGCCTCAAAAATTCTGAATTAGGCAGATAATAATAAGCCTCTCTGATTTATTTTCAATTTATCTAAACACAGTTGACCATTATAATTTGAAATTTTTAAATATATATTGTGGGCAAACTGCAAGTTTTAATATTCAAATTTCAATGGGTGAACATTTTTCAGGATTATTCCTGAATTCAGGATTTTGAGGCTGACTTTCCATTTTAAAGTCAGCCTAAAAATTCTTAATTGGCAGATAATAATAAGCTTCTATGATTTATTTTTCAAGGATACTAGTTTATTTTCAATATTTTTAGCAACATGAAATTATTGAGAAATCACCTTCACCCATTAGTGGTGCAGTGTCATGATATTAGACCATTATCATGGATGAAAGTTTTCCAGGATTATTCCTGAATTCAGGATTTTGAGGCTGACTTTCCATAGAAAGTCAGCCTCAAAATTCTGAATTTGGCAGATAATAATAGCTTCTTTGATTTATTTTCAATTTATCTAAACACAGTTGACCATTATAATTTGAAGTTTTTAAATATTTTGTGGGCATACTGCAAGTTTTAGTATTCAAATTTCTAAAGTTCAGGATTTTGGCAATGTTGCACTTTCACCCATGCATTATTGGTCACCCAGTTTGTGTTTACTGGGTAGAGGGTACATAGAAATTTTGACATCATCAAATACACCCAGTGATATGCATTACTTTGACATTGCACCTATGTTGATGAAACAATCTGTGTTTTCTCGTGACATATATGTCCCATAGCTGCCCAAAGTGAAAATCAAGAACAGTGGTTAAGTAGTTGATTGGTGAATGGTTTGCTTAATAGATTAATCTTGTTATCATGGATGTTAAATATCATTAGATACTAGTAGTGCTATTAAATATGAGAAAGTTTCAGAATTGTGCCTGAATTCAGGATTTTGGGCGCTGACATTCAGCCCCACAATCCTGCATTCGGCATTATTTATTAGCTTCTTTGTTTAAGAATGCGAGTTATGAAATGCAATCAGTCATTTTTTTGTGTTATGAAGAGCAATTTTAATTTTTAACCCATAAAGCGCCAAGAAAAAAAATGCATCTGAAAATGTCGTCTGCTCGAGTCGTCTGCTGCTAATTATTGCCTAACATTACTGATGAATTAAGTATAGAATCAAACAGCGTGGACCCAGAACAGACTGCTCCTATAGGAGCAGTCTGATCTGGGTCCACACTGTTTGCCATAGAGGCTCCTTAAACATTTCAGTAGACGAGAAAAGCAGACGACTTTTGTTGCGATTGGCGCTTTAAGGGTTAAAGAAGTGGAAGAGAGTTAAATCATTATATATTTAAGAGTAAATTGTGATATTTCTTTGATCCCGGTTTACTGCTGTAGAGGCCATCTTGACAGGGGTTGCCGTTTTGGTAGCCTATACACACTGGTAAATGTATACGTTGATTTGCTGGTATTTACGCATATTGCCGGTACTTCATAGACCGAATGTGGTAGATATTGGTGTAAATACTATATAGAAAAACATGCCATGTGCCACAAGGACTATAGACTTCAATCATTTTTAAGTATTCAGTATGTGCATGGCGATTTATGAAAGCATTTAAGAATAGATCTGAGTACTGATCTATTACCTATCACTGGATCGGTACTCAAACTTATTCCTAAATGCTTACATAAATCGCCATGCACATACTGAATACTTAAAAATGATTGAAGTCTATAGTCCTTGTGGCATATGCATGTTTTTCTTTATAGTATTTACACCAATATCTACCACATCCGGTCTATGATGTACCGGCAATACGGGTAAATACCAGCAAATCGACGTATACAATTACCAGTGTGCTTTAGCTTTACCTAGTTGTACTAAAAACTGTACAAAATACTGTGCATTTCTTCTGAAATTGTATATTTGTGGAACTGTTTAGGTACGATATAACGCTTTTTCTCAGAGCTGTAACAATTCTGTGAAAATGTATCATTTTGTGGTATTTTTTTTCTGACACAATGTGACATATTGTGAGGTCATTTCACAATACATTTAGGGCATGGCACTTAATGTACTTTTTAAGAGATGGGTAGTTAGAATAGGGGCGGATCCAGGATTTCTGGAAAGGGGGTTCATATGTATAAAGGTGTGGGTGTTCGCTTTGCTGATTTTATCTCATTTTTCTTAAATATCCCATGAAAATGAAATAATTTGGTCTCACTGAGACCAAATTATTTGAAAATGAAATAATTTGGTCTCACTGAGACCAAATTATTTCATTTACATTGGATATTAAAAACGGGGGAAGGGGTTCAAGTGAGCCCCCTCTTGATCCGCCACTGGTTAGGATATGTTTTTGCACATTATATAAACAAATCTGTGCATATTCTCTTTTAATGTTATTTTGTTTTCGCTATAAAATAATTAGTTAACTGTTTCCTGTCTTATCTCCGACATGTTCTGTTCTGTAAACAGTGTAGATCCAGATCAGCTGGCTTTTGAGAAGCCAGCTGGTCAGAATCCACACTGTTTTCCACTCCGCTTGTAAATAAATACACATACTTATTTTAACTGCCATTAAGCCAGGTCTGATAGCAGTTTTTGGAAATGCTTAAGGACAAAAAATCAGAAGGTTGCAGGATCAACCCCCTGGCATCAGGCCTCGAGGTTGTAAAACTTTTTTCATGCTCAACTCAGCTGAGCAAGAAATTTATCCTGCTCATAAATGTTAAAATGCCAACAATTGTTGGCATTTTAACATTTATTAGCATGATTAAAACAACATCTGAGAGAATTAAAGCAAGGTGAAGAAACATCTTCATTTGTCAATAATTTAGTTTTTATGAGCAGTGGAAATTTCGTGCTCAGTTGAGTTGAGCATGAAAAAAGTTTTATAACCTCAGGGCCAGGTCTCCAGAGAATAATGTGTAAATGAAAATTATTTTTCTTATTTTTCGACCAAAACGTATGTTGTGGGTACTCAAAAGAAGGTTCTTTTGAGAACCGAAAACACATGTTTTAACTAATGGGTAAGATAACATTTTTACGCTAAATATTTTGCCTATTTAGACCCATGCTTATTGCGCCTGATAAGTACTAAAGTCTGATGTACTGGCTTATCTCCTGAACATGATCATGTGAGGATCTAGACAGGGGGTCCTGACCCCCCCCACACACACACACCTAGAAAATTACAAAAATATAGGGTTCCTTAGCAATACTGGTCCGGATCCCCTTAAACAGCCAAACGCCATTTAAATGTTGTTTCGCTGGCGGGCCTTTGATGACACGATAATAGTGGTATTTGGATCCTTCCTCCCCTCATCAAACTAAAAAAAAAGTTGGACCCCCTCTGACAAAATTTTCTGGATCCGCGCATTATTGTGTTCTATGAAGTGTGTATGTGGGTATGATAGAATGATTGATGTAAACCTGTGTGACAGGTACTAGATGTTATTTTAGAGTTTTTCTTTTTTCATATGCTATGCTTATCTGTAATATTTGATATTTTATCTGAGCACTGCTGCTCTAAGCTTTGTTATCTATTGTGCTGTGAATGATTAAATGTCCTCAAGCATTCTTTGTTTTTTGTTTGTTTGTTTGTTGTGATGCTTCACTTCATAAATATGAGCATCAAATTTCTTAAATTTGATGATTAATATAAATTGTGGTGTGAGTGTAAAAGAATTTGAGTTTGTTTGAAGACAATTATTGTAGTATCATTGCCATAAAGTAAAACCTGTGTAAAACGGTCCTCTGAAAAGACCACAAATTGGTTTACAAGATAAATTATTGCTTAATAGAGGTCAAAAGTGTTGCAGAATGCTCCGGGGGAGCATTCTGCAATACTTTTGACCTTCATAAAGCTACCATTTGTCATCAAGATCTTTGTTATGTCTATTTTTGAGTAGCCGTTTTACACAGGCTTTACTGTATATTATTAGCGATCAACATCCCTATCTCTCAGTCTTTAGATAAGACATTTACAGTAGTTTTTCTGTTGTCTCCTGTTTCTTCCTCGGCCTTTTCTAAGGAAAGTAAGAGTACAGTCAAACCTGTCTTAAGCGGCCACTCAAACAAAAGACCAAAAAATGTGTTTGCAAGACCGATTATCGCTTAATGCGGGTCAAAAGTATTGCAGAATGCTCCAAGAGAGCATTCAGCCATACTTTTGACCTTCATTTAGCTACCATTTGTCTTTAAGACCTTTGTTTTGTCTATTTTTGAATGGCCGCTTAAGACAGGTTTTACTGCGCATGGTATTCAGCATTCCCTGCTGCTTGGTCCATGACGGAAGTGCTTTTTTGTTGCCATTTACAAAGTATTAAAGTTGACCCTCCTTGACACAAAGTCCATTTATCCAGAAAGACATGACATGTGACAAGGGTCAAATTTAAGCAGATAATTTTGAGTGTTCAGGATTTGAGGTTTGGGACGTCATCCGTTACTGTAATTTGGGACAGCACTCAAGATTTTGGTACTTACCACATCATCAAGCAGTGAAGGCTCAGATGAGCCTGCGCACCCAGGCAAGAGCCTTTACTACAAAAACCTATGTCCCACTAGGTCCCATGCATGTTTAAATGGTGACTTTGACACATATGTGATAATTAGAGATTATCTCACAACGTTTTGGTTATCGCCCGAAGTATCAACCTGAGACCCCATTATCAGCCTGAGAGCTTTAGCTTGAGGGCTGATAATAGTCAAGGGATAACTGAGGGTGATAACCAAAACCCTGTGAGATAATATGTTTATCACTGTTTTAACGAGTTTGACATATAAAAATGTAAGTAAAACATAGGATTGACATGAACTTTGTGTTACATCACGCCACTTTGTTTACATCTGACGTCATCTTTTGATCAATGTCTCATGCCGTTGGCGGGAAAGAGCTTATGGCATATGCAGATTTTGGGTTATCGCAGCAAATAGCGTCCGGAATATGTGATAAGCACCAAAAACCTCATGAGCTGGCCCATTTAGTCTTCCTTTTTGCTGAATAAATGCTTCCAAATAAATAGCTTCTAAATGTTATTTTTGTTTTCTTGTAAATATCCACCTTTTGAGCAAACCAGATGATATTGGATGCTTTCATAGTCTATAATCTGATAAACTCTTTTCCCACCATTCAACAAATATTCATCTGCTCTTACATTCACTTATGTACTTTGGTAGCCTTCATTTCAAACAATATGGACCCAGATCAGACTGCTCCCTTAGGAGCAGTCTGATCTTGGTTCATAATGTTTGCAAACATGGTAGAAGTGTTCTGGAGTGCATTTGAATATACACAGCAGACATAATAACAAGACATTTTTAGGACAAAAATATATTGGCTGGCTAAGGGTTTATATATTAGAGGCATTTGTTTCCGCCCACATTGTTTGTTTGGGTTGATTCTTTATGTCCCAGTCAACAATTTTTCAGTAATGTTGGGACTAGTCTTCCATGGTTGACCTGTACAAAGCAGAGGATAAAGTGTCTTGCTCAAGAACACAATGCAGTGAATCTGTCAGGGTGAGGCTTGAACCAGCAACCCTTCGATCTACAATCTAACGCACTACCAACTGAGCCTCTGCTCTTCGCATTCATCCCAAATGACCAAAAATAATCATCAAATACCACCCAACTTTAGTTCAGGGTTTTTATTAAGTCAAAGATATGACTTGCTTCAGGTATAAAACGTTTTCGTGAATGTTTTAATTTGTGAGTGGATTTACACTAGGTAGTGTGTAAGACTGTCATCTTTGGATTGTGTCTATGGTCACGCTATAAGAGAGATGGTTCTCCCCTTACTGCTTGTTTAAAGGGGAAAATGTTTGAGAAGATTTTTTATGAATAGGTATGGAAATCGAAGGGCAGTATACAATGTATGAATAGGTCTACATTTAATGATGTCAATATATGAATAGTTCATATTTCTCGACATCTAAGAAAGAAATAAAGGATACTTTTCCGAGGCTTTCTTGTTTAAACCACAAGTGGGCGTAGCACACCGAGCGGTTTAAACAGAAAGCAGAGGAAAAATCCTTTATTTAGCTTGTAGTATGGCGCAGGCGCAAATAAACACGTATTACTGACACCTGATGAAATTTACATTTACTCCTCCCTGCATCCGGCCTAAGCTGTCAATTATATTACATTTACCTACGGGTTAATTTGTCACTTTTTAGGAAGTTGCAGCCTACATCGCTGTTTAACTAAAATTGGAAGTTAGAGTACGGTTTTAAGCTCCTCCTTTCGTTGTTATTCTAGGATGTCTGCTTTAAACATCAGCAAAGATAAAAAAAAAAAGCATCGGCCATACTACAAATATATAAATAGGGTGGGTTTTGAAATTCTGGGCTGCTCGTCCATACCAATATGGCTTCAAAGTTGTATTAATGCTTAATGGGATAGGAGAGCCCTGCCAAAGAATAGTGTGGTAGGACTGACAGAATGGTTTTGGGCATACTATTCCAAAACAAATAACACCTCTCTACTTGGGGCTTGTAAGTTAGTTATTTTAAATGAGAAATGAAGAGTTTTCAATTTTAATCTTTATTAGGTGCTTTATGAATAAACGTGTTTGATAATTGTTCTAAAATATTGAACACCAGTTGCTAAGAGTTTTCATGGTTGCCACTCAATATCCATTTCAAAATTCCCTGACTGTTCACTGGCTTTCAACCGTTTTCCAGACCCTTTTGGAAGGCCAATTTTAGCCATTTTCATCCATCGACTATTCGAAGATTTTGCACAAATATTTAAACTTGCTGATTTAATCTTTAAAGAAAAATCTTAAACCATAAATATTAGAAAAGGAATGATTCTGAACATAAATTGCTTGCAATTTATGTTCAGAAACATTCCTTTTCTAATATAGCTTGCAAATTATGGAAACTAAAGTTTCCAGAGGCCTGTTAACTAGCACCTCTTTAGGAAAATTTTGAAATTCCCTGACTTTTCCATGAATTTTTTCAATTTTTTTAAATTTCCCTGACTGAAAATGTAATTCACTGACTTTTCCCTGACCTGGAAATTTTTTCATTTTCCAGAACTTTTTCCCTGACCGTGGCAACCCTGGTTTTATGAATGGAAGATTCTGTTGACCAAAGAACAGTCTGAAAAAGTACAGTAGAACCTGTCTTAAGCAACCACTCAAAAGAAGACCAAAGATTAGTTTTCCAGACAGATTATCGCTTAATGCACATCAAAAGTATTGCAGAATGCTCCAAGAGAGCATTCTGCAATACTTTTGACCTGCATTTAGCTACCATCTGTCTTCTGCATTTAGCTACTATCTGTCTTTAAGACCTTTGTTTTTTTCCTATTTTTGAGTGGCCACTTAAGATAGGTTTAACTATAAGTGGTGTCAACAATTTTGCAACATTTACTATGATGAACACTTAGGATTTCAGTATCTTTACAATAAATTACTTCATCATATGACATCTCAAACAATTTAATATGCCAGGCTGCGTAGGAAGCCCATAATGTGTCTGATTGCAGATCCAGGGGTCTCAAGTTTGATCCCAGCCGGTCCCATACTTTCATGGAGATTGCTCATGAAATAATTTCTACGGCCATTCTCCTACCTTCCACTGATTCAAGAAGGGAAGTTGTCAGTTACAAGCGAACGTATGTGCACAAAGTACTGAACCGCTTAGTCAAGCTTGCCCAGGAAAAGCATCAAACCAAAGCCCCACAAGATCCTTTTTATAATCAGGTGCGCAAACATGTCAGTTGTCAAAAAGAGTGTCCAGTTTATTTTAACACCTTGATTTTATTTCTTTTTACCCACAACAGTATAATGTAAATATATAGTTTAGGCTCAATAAATGCAAAACACTATCAATCAGATAAAAGATAGGTCAAGATCCCATAACAAAAATATATTTATCTCATTTGCATAAAATCTTTATTAAACATGTATGCATGGCTATCAGATGGCTCTATTTATTAACATCAATGCTTTAGGTTATATTTCGTTTGGTCTAGGAGCATATATTGTCAATCATAGAAGAAGAGGTTCATGAATTGATGGTGCAATTAACTGCATCAATTCTTATATAGATGATGGCATAAACCTAAAGCTTTGCATGCATCGCGTCATTATGGTCCTACATGTATATAAACAATAGAAGTATAAATTTTGGTCGAGGACAAAAGACTTATGATCAGATAACATCAAAATCAATATTCCCTTTACCTTCCAGAGGCGATGAAAAACATATTTGGGACAAGAATAATGAGCTTATCAAAACATATGTAGGAATATATTAAGAAGATTCTAAAATAGAACAGTAAACCCTGTCTTAAGCGGCCACTCAAAAATAGACAAAACAAAGGTCTTAAAGACAGATGGTAGCTTAATGTAGGTCGAATGTATTGCAGAATGCTCTCTTGGAGCATTCTGCAAAACTATGACCTGCATTCAGCGATAATTGGACTTGATAACAAATTTTGGTCTTCTGTTTGAGTGGCTGCTTAAGACAGGTTTGACTGTAGATAAAGCAGACTACTTGTAAGATTGGTGGCTGAGATCATTGGAGTAGCTCTAGGTATATAATTATATATTATGCAGTGTTTTTATTACATATAAGATTGTCCATATAACATAACAACTTACAGTAAAATCTGTGTAAAACAGTCATACTCAAAAAGACCAAAAATTAGTTTTCAAGACCAATTATCGCTTAATGCAGGTCAAATGTATTGCAGAATGCTCCAAGAGCATTCTTCAATACTTTCGACCTTCATTAAGCTACCATTTGTCATTAAGTTTTTTGTTTTGTCTTTTTTTGAGTGGCCAGTTTACACAGGTTTTACTGTATTTGTATACTTTTTGATTCTATTCTATTGTTAGCATTTGTTTAACCTTTGGTCCCATAAAGGTCATTTGAAAATTGTGACCTAGTTAATCATAAAATATATTGAGAGCTTGTGTAGTCCCTCATACTACCCACATTTTCAAAAAAGAATCAAAATTTTAATCCATACTTATCATATGATGTCGCGTCCGAGAGTGAAATAACACTATGCAATAAAATCGATAAACCATTAGTGGTTTATAGATTTACGGGAAACGTTATGATGTCCATTATAACATTACGTACATAATGACAAAAGTATAATGTATTTACGGCAGAAATGAGATTTCAAAGTAATCTTAATGTCATATGATAAAAAGAATCTAACATTTATGCTCTTGTATTATTGAATTTATTAAACTCTTTGCAAAAAAGAGATAAAATGCTCGGCAAGCCTCGCATTTTATCTCTTTTCCCCAACTCGTTTAATAAATTCAATAAAACATGAGCCCTCATGTAAGATCCTCTATATTTAGAACAAAAAGTATCTTTGAGCCAGTGGCAGTCTTGATGATGGCTACAATTAGAACAAAAAGTATCTTTGAGCCAGGGGCAGTCTTGATGACGGCGGACAGGTAAGATGTTCTTTTTCTTCTTTTCCATTTTTCTCTGTGATCACGTGCACCTGGTAGGAGTATGGGTCCACTGTAATAAAGTGGTATCTTTGAAATAATAGGGAACACATGGTCCCAAGGTTGTAAAACTTGAGTTCAATCTCAAACCCAAAATAAAGAGCAATTATTGGCTGCTTGCGGACACGTGTCCGCAAGCTACCAATCATTGTGCTTTATTTTGAGTAGTGAGTCATTGTGCTTTATTCTCAACTGAAGTTTTATAACCTTGGTGCATGCTTTCATCTTTATTTAGTTATTTACTCAAGGACAGCATAATATTATTTAATGGCATAAAGCACATACAAGTAAGCAAACTGGTGTTTTATTTGATATTTTTTATGGTGAAATAGCTGTACTAATTATACACAAATTGCCATATACAGGGCTGCGTATCACAGTTGATAACGTGTCGGGCTACAGATACGAGTCTGACTGCTGATCCAGGGATCGCGAGTTCAATCCCAGCCCCGCACCTTACTTTCGTGGCGATTGATCATGAAATAATTTCTAGGGTCATTCTTCTCCCTTCTGCTGAATCATTCAAAAAGGGTTATTGTCAGTTACAAGCGAAAGTATGTGCACGAAGTATGTGCACGAAGTACTGGTTAACCACTTGTTCAAGCTTGCCCAGGAAAAAGTGTGGTTAGGTGAACTGACCGTCCCGCCATGACCATAGCTGTTGAATTGGGACGTAAAGCAAACAAACAAATTGCCATATAGTGGCGAAAACCTTGATTCTGATAAACAGTTAGGAAATAAAGATATATTGGCAATTGACTTAACAAAGGGTATTTTGAAACCTTTTTTATACAGTAAACAGATTGCATCTATGAGGTAAATCAAATGCATGTGTTTGTTATTTGAAGGGAAATGTTGAAACCATTTTACTTTATAATCCAGGCCTTTAGAAATCTCCACAAGCTCCTAAACTAGTAAAACCAGTACGTTTTATGTAGTTATAATAGGCTTCTCAGTGATAACAATTGTTTGCTTATTATTTGTTATGTATTGCAAATCCTGACAGGTCATTATAGTGAAACACTAAAATTGTGATTTCATATATGAGCCGTGACATGAGATTTCCAACAATGTGGTATGTGCGACCAGCAAAGGCTCAGATCAGCCTGCACAAACACACAGTCTGATCAGAGCCATCACTAGTCGTTTGAATATCATATGAGTGTTAAGCTACTGACTGAACATCATTTGGAGTTTCTAAGCTTAACAGGAGGGTGCAGTCTACGCTGATCAAAATGCAACATTGCTTGAAATCACATGAAGGAACTCATATATGTTCTTTAAAAGGTTGTTCTAATATAGGTAGTCTTACCGGTAAGTTTTGGAAGGTAGTTATTGAGAATCATATCAGTCTTTTTGAGGTTTCGGCAGCCAGCTACAGGAACAAGTTTTTTACTTAACCCATAGGTTCTGACCCGGTCAACGGAAGCCTGCAAAATGCATATATACATTGTTTAAAGCCTGTCTCACACAGAACACACGACTTATACGGTTGGCCATCCGTGTAAACCGTACATACAACTGAACCAACCGTGGCCTTATCCGAGTTTCACTTGGGCCATTCAAGTGTATCCGTGAAAGCCGTGTATGGTTTTTAAAACTTTTAAAAAACTGACAGGGGTGCCATGTCCGTGTATAATTGTATTAGCAATCGTGCAAGAGCGTGAGAGACCGTATATACAACCGCACATGAAGTCCACTCCATGATTGAGCTCAACCGGTTTTATAAGATGGCCATACGAACAATACAGTTTCATACGATCGCCATACGACCAATACGGTTCAAGTACGAATTATACATGGTCATCTGCCATTTTTATACTTTCTCTGTTGAAAGTTCGAGAATTTGTGAAGCCAAGCCATCAAAACGAGTCAATTTTATATCAAAACGTACAGGAATGTGTGATAATTCGAGCATAACTCAAACAAAAGTCTGTGGGACCGTATGTTAACCCTGTAAATGCCCAGTTAATCATGTAAAAGTCGTGTTTAATCGTACTAGGCCGTAACAGATTGTACTAGACCCTACTTGGAACCGTACAACAATTGTATGAAATCGTTTTGCAAATCGTGTTCAAACCATGACAAACCTTGCTTGATCGAGTATATCCGTGCTTTGTTCGTATCTGCTCGTGCTACATTCGAGTCTAAATCGTACTAGCTCATCCCCAGGCACGGTTGGGGCTAAATACTCGTACCAGTCGACACGTGTATAACCGAGTATACTGTATTGGAACCCTGTGCCCAACCATGTTCTGTGTGAGACAGGCTTAACATGTGTTAGTTGTCTGCTAACCTTTTTAAAATCACTTTTTCAAAAGATTCGTATAGGAACAATATTAGAGTGCCAAATTGTTTGGATCCAGATAAGGACCAACCTTCTGCCAGTCCTGGTCTGGGGCAAAACTGTTTACAAAGTTTAGCAGCAGAATCTGATGAAAAAAGTCACTGCTAGCAAGGAGAGAGTTAATCTCACAAGGCCAATATTTTTTACTAAAATACTACCTGGGATATGAATGCAACTGAGTGAGCTCCAACTGATTTTCCATACGCTCCAAACATCTTTCTTTGTTTTACAGGCTCTGGAGTAGGTATGGAGGCATTTGGCATTCCTAAAGAGAAAAAGACATGTGTCTGAGAAGCAAACAATTTACATTTATGATTGATTTCCTATCTCTATTAGATGTAAAACCATTTAAAATGTACTTATATGGAACACTGTGTAATCTGTTTTGAATGTACAAAATATGGAATCGTATTGAGGCTTGATTAGGGGATACCAATATCTCATATCCCTTAAAGTAAACAGGCAATTATCCCTTTTAAACTGGCAAATATCCCAAAAATTAATTTTCCTAAATATCCTATATCCCTGAAAGTAAACAAAAATATTGAAGGCAGTATTTTTATATCCTGTGAAGTAAAATGGATAGTATTCCATATCCCTGGAAGTAAAATGGCAAATACCATGTATCCCTATTGTCCAGTCCAGTGAAACTGTACATAGAAGGAATTTCTAGGATAAAGTTTTACCATAACACAGTTCGTAGCGAGTGCTACCTTGCAAGGGAGAAATCATTCATTTCAAATAAATTGGTACACCCTCTGATGTCAAAATACTTATCACATTCCATTTCCAATTCTGCTTTTTGCCTGTTGAAAACAGAGAAATGATATGGTCTGAATTTGATAAGCTACTAGTCAAACGCCTATGACACGGGGAAAAGAAGTGATACTGATACTTCCAATGTGATACTTCTTTTGTGGATCATTTGTGTTATTTATTTCTTGTGTTCGTCATGCTTTCGCGTCTGTTAATTGCTGCCTTATGGTCACCTGCTGGGAAAGGGCTGACCTCTTGGCTCTTGTTTGTGATGTTTAATTGTGTTTTTGTCACTTTCCCATGTGGTATCCTGGGTCAGGTGTGCCTGGTGTGGTACTTGATTATATAGATTCCTGACCATTGCCACCTTTCTTACTTTTAAAATATGTTTGCATATTCCTAAAATAATGAAATTGATTTTGTAAGCTGTTTCTGAGTAACTTTCCTTCAGAATTTTAACTCCGGTGATTTGAGTAGCCACTAGACAATAAACAAGCAACACCATCAGACTGTCATATAATAAATAATATCAGAAATGTTAGTGCAGCAGACATCAGCACAAGATCGTTGATTTTGTTTGTTTGTTTTGTTGCTTTACGTCCCGAGTCAACAGCTAAGGTCATTGCAGGACGGTCAGTTCACCTAAGAAGATCATTGATACTTTCTTCTTTCTTAATATATCATTAAGCAGTCTGCTGTAAATATGTAGAAAAGTTTATTTAACTTACCCATCTGGGCCCATGCAATCTGTCCTCCTTTGATGATTATTTCTGGTTTGGCTCCAAAGAAAGCCGGATGCCAGATAACAATATCAGCTAGTTTGCCTGGCTGTGAAACAAAAGAAAATATACAAAAAATAATTTCAATTTACTTTGTACACCACCGGACAATTACCATTAAAGGATATTCAACCACAGGAGTTTTACAAAACAATGACTCGTTTAGTTAAAGAGACTAGGTCTGTAACTATGAACATTTTTCGAAAAAATTTCAATTCTTTTTAAATCATTTGTAAAGCTATAATTAAGTTATGTTTTCACAATTAACATGTTCAGTACAGCTGAAAATTGCACGGAAAAGTGAATTAGCATATAAAAACAGATGTTTTTCTCTTGTTTGTAATTATTTACATCCCTCCAATAATTCTAGACAGTTGATTTTTAACATAAATGCTGTTGTTTGGATAGTGATAATTTGTTAAGATTTACCAAAATGGTAAAATGTTTACCTGAATTTTAGTATTTTTACTGTATTCTTGAAAAATAGAAACTTTATATCTAAAATTATAAGATCAAAAGTTACAGACTATGCAGCTTTAAGGAGAGCAGACTGCAATTGCGTTTCATACATTTATCATTTATGTCTAAACTTAGTGTTTGTGAGTAATACATACTTTTATCAGCTACCATTCATATTAATTGCAGCGTTGCACATTGCCTGATAATCGTTGTCTATCTCAGGCATGTGCCTTTATCAGGTCATGATGGCGTTGCACTTTTTGAATGACGTCGCTAATGATGCTGAATCAACACAAAAATCGAAAATAACGTCATAAACGCTAGTTTGAAGAGTGAAACAATGTGTAAACTGATAAATAAAATACCAGGTTCACGTCTTTTGATATCAAGTTAACCAGGCTCGGCTTTGAGAACGCATGCTAAATTGCTCGGCAAGCCTAGCAATGTCAACACGCATACTCAAAGCCTTGCCTGGTAAACTTGATATCAAAAGACACTCACCTAGTATTCTCTATGGCAGAGACTGTCTGAGTCTTGGATGCGCACAGGAGCAAACAGAAGCATAATTACATGCTCTCTTAAATGCTTTCTCTGTCTGATCAAAATTCTGCATTTATTGTAATAATATGAAGTTGAATCCGTAAGAGTAACAAATATGTTTGGTTCTGTTTTAATATACTCAACTACAAAAGAAACCCATCAGTCACTTCTCGGGCCATTTATGGAAATCAGAATTAAGAAATGAAAATGTTTTTATTCTGTAGCAATCAATTCTGCATCGTTTCATTGAATCATGTAACAGTTTTACTTAAATCTGTTCATGCTATACGCCAGTGTTTAGACAAGGGGTCGTTTTCAAAAATGACAAGTTTTTCACTTGAGAATCAGTTCACTTGAGTTAAATTCGTCCAAAACAGTTCTAACCACAAGCACAGAAATCATCCTTGGAACTAGGAAATGTGGCCCCTGTCAAGAACGAATATTGATCTATTTTAAATAACAGGAAGCTATTGAGGCTGTAATACAATTAGACATTTGGAAAAAGGATCACAGCAGAATTATCACTGAGTAAAAAAATATTATCTGCATTTTGCAGAATCTGAAAGAATACCAGTTGTTTAACATCTTTTCTGGAACTAGTCAA
This sequence comes from Loripinus fragilis, assembly GCA_964019695.1. NCBI lineage: Eukaryota > Metazoa > Mollusca > Bivalvia > Lucinida > Lucinidae > Loripinus > Loripinus fragilis. The sequence goes on along the minus strand of OZ026529.1, from coordinate 57,949,201 downwards.
AGCTAAAGTTGGGGCTTGTGGTATAAAGTAAAAAACAGACATTAACCTCTCCTGCAGCAATAACTGCCTCATAAGCGAGGTGGAACCAAAAGCATGTGATGCCACACACGTTTCTTGGGAATCCACGCCCATTCTTAATGGAGATCAACCTGAAGCTGTTGAAGATTGCAAGGTTGCACTGAATGATCCCGGATGTGTCGCCAGATTTCATCCAACAACTGCTCTATCCCATTGAGATCCGGGCTTAATTAACATACGCGATTTGTTTTGGCTTCTGCACACACTTGATTGCCTCGTCAGAGAGGGACGTACCGTTTATCGGACGAAGTGAACTGATTAAGACTAGAACTCAAGTGAAAACCAATTGTCTGAAACTTGTCATTTTTAGAAATGACCCCTAGTCTATACACTGGCGTACAGCACGAACGTGTCTAAATAAAACTGTTACATTAATCAATAATTTGATGCATAATTGATTGTTAAAGAATATGGTATAAAATGTATTTTGATTTCTTAATTATTTTACCATAATTGCCCTAAATAGTGACTGATGGGTTTCTTTTGTAGTTGAGTATATATTGTATCCCTTACCTCAATAGATCCAATAACTTTGTCCATACCATGAGCCTTAGCAGGGTTGATGGTGTATTTGGCCATATATCTCTTGATACGAAGGTTGTCGTTGTCACCCTAAAAATGAAACAAAAATGAGCATTTTAAACTGACGCAGTAAAATCTAAACCCTTTGTATACGGGAACTCCTAGACGAGTACTTTTACAAAGAGTGAAGACCCAGATGAAATGCTGCATTATCATTAGGGTCTACACTGTTTATTATGGTAAAAAGATCTTCAGACAAAACATAGATAATTATATCTTGAAAATTTTAACCTGACAACCTTGATATGTACAATGGAGTACCCAAAGTTTATTGTATCAGACCAGATGGAAAAATCCATAAGTATACAAAAGGGTAAATGGCTTGAACACTAAGGCTCATTAACCCGAGTAATATGTAATCTGAACAGCTTCTCCAGTCCCTAGAAAAGTATTGCCATATATAGCAATCATTGTTTTTATAGTAGTTGATACAGTAAATCCTGTGTAAAACGGCCATTCAAAAATAGACAAAGCAAATATCTTTATGACAAATGGTAGCTTAATGAAGGTCTAAAGTGTTGCAGAATGATGCAATTATTTTGACCTGCATTAAGCGATAATTGGTATTGAAAAACCAATTTTTGATCTTTTTGAGGGTGGCCGTTTTACACAGATTTTACTGTACTGTCAAAAATTGAATGGACCCGCCTATGAGAGAATGATACCAATGAAACACGCTGAAAGGTGGTTTAATTAAAAGTTCAAGTGCTTCTATCCAGGGGGCATATACACTGTACATATGATGTTGGTCAGAACTATAGCCTACTCCCATGCATTATGTTTACATGTAGTGAAATGCGTAAACACATCAAGGGGGCATATACATATGATGTTTGGTCAGAACCATAGCCTACTTCCATGCATTATGTTTACATGTAGCGAAATGTGTAAACACATCCAGGGGGCATAAACCTATGATGTTTGGTCAGAACCATAGCAAAATCTCATATATTATGTTTACATGTAGGGACATCTGAAAGCTCGTGAATATCATGTACAGACTCAATTAAACCCTAGAAGATTTAATTGTCTGATTCTTGGTAGATACATATGCAATAAGCACCTAGACCTCATGGTTAGGCTCAAATATTTTAAAACCAACCTTTTCGTCAGGCAGCTGTCCTCTGAACAATTTCATTTTGTCTGCAGTTTGCCAGGTTCTTGTAATTACCTCACCAACTCTTCCCATCGCCTACAACAAATTTGTTAGAATCCTAGAATTATACTAGCAATGTTTAAAAAAAGCAATATACAGTAAAACCTGTCTTAAGCGGCCACTCACAAAAAGACCAAAAATTTGTTTTCAAGACCGATTATCGCTTAATGCAGGTCAAAAGCATTCTCCAATACTTTCAAACTGCATTAAGCTACCATTTGTCATTAAGATCTTTGTCTTGTCTATTTTTGATAGGTCTTTTTAGACTGGTTTATAACACCCAAAAAGTATAGAATTAATAATTGTCGCATGTTTATTAAAAGCTAATGTAAATCCATCTCAAAAGCCTGGGTTACAACAAAGAAATAACAAAATCTGTCCTATCATGGTCTTGCAAAATACCCTCATATTTTAGTAAGTACATTTTATGGAAACATAGACAAAAATGTAAAAAACACCACTATGTTAATGTTAAAACTCTCAACTATTTTAGGTATATTTTGCACTTTTAAAGTAATTTTGCAGATGTATTAACATTACATTAATTTGTATGCAATTAAATAAACATCTTAAAAAGTTTCCCTATGATTTTTTATAAGGATTAAGAAACCAAAATAATGTAAGATGAATGTCAAGAAATGTACTGTCAAACACGTCAAATAGCTAGTGGCATCTGTCAAAATCAGGAAAGGTAGGAAGTTCTTAAGTGTATTCTCAAGAAATTTATAAAAAAGCACAAAGTGAATTTGGCATATAAAGTTTAGGTCATTGTGAATGATATCTGTAATATTCTGTCTAGAACGCGAATAGAAATTTAGCAATAAACTTCATTAAAGAGTAAGTAATGTATCTAAATCAATACAAATAGAAGCTATTATATTATATGACTTTTGGTTACTGTAAAGGCGGCACCTCATGAATGCATAATTAGGTCTGATCTACCTTAGACATAGGTAAAAGCTGAAAATGAGGAGTGGTTTTGCTCGAAAGTAAATGTATCATCTAACACATTATTTAGTCCTTCAAACGCCAGTAAAATAACTGCATCTGAAAATGTCTATTTAACATAAGTATAGAGGCAAACATTGTGGGATCAGACTGCTCCTATAGGAGCAGTCTCATCTGGGTCCACACTTTTAGTTAATGTGGCTTCAAATATTTAAGTGGACGACAAAAAAACATACATTTTGTGATTATACGCTTTAAGAGTTAATAAATGTGAGTTCAGTGTGTAAACGGTTAGGATTTTCATGAAATGCATAAAGGTTTGCGCGGCCCAAACAACTTACTTTATAAATAGAACCTGATTTCCCTTCCTTAGCAGATGAAATAGCCAAAGCACGCCCAGATATTAATATTAATTTTGCCACCTTTACAGTAAGCAAAAAGTCTATTAATATCAAAATTAACACCAATAGCAGCTATTATACCTGCGAGTCAGATGCCATAATACTAATAGCGCCCATGTCATGTAATATGTCCTCTGCAGCAATAGTTTCAGCTCTGATACGAGATTCAGCAAACGATACATCATTCTTGATATTCCTGTTTATGTGAAACAAATATTTCTTTGTCAAAAAGGATATATTAGGATGCATATATATTAAAGTTCTAAACATATTTAATTGCCACCTTATTAAAACCAATAAGGTTTGGTTACAAAGTTTTTAAACAGTAGCTACGAACCTTAACTGACATATATCTATAACTTACCATATAGAAATTACTTAGTTATATATTTATTTCTATTTTATGCATAATTAAATACCCTCATTAAGTAAGCATCTAATATAAAACCAATTACTTGGACTAGATACCAAACTATCAAAAAACTTGATAGTCAACAACATCATCGAAAAGAAAACAAAGTATTACAGGCTTTCACCTGTTGATTAGATCATTTTGAAAATGCAATGAATATTTTAGATGTCACAGACTCCTGAAAAGATACACATACCATAATAATACTTTGATACAGAATAAAATTTGTTTTGCAAGAAGTTCTAGTTTCAAAATGGAATATACAACTTATAGAAGTATGCTTTACAACCATTTGTATATCTGGTTAAAATAAACAACAATCAGATAAACCAATAATTGTCACAAATATGACTTCAGTAATCGTTGGTGCAAACGGGAAAATGTTGAACCTGATGCTTTGAAGGAATGGAAGATTAACATTTTTAAAATTATTGATACTCGTATTTCATTTTACTCTCGTAATACACATCTTTTGCCCCTTAAACCTAAATCTTCTTTTAGTCATCTTAAACGAGGTATCCAGGATTTTCATATGAACTATGTTTTGGTTCCAGCAGATAAAGCTGCTAACAATGTTGTAGTTGTTTGACGATTGTATTATATTAATACTCTTAAGCGTGAGCTTGTTGACACTAATGCCTATAAACTGCAGCCTTCTTTAAGTGAAAGGGTGATTGTTGAGTGGCATGGTTGTCATACAGCCCTACATTTTGGTGTCAAAGCTGAAGAAAATCAAGACAAAGTTCCTACGTTGTACTGGTTACCTAAACTCCATAAAAAACCCTATAAAGCAAGATTTATTGCAAATTCTAGTTCTTGTACAACAACAGAACTTTCTAAATTGTTAACCTCGTGTCTTACAGCTGTTAAAAACATGTTATCAAATATTGTGAAAAGGTATATGAGAGATCTGGTAAAAACCTATTTTGGTCGATTAAAAATTCAGGTGAAATTTTAGATAAACTTAAAGCTAGAGATTTCAATGCGACCAATTTGTCTACTTATGATTTTTCTACTCTTTACACTACTTTACCTCATAATTTAATTAAAGATAAACTTATTGATCTTATTGAAAGTACCTTCCAGAGAGAAGGCTCTCCTTACCTTGCATTTAGTGACAGAAATGCATTTTTTACTTCAGAAAAACCTAAAAAATATCATGCATGGTCGTGTCAAAATGTATGCGATGCGCTGACCTTTTTGTTGGACAACATTTTTATTCGATTTGGCACCAAGCTCTACAGACAAGTTGTTGGGATTCCTATGGGCACTAATTGTGCTCCCCTGGTTGCAGATTTATTCCTGTTTTGTTATGAAAGGGACTTTATGATGTCTCTTTCTGATGATAAGCAGGCTGATGTTATTGATGCGTTTAACACTACTTCCAGATATTTGGACGATATTTTAAATATTAATAATGTTTATTTTGACAATATGGTTAGTCAAATATACCCTTCAGAGCTCCAACTTAATAAAGCCAATGCCTCTGATACCGAAGCCGCATTTTTAGACTTGCATTTGTCAATTTCTAATGATATTGTTTCTACCAAAATTTATGACAAACGTGACGACTTTGATTTTGAAATTGTCAATTTCCCATTTTTAGATGGTGATGTTCCTCGTTCTACATCCTATGGAGTCTATATCTCTCAACTCATTCGTTTTGCTAGAGCATCTAGCTATGTTGCTGACTTCAACACTCGCAATAAATTGTTAACTCAGAAACTTCTTAAACAAGGCTATCGGTATCATAAACTTCGCAAAACATTTTCAAAATTTTATAGACGATACTATGATTTGATTTCTAAATTCCAAGTTGGACTTAAATCTCTCTTGCGCCAAGGACTTTCGGAACCTGATTTCTATGGTGACTTGGTGTATAAGTTGAAGAAGATTGTTTGCTCTAATAATTTTTCAGCGCAGTTCATTAAAATAATTTGCCATTATAAAAAGATTGGCTATAACATTAATGTATTGCAACAGACTGCATGCTTGGTAGTCAACCCAATCACGGTTGGCAACTTTGCTTTCCTCTTTAATTGCACGCCGGTGGGTCGGACTTCAGACTCTATGATGGTTCCGACTTAAAGACTTATCTATTGATGAGATGGTAGGGGCCTGATGCTTTGGCTGTTTGTCGGGCCCACCGGGGTTTACCTGTTGGATTTCTTTTGCTCCGGTATTCAGTTTAATTTACTGTTGAGTCCTTATCCTTGCTTTATCTCCTTGTTATATCTTGATTTATATGTTTTAGGAGATGATGCATTGATAAGTTAGGGGTCTTTCATGCAAACCAAATATCTATGTGTCTTGATCCACATCTGAATTAAGGGTGAGGTTGGCGCCGTTAAACCGGTTTAAGCCCTCCAGTAAAATATTTTACTGACCGTTCCAAGGCGGTACTTCTTTTGTGGATCTTTTATGTTTTTGTTCTGTCTTGTGTTTGCTATGTTTTGTGCGCATCTGTTTATATGTGCTTTGTGGTCACCTGCTGGGAAAGGGCTGACCTCTTGGCTCTCGTTTGTGGTGTCTTCTGTGAGTTTGTCACTTTCCCATTGGTATCCTGGGTCAGGTGTGGTACTTGATTGTATCGATTCCTGATCTTTGCACCATTACTTACTTTTATTGTGCCTCATTGCATGAACACCCTGTTTTGTGAGTCTGCAACCAGGTAACGCTCAATTAAAACCAGTCTGTTCACTTACACACACTAGCTCGAATATTGAAAGTTTGCTTGCTCAAGTCAGTCTACTATTCTTCGCAGAGGCACTGAACATACTGCCCATTTTATCTAATAAAATATATGAATGAATATGTCATTATACGATGTGTCACTTATGCAATATATATGATGCATGTCACTCTATGAAATAAAACATCTTTTTTTCAAAAATAAAATTGACTATCTTCGTTTCAGTTACCCTTTGTCCTGCTGTGCCCGGATATATTTTTATAAAACACTGCATATCCAGATCAGCTGGATTCTGACGAATCCATCTGACCAGGATCCACACTTTTTTCGACTCTGATTGAAAATACATACCACTGGAATGCTGCAGGTTGAGTTTAAAACTGAGTAGGAGTGTAGTATATAAAATGAGCTACCACACAAAATTTCCAATAATGTGGTATGTGCCACCAGCAAAGCCTCAGACCGGCCTGCGCATATGCGCAGTCTGATCAGAGCATTTGCTGGTCGTTTGAATATTCTATGACTGTTCAGCTACTGACTGAATATGATAATATTCATTTATATTCCATAGGGAACAATATTAAACACATATGATAATTTTACTTGTTATCCAATATTTCGGCCATAATATAATTTGGACTGAATATAATTGGGATTTTCTAAGCTTGAAAGGAGAATACACAGGCTCGTCTGAGTCTATTCATTTCAAAATGATACATTGTTTGAAAGATCATATCATTGCTCAAATATTCAGCATGACAAAGGTTAACCCTTAAAGCGCCACCTATGATTTGCAGCAGACGACAATTGCAAATTTTTCGCTTTTTCAAAAATAACAAATAAGGCATGATATTTCATGAAAATCGTCTGATGGCAGACGATTCTCATGAAATATCATACCTTATTTTTGTAGAAAATTGGTAAATATATCACAAAATTTGTCGTCTGCTGCAGTTGTGATTGGCGCTTTAAGGGTTAAGCAATGGACATGCAGATGTGTTCTTACTTGTCTAAGTGATGACAGACCATCAACATGTCAAGATGCTCATCAATAGTGTTGGCAGTATATGGTCTTGTTGGGTTGGTTGATGAAGGAAGAACGTTGGGTTCACTGCAGACCCGGATGATATCGGGGGCATGGCCCCCACCAGCTCCTTCTGAATGGTATGCATGGATTGTACGTCCTTTGAAAGCTTCAATGGACTCCTCAACGCATGCTGATTCATTGAGTGTATCAGTATGAATAGTTACCTGTCAAAAATATAACTTGTATCATTTTATGTCCAAATGAAAGTAAACCCATTATTAAAAATAACAGAGCAAGTTTTATCTAACATAATTTATTTTAAAAAGGTCTGATATAATTCAAGCACGAAATATAACACTACCCCATGCCCATTAATGTAAGACTAAGGTTTTTTGAAAACCTTTTAATGATTTTCTTTCAATGTTTTGGGAGTTTTTAAATAAGAACAATTGTTATATCAATAGAATCCTTTTATTTTCTTTTTTACCTGAACATCATATTTTTCAGCCACTCTCAGGCATGAATCAATAGCAGCTGGTGTTGTACCCCAGTCCTCGTGTAGTTTGAGCCTGAAAAAGAGTTTCTTTCTTTGTATTAGTATGAAGTTTATGAAACACCTATAAAAGTGATGTCAAGTTTTCACACATAGTATAGTGACAGGACAATGTGAAGGTAGGTATTTATAGATTATTATTTTTTGGTATATTCACTAAATTGTGTCTGAGAAAGAAAGGGTATCAAGATAAACATTGCTTATCAAGTGAGCACTATATCAATTGCTTTCATTGTGCAATAACAAAACTATAACTACCTTGCACATGAAGGAACGTCTTATCAATAGCGTGTAATAATTCTAACTACACGCTGCTTAAATTACAAAATGATGATGTGTTTCAGAAATCCATGAATTAAATGGCACAAAATGAAAAGCTGTCTGCTATATGACAGCTTTATGGTCACAATATGTGTATTATTTTACTGAAAACCAGACAACGAATAAATATCATACCCAATAGCACCTGCTTTAACCTGCTCCTCCAAACCAAGGGCTAAACCATCTGTTCTTGTTGAATTGCCCTTTCCAGTAAACCCAAAGTTCAATGGGAAACCATCTGTGCTTTGTAACATGTCCCTGAAACATGCACACCATAATCGATGTAATGGCCCCAGTTTCTTAATTACTTTCGCATTTAACAGTATTTTCTAGGAAATCTCCAAAGCAAACCTTTTACAGATGAATTTAACAATATATTATACAGAGGACCATACATGAGTTCCCATGAATTATTGACTTTATTTTAGCGAGTTTGGAAAAAGAGTTAAAAGCAAGGCTACCATCTGTTACATTATATTCTCTTTATTTCTGAAGGATCCATTTTCCTGATTATTTGCAGTACCAATATCACAATATAAAAAATGCATATTTATGAGAATCTTAAAGTTTTTACTTTCGTTCTAATCCCAATGCATGAATAAGAATATTAATCTACTGTTTGCAATTAAAATAGAATATAATGTGTTTCTACAGAATGAAGTCCTAAAATACGTCCATTTGTCACGTCTGGGAGTGAAATAATGCCATGCAATAAAAACGATAAACCACACATTTACGGGAAAAGTTATCACGTCCATAACAACGTTGCGTACATAATGACAAAATTATAACATTTTTACGGCAGAAATGAGATATCAAAGTGATCTTAATGTCATATGATAAATAGAATCTAATATTCATGCTCTTGTTTTATTGAATTTATTAAACTCGTTGCGAAAAAGAGATAAAATGCTCGGCAAGCCTCACATTTTATCTCTTTTCCCAAACTCGTTTAATAAATTCAATAAACATGAGCACTCATCTAAGATCCTCTTTTTATATAGATCTTGTTGTCAAAAGTTCAACAAGTACCTAATATGGCTTGGTCCTGGTGTACACGTTGTTGCATTAGTTCCTGTAGCTGGCCCAGTACCGCCGCCAAACATGGTTGTCAAACCCGAGGCTACTGCCTCACGTGCCAGTTGTGCACATATGAAATGTACGTGAGCATCAAGTCCACCTGCTGTCACAATCATCCCTTCTCCAGCAATTGCCTCTGTCCCAGACCCAACCACCATACCCTGTAATTATAGTGGCTTCTCATAACTTGAAACCTAGAAAAGTTTTCTCCCTTTAATCTGAAGTCAAACTTTCACTATGGTCTATTGGTAGGTTAAGTTAAAAGGAATTGACCTGTAATAAGAATTTTCGAAAGGCATAAAGATTTCCGCTTGATATGATTAAGGTAATACATACATTTTAATCATAAATTGAGGATGGCATTGTATTCCAAATTTACCCAAACACTAAGAAATAAATTTTATTTAAAATGGCAATATAATTTCAAATAGAGCCAATAATTATCTACCCACAACCCACTGTCAATTCCTATTACCTTGGAGTCCATTGGATCAGAATGATCACTTCGAGTTTTCAGCAATTCAAGCTGTAATAATTATCAATATATAATAAAATATTGGTTATTTTTCTTTTTTCCATTCAAAGTATATGTTGTGCAAATCTATAAAAAATGACTCATTGAGAATAGCAATAAGGAAATAATTCAGAAATATGTCTTGTCCTCTGGTAAACAAATGATCAAATTAAATTGAAGTTCAACCCATTAGGAAATACATGAGAAGCTATAAATCAGGTATAAACAAACTATTAATATGTATGCTTACAGGAGTCACGTTCGCCATAGAATCTGGATTTCCTGCTTTTCCTATTGATGAAATCATCCCATTCTGAAATGACAAACAGACAAACCCATGTGATTTAAGTTTGGTTAAGTTATTGCTTAACATCTAAATCAACCCATTATGGTCATTGTTGGATGGTTTTAGATTAGATAATATTCTTGCTGTGAAAAAGAGTTAATTGCTTTTCTTTAATTTTGTTGTGGCTGTCTATTTTTGTATCTGTTCCTCACAGCGCCATGAGTAGAGCTGCAGCCTGTGATTGGGTCCCTTATGGTCATGCTCAATTGTCTTTCCTGGGTGGTAGCCAGTAATTTGAAATGAGTATATTCACAATGCTGAAAGACACACAATACCTCTGGTTAGGCTCTAACCAGGGACCTTTTGATCCCAAATTAAGCAATACACCACTAAGCCACTGGGCTACCCTGCTGATGTGATAATGATACTTATGACATTTTCATAGAACTAGGGGATGACTGTATTCGAAATTTTCATTTGGGGAGGTATATTGTAGGATATACAGTAAGAAATTGAATAGCATGATTTCTGATCATATCCTCCCCAAAAGAAAATTTTGATTATGCTTATCCCTATACTAATACACTTCTGCAGACTCGTCTCTAATCGAAGTGTTGTAAGCCACATAAAACTGCAGGCCATCCAATGATATGTGACGTAATTAATGACATCAAACTATTTGCAACAGTATATCATAGAAAATACTGTCGCAAATAGTTTGCGTTCTCCAATCACCAGTTGTGTTACAAAAGCAAATGCATCAGAATCATCATTTAAAAACACACGTCGCTGTCTTGTAGGGCTAGAAATTATATTTTTGGAGCTATCCTATATATAATTTGAACTGATGAGACGTTATATACACATTATTTGAATACAAAATGGAGGTGACCTCACAAGGAGCAGACTTAACTTGTAATGACTAATTTCATTAGCACAGAAATATATTTAGCTTACCTTTTCAAAGTAAGCATTTGCATCATTAGCATTTAATGAGCATATTTAAGATATATGATGTCTATGTGATTTTGTGTGGGATGCAAAAAACTTATTCAATTAAAGATAAACCCATGACCATGTGGAGTGCCGGGCCAATATGCCTAGTAAGGAGGCAGTCGCCATGTACAAAAGGCCCTCAGGCAAATACTGAGATATGGAGCCAATATGCCTCATAAAAACGGGACGGGCACTTTTTAAAGTTTTTATTACATGTTTACTTCAGGTCTTTACATCTTCGGGACGTGAATGACATCAATTATGACGCTGATGGTGCATGGTAGGGCCAATATGGGTGGACGCAAGGGCCGATAGAGTCTCACATGAGGGCAGATATGGGATCATGTAAGCAGGCTGTTATGGGTTTGGTAGCACAAGCAGTATCTGATCAGGTAACTAAGCATTTTGTTACTTTTTTAGCATTACATGTGATAACTGGATATAAATTTATTAATTTCTTTAAGGCATAGAACTTATAATTAACCTTAATCCCAATATCTGCTTTAATGATTCCAGTCACGGCATCAACAATCAAGGCATTCGTGATCACAGTGTCAAGAACGTCCCATTCCTGGTTGCTGCGGTTCGCTTGTTGTCCCATCCCTTCACGAATTGTCTGAAACAAAAACAATGTATTCTGACAGTACATAATAGTGGTTGGAATCTGCTGGAGTTTGTACTTCAACAACGGCAGAATCTAGGGCGAAGATTTGGTACCAGTAAAATGCATTTAAGCCCCCGGTGGCTTAGGCTGCTGTCTGCTCTAAGGCGGTGGTTCTGTTGTTGTTGACTTTTTGTTTTTTGTTACTCCCATTGTGGGAGTCTGTGGTTGTTCTATGTTTTGTTGTACGTTACTTTATGTCCATTCTAGTATTGCAATCATCTTGATGGGGAAGAGAGAGCTGATTGCTTTGCTTAATTTGTCTTCCTGGTGTGTCGTGATGGTTGAGCAGCTCTTCCTCGTGGTGCCACAGGGTTGTCTGCAGTTTGTGATTGTGGTATTTCCTGATCATACGCACTTACTATTATTTGTGATCGATCATTGGAAATAACAAAGGACCAATGATCGATCATAAATCAATTAAAATGAAATATGTATGAGAGACAGTAAGCTACTACTATGATGCCATACTGCATCCTGTTGACTGACCTGCCCTGTCAAGAGTTGAATAAATTGGCCCTAGAAAACCCCTGATTAATTAATGAAATCAGAGAGCTGAAATTGACCAATGATCGATTAATCGGCCCACAACTAAAGTACAACACTAAATTTTCAGCTTTTTCTACTTGTAAAATGATCGTTGTGGTATAATCCATTGCTAACATGGAGACTGACTTTTGTGAATATTTTACAGATGATATAGAGTCCAATGTTCAACAGGCTATGCACTACCTGGTAGAACAAAAACGAATACAGGAATCGAAATGTTAAGTGCTTGGAAATGCTAATTTGTGACCCCAAACATAATAAAAGCGCTACAGATATGCATCATATCCCGCTATGAAATATTTTTATTACAAAGACAATCCATAAATCATGGACTATATTTAAAAAGACATTAAATACAGTTGTCTCAACCAGGATCTTATATACAAAATGTCATCATCTTTTCAAATCAAGGGCTGTAACTCTGTAGGTGTTTTTTTTTGCACAATTAAACGATATACAATCCCATAAAACTCCTTTCTAATATCAACTTTAATGCAAAGTTTGAAGAAAATTGATTAAATAACACTCAGGATAGAGCAAAGAAACTAATTTTTAACGTAAATAAAGGACAATAATCCTGTGCTTATTTGACAAAATTTACCCATCTATGATCCCAAACCACTCCTCCCCAATATCAACTCATATACAAAGTTTGAAGAGAATTGGCCAAAAAATACCCAAGAAACAGAAACCAATTTTCAACATAAACCAATGGCAATAACTCTGTGCTTTTTTACGAAGTTCACCCATCCACAATTCCAAACAACTCCTGCCCTATATCAACTCAAATACAAAGTTTGAAGAGAATCGGCAAAAATGTCGAAGATAGAGTACAGAAACCTAGTTTTCAACATAAATCAAGGGCAATAAGTCTTAGCTTATTTGACGAAATTTACCAATCTATAAATCAATAACCACTCTGGCCCAATATCAACTCTTATATAAAGTTTGAAGAAAATCGGTTGAAAAATACTCAAGATAGAGAGTGGAAAGGAAATGGTGATGGATGGACAGACAGACGGGCACTCATCGCAAATTTTTGAACTGAGGGTATAAAAATACATGGGTCATTAATTGACAGGATAATCAAGGACCTCGAACAGTCTTAATGCAGGATTGCTCATGAAAATGGCTAGATAAAAGTGACAAAGAAAAGGCTATATTCTCCATGGAAAAGGTAGCTGGTTCAGCCCTAGAATTATCCGCAAAAAAGGCTTTGCACATTGGGCAAGTAATGATGAAATATTGGATTAAAACTCTGTTTCTGCTATTCAACATATATGAAATAGAAAAAGGTTTTTTGAGGTGCTTCCCCCATGAATCACCTTAATCCCTCTACATATAGTTGTAGTTTTACATTACACATCACATATAAAACGGCATGCTTGGTCGAAGGGGGGAAGGCTGTCAAAATGCTAAAAAAAAAAAAAATATTATAAAAACTCATCAGTAACTAATTTTGTACAAACCTGTAGCTTAGCATCTGTATACAGTATGTAGTTATGATACACCTCAGTGAACAGGTCAGATTAAATGAACTATAAACAGAATAGGTATAATCTGTGTGTAACGCATTTACATGTAATAGTCAAAAGTTATACACAACATACTTATTTACAGAAAACTTTGAAACATTCTAGACCCGAATTTTAAGCAAAAATGACACTTTCATCTCAAGTTTTATGCTGCAAACATTATATTTCCATGTACTTAGATGAATACCAGACAAAACCTTGACTTTCTGCAAAAGAAACAAATAGTTACAAAATACCCCACCCTAAACCCTCTGGCCCTGGAATTTATCTGCAATGTTTTCTAAATATATTTATTTTGTTATGTGCACTGTATGTCAGGTTTTAACTAAAGCACAAAAATACAAAAACAGTTGTCAGTTATACAGAATTGTAGCCATATACTCTCAAAATTTGGGCAGATTGGATACGGGACTGTTCAAGGTCGTTTTACTCTGTATTTGCTAGACTAAGTGCTGTTTTTTGAAAATCCCTGCAAACAGTTTGGACCCAGAACAGGTCTGAGAAAGTGTTGGGTCTGATCTGGATCAAAAATGATCGCTGCTCTGATAGTTTTCCCAGTATGCAAATAGTTAAACAAAAAAGGATTATAGTTTTCTACGGTGTGTGTTCTCCTTGAATGCATTCGATTTGCAATACACATGTGTGTATTGTATGTAAAGGACACTTCAAAAGTTTCCTAAGGAATGAAGCGTACCTTACCACCCCCAAATTGAAGCTCATCGCCATAAACTGTAAAATCTTTCTCCACTTCCAGGATTAAGCTCATATCACCAAGGCGCATCTGAAATATTTAACAATAGGTACAGATAAACAAAGGAATAGGAGCGTAAAATTGTGAACATTTTCTTATCTATCCTTTTTAACCCTAAAAAACCTAGCGTCCTTTTTGTGGGACATATTCTATTAAAATTTGAATAAAAGTGAACAACACCACCCAACAACCCTTAAAACGAAAATGGACTGGTCTGATTAATTCTAGTCTTTATTCCTGTATTATTCCACAGTCTGATTAGCTTAGATCATCACCTAGTCATCAGTTTGAAAGCTCGGGGATACTGTATTTGCCCTCATCAATGTATGATGCATGCACTGGTGCAGAAATTTTTGTCAGAAGGGGCCCAACTCTGACAACGTTTTTTTTAAATTATTATTTATCTATTTCGTTTTAGTAATGAGGGGAGAAAGGATCCAAACACCACTAATAGCAGGCCATCATTGGCCCGCCAGCGAAACGCAATTCATAGGCCCGCCAGCAGAACACCATTACCATTTAAATGGGGTTTTGCTGGCAGGCCAATGATGGCCACACATTAAATTCTGGTAGCTTTGTGGTTTTCCAGGGGATCTAGACCAGTATTGCGCATGTGTAGAAAACCAGCCGATTAGAAACCACGCTGCTCTGCAACTATCTTTTAATTTTTCAATACTTTAAAGATACCTATCTTCCACTTAAAATTCCAAAATATAATTTCTAAAAGACCTTTCTAAAAGAATATAGCTAAAAGTACTTGCATACCTTGCAGGTATACATGTAAAATAACCAGTATTGGCATCAGCCATATATCTGCATTTAAACAATGCTTAAGCTTGAGTGTTTACAAATACCAAGGGGGTCCTACTTGAACATATGCATTCATTTCATACCTGTCCTGATACTGTAGTGGTGGTGGTTTAGTATCCTCCACTTATCCTAGATTTTCTAGAAAGTTAAATGATGCATCAAATTGTAGTACCATAACCCTTAATAACAACGCATTATGGCGCCTTTGAAATATCTGTATTTGAAAAAAATTAGGGAAAATGGATTACTTGCTACTTTAGAGCAAATCCTCCATTTTCCATAATGTTTCAAAAGTATTCAAAACTTTACTTAAATTCTTCTTGAACTTTTTTAATGTTGTCTAAATAGAAAATGAATTTATTATCTAAAAAAACTATAGAGTAAAGGGTTAATACGATTTGTCAGTAGATTGTGAGAAACCCTGATGTAGGTTGACTATCATATGCTATGTATTTCATAAACAATATCATATCTAATAAAGACTTTGTTAATCCTTGCTTAGTACTGATCTAACCTGGGATGACCCGTCCCGACATAACTGAAAAATTGTTGACTGGGATGTAAAGAATCAAATCAAACAAAAAAAACATTGTTTTAATGTCATTTTATACAATACCCATACAAAGTAAGTAAGGGTGCAAAGATCAGGAATCGATACAATCAAGTACCACACCTGACCCAGGATACCAATGGGAAAGTGAAAAACTCACAGTTGGACACCACAAGCGAGAGCCAAGAGGTCAGCTCTTTCCCAGCAGGCGATCACAAGGCACATATAAACAGACGCTCACAAAGGATTAGCAAACACAAGACTGAAAAAACATGAAAGATCCACAAAAGAAGTCCAATAATAAAGGTAAATGTGTTGTACACTTACCTTGTCTCCAGTGGTTGGGCCATAGAGATAACCATACTGTCTGTTTGTCAGATAAAATGAATCTGCAGGTTTCACAACAGCCTGAAATTATATCAAATTTTACTTTGCAATAAGTTTCCCCAGGCTTTGAAAATAATCTTTTATCACACTAAAAGTAAAATGAAATGTCCATGAAGTCAAATTGCACAGGTTGTATCTCTGATTAACAAAATAATTTACTAAAAGTACTGTAACAGTAGTAATATAGGGAAGTTCTATTGGACCATGAATCAAAATATGGTCACACTGAACCACATAATTATACAGCATTTTGTTGTATCAATTTCAGAGACTATTTCCATATGTTGTTAGGTGCAGACAAACTCCAAATCCAGCTTCACATTGTTTCTTTTTACTGCGTAAATGCATGATTTAGTTCTGCTTTGAGGGCCTGGACATATTTCGTATATATTAGTGATTTTTAGCCCTAAAATAATGTTTAGCGATTTTGTGTCTAATTTTTAACGATTTTCTGTCTAAAATATAATAAGAATCTGAAAAAAGTTGTGTTTACTGATTTAACACTTCTTAATTTTATCAATTAGAGCAAGAAAGGTTTTACTGCTTTTATTTTAAAACAGGTGAATTTTATTAATTACGTAATTATTTTATTGAAGCGATTAAAGGCAAAACGTTTAATGATCAGCGATTTTCAGAACCCCCATTTAGGCCCTCTACTTTGCTTTTACACTCACAGGCAATTTTGCACAGGTTTCATGTTTTGTACATTTCACATGGATGTATTCCTAAAAAACATAAATTTAATAGTCTTGACATAGTATTAACTAAGAAATAAACGTTATGTCTTATACATGTACCTGTTTGAGGTTCCCAAATCGTAGACTATCGATACGTTTGGCCACTGCAGACTGGTTTGTAGTGCTAACTTCACCATCACAGATATTGTTACCTCCTCGTACAATCCTATAAGAAAAACATATTTCCAGACCAGGAGAATTTGAATGTGGGAAATACCCAGTAAGCATACAGTCTCGGAGCCACTATAGGCCTATCAACAAAATGCAATTTGAATGGCGTTTTGCCGATGGGCCGATAGTGGCCCACCTTTATATGCTTACTGGACAGGTCATTACAGATTTCTTAAAAAATGTATGGAACCTGCCTGAAAGGCACGCTGATAGTATCAAACAGATATCAATATTTTTAATTCTAATCTGTGAACCCTTTGATATTTTCAGGTTCATTGCATCAAGCCAGATGAAAGAAGTGTTATTATTCCAATCCTTTGGGATTGTGTGTACAATTACCTTCTATTACAATGATTTGATATCTAAACTTAAATCTCTCTTACGCCTTATCTTTGTCTTATCTTTTTATACCTTGATTTATACGTACTTGGAGATGATTCATGGATAAGTTAGGGATATTTCATGCGAACCAATCATCTATGTGTCGCAAATCTGATCAGAATTAAGGGTGAGGTTGGTACCGTGGAACTAGTTTAAGCCCTCCAGTAATGTTCTTACTGACCGTTCCAAGGCGGTACTTCTTTTGTGGATTTTTTATTTTGCGTTTGTGTTTGTCACATTGTCTTGTCCAAGCTATGCAGCCTTGTGGTTATCTGCTGGGAAAGGGCTGACTTCTTGGCTTTCCTGAATGTGATGTTTTCTTGTGTATTTGTCAGTTTCAGTTTCTCATACGGTTTCCTGGGTTAGGTGTGGTGCTTGATTGTATCAATTTCTGATCTTTGCCTTCTTTCCTACTTTTAATGCTTCCATTTTTAAAAACGCTTTACCTGTTTCCAGCAATCTCAACCAAGTCCACACTCCTCTCTTCACCAGGTTCAAACCTAATAGACGTGCCAGCAGGGACATTCTGAAAAAGTAAGCATTGTCCATATAGTTAACCCATATTCCATAGTCCACACGGTTCAAACCTAATAGACGTGCCAGCAGGAACATTCTGAAAAAGTAAGCATTGTCCATATAGTTAACCCATATTCCATAGTCCACACGGTTCAAACCTAATAGACGTGCCAGCAGGAACATTCTGAAAAAGTAAGCATTGTCCATATAGTTAACCCATATTCCATAGTCCACACGGTTCAAACCTAATAGACGTGCCAGCAGACATATTCTGAAAAAGTAAGCATTGTCCATATTATAGGTTACCCATTTGTGTAGAAGATAAACGTCCAATCTTAATGCTATAATCGTGTTTGAATGGCCTTCTAGGTAGTAAAATAAGTTGCAGGTAGAATTTTAAATCACAACATTTCATCAAAAGATTCCCCCCCCCCCCCCCCCCGGCGAATCCAAACTACTGATTCTCATAAATTTTGGGAGCAGGGGTTTTAGATTTAAACATTTTTTATTAGTTTACCACTTACTAACCTCATTATTACTTTCAATGTTTTCATTTAGTTAACTTAATTTGAAAGCTGAATTGTGCAGTGAGATTTTCCAATTCCGCAACATTGGTAAAACGGCAAGATTCATCTAAAACTTATACGAGTTTTCTGAATGCAGGTCCCTGAGAGTTATGGAGACATGAAGGTTTAATTTCAAAGCGCACCCTGTAATTAAACATGAAGACGCAAAGAGTAAGAAACAATGTTAACTTCAAAAAGCTGCCATTTTGTCAAGAATTCATTTCTAGGCATCAATTTTTTTATGCAAACGTTCAACTATACAAAATATCAGTATGTTCTTGACTAATCCAGGAAATAATCAAATAAAGTAATTAATGGTGGTGGAAAATAGAAAAGAACTCTCAACTTAGTGACAGTCAGAGCTAAAGAAAGACCCTTGTTGAGACACGGTGAAACCAGCCAAAGACAACTATAAGGCACTGTTCCACTGATGAAGGTTTTAGGTCAGGGTCATAATTGAGTCTCAAGTCTGCCATATAGGTTTAAACCATGATTGGGTTATAAACCAGGCATGCAGAATGTCGCATAACATCCATGATATATCCCACTCTCTTAAAACGATTGATGATCTTTTCAACTGACCAGGAAAAGAAAGTTTTCCTTACCTTGCATGTAACGACAGAAAAAGACGGAAAACCCTGAAAAAATCTGATGCATGGTCTTGTCAAAATGTATGTGATGCGCTGACCTTTTTGTTGGACAACATTTTTATATTTTTATTTGTATTGGCACCAAGTTGTAGAGACAAGTAGTTGGGATTCCCATGGGCACTAATTTTGCTCCCCTGGTTGCTGATTTATTCTTGTTTTGTTATGAGAGGGACTTTATGATGTCTCTTTCTGATGATAAGCAGGCCTATATTAATGACGCTTTTAATACTACATCCAGATATTTGAATGATAGTTTATACATTAATAATGTTTATTTTGACAATATGGTAAGTCATACATACCCTTCAGAGCTCCAACTTAATAAAGCTAATACCTTTATAACGAAGCTGCGTTTTTAGACTTGCACACCATTTCTAATGATATTGTTTATGATAAACGTGGCGATTTTGATTTTGAAATTGTCAATTTCCTATTTTTAGATGGTAATTTTCCTCCCTTAACATCCTATGGAGTCTATATCTCACAGTTCATTCGTTTTGCTAAAGCATCTAGCCATGTTGCTGACTTCAACACTCGCAATAAATTGTTAACTCAGAAACTCCTTAAACAAGGCTATCCGTATCATAAACTTTGCAAAACCTTTTCTAAATTTTATCTATGATATAATGATTTGATATCTAAATTCCAAGTTGGACTTAAATCTCTCTTGCACCAATGACTTTCGGAACCTGAGTTCTATGGTGACTTGGTATATAATTTGAAGAAGATTGCTGGCTCTAATAATTTTTCAGCGCAGTTTATTAAAATAATTTCACATTATAAAAATATTGGCTATAACATTTATGTATTGCAACAGACTGCATGCTTGGTGGTCAACCCAATCACGGTTGGCAACTTTGCTTTCCTTTTTAATTGCACGCTGGTGGGTCGGACTTCAGACTCTATGATGTTTCCCACTTTAAGACTTATCTTTTGATGAGATGGTAGAGGCTCGATGCTTTGGCTGTTGTCAGGCCCACCGGGTTTTATCTGTTGGATTTCTTTTGCTTAGGCATTCAGTTTAATGTGCTGTTGAGTCTTAACTCTGCTTTTTCTGCTTTTTTTATCTTGATTTATGCTGGTTGTCTCAGTTTTCGTGGTATTAACGTATCAACTTTTCAAAGTATAAATCTAGTTAATAAACTTATGATATATAATTAATTTTTGAATAAAAATATTTGGACATACTTATCTTCGCTATATTTGATAATGATTACTCACCATTGATATGCTGACATGGTTAAATCCAGATTGATTCTGGGCTGGATTACTTTCCAAACAAGCGCCAGTTTTCGTGGTAACCATCGTAAATCTAGGTTTATATAATCAGTTGCCAAATTTTTTATCATTAAAATGCCACTGAATTATAGTTTTATTCTAATATAATGGGTTGTCGGTCATTTTTTACCGAAGCAATCTTTAAATTTGTCCGTGTGATGATAAATTTAAGCTGTCTGTTGCCATCGTTAGCTTTCTGACATTCCTAAAATGGCGGCTGTCACGTTCAAAGATAATTACGTCATAATGACGTCATTGGTGACGTCACATCGCTGGATAATCATTACAGGACAAGCAAATTTAATTATTACGGTAACTGATGAAATTTCATCGCTCAATTTCTAGGAGTTTATAGATGGTGGCTTTTCTTTCTGCCATACCACTATTTCTGGAGCTATAACGCATACTGATTTATCTACCACATATGTTCAAGGAGATGATGCATGGATAGTTAGGGGTCTTTCACGCAAACCAAACATCTATGTGACTTGATCTACAACTCAACTTAGGGTGAGGACAGGAGTGGTACTTGATTGTATTGATTCCTGAACTTTGTGACCTTTCTTACTTTCCAATGATTCTTTTGTGTTTATAAACTAAATCGCCATAAAATTATAGCTATGATATGCCTTGTTGTAGATCAGTTTTCATTACAATATTGCATTTAATGATCAGCTCTGGTTGTCTTTATGTAGAAATTAGAAAAAAAAACCTCTAGGAAGTTTATGCTATTGATAGCATTGTTTTCATAACTTAGCAGTCAGAAATAGATTTTTTGCTGAATGCTATTACATATGAACATACTCTTGCTGGAAAATATATACATTATACGAAGGGGAGCGAGGGACATCTCCACCAAGAAATGGGAAACTAACTATTTCAAAATAAAATCGTCTCGTTTATCATATTTTAGGTGAAAATATGCCATTTGCTATGGAAAAGTTAAGTTCAAAAAGGGGGCTTCAGTATTAAAAGAATTTGATTCTAGTAAATCGGATGGATAAGAAAATTATCGACACAATTGTATGCTAAATGTTTGATTACATGGAACTTTAAATTATGTCTTGTGAATAATTGAGCTGCGACACGTGATTTCAAACAATGTGGCATTTTGACTGTGCAGCCTCCTTTTTGTCAAGCTTAGAAACTCCAAATGATGTTCGGTCAGTAGCTTAATATTCATAGAATATTCAAGCGACTAGCAAAGGCTCTGATTAGACTGCGTGTATGCTCAGGCTGGTTTGAGACTTTGCTGGTTGCACATACCACTTTGTTGGAAATTTCATGTCGTGGCTCAATTATGATATCGCTTCTTGATGTACTTTATATTTAAATAAAATATTATTTACCCTAGATACTAAAATGACTGAGAGGAACAAAATACTCACAAGCCGATATCCATAAGCAGCTAATCTGTCAAAAACTAGGCGCTTGTTGGTTTCGATGAAATGGAAGTGACTGCCAACCTGTTGTGAAAAAAAAAAACATCACTTGAACATATATACAAATGCGGTAATGCTTATTTGTGCTACTATGTTAGTGATTATCTGGAGTATTTGTATGTACCTTGATGGGATGGTCGCCCAGATATTAATATTAATGTTTCGACCTTCGATAATGCTTAATTGTGCTACTATAATAGTGATTGTCTTAACTATTTGTATGTACCTGGATGGGATTGTCGACCAGATATCAATATTAATGTTTCGACCTACGTCAATGTCTATTTGTGCTACTATAATAGTGATTGTCTTAACTATTTGTATGTACCTGGATGGGATTGTCGCCAGATATCAATATTAATGTTTCGACCTACGTCAATGTCTATTTGTGCTACTATAATAGTGATTGTGCTAACTATTTGTATGTACCTGGATGGGATTGTCGCCCAGATATCAATATTAATGTTTCGGCCTACGTCAATGTCTAATTGTGCTACTATAATAGTGATTGTCCTAAGTATTTGTATGTACCTGGATGGGATGGTCGTCCAGATATCAATATTAATGTTTCGACCTTCGATAATACTTAATTGTGCTACTACAATAGTGATTGTCCTAAGTAATTTTATATAATGGACGGGATGGTCGCCCAGATATCAATATTAATGTTTCAACTTACATTTATGCCTATTTGTGCAACTATAATAGTGATTGCCCTAAGGTTTTGTATGTACCTGGGCCGGAATTACAATGCCTCCTTAAAGTTAAGCAAGACTCAAGTTAAGTATTCATATATCAACATGCTATATTAAATGCTAAATGAATTGCATTGACCGATGTGGTACTTGTGTTCGAAGATAGCATTGTGATCTTCAGAAAAAAAAGAAACTATTTTGATTTTAATCAGTTTGAAGTGTTATTTTTCGCATCCTAAAAAAATCAATACTTAAGTCTTTCTTAACTTTAAGAGGCATTGTAATTCCGGGCCCTGGATTGGATTGTCGCCCAGATATTATTATTATTAATGTATCGACCTATGTGATTTCAAGTGGATATCCATCGCTCGACATGCTAAACTAATATTCAATTTCCCCTAAAGCATAACAAATATATTATGATTGGGAGAAGAACAATTTAAGCTTTGCTTTCGTTCTAATCCTTTATATTGTTTACAGATATATGTATGTATACTGTATCTTTCAAATACAATATGTTTATACTAAAGTCCTATTTGTGCTACCATACTTGTGATTGTGCTGTACATGTATACTGACCTACAGAAATAACCCGTCATATATTTATTTTTCATTCTGTACGCCCTAATACTGATCGGATTCTGATGAAATAATGAGCATGTATGGCAAAACTAATGTGCTTAAGAAATCAAGTTTTAACTTTATCATGCACATGCTGAATACTGCGTTATAGGGACGTCGACGTCAAACTTTGAACGGCTATTTCTCGGTAAATATTGGGAATACTTTTTAAATTTTAAGCTGCAACGGAAACAGCAGACACCAGAAAACGGTACATCTAAGAAATGGTGAGCAACGGTTAAGTATTGACTCAGGAAATATATTTTTCAATATCAAAGTTACGTTTTCAAATTTACGTCATCCTTGGTTCTCCACTGGGGCCAATTTTTTGTAACTTTAGGGCAGCAATTTGTTTGGCAATCCTCAAACAATACTTCCGACTTGGCTGACTTTTTCTAAACACTCAAGCTTCTTGCACAATGTAAATTATCTGAAAAAGTATGAACGCCAGAGTGGCGTCGAACGTTGGTGACTGCAGCTCTAAATATCATTTGCTTTGTTTTAATTGAAATGTTTGTCATGGCTTATGACCAAATTTTAAATCTTAACCAAATTAATCACGATCCTGGGACCAATTAATGTTGGGTTTCTTTTGTAGTTGAGTATATACACATACCTGTATGGGGCGGTCACATTTACTGACGACCTGCAATGTTATCTTCTTTCTTCCTTTGTTAATCTCAACTTTTCCTTCCTTTGGCAGTCGTTCTCCGGGCTTTATATCAAGAGGCGCTTTGACGACGTCTTGGTCCTAGACAATCATAAATATAACTCCGATTAACTCAAATCTTGATAACCTGAAGCAACAACTTTTGTCAAAGTGAATTTGCAATGATATAACCACATTTCATGATATGAATAAAGTCACCCTTTTAATGTACATGGACAGCTATTGAGTGAGGCTACACTGTTAAAATAAGTGTAACGTTACACCAAAGGTGGCAGCTACTGTCCTACCAGTCAAGAGTAGCGGTGACGTCATGTTTTGTTTACAAAATTACCAGGGAATTGGAATCGATAGATTACATGTGTAATACACAAGTGATCTATCGATTCGTGTTAGCTCAAGTGGAGTGTACAAGTTAATATTTTACTTAACAATTGTAAACAAACTATTACATCACTGCCATTCTTTGTTGGCACGACAGTAAACTGCCACTTATTTTGGCGTACTTTAAAACCTATGTTCTGTTGAATTATATTGATCAGGAGAATAACTACAACAGTAACATGGAAAATGTTCAGGAAATGTTGGCCTCAAATTGTTTTATTAGGAAAATATGTGTTCGTCTGCACCAAAAGGGGTGGCAGCTTTCAGCTCTCAGCTGCCACCTCTTTTGGTGTTAACTAACACGTATGATTTAAAAAGTAAAATGCAAAAATATAGGCTACGAGGAACACGAAATGATTCATCTTTTGTTAGCCCTTTAGCGCCAATCACGACTGCAGCAGATGACCAATTTCGGGACATCTTTCCAAATTTTCGAAAATAATAAGGCAGAATCGTATATCATGCTTTATTTGTTATTTTTGAAAAAGCAGCAAAATTTGAAATTGTCTGCTGCAAATAGTCGGCGCTTTAAGGGTTAAAGAATTGAGCCAGTTCATAAGATTTTACTGTCCTGCCAACCAGGAGTGACAGTGACGTCATGTTTTGTTAATAAAGTTATCAGGGACTTAGAATCGATAGATCACTTGTGTATTAATTCTATCCTCAGGATAGGATTATTACACAAGTGATCTATCGATTCGCATTAGCTCAAGTGGAGTGTACGGGTTAATGTTTATATGATGTAATGACGATGAGCTTGATGCTTAAGTCTAAAATAAAATTTCTGTTCTGTTCAGTTCTGTTCTGTTAATGTTTTACTTAACAAGTATAAACAAAACACGACGTCACCGTCACTTTTGGCTGGCAGGACAATATTACCTATCGCATGCGTAAGGCTATTATATATACATGACTGCGAAGCTATCTAACGGGGCTATATCTTTCAATTTTAGCTTGTGTTACATGTATTACTTGACTTTTCGCTTACTGTAAACGCTGCGCCTCATGAATGCGTAATTAGGACTAGTCAACCTTAGGCATAGGTAACAGCTGAAAAGGAGGCGTGGTTTTATTCAAAAGTAACTGTATCGTCTTGTGACACAACCTCAGTCATTATATAGTCCTTAAAACGCCAGCAAAATAACTGCATCTGAAAATGTCTAGTTAAAACAAGCAAGGAGGCAAACATTGCGGACCCAGATCAGACTGCTCCTACAGGAGCAGTCTGATCTAGATCCACACTGTTTATCTATGAGGCTTCAAATAGTTTAGTGTACGACAAAAACATACATTTTGTGATTATGCGCTTTAAGGGTTAAGAAATGTATACGGTTAGGATTTTCATGAAATGCACGCACGTTTGCGCGGCTCAAAAAGCTTATTAACTCTTTACAAAAATATAAATAAAACCTGAGTTCCCTTCCTTAGAAGATGAAATAGCCTAACCACACCCAGATATGAATATTAAAGTTGCCGCCTTTACAGTAAGCGAAAAGTCAAGTTATATCATCTATGATCCTATTTTAAGTGTGCGTGCAGCGAAGGCTCGAACGAGACTGCGCATTATCGCAGTCTCCTCCGAGCCGTTACTGCTCGCATTAGCAATAAGTACCAAATTATCATGAACTGATTTTTTTATAGTTTTTAAAAGGTTTTTTAAGTTTTTAAAAAAGTATTTTAGATGTTTATCAAAATATAACAACATCGTGCGGTGTGCAAAGTAGGTGAACTCGAAGTAGGGTTCATTCGTGGTTAATCACCTAGTAACATGTATCTATTTCCAAATTCAGCTATTTTCTTTACTGATTTATCTCATTACATTTGCCATCATGAGTTCTCATGTTTCAAGGTACTGGTACGTAGTTAAATGACATATTTACAAGGCTATCTGATCTTCGTACAACAATAACTTGAATTTCGGGTTTAGACCCCAGAGGGGGGGGGGCTCTGATATTTTCATATACACATACGTAGGCTAGAACCATTTATGGGGTTCAATATTCAATTTAAATATTTTTTTTAGAAAAATGAATGTTTTTTGGAGTTTGAAGATTTTATGGAAATTTTTTGGAGGTCATCACAAAAATGGACTGTTTTAGTGGGTTATTTCTATACAATTTACGGTCTTTTCGTAAGGTTAATATTAAGAATGGTAATATGTCTATTTTATGCTTCTGACAGCTTATCTTGAGATGTTTCATAGAAGTATATTGCTAAATTGCTACATCTGTAGTTGCGTGGTTGTATCACTGTTCACTGAAACTGCAATGCCTAAATGTTCTGATCATGATATTTGCATCATTCAAGTGTCTTATATTTCTGCAAAGTAGGCACTTTTTTGTTTTTCATTGACCAAGAAATTGTTTTGGCCATGCGCGAATCCAGGGGGGGGGGCAGGGGGTCCAGACCCCCCCCCCCTGGGAAATCACAAAATATAGGGTTCCTTAGCAATACTGGTCTGGATCACCTAAAAAATCACAAAGCTACCAAACCGTCACTCAATGCAGGGCCATCATCTACACGCCAGCGAAACGCCTTTAAATGGCGTTTCGCTGACAGGCCGATGATGGCCCGCTAATAGTGGTATTTTTATCCTTCAAGCCCTCATCAAACTAAAAAAAAACGTTGTCAAAGTTGGATCCCCTCCGACAAAACTTTCTGGATCCGCGCATGTTGGCAGATGTCCTCCATATTGTTGGTTAAATGACAATCTATTTTTCGATTGGTAGAATTTATTTCAGCCAATCAGAACAGTGCATTACCGCAGTAAATAGTGATGGTGGATTTCTATCGAAAACATTTTCTGGGTCAATGTAAAACATAATAGGCTAGCCAAAATGTATTTGCTCTGGTCATACAACCAAGATAGCCACCATGCCCATATATATTAAAAACCCTTTAAAAACTTCTACTTCGGAACCAGAAAGCCAATGACCTTGGGACTTGGTATGTAGCATTGGGGATGAGGGCCCTACTAAGTTTGCACAACTGATTATTCTTGGTTAAACCTAAATTACGACAAGGTTAAATTTGATTCCTAATGATGGGAAAATAGGCAGGTGTCATTTTTCCCCATAACTCACGCAATAGAACCACAGTATTCGAACAGCACAGGCATCGCGGGTTGGTTGCAGTCAACGAGAGCATAGAATGGTGTACATTGCTATTGAAAATGGTAATTTTGTAAATATTTTACTTCTACAAACATTTGTCGCTGATTACTGTCAATTTTAAATCCAGTTTAAAATCTGCTAAACAATATTATGTGATTTGAGCGATAGTCGATACAGCGCCTGGTTATGCAAAAAATATGATTTTTCCTATAGAAGAGGATGAAAAGCATTTTTGTTTATGTTCTGGAATGTATGCTTATTTCGGTTAAATGCAAAAGATCAGTACTTTAATGAGCAAAAAGTTCGAAATCTGAGCCAGAGCATTTTGAAAAGTATTCAAGCTTTTCATACTGTACGCATGGTTTTCTATATCGGGTATTATGACCCAGTGATTGGGTCATCGATATACAATGTATATTGCTTATACTTAGACCCTCGACTACTGGTACAATACCCTTTACTATTCAAATTTTACGTACAGCTACAAAATGGTGCACATCGCCGCAAGTACATGAAATTAACAGAAATATGCAAAACTTTATACTCCTTCACTTATTCGTATTCATCATTATGTAATACCATTTAATCATAGCTAGTGGCTAACGTAGCATACCCATTAGTATGTGAACACATTTCCAAATGGATAGCTATTGGCTGATTATCAGATACTTATAGTTCCTGAATTTATAGGCTCCAATTGAGCCAGTTTGGACTACAATATATACGTGATAATTCTAAACGAAAAAATGAGTCCCATGTATGGTAAAACAAAATAATTATGTTTCAATAATAAGCCTAAGTTGTCCTTGACTTATTTTACGATTATCAAGAATATCAGTTGAGCGCATCAGAGCCTTCAGGTCTCCTAGCTTGTTCGTATCCTTAAGGGACAGAGTGAGTGTGTGTGGTCGTAGAAGTGTTGATGTGGTGAACCATTCAACCTTATAGCTATAAAATCACACCTGGTAGGCAGCGATCGATACCAAACGCATTTTAAAAAATAAAACAGCATTTCTAAAAAACCAGTTCGTTTGTGATCGGCGCATACAGTGTGGGACAAAGCATGTGGATTATTCGGTATCCTGTATGTGCCAGCAACATTGATGAAAACTCCCTTCACAGTTGATGTTGGGAATAATACAAGGCCTCTTCTCATTGCATACAGCGCCTTTGATATACGGTACACTGCCCAAGTTGTCGCATCTTTTTGCGGTCGGCCATGGCCGGCCGCATATATAAACTTCAATCAAAACACACATCAAATTCAAGTTTTGACTAAACCTTTATACGGTGCTCAGGCTATATTTTATTCGCTGCCGAACAACGAGTGGGGTACCAAATATCGTGGGTTGACCTACAGCGTGAAGTAAACTGTCTGTGAAATCTGTAGGGCTACCTATAGCGCGAGGCAAGCTCGTTTGCGAATTTCACAAAGAAGGCGTCAATTTGCCCTGCCGCTTATATAAACGCAATAAGTATTAGCTTCTCAAAAAAGCTGGCGAAAGTGAAACGTCCCAAAGTCAAAACGTCTGATTTGCAAAGAGTGCGAGCGAACTTCACATCAGTAAACGTACTTATGTGATTGTCATCCACATCTTATCACATGTAATTACTATGAATTCAGGCACTGCGTTATGACGGCCATGACAAACAGGTTTTATGCCCCAAAAGGGAGGCATATAGTAATCAAACTGCCTGTCATTAGTGTCCTAAGTGTTTGAGTGTTCATATCATATCAGGAGTATATCTCCTATATTATTTTAGGTAAGAATGTATTTAGGGTCATGGAGCGTCACGCAATTTACCACTGCCATCAGATCTAAAAAAATCGTGCCACTAGCATAAATCCAAGGAATCCCAAATTTGGTTTGTGAACACGTCTTGGGGTCACGGAGTATGTGCATATACAGTTAAGCGACCACTGTGACCTTGATTTTCTGGCATCAGTTTTAAGAAAAATGTGCTGTCTAGTGTTGTCAAATGATTTTCAATAAATGTGTCACATGCTAGATACATTACCATAACATACCATGCATAAGCTGGGTGCTTTCTAAAGATCAAGCAACATACTCGCTAGAAGCATGTGTTAATTGGTAACAAATCACAGTTCAGATGTTAATAATCAGAGCTTAGAATAGATATACATGGACAAGCTCTAGAAGTTCAAAATGGAAGCATGCAGTGGGTAAGAATATATACAATGATAGGGCTAAAAGACCGCCAGCTTTTTTGAAAAGTTAATACTTGTGATACCCAAGCGTATCTCTAGTCACTAAAAAGTTGGCCTCTGTCGAATAGTACCCCAGCGCCAACAGAGCCTGCATCAATGGAATGAGTGCAATGCTACGTCTTGTGGCTGAGACGATGTGAGGACGTATCTAGTTGACGATGTCATGCGAGGATCCATAAGGGGGGGGGGGGGGGGGGGCAGAAGGCCCGGACCCCCTGGTAATCACAAGTTCTATAGATTTATGTAGGATTAAGCAATTTGACCCCCTCCCCCGGAAAAAGTTAATCCCCCTGGAAAATGTTGGATCACCCTCCTCCCTGGAATATTGGAAAAATAAAGTACAGTGATAGTATTCTTTGAAGAAGCCATCATTGGACTTCCTCTGCAAAATAAGCTGAGGACTAAATAAATAAACAAAAAACGAAAATAAAACGTCAGAGCTTTTTTCTGTCAGTGGGGCCTGGACCCTCCCCCTCCCCCCTCCCCGCGACGAAAATTCCTGGATCCGAGCGTGGATATACATAACCGTCGAGGAAGAAAAAACGGTATCGCTCCTAAAAACATGTCTTCGCAGTCTTACCAAAGTCCGAACGATCGCCATTGCTTACATTAACGTATATCGATATGTCAAAAAGTTAAATCTTAACTTTAAGGTAGCCTCGATGCTACCTTAAATATCTAAGTATTTTGCCGAGATAAGGAGACTCTTAATATAGGAAAAATGATTGTTATGCACTTTTTTGTGAAATTTAAGTAAGTTCGTAAATTTAAGTCTACCCAAACTTTAAGGAGGCATTGTAGTTTTGGGACCAGGGTCCGGAATTGCAATGCCTCTTTAGGTTAAGGAAGACTTAAGTTAAGTACTAATATTTCAACATGCTATATTAAATGCTTATTTAATTGTCTGGACAATTGCAGTACTTGTGGTCAAAGATATCATTGTGATCTACCGAAACAATGAACTATTTTGATTTTTACCAGTTTGAAGCGTTATTTTTCGCATTCTGAAAAATCAATGCTTAACTTAAGACTTCCTTAACTTTAATGAGGCATTGTATTTCCGGACCCAGGTCTCTAGCCCCGACGACAGGTTCTCTCGCAAGGTAGCCCATTTCTCAAATGCATCTTGGCTACTAATCCTTGTGGCAGCTCTTTCCGCTTTGATGTGATAGTCACATGAAAATCACAAAATATGAAACATGTGCAAAATTGCACAGGTTTCATAATTTCTAAGTTTCCTTTGGATGTACAATAAAACCTGTGTAAAATGGCAACTCAGAAATAGGCAAAATAAAGGTCGTAATGACAAATGGTAGTTTAATGAAGGCCGAAGTATTGCAGAATGCTCCCCTTGGAGATTCTGCAATACTTTGACCTGCTTTAAGCGATAATCGGTCCTAAAAATCAATTTTCTAGCTTTTTGAGAGTGGCCGTTTTACACAGGTTGTACACTTTCAATTGTTTGTACTTATGTTGACACAGTGATAACTAGTTTACGGATCCTCCTTAAGCTATATTTCTTTACCAAGCTCTAATGCACACAGCATCACAAAATCATTCATGCAGGCCCATATCAACGGTCCATATACGAAACCTTTTGGAGCGTAAAATTGTGATTGTTTTCTTTTTCATACATTTAAGGTGGCGTTGTATGTGCTTAAAAGATTCGTCTCATTGAGACGGTTCTTTTGAGAACTCGCAACATATGTTTTGGTTGAGAACTAAGAAAAAACAATTTTCAAATGCCCACTCTTATCTGGAGGTCTGGCCAGTGAGTGAGGCTATCTGTTGACAAAGGTCATTGGTGGGAAATTGATTGTCATTGCTATACAGTTATGAAACAAACTTTTTAAAGTCAACTTTCACCTTAAGTCGATTTTAAAAAAGACACAATAATATTATTTGGCAAGCCTTTAGAATCCGTCCGCCAATATTTGTCTGGTTCATTGGGTGAATGTTCTTCAATATGGAAAACATAGAAGCCAATTACACGTCTTGGATCAAACTATTATGGTGGTTAGGGTATTGCTTCAAGCAACTTATAAGTAAATTACAAGTCTTAGATTAAAATAATATGGTGGTTAGGGATATTTTAGGGTATCGCTTCGAGCAACTTACAAGTAAATGACAAGTCTTAGATTAAACTACTTTGGCAGTAAGGATTTGGTCATGGTTCGGGTATTGCTTCGAGCAACTGACAAGTAAATTACAAGTCTTAGATTAAGTTATTATGGTAGTTAAGTTCAAGTTTGGGTACGGATATTGCTTGGAGAAACTTACAGCTAAATTACAAGTCTTAGATTAAAATATTATGGTGGTTATGGTTAAAGTAATACTTCAAGCAACTTACAAGTAAATTACAAGCCTTAGCTGAAAATACTATGGTGGTTAGGGTCAGGTTATGGTTAGGGTATTGCTTGGAGCAAGTTACAAGTAATTTACAAGACTTAGATTAAATATTATGGTGTTTATGTTATGGTTAGGGTATTGCTTCGAGCAACTTGCAACTACATTACAAGTCTTAGATTAAACTTCTATGGTGGTTAGGGTTAGGTTAAGGTTAGGATATTAATTCGAGCATCTTACAAGTAAATTACAAGTCTTAGATTAAATTATTAAGGTAGTTAAGTTCAGGTTTGGGTTAGGGTATTGCTTGGAGAAACTAACAGCTAAATAACAAGTCTTAGATTAAAATATTATTGTGGTTATGGTTTGGTTATGGTTAAGGTAATGCTTGGAGCAACTTACAAGTAAATTACAAGCCTAAGCTAAAACTACTATGGTGGTTAGGGTCAGGTTATGGTTAGGGTATTGCTTGGAGCAAGTTACAAGTAATTTACAAGACTTAATTTAAATATTATGGTGGTTATGTTATGGTTAGGGTATTGCTTGGAGCAACTTGCAACTACATTACAAGTCTTAGATTAAACTGCAATGGTGGTAAGGGTTAGGTTAAGGTTAGGGTATTAATTCGAGCAACTTACAAGTAAATTACAAGTCTAAGATTAAATCATTATGGTAGTTAAGTTCAGGTTTGGGTTAGGGTATTGCTTGGAGAAACTAACAGCTAAATTACTAGTCTTTGATTAAAATATAATGGTGGTTATGGTTTGGTTATGGTTTAGGTATTGCTTCAAGCAAGTTACAATTAAATTACAAGTCTTACATTAAAAAAACTGTGGTGGTTAGGATTATGTTATGGTTAGAGTATTGTTTCTAGAAACTTACAAGTAAATTACAAATCTAAGATTTAAATATTATGATGGTTAGGGTTTAGGTTATGGTAAGGGTATTTCTTCGAGCAACTTACAAGTAAATAACAAGTCTTAAATTAAATTATTATGGTGGCTTGGTTCAGGTTTGGATTAGGGTATTGCTTGGAGCAGCTTACACGTAAATTACAAGTCATAGATTAAACAACTATGATAGTTAGGGTTAAGTTATGTTTAGGGTAGTGCTTGGAGCAACTTACAAGTAAATTACAAGTCTTAGATTAAAAAAATATGGTGGTTAGGTTAGAGTTAGGGTATTGCTTAGAGCAACTTACAAGTAAAATAGAAGTCTTAGATTAAAATATTATGGTGGTTAGATTATGAATAGGGTATTGCTTGGAACAACTTACAAGTAAATACTTTTTGTTTGTTTGATTTGATTCTTTACGTCCCATCAACAATCTTTCAGTTACAAAGGGACGGGTCTTCCTGGGTTGAACCAGTACTAAGCTAGGATTAATGTTCTTGCTCAAGGACACAACGCAGTGACGCCGGTGAGTACAAGTAAATAACAAGTCTTAGATTAATATATTATGGTGGTTAGGTTAGGGTTATGGTATTGCTTCGAGAAACTTACAAATAAATTACAAGTCTAAGATTAAAACATTATAGATTAAAATATTATGGTGGTTAGGTTAGGGTAAGGGTATTGCTTGGATTAAATTAAAAGTCTTAGATTAAAATATAATGGTGGTTAGGTAAGGGTATTGCTTCGAGCAAATATAAGTAAATTACAAGTCTTAGATTAAAATATAATGGTGGTTAGGTTTAGGTTTGGGTTAGGGAATTGCGTGGAGCAACTTACAGATATCTATATCAAGCATAGCTGGTCAGACCAAGTGGCGTACATATTCTCAAGGCGTATTAAAGCACAAATCACGCGAAGCATAGCAAACTTGATTTGCTATATCATATAAAATTGGGCCTCGTCGCGACAAAACCTGTCTTTGGGGTGTCCAACAAAGCGAGTTTCAAACCAGTCTCCTCAGCTACAGAGACTAGCTAGAAAATTGAAATTTCACCTGCAGCAAGTTTCTATTATGGTACTTTCCAAAAACGAATAACAAAGGTGCTGATCAGACTGCGCAAATGTGCCTGTGTTGTGCGCACCCCCCCCCCCCCCCCCGAAGACAGGTTTTCTCGTGTCGATGCCCATATAGAACATGTACTACTGGTCGTAGAGGACAGCAGTGACTCAGTGGTAGAATGCTTGACTATCGATCGAGGGGTTTCAGGGTCGAGCTTCACCGGAAGCACTGTGTTGTGTCTCTGAGCAAGACACTTTATCCTCTGCTTAGTGCTGGTTCAACTCAGGAAATCTAAGGTCCGAACCGACATTACTGAAAAATTGTTGAATAGGATGTAAAGAATCAAAATTAAACAAACAAACTCCCCGTCGTGAACTGCGGAAAACATGGAACTTAAAAGGATGACCATAATGACTATGATGATGATGATGATGATGATGTTCAATGTGATGAAAAATTGTATCTTCCATCCTTTAAACTGTTATTAAAATTGTTTGAATTCGCAATGGCGGTTTCAGAAGAGGGCTCAAGTGCTCTTTGAATTATCGCTTCATTTCGTTTTTATTTTTGTTAAGTCATAAACTTTAACAAACCTAAGATATAAATCATTAAACTGTTAAATAGTCCATATAATTTTGAAAAATTGCCCGCAACGAAATCGCTCGTGAGAAAAACTTGGTAAACAAGTCAAATGATAAAATTAGGAGGGAAGTAGGATGTTCTTGACATTTGCTTCCACATTAATGAACAAAAATGACCCATTTTACTGTCATCAGCGGTACATACAGAGAGAGAATGACGAAAGAGAATAGTTCATATTAATGTAGCTGATCTGTTTGCTGAATTCCACAGGCTGTTCTACGCATTGTTTGAAGTTGGGTGGTTTATCCCGTTTTGGTAAGAAACTAACCTTTTTACTGTCGGCAAGGGTTTGGTAAGAAACTATTAACCATTTTACTGTCAGCAAGTGTTTTGTAAAAAACGAAACTTTTTTACTGTCCGCAAGGGTTTTGTATGAAACTAAACTTTTTACTGCCGGCAAGGGTTTGGTAAGAAACTTACCTGTTAACTGTTGGCAAGGGATTGGTAATAAACTTACCTGTATACTGTTGGCAAGGGATTGGTAAGCAACTAAGCATTTTACTGACAGCAAGGGTTTGGTAAGCAACTAAACTTTTTACTGTCGGCAAGGGTTAGGCAAGAAACTAAACTGTTTGCTGTTTGCAAGGGTTTGGTGAAATTAGCGTTTCTTTGAACGGCAAGGGTTTCGTATGACTGAAAATAAACTTTTTACTGCCAGCAAGGGTTTGCTAAGAACATAACATTTTTACTGCAAACAAGGGTTTGGTAAGAAACTAAACTTTTTACTGTCGGCAAGGCTTTGTAAAAAAACCTTTTCCCTGTCGGCAAGGGTTTGGTAAGAAACTAACCCTTTTACTGTCGGCACGGATTTGGTAAGAAACTAACCTTTTCACTGTCCGCATCTTGTCGTAATGGTCGATCAAACACAGATAAACTGGGAACTGGCAGAAAGCTTCCATATAAAGCTGTTTCAAGATTACCATCCTTTCTGCAGATTGGAGTGTGTACAGTGACCTAAAAATAATGTCATGGAGATAACCATATTATTGGCGTTGTCTGTCAACACCCTTTACATAGGCTTATATTGGGAAAACATGAAAAAAACCCGTCTCATTTAGTCTCAATTTCATGTTGGGTTATATTGAAAGTGCTGTTAGACCCATTATCAAAACTGTTTGGTGGACTATTTCACGATGCGTTCCCCTGACCTTATGAACAGACATTCTCAGGCGAGCAACCCAAGGCCCTTGGGACCTCTTGTTTTTTGTATCATTTAATATCAAAATACTAAAATCATTATAGGAACCTTAAGAATAAAGAAACTAGCATGGCTTTTTGAAGATTTTTGGCATTTGGTGTAAATTATCTCATCATTAACAATGGCAACCATTCTTTTGATGACACAAAAATTAAAATACTGTTCTAGTCTTCTCACAAACATCATTTAGAAACATCATCTATTGTCATTTTTCCAAATCTGCCTTCTTGGTCAAAATTTCAATTTATTTGTACCTTTTTAAATCGATGGGTGGAGTAAATTAGAGCCCGGAAGAAGTAGAAACGCTCATTTTCAATGCCAAACCTATATTTGCAAGCTCTAAATTCAAAGTCACAGAATGTTTAGGGGTTGGGATGGCTTACCATTCTATCCCAAGCCATATAAAATGATTATAGAAACATTGAGAATAAAAAAATGATGAATTTTTCGAAGTTTTTTGTGGTTGCTAAGGCATGACCGGGCATAGTTTTCCACCAGTTACCATAGCAACAATGATGTTTCGTTATCAACACCAAATTTTATTGACCATATACAATTATCTTTGTAACAGTTTAATTCCTATAATATATGAAATATGTTTTATTTCAAGAAATCTAATTTTTCTATTTCCAAGCCATAAAGAAGCCTGTCTAAAGCTCTCAGATAATGACTCTTAAGCTACCGACCAAACGTCATTAAGAGTTTCTAAGCTTAAAAGAAGGCTGCACAGGCTTGTCTGAGTCTACACTTGTCAAAATCTCATACTGTTGGAAATCACATGTCGCGACTCAATTATGAATGTTTCCACGGCGACCTACGGCTAAATTTGAATGTTTCCACGGCGACTTACCAGTTTTGTACCCGGCTAAATTTGAATGTTTCCACGGCGACTTACCAGTTTTGTACCATCAGGAAACGTTCCCTCAACTTGAACTTCACCAATCATATCGGGAACCCCTGGAAGAACTTGGCGGACACCTGAAATAGTTACATCACGTATTTATACATGTATACAATTTCTTTGCTACTTTGAAAACATCGGAAAAGCCTCGGATGACCCAGCTTAAAATGCCGCGTAATGTGTCATTTTATCAGAGTCTGCACCGTTCGCTAAGACAAAATCACTCTTCAGAGAAAGAAATGCAATTTTGATTTTTGGGGGTGATTATAATCTGTGGCCCCTCGATATATACAATGGACCAAGTCAAGTTTATTGTACCAAATCAGAAGGAATAATCCATCATTGCATAAAGGGTTGAAACTCACCGAGCATTTCTTTGCCTTTTGACATCAGCTCGGATACTGTGTAGCCTTCCCTGATATATTCTTGAATCTGAAAAAAGAAACAGACGCATGAGATGAGCAGATCTATCATGCGCGGATCCAGAGGGGGAGGGGACAGGGGGTCCGGACCCCCCTGAAAAAATCACAACAAATATAGGGTTTCCTAGCAATACTGGTCCGGATCCCCTGAAAAATCATAAAGCTATCAAGCCAGCATCAAAGTTGGTTGGACCCCCATTGACAATTTTTTTTTCTGGATCCGCGCATGTCTATGCTTGACCGCATGGAAACGATAGGCATATGGATCTCAATGGCGTAGCCAGAACGCTGAAAAAGTTACGCACATCAAAGGGAGACTACTGGACCAAGCAGTGCTTCTCTTCAATTGCGTCCCTTTTCGAAGTGGTATAGTCCGTCCAGTTAAGAAAGACTGGGCGGTTCTTAGCAAAGACACACCCGTGGACATTTCCATTTAAAAATCGGTAAAACAGATTGTATTTATTCACCTGTGAAACGCTTTACACCTGTATACCCGTAGTCGTTTTGAGCCCATAGTGAGAAAAGGGCATTTCGAATTAATGTGGATAACAAGCACACTGACTAGTCTAGATATATATGCCCTTAGACAATGTTCGAAATTTTAACTATTCAAATTATCATACTGAATAAGAAAAGAATTGGTCCGCAATGAAATTTTAATAAAACTAACGTTGTACTATAAATTGGTCAGCACACGAGATGATGGTTCTTATTACATCGGCGTATGGCGAAGGCTCTGATGAGCCTACATGCATGCATGACCTCGCCAGGGCTTTCGCTTCTCGCATAAACAAAGTATGCAAATTGAAGAAGACCCCGAACAACTTTTAGACATCTAATCCCTCTGGACACGCCATTAGAGGCTTTTACGGATATGCGCCAGGACAAAATCTCATAATTATATGCCCTTTTCTCACGATCCAGATACTTAACCCTTTTCCCGCTGAATTCTAATTGGTGATTTATTATTATTGTATTGGGCTTAAAATCAAACCAGTTTTGTCATACAGACAGAATTTGAAGAAAGTACAAACCTACTCTCCCCCAAAATTTTCACAACATATCTATCCCGGAAAATGAAATGCAGCAGGTCCCCAGCATCATACTTAAGATAATCGTTTACCAGGCATGATAATGTATAAAGTTGGTCACCCTTGTCGTCTGCGCTTCAGTTGGTTGCACGAGTAAAGCGTACATAGGCTATTTTACCCGATTTACTGTAGACTAGTCTTATTTGACAGTGTATGACAGCGCTCTGTCTGACACGCCCAGTCTCTGTTAGCTGGACGCACTATAACTCCTCTTAAAGGAAAGAATTTACTCCCAGAGGGAGCGAACTCATTCCTTTAAGGGCAGTTCCTTATTAAATGGAAAATCACTTTTACCACATGAGGAGACCTCCCTTGAATGTACACTATTTTCATTACGCACGTGCGTAACTGCGTAATGGGAGCTACGCCAATGGATCTCCTAGACAACAAGAGAAGGCTCAAGCCAGTTAGTCAAGCATTTTCACAGTTTCGCCAGTTATTGTTGTTTGTACACTTTTGCGGTGGATGAAAGTTTAATCTAGTATAGTTCAAATAAGCATGACTGTTGTATCACTTCAAATTAATTTAAAGCATTTAAAATGTAAATTCTTTGAGATAGGGGTCAACTCTATCATTTGAAAAAAATTTTATCAGTGAAAGATCCCTATTTCTATAAATCAAGAAACACCAGGTCCAGAAGCATCAAATGTGTGTCATGAACTTTATAAGCCACAGATTGGTAGGTCTGTGATACAACTGTGTCATGCTTATTTGACGTTAATCTGTACCCGTCCATTCGATGACTTAAAAACTTTGCTACTTAAGAAATGTTTCAGTGACGAAAACTTTACTAAGCAATAACGTCGTCGAGTTAAGTAGTACAAATAAAACTTAAGTGTTGACTGAAGAAGCCACTTCATGATGACATCGTCGAACTTACAAAGAAAGTTTACATTCAACTGTCTTTTGTAAGATATAGCAGGAAGTAAGTGTAGCGTTTTTAAAGCCCGTCAGTATATTTCTAAAAGGTATCGTACGAGAATATGTTTTGTACTCGTTGGCAGGTCAACGGATCCGGAGAATGCTCCGAATGCAAGACGTATATTTTTTTTTCTTTTTTAGATAATATTGATAAAATTAGTCATGCTCCGA
Source organism: Loripinus fragilis (assembly GCA_964019695.1). Lineage (NCBI taxonomy): Eukaryota > Metazoa > Mollusca > Bivalvia > Lucinida > Lucinidae > Loripinus > Loripinus fragilis. The sequence continues at coordinate 57,909,815 of OZ026529.1, read as the reverse complement.
TTGACATGAGAATCGAAAAAGACTGACATCTGTCCTAAACTATTTTTCATTTTAATTGTTAAGACCTTCAACGTAATTGTCAACTCTTTCCTTGCTAGCGGCGTCTTTTGTCGGCTGCTGATAACTTTTGCAAACAGTTTGGACCAAGATCAGGACCGACAGACCGTCGGTCCTGATCTGGATCCAATCCGTTTGGCAGTCTGACAGTGTTCGTAAACAAATTGTTTGTTTTTTTAAGTTAATTATACAAAAAGTCAGCAGACGACAACAAAACATGAAAATAATACCCAGCATGCGAAGGGTTAAACAACTCAAATACTGTCCTGCCAGCCAAGAATGACAGAGACATCATGTTTTGTTTACAAAGTTATAAGGTACTATAATCGATATATCACTTGTGTATTAATTCTATCCTCAGGATAGGATTAATAGACAAGTGAGCTATCGATTTGCATTTGCTCAAGTGAAGTGTACAGGTAAGCGTTCAACTTAGCAATTGTAAACAAAGTATTACGTATCTGTCACTCTTGGTTTGCACGACAGTAACTCAAAGTACCCGCTGAAGTCGACATAAAGGGGTATTTAATTTGTTTGATTTGAAGCGTTCCATCCCAGTCAACAAAATTCCATACATGTCGGGCGTTTCCTGGGTGAATCCAATACGAAGCAGAGGATAAAGTGTCGAGCTCTCAAGGTGGACATAGCGCACACATTTATGTATGCGGAGACTGCATTTTGCTATTTACTTTTCACGACTTACAACATCTTAAAATATTGTTTGAAGTAATATTATGTGTGATGTTGACAAAAAACGTTTAAGTAATTAAAATTATGTAAATGCATATGAGATTAAATTTCTGCGTTGCATTTTAGGAAAACAACAACTGTCAAATCATCACGGAGTTTACGTAAAGAAGGTAGTCTCACACTGGTAAATGTATACGTCGATTTGGTGGTATTTACGCGTATTGCCGGTACCTTAAAGACCGGAAGTGGTAGATATTGGCCTTAATACTATGTAGAAAAACATGCCGTATACCTAAAGGACTACAGAATTAGATCATTTTTAAGTTTTCGGCATGCAGATGGCGATTTATGTAAGCATTTAGGAATAGATTCGAGTACCGATCTGGATGATCGGTACTCGAATCTATTCCTAAATGCTTACATAAATCGTCATGCACATACTGAATACTTAAAAATGATCTAATTCTATAGTCCTTTAGGCATATGGCATGTTTTTCTATATAATATTAACACCAATATCTTCCACTTCTGGTCTATGCAGTACCGGCAATACGCGTAAATACCACCAAATCGACGTATACATTTACCAGTGTGATTACGGAGTTTACGTAAAGTAGGTATAGTCTTAGTAAAATAATGATAAAGCGCGAATATGTTTTTTTTCTGTTTTTTTTTTCTTCAGAAAAACACATTTGGAAGGCCATGTAACCATGTAAACGGAGCCATGGGTCGTTTTAAAGATACAGTAAAACCTGTCTAAAGCGGCCACTCAAAAATAGACAAAACAAATATCTTAATGACAAATGGTAGCTTAATGAAGGTTGAAAGTATTAAATCTCTTGGAGCATTCTGCAATATTTTTGACCTGCATTAAGCGAGATTTGGTATTGAAATCCATTTTTGGTGTTCTTTTTGAGTGGCCGCTAAAGGCAGGTTTTACAGTATGCATATCTTCTCTAGTGCTTTCATGCTGACTTTTTGAGAGCCCAAAAAGATTGAGTCTTTTAGAAGTTTTTTTCTTGACCCTTAAACAATGTCTCCTTAAACACAGTGTATAAGCGGACAGTCATCCAATCGGAAGCGGCAGTAGACTGTACACCCTAAAATCATTAGCGCAACGTAAAGAAGTTATTAGGCTTTACGGTCATAAGCAGGAAAGTCCACATCAAAACGTTACATTTTGATGCAGTTTTCAACAGCGGGGAGAGAATTGAAGGTACTTTACCCTTAGCATTGTCAATTTGACAACCCATCACCAAATCTCTGTGTAAAAATCGAATATTCCTGCTCAATAACCCATTTTGCTTTATTTTCTACCGATCGACACGGACAATTGCGGCAAAAAATGGCAGAACTGTTGTATTATTTCTGTTAAAACATAAAACGATCGCTACATCTTTATCCAAAAGCTGATTCCATCAAAATATCTCTTTAACCAAATATAAAAAAATTCTGTACAACTAGCGGCGATTGTATTTTAACATTGCGATATTTTTTTAAATATATGCTAGATAAACTAGCAATAGTTTTATTGAGGATTTTTATACCTTTGCCTCAATGGGGAACCTCTGAAATCGGTAATCAGTTAAATGTAAGCCCAAAATTTGGTAATCACTAAAACTTAAGCCCAAAATATTGTAATCAGTAAGATTTAGGCCTGAAAATTGGTAATCAGTAAAATTTAGGTCCCAAAATGGGTAATCAGTAAAAGATAGGCCCCAAATTCGTTAATCAGTAAATTTTAGTTCCAAAAATCGTTAATCAGTAAAACTAAGGCCAAAAATTCGGTAATCAATTAAATTTATGCCTAAGTTGGTACTTAGTAAAGTTAAAACTTAGAATGTTGACTATTCATTTTCTCACCATTTAAGAAGGCCTACTGTATGATGGAGTTTTTCATCGAAATCGCTAACCGTTTAGATTGGCCATTCCACTATTCAGTATTTTTATGTGCAAACGTCGCTAATCATTATATTTTTTAACCAACATTCGCTAATCACTAGCAATACTCATTCGGCTATTCGATAAAACTATCCTTAAAAAATTGCTAGTCATTAAATCTTAGGGTCAAGGCCCATTATTCGCTTATCGTCAAATTTTAGGGCAATAATTCGCTAATCAGTACACCTCATCGACACGCTCCTTGCATCTCAGAAGCCAACTGATCAGGATCTACAAATCTCCACTCTGCCTTAAATCAACCATTAAAAAGTAAGTGAGTATGAACAGGAAATACCACAATCACACACTGCAGACCAACCCACCTCATCACGAGGAAGAGCCACAGAACATTTACAATCACAAGACATCTGTAGGACAATAAAAGCTAAGCAACCAGCTTTCTCTTCCTCTTCAAAATAATTGCAAAACTAGAACGGACATGAAGTAATGCATACCAAAACAAAGGCAAACACAGAACTCCCACAAACAATGGGAAGTACATTAAACAATAGATCAACAACAACAGAACCACCACCCTAGAACGGACAGCAGCCTAAGCTGCCTGAAACCATGCAACTTACAGTGAACCACTTTGGTTACGCACCACTTATAACATGTAAAATTACTCAGAAAAGAAATATGATAGTTTTTTCTGAGACTACAAAGGTAAAGCGCATCTATATTTGCATCAGCCATGGGAATTTCATTGTGAACAGATCTGAAACGAATGAGAAAATAGATCTAGAATGACACTACCCTCAAACCACCATTTCACATCCCATTATTTCGAATTAAACTCAGATCGCATTGCACTTTTTTCAGGGTCAAATTTCTGCAATGCCAGAGAGAAGAGCCCATTCATTCTTGAAATATCTGAGACTGGAATGTGTTTGTTACTTTCATCATTTTTTTAAAAGTTTTACTATTTTGGTTCCCAGCTGGCCAAGGTTTGAAAAAAGTTGGTTTTAGTACTTGTTTTAAAGTTAGTTAGAATTTCGCATGGTTCTGATTAAACTAGTGATCAAAGTACTTCTTTTATAATTTAATTTTAAACAGCCATGGGTCCGCCGATTATTTTCGTAAAAAAAATATGTTTTTATTGGCGTTATGATGTTGACGTTAGTGACTACCAAGGCTATAAGGCCTGTCAATGAAAAGATGTTTTAATGTTTTGATACTTTAATGTAAACAAGTGACTCATAACAAAACAATTTGCAAAGGAAAACCTGTTTGATTATTGTAACTGACGTTAATACGACGTCAAAAGGAGCATTTCCTCAAAAAGTAACGGTGTTACTAAATTCAACGACCAAAAAAAAATGGGTTTTACTTGAATAAAATAATTGTTTTTGTTTTTTTCTGTCACAACGATCACCGCGTGTAATGCCTAGCGCAAAACGCTAACAGAAAATATAGACGTTCAGGTTGCACGTGTATTTTTGTCAAAATTGCTTTTGACGTAGCAGAATGATTCGCATGAGTGATTTCGATATTTTTTCGATGTCAACAAACAGATAAAATGTCAATAAGTAAATAATGATAGAGAATGTTCGATTCTTGCATTCTTGTCAAAATGTGGACCCTGAAACAGTTGTGCGTAACTAAAGTGGCTCACTGTATATGGTTGAAAATTGGGGATGAGTGTAGCATGTTGTAACGTTCAGCAGGGCAAGAACGAAAATGTGGCTCGGAATCTGTATTGTAAACTTTGCGAGCAGATGCTTGCATCCATCCCCGAAAAGGGGCTGTAGATGGATTCAATGAAGTCTCCAATCAGACATGGTCCAATTAAAATTCAAGTTTGGTGCAGCACAATGCCGTGCTCTGATGGCACTTTCTAATAAATACCAACATAACTGAAAATTAATCAAACAGATAAATATCCTTGTTTGCGCAAATGGTAGTCTTAAAAAGCATACTGTACCTCTGACGAAGAAGTCCTTAACCTGTCGTTGTCTTATATAAAAAAAACAACAGCATTTATTAACAAGTTTTCTGCCCAAAAAGATATATTACTAGCAAAAGAAAATCGACGCTAGTCGTCCAAAACAATCGCCGCTAGTCGTTCAACACCATTTTATGTTTTGTCGCTTGTCTGACAGTTGACTAGGACAAACGAGTACAATTCAGGAGACAATATATTTGGTTAAAGTAATATCTCGATGGATTCAGCTTTTGTGCATCACCGGATAAAGATGTAGCGATGGTAGTGTGTTGGTTTTAGCAGAAATAATACAACAGTTCTGCCTTTTTAGCCGCACTTGCCCATGTAGAACAGCAGAAAATCAAGCTAAATGGGTGATTGAGCAGGGCTATTCGATCTTTACACTACGATAAGGTGATGTTATGTCAAATTGACAATGCTTCAGGTGAAGTACCTTCAATTTTCTCCCCGCTACTGAAAATCGCATCTAAATGAAAATATTCGATATGGATGGTCGTATAAATAGGAGATGTAAACATGAACATTACGTCACACGGAATAGTCGATTTCAAGGGTTATTAGCATTCAAAACATGTGCTAATTTCGCCATTTCAATCTGAGCATTTACCCAAATAGAAGAAAAGGATGTATCTGATAGAAATATCAGATAATTCACAAAATGATCATGCACAAATAAGTCGGAAATGCAAATAAAATCAATTGTTTGCATGAAAAGCACATTTCAATGTATGGGAGTGGCAGTATATATAACGCGCGAGTAATATCAAGTGATTAGCAAGACGACGCCGTGGTCGAGTGGTTAAGCTGCTGCGACTCAGAAAAACTGGTAATTTTTATACGGAGGCTAGAGCACCTCCTGAAAGCACTTCCAAGTTATTTTTTTTATTATTTAAGTTTAATTTCACAGTAATGTTGAGTTTTATGTTTGTTTTTTTTTAATTAAACATGTATCTTATTTTTCTTTCAACATTTGATAGGGTTTTATGTAACATTCGTTATTTCAGAATTTTAAAAACGAATGCATCAAAATTTTGCCAATATATTTTCAAATTTTCAAATTGCTGAATTAAAGCTAAAACAGATAAGTATCCGTATATCTGTCACTTTTAAAGGCTGTGTACGGGTACAATGTCATCTCTGAGTCTACTTGAATAATGACTTGGTAAATCTCTCCAGGCATGTCTCTCCTCCAGAATTCTCGATCGATTGCAGTATGCTCCCCATCATTTTTTAATCCACCAATGCTTCTTAACATTTTTGTGTGAGTTATTTCAGCTCATTGAAAACAGTTTATGTTTAGCTATCCATAACGCATATATATTATGAATGCACCAACTAATTTCGCTTTTATAATAACCCAGTCAGGCTTCATCCTTGGATCTAGGCGAATGTCTAATCCAAATAACCAATTACTAAAGTGCCATGGACAATGTGCCATGGACAAAACATGCTTTCATAAATTTGAGCACAGACTCTTATAAAGAGCATCCGTTTCAGTGATTTATTTTTAATCTATATTGAGATGCGAAAAAAGGACGCACGTGAGTTCAAGAAAATACAAATAAGCAAATCAACAGTAACAAAAAAAGAAAGAAAACAAAATGCAATTTTGGGATTCGAACTCTCAACCCTCTTTGTAAAAAAGTCGGCAATGTTGGTACGATACGCCCTTACCTATATCGCCACCGCTTTATCTACTCATACAATGCTCATTTAGCCGTTGAAATATATAATAAATACGCCAATATGAAACATTTTTCCTGCTCACCCTTAAAATGGTACGTTCCGAACTACGTCATGTTCATGTTTACCTCACGGATTTATATCGCATGACAACTTGTTTACGTTACGGTAATGGTTTTAGGGTGTACAGTCAACTGCCGCTTCCGATTTGCTGACTGTCCGCTTATACACTGTGTTAAAGTTAAGATGTTGTATAATAGGCTGAGCGCACTGCTTATGTAGAATATATCTGCACGACCCATGATAATGATCCATGATAATGTATATTTTTGCATAATCTGATCCCGCACTGCAGCAGTGACAATGAAGCGTGAGTTGGCACGTATTATTATAACCCGCTGCATTTTAATTAGTGTGATCTAAGTTTATAGGTAAAGTGAGACACTTTATCCTAGAGTCAGGAATTCGTCCCCTACATGAATGAAAACTTGTCGACTGAAACGTACAGCATTAACTCACATACACTCTCTATCGACAAAATACGCTAATGCAACATAGGCGGATCCAGACAATTCCGTCAGGGGGGTAGGGGTCTGAAAACGTTTTTTTATCATTAACGTATTTCACAGAAGGTCCGTACGAACCTCCCTTGGGTCCAATCGCTTCTCGAGGGGGGTCCGTACCGTATTTCTAATGAAACCTATGATAACCGCTTGTGATTTTCCAGGGGGTCCGAACCCCCTGCCACCCCTCTGGATCCGCCCATGATGTAACATTGTACCTGAGATGCAATCAGCGCCACAGCCTCCGGGTGGTTTAGTCGAAGTCCTCTTGCTAGTCGCTTCTGGGCCAGAGCCCCGCACTGATGAACCAAAAGGCTCTCTTGTTCCCTGGGAGAAAGTCGCATTTTTACTGGTTACGTCCGGACTTCGACTTGTTGGACGTAGATCTGAAAGAAGTCAACAACTTATACTGTAAATTTGGAAATTTTCGCGAGAAGTTCTTTTTTTCGCGAATAGCGTATATTTACCACGTTAAATTTCGTGACAAGGGCATGATTTACCTACATCAGTAAACGACAGATTGATTTCGACATTTCACGAGCCTTTTGTTTCGCGAAAATAAACCCACGCGAAAATTTCCGAATGTACACTACACAGCAGCCTCTGGGAGATCTGGGTTCGCACGATTATGGACCTCTCACTGATAGACCTCACGAAGTGAGATAGCGATTTGCGAAGGATCCTAAATATGCCTACTCAGGATATGACTTCTATATTAATTGAGACGGTATCCCAGCCAGCATTCCATCACGGGCTACTCATGAGAATTATTGGAACTTGCAACTAGTGTCGGCTTAAGGACATATGCTACTGAATACTTCCCAAATTGAAATTTGCTCAATACTTTGCATACGGTTTGTTTTATGCATGGACTGTAAATTTATGAAATAAAAAGGATATGTCGCCGAGCTCAATTTGTCATAACCTCACATGGAAGTTTTCAACATTTGAACAATTTTCTGACCAAATGAAAGAATGACCTAAGTCCTTATTTCCAAGCTAAAGTCGGTGTAATCTTCTATCAGCTGCATTTTTTTTATTGTTTAATTTTTGCTCCAGACCTTCAGCCTTCTACAAATGTGGAAATTTAGTTGTTATCCCAAACCACGACAAGATACTAAATGATTCTTTTTAGTAATTTCTCAAAAATAGGATTTGATTTTTTAACAACAAATTTTATATTAAAAAATCTGATATTGAAAAACCAAAATTGTTATTTTTATTTCATGGACTATCATAATACCTTATAGAAAAACTAATAAAATTGGGGGTCACCGTGATAGTTTTCTTTCAGGGGGGGCCAATTTTAACCCCCGCCCCACAGATTTTATGCATATTTGATTATAAACCCTTCAAGATTGACATATATATCTATCCGTTTGCATAACATGCCTACCTATTATGGCAACACAAGCCTGCCTGCCTGCCTGCCTGCCTGCCTGCCTGCCTGCCTTCCTGTCTACCTTTCTCCCTGATGACATGTATTCTTATAAGTTAGACAAAATTCTCTTAAGTACATAATAATCGTACAAAAAGATTAGGTAATCCGAGATTCGGCCATTTTCCTATTTGCTTCCATGCACAAACATTGAAATTATGTCCGTTGCATACTTTCGCTTGTGACTTATCTATCTGTTTTGGTACTGATACATATGTATTTTGGACACATCTTATTTGCTTTAAAAATGTTAGAGAATCGTGTACATGTATTGATCCGAATTCGTAAACGGTCGAAAAACAGGGGAGGTTAACATTATAAATAAATTTATGAGTTATCCGATGCTAGAATGGTGCACAGGGGAATTAGCCGCATATGTCTTTAACAGCCAGGTGCTTTATTTTGTACCCTCGTCGACTGCAACCAACTCGCGACGACTGCGGTGTTCGAGGACAGTGGTTCTCTTGCGTGAATGTATTACCGATATTCCAGACCAGTGACCTATAGGTCACTGTCCAGATACACCGCTCTCATGACTCTGCGTGTAAATAGATGCCAACCCGAAAAAAAACCGTTGAATGGACGAACTATTCTAAAACTAAAAGATAAATAAAAACAATATACTCACCAGCTCACTGGATGGTTTGATCACTCCAAATTAAGGTAAAATGTGAGACAGCGATGTTTGCACACACAATAAAGCGGAACGAAGCAGTTGACAATAAATGGGACACTATAATATAGGTGATACGAGGCCATACGCAAGACTTGGTGTATACATGTGGTAAAGGGAACTTAGAAAGAAGACGTATTGATAAGGTAAAATATAAAATGTTTTACATGTATATAATTGTGTCTGATGGGTATTAATTCCTTTGATAAGTGTCGTCTGCTTCAAGCTGACGAAACGCAAAAACCAGGAACAATCATTCACCTTTGCAAACAATTTGGATCCAGATCAGGCCCGACGAAATATCGGGCCTGACCTGGATCCAAATTATTATTTTGTCTGGCTTGATCTGGATCCAAACTGTTTGACACTCCTCTGATGGCTTCCATGGAAGATTTTTTTGAAAAAAAGAGATTTTTTAAAAAATCAGCAGACGACAAAGACAGTGAAATATTACCTTGCAGGCAAAGAGTTAACTATTTTCTTGCTAGTACTAGTGTCGTCTGCTGATTACCTCTGCAATCAGTTTGGATCCAAATAAGGTACGACAAAAATGACGGGCCTGATCAGGATCCAAACTGTTTGACACTCTGGTGTCTTTCCTGAAAGGATATTTCGAAACAGTTGATTTTACAAAAATCAGCAGACGATAAAGGTAATGAAAATTTTCTCAGCATGCAAATAGTACAATGAAACGTAGGCATGACTATCAAATGGATATATGAAATTTGTAAATAAACTAGGATGCGTGCTGTCGCCATGGTTTAACGCAACAAGCATGACAAGTTTTCTACATCAACAACTTGAGATCAGAAAAATGTTAAACAGTACTGTCCTGACAGTCAAGAGTGACAGCAACGTCATTTTTTGTTTACAATTGATAAGTAAAACATTACTGTCGTGCCAACCAAGAGTGGCAGTGACGTAATACTTTGTTTAGAATTGCGAAGTAAAACACAAACGTGTACACTTCACTTGAGATAACGCGAATCGATAGATCACTTGTGTATTAATCCTATCCTGAGGATAGGATTAAAACACAAGTGATCTATCGATTATAAGTCCCTGATCACTTTGTAAACAAAACATGAACTTACTGCCACTCTTGGCTGGCAGGACAGTACTGCCTGTTATTGTTCTAGCTTTTCTCCGTATCAATGAAATCGAACAGAACATCGCATTGCTGTCGTGCCAACCAAGAGTGACAGTGACCAAATACTTTGTTTACTATTGCAAAAGAATTGAACGGTTTCATCATTTATAGTGTAAATTTACACTTATTTTTGACAGAGTCGCCGCCAATTTCAGATTTTGCCGCCGCTCGAGGAAATTACGCAACTTGATACTCAATGTGAACCATCTTATTCTTCTTTTTCTTACATCACATTAAGTGTCAAGTCTCAATTTTCCAGAAAATCAGAAAATATGCCACATGTCGTGTCAAAGGTGAGCTTTAGTTCCCTGTTCCGTTAATTTTACAGGTAGGGAGCGCAGTGGCTCAGTGATAGAGTGCTTGACTCGAGACCGAGGGGCCGCGGGTTCGAACCTCACCGGCGTCACTGCGTTGTGGTCCTTGAGCAAGGCACATTTATCCTAGCTTAGTACTGGTTCAACCCAGGATGACCCGTCCCTGTTTAACTAAAAAATTGTTGATGGGACGGAAAGAATCAAATCAAACAATTACTTTACAGGTAAACGGGATAATGCAGGCGTCTTTGTGACGACAGTGAACATTTCCATTTGTGGGTGTATCTTCCCTAAATTCCAACCAAAAGTGACAGTCACGTAATACTTTGTTTACAATTGCTACGTAAAACACTAAGGTGTACACTTAACTTGAGCTAACGCGAATCGATAGATCACTTGTGTATTAATTCTTTCCGCAGGATAGGATTAATAAACAATTGATCTATCTATTCTAAGTCCCTAATAACTTTGTAAACCAAACATGACGTCACTGTCAGTCTTGGCTGGCAGGACAGTAGCATTTGTGGGTTTATTTTCTCTAAAATGTTAATAAATATAAGTGTACTGCCTTTTTTCAACGAGAATCTATATATACTTAACAGCAAAAGAAACGCACATTGGCACTGGCTATTTTGTGTAAATTGGGTGTTAGATAATAAGCTGCTGATATGAAAGCCTAAGGTATCAACGATGTGTGAAACATGTGTATAAACAAGTGCATCGTAAACGGTTAGCTCTTTGGAGTAATGCTAATGCAGGGGGATAGCTCTGAGCGTTATAAAATAATTCATAATTAATGCAAATTTCGATAAGTTGCATACCTAAAACCACAGAACGCATTTTAATGAAAATTACTCTGTGTCTTAATCAGGACATACAGGCTACTTTAGTAAATTAAATCGACCAGAATTATTCAAGGTCAGTCAAAGTGTTCGAGTTACCCTGTCAAACAATTAACTCAATGTTTGCAAAAGACAGGCACGTTAGCGTCCAAACAATTGTTTTAAACGGTTCTTTTGGACAGTACATCACCTGATAACGCATAATGTTGCCGACTTTCTTGCATTCCAGGATTTCCAGCCTATTTCAAGATCATGGAAAATGGAAAAGATTTTTGGGTCTGCAGCGACGATTTCAAAAGTTTTTTTTACCGTTTTCTTATTTGTTACACTATGCTGTGGTCATTTGAAATGAATTTGGTTTCAAAACACGAATCTTCCAACATACAGCACTTTATTTTGCGTTTTTACATTTTTTTTTATCAAAAATATTTATTAACTGTGTCACGAGGAAATAAGTGGCCTGGAATAAACGTTTAAGTCCAGTCAAACATATCAATATTATTCAGGATAAATTTTTATTATGGTTTCAAATAATAAATGAGTAATGAAAATTATGCGTTTCTTTTGCTGTTAAGTGTAATATATGCTTAAAGCTTGCTGCGGTATAAGGTGTAAAATAACTTAGTCAATTTCCAGTTTGAAAACTAACCTGTTGTAAATTGAGTTTTGTCAAGTCATATGAGGCTATTAAGTTCCATGTGCCTTAGCTTATAGGTCTTGCATCACAAAACCTCAACTCTTACTGTCCTGCCAGCCAAGAATGACAGTGACGTCAGGTTTTGTTTACAAAGTTAACAGGGATTAAGAATCAATAGGTCACTTGTGTATTAATCCTATCCGCAGGATAGGATTAATGCAAAAGTGATCTATCGATTCGCGTGAGCTCAAGCGGTGTGTACAAGCTAATGTTTTACTTAACAATTGTAAACAAAACATGACGTCGCTGTCACTCTTGGCTGGCATGACAGTAGAGGCATAATTGCACGACCATGCACTATAATAACTCTGGATGGTCTGTTAGTGAAAATGTTCATAACTCTTGAATCACATGGTATACTTTGATCAAATTTTGTTTGCATGCATATGCATGTCAACATTTCCTAGCCACTGACATGAGAAACCACATTTTTTGATGGACGAAGGTTTCCTGAGCATCAATCCAGCCTTTTGTAGTCTGTTAGTGAAAATGCTCATTATTCTTGAACTACATGGGATATATGAATCAAATTTTGCATATTGATTCATTTTAGTATTGTCCAGCCACCAGTATGCAAAACGGTGACAAGTGGGGTTTGGGAGCATCATTTTGGCCTGTCGAGGTATTTTAGTGAAATGCTCATGACTCTTAGACCACATGGTCTGTTTTAATCAAAATTAGCATACTCATCCATTTTAACATTATTAAGAAACGGTGACTAGGCTTTGCCAAGAAAAATGTTGCTCTGAATTTTTGTTTTCAAAAATTCCAAGAAAATTTATGTCAGAACCCTACAAAATATTTACAGGAAACTGTAAATGAAACCAAACATGCATCATATATTTCAATAATGTTTAAGTGTAACTAGTGTAGCTACCCATGATATGGCGACCCTGATTTTCACGCTCAACGTAGCCATCTCTAAATCCAACAAATGCGGGTACCAGATGTCAGCGTCTGAGGCATAGGGAATCCACCTTTGTGTGTTATAGTCATAGACTAATTGAGTGCACATTGTGATACATCATCATTTTTATGTTGTTCATTCCTCCTCAGAGGTTTCTCCTCTTCATATTTTTTTCTATAATATGATTTGGTCAAATTACCATAAATAAGTCATTTCTGAGTTTGACGGCTTGTTTGATAGAGCCCGTCTGATTCATATTGTGTTGGTTCTTGGGCGTTTGAGCCGATTCAAGTATTCACTGTTGAATAGGATCTTCTTGTAACTCATAAAAATCAGATTGGAAATGGGTGTACTCTTGTCTGAGTCTTTTGTGCAGTATTCAATGTTGAATAGGATCCACTTGTAACTCGTAAAAATTGATTAGAAATTTGGCGTACTCTAGTCTGAGTCTTTTGTGGAGATAAGGCAAATCATCGTTGGCAGCAAGATGAAAAGCATTATCCAAAGTAAATCCTTGCTCTTCATAGTCACTCACTTTATCTCACACTGTTCTATGTTTGCCTATCTGAGCGTAGGAGGAGGAGGAGAAGGAGGAGGATGGGGAGGAGGAGAGAATTACGTAAGAATACCAATGAACAATCCCAACCAATTTTCAAAATGACGTTATGCACCAATGTGGATTTGACTTCAATAGGTTCCATAATATTAAACGTCATATGAAAAATGAATATAAGTCTCCCCAGACCAACACTACCATGATGCAGTTGTCACCTATGCCACTGACCTTTCAGCATCCATTTCTATGATGGTGATTGGACCAAATGTATCCGGGAAAACCGAATGGACTAAAACTTGTTACTTTCCTCACTAGTCCAATCACCTCCAGAATGTATCTTAGGGTGTTTTGGACAATGATAATCCCTATACGAAGACCTTCAGCAGAGAATTATATGGATAGAACGTATGCAAGCTATCCCATAATATCTTAATAGTTCTCAGTTTATCAATCCTGATAAAAGGAACCTAGTCATTTTTGATGATCGGATGACTGATGCAAAATGTGACCAGAGAATAGCCGATTATTTTACTTAAGACAGTCACCACAGAAATATATCCATCATGTATTTGATCCAAAGGGTATTTCCTTGAGGGAAGGCGTGCAGGGATATCGCTCTGATGATGATGATGATGATGATGATGATGATGATGATGCTAGCATCGTGGAGTACCTAGATGATATACGCAATCACTGCCCTCAACCTAAGAAGCTAAGAGATGAGCTTTCTAGATGGACATATGAAACAGGAGATTTCAAAATCTGCCCAGGCAGGGAAACATAGAACAGTATAAAGTTAAAGTGAATGGCTATATAGAGCGAATAATTTCTTTTGGATGAAGCTATTCATCTTGCTGCCAACGATAATTTGCCTTAGCTCTACAAAAGACTCATACTAGAGTACGCTCAATTTCTTATCATTTTTTACGAGTTACAAGAGGATCCTTATCAACAGTGAATACTGGAATCGGCAAAGACATTTAGGAACCAATAAAATATGAATTGGTCAGACTCTATCAGACAAGCCATCAAACTCAGAAAAGTCTTATTTATGGACATATGACCAAATCATATTATAGAAGTAAAAGATGAAGAGGATAAAGCCTCTGAAGAGGAATGAACAACGTAAGAATGATGCAGTATCACACAAGAACAGAAACAATGACTATAACCTGCAAAGGTGGATTCCCTATGTCTCAGACGCTAACAACTGGTACCAGCATTTGTTGGGTTTAATTGAAAGAAATAGAAGCGTGACAAAAGGAAATGCGTGAAAAGTTGAAATCTGTAGTTAACCTGGTCGAGCCCGTAGCTCAATATGTTCTTAAAAAGGCTATCCTTAGGAAGCAAAGAATGCACCAAAGAACTGGAGAATGCAAATTTTCTGGGCGAGACTAGCTAGTTTCGGCCATTTAGGCCTTATCAGTGACCCTCTAATAGTTTCAAGCCTATGAAATAGCCAAATTGGAGATTACACGCAAACGAAAGGGGAACAATAATAAAAGTATTGACAGTTGGAAAGCAACATCGCAAGAAATGTAAAGCAACTGTGGATTCGAATTCATTCAGATACTAAAAGATGAACAGCAAAAAAACCTGCACAATTTGCTTCTTAGTTATTCAGTCACAATATGCACTGCGGACCAAATAATCCCCATAAAACCCTGTACAACAGATAAGAATGATACCTTGCTCTAGAATGTGATACAACCTTCTCGTGGTCTAAAGCGTTGTCTTTCCATCCAAGGTGTAACCGAATGCGTCACAGGGTCATCTCAGTCAGAGAGGTCTCAGGGGTTATGCCCTAAGTCGGATGGTGGCCATCTTGCATTTCGTGCCCTTATTTGGAGTTGGATTTCGTGACGTCAATGACCCTAAACGGGAGCCCATACTACTCATCAACACACAGAGGCAAACCTCTATAGCGTCAACAGTCCAGGCGTTTAATGTCTGTGTGTCTTAGTCTATTGGTCTTATCTTATGCATGACTCTGTAGCGTCAATATGTTGTTATAACTAAGTCTACTTTATATTATTCGTCTTTATATTCTCTTCGTCTTGATACGTAACCTAAGAGGCATTAATTAGCTTTTATACTTTTAACCTTTTTTCAATAGAGTTTGATACAGGTTAGTCAGGATGGCAGTTAGGATTGTCCATTGTATATATTGAAAGGTTACAGATTATAATTTCCCCCAAAACTATTATTGTGTTTCTTTCTCTAAAGAGTGATTTTTATGTCGCCTGCGAAGCATTGTCAACACATAGGGATCATGGGAGACATGATCCCTATGTGTTGACCATGCTTCGTCTGCGTCGTCGTCGTCGTTATCGGCGTCGTCGTCAGCGTTATTACACTTTTGGTTTCTGATCGATAACTTTTGAAGTGACGCATCAATTTCATTCAAACTTTAGAGAATAGTTTAGCATCATTTAAACAGGCCATGTTCGAAACAATATTTTGACTGACCTTTTTTTTAAATTAGATTTTTGCTAAATTGTGGTTTACGATCAATAACTTTTGAAGGGATGCAACAATTTCATTCAAATTTTACAGAAGGGTAAAGCATCATAAAATACAGGTCAAGTTTGGATTTGGAGGTCATTTGCAAACCTTTAACTGTGTTATGGTCCTGTTTTTCACTTAGGTTTAGGCTAATGCAAAAGCCACATGTATATTGGCTATTGGTATCCTGGGTCAGGTGTGGTACTTGATTGTATCGATTCCTGATCTTTGCACCCTTACTTACTTTTTTGTGGAATAAACTTCATATTTCTCAAAACAATATATCTGACAACTTCTCACTATATGCCATGATTACCCAGTGCCTGTAGATAAGCTTGACAGTGATTAAAATTTTACCCCACCCCATGACCCCTTTGGTGGGTTCAAAGATGAAAATTTCTTAATAATTCAGTCAGTTGTCAATATTTTTACTGAAATTTCGCATACAGCAGAGGTACAATAAATATGAAACATATCAAACGTCATTATATATTGACGGCCTTGTTCCCCCCTGGGTGGACTTAAGGGGAGGGGCAGAGGCCAAGATTCAACTTTTCCAGAATATGGTCAAGTTACATATCAAATTAAAGGGAATGACGCATGCAGCAACATGGTAACAAATATTTTGTCCACAGACAGTCCACCGACCCTGGGGGAGTGGGGTGTCAAAAGATCAAAATTTAACTTTTCAGAACATGGTCATGTTGCATATCGAATTAAACGGAATCACGAATGCAGCAGCATGGTAGGAGATAGCTTGCCCGCAGACCCCCAACCCCCCCCCCCCCTGACCCTAGGGGGTGGGATCAAAGGATCAAAATCAAACTTTTTCAGAACATGGTCATGTTGCATATCAAATTAAATGGAATCACGAATGCAGCAACATGGTAGCAAATATTTTGCCCGCAGGCCTCCCTACTCCCGACCCTTGGGTGGGGTCAAAAACTCTTAATTCAACATTTTCAGAATATGGCCATGTTGCATATCAAATTAAAGGGAATACCGCATGCAGCAACATGGTAGCAAATAGTTTACCCGCACACCCCCTTCGACCCTGGGTGGGGTCAAAATGTAAAAATTCAGCTAAATTCAACTTTTTCAGAATATTGTCATGTTGCATATCAGATTAAAGGGAATGGCGCAAGCAGCAAGATGGTAGCAATTATTTTACCCGAAAACTCCCCCCCCCCCCGACCCTGGGGGTGGTGTCAAAAGGTCAAAATTCAACTTTTTCAGAACATAGTCATGTTGCATATCAAATTAAATGGAATCGTGAATGCAGCAATTTGCAAGCACATATTCTGTCCTTACACACACCCTCGACCCCTGGGGTGGAGTCAAAGGTCAAACCATTTTTTTTTTATCTGAAAGTAGTAATGTTGCATATTAAATTTTATATATTAGCAACATTCTGTGAAAGTTACACAGTAAAAGGTTGAATGGTTCTGAAGATACTCTGTGTTGACCTCATATACCCTCAATATGCATGTCCTTGGAACAAGCTTGGCACTGAGGTATTGCTTTTTTGAGGTGCTTGGCAGCGAAAGTGTTAATGAAAGGCCTCTTACAACTTATGCGAACAGAGAACACGGGTGGTAAACCTAGGAACTACCACGAAATTGTGTTAACGTAATTTTGTTCCCAAGCCACATCCGGGACACGTCGTGGTAGTTTCCAGGCCGAAAATTGATTAAAGAAAGGTTGGTGTCACTTTTATTTTTGTTTTATTTTACAACTTAGAACAAACAATGGTGAAATCCGACAATGTGGTTCCGTGTAAGTATGTCTCAGCGTCCCCTCTAGCCCAAAATTTTGTTTGAAAAGTTATTTTCTTTCTTTTGTAACGTGTTTCCCCACTGAGCATCGGACCAACTTTCCCCAAAGTTCGAAGGATTTTAGCCCATATCTGTCAAATTGAATGGAATTTGATATCATTTGACGATGGAAATGATAAAAAGACCCTGAATAAACATTCCTGCACAGAAAAAAAATCTGAGCATTTACTCGTAAACGATTCATGCCCCGTTCGTCCTGTGTGGTAGTTTCCAGCTCATCGTGGTAGTTAAAATGCTATCGTGGTAGTTTCCAAGACTTTATAGGATACGTTTCTGAAGTGTTACAAAACATTATAGTGGTTGTTTGTTTCGCATGATAACCCTCGAACTCGTCAATTAATTACCACGGTAAACAAATAAACCACATTTCAACACCATGAGGAAGCTAAGCTGAGGACTCGAGATTCAATGTGATGCCTGACAGGTGGAGACCATGCCCTTGACTGCCAAACAACACCTCTGGAAATCTAAAGCAAAAGAAGGTCATCAGTTGAGCCGTGGTGGACCAAGCAACAGACAAAAAAAATGATATAAAAAATTGCGTCACTCGCTACGTTGTTCCATGTTCAGTCAGCTTTAAGATAAAATGGCAGGCTAAGACTACTGGCCCAAAGTATTGTTAGTACTTGCGCTTCTGAAAAAAGGGAAATATCTTCGGGTTGGGACACTTTTTATATACATGCGAGTGTGACGATGAACGGGCATGTTATTTGATAATTAAAAAGCATGTTTATTCAAAAACAAAAAATGTGAATATCCCTTCTTTTCATTCTTCCCATCATTTCAATAGCCAACTAAAATTAAAATTCAGGCAGTCGTCATTTGTTATCTGACAAAAGGTTATTTGAAAAGGTCTTCGTATGAATAAGAGGAGTATTCAAGGTTCGGCCCGCACACCCTGTCTTTATAAAAATGAAGTAGCCCCTGAATAGTGGAAATCTGCTGATGCGAACTACTACTAAATTCCTACAAAGTCTTGGAAACTACCACGACAGCATTTTAACTACCACGATGAGCTGGAAACTACCACACAGGACGAATGGAGCATGAATCGTTTACGAGTAAATGCTCAGATTTTTTTTCTGTGTAGAAATGTTTATTCAGGGTCTTTTTATCATTCCCATCGTCAAATGATATCAAATTCCATTCAATTTGACAGATATGGGCTAAAATCCTTCGAACTTTGGGGAAAGTTGGTCCGATGCTCAGTGGGGAAACACGTTACAAAAGAAAGAAAATAACTTTTCAAACAAAATTTTGGGCTAGAGGGGACGCTGAGACATACTTACACGGAACCACATTGTCGGATTTCACCATTGTTTGTTCTAAGTTGTAAAATAAAGCAAAAATGAAAGTGACACCAACCTTTCTTTAATCAATTTTCGGCCTGGAAACTACCACGACGTGTCCCGGATGTGGCTTGGGAACAAAATTACGTTAACACAATTTCGTGGTAGTTCCTAGGTTTACAACCCGTGGAGAAGGCCTGATCCGCACAATTATCAGTCACCCCTAATATTAACTGAATTGTTTCAACATAACCTTATAAACGTTTCCTATCTCACGGCATGTTACCTTTATCAGATCATGATGACGTTCACTTTTTTAATGACGTCGCTAATGACGCTGAATCAATACAAAAATCAAAAAATTACATCATAATCGCTTGTTTGAAGAGTGTTCAACAGTGGGTAAACTGATAAATAGAATACCAGGTTCGCGTCTTTTGATATCAAGTTTACCAGGCTCGGCTTTGAGAACGCATGTTAAATCGCTCGGCAAGCCTCGCGATGTCAACATGCGTTCTCAAAGCCTTGCCTGGTAAACTTGATATCAAAAGACACTCACCTAGTATTCTCTATTTCTCGTGTACACATCGTTATACAGAGCATGCATTGAACTACACTGAAGACACAGCCCGCATTTGGAATATTTTCAAAATTCTTTTTTTTGACACCAATTTTACATTCTCTCTATGACTTCGTACCTTGAGGTTCAATGTCCCAGAATAGGGTTAGAGGTCAAAATCTAGTTTTATATGAGGACAGTAAGAGCATTAGCCGGGGGTATTCTTGCCATTCAGGGCATGTTTTCTAGTTATCATTTATTTGATCTGTAAGAAGCGATATACTCACAAAGCATTTATTGTTGTCTTGGTGTTGTTTTTTGTTTTGTTTGTTTTTCCCCCATAAATATGGACGGCCGCAGATAAATGCATTGTTTACCTGTTTAAAGTTGCGTGTTTTAGATGTTAGTTTGTTTCCTTAGTACGTGATACAAGCATGGGCACCAATAACTTATCGGCCATTGACGTGAATTAATGAAAAGGTCTCTTACAACTGATGCGAATAGAGAAGGCCTGATTCGCACAATTCGCATGTACACATCGTTATACAGAGCATGCTTTGTACTACACTGAAGACATGGGCGGTTCCAGAGGGGGGGGGGGGGGGCAGGGAGGCAGATCCCCCCTGAAAAATCACAAAAATATAGGCTTTCCTAGCAATACAAGCCAGGATCCCCTGAAAAATCATAAGGCTACCAAGTCAGCATTCAATGTTAGGCCAACGAAATGCCATCTAAATGGCGTTTCGCTGGAAGGCCGATTTTGGCCCGCTTATTTTTGCATTTGAATCTTCTCTCCTCTATTAATTAGAAAAAAAAACAAACGTTGTCAAAGTTGGACTCCCTCTGACAAAACTTTCTGGATCCGCGCATGGAAGATACAGCCCGCATTTGGAATATTTTCAAAATTCTTTTTTTTCAAAATTGATTGGGGCTTATAGTTACACCAAATTCATAATTTAATTTTGCCCTTTCAATAAAATTGGAATGGCAAATCGACTCAACTCAAAAACTAGTTTCGGATGTTATTCTTTCTTGAGTGCAAAATATTTTTAGGATAACAAATCCATCAGGCATTTGCAACCGCGACCCCTCGGGCCAGATAAGTAGGGATATTCCATTTGCGAAGCCCAGATACATGTATAAGCCTACTGTTTTGCCATACCCCTGCAAAACATCTCAACCCTTTTACAAGTAAATCTGCTTAACTTTAATTTTATGCTTTAACCGACACATCTTAACACTTTTCCAAACAGAACAGACTCAGATCAGGCAGCCCTGATCAGGGTCTACTCAATATGCTGATTTAAATATGATCACTAGTGGACCTGACGAATAATTTCTTTATGAAAATTTATTTATTTAAATACTCATAGTGGGCGGAGCTTAGCATGAATATTCAAGAACTTTAATTGTATTCTTGCTTTAATGTATGTATGTATGTATGTATGTATGTATGTATGTATGTATGTATGTATGTATGTATGTATGTGTGTGTGTGTGTGTGTGTGTGTGTGTGTGTGTGTGTGTGTGTGTGTGTGTGCGTGCGTGCGTTCGTGCGTGTGTGCGCGTGTGCGTGTGTGTGTGTGTGTGTGTGTGTGTGTTCTCCTGTGGGTGCTTTGGTTACACATATGGGCTAACCCATAATAATAGATTGTATTTCCAACAGGGTGCCATTTTGACAAGTCTAGACTCAGACGAGCCTGTGCAGCCTCCTGTGAAGCTTAAAAACTCAAAATGCTGTCCAGTCAGTAGCTTTACAGTCATAGAATATTCAAGCGACTAGTAAAGACTCTGATTTGGGCAGTATGGTCTGAGGCTCTGCTGGTCGCACATACCACATTGTTGGAAATCTCATGTCGCGGCTCAATTATTTGTATCCACGCATCTTCGAAGAAAAATGAGAGGGCATATAGTATTCGGGATTGCGTGAGTCCGTCCTTCTGCACCCACCCTAAAGTAGTAGGTATCTCGTGTGCACAACCACCCTCCCCCTTTTGGTCATGATCTGAAGATGTACATGCGGTTTGGATATTATCGTCAGCTTAATTTTCACTTCTTTTTTCACAAGTTGAGCTTAGTCGTTTTAGCCATTTATTACTATCAAAGTAAATAGCTAGTGGGTCCATTGGGTGGACAACACCTCCTACAGTTGTGTGTCAATTCTTTTGAAACTTGTCAGATGTTTCGTTCATGGTCTGACATAGGTTTAGATAAACATTTTTTTGTGTGCGTAAAACTGTAAATATTGTCTTACCCATCAGTTTAAACATATGTTTTCGGTGCTCAAAAGAACCGTCTCATAGAGACGGTTCTTTTGAGTACCCACAACATGTTTTGGTTGAGAAATAAGAAAATTATTTTTTGGTACGCACTCTTAACTGTTGGCCTGGGCCCGGAATTATAATGCCTCCTTAAAGTTAAGGAAGACCTAAGTTAAGTATTCATTTTTCAGGATGCGAAAAATAACGTTTAAACTGATTAATTAATATCTAGATAGTTTCATTTTTTTCTGAAGATCACAATGATATCTTTGACCACAAGTACTTCATCGATCCTGGCAATTTATTTAGCATTTATTGTAGCATGTTAAAATACCATACTTAACTTAAGTCTCGCTTAACTTTAAGGGGGCATTGTAATACCGGCCTGGTCTGAAGATGTCCATGTGGTTTGGATATAATCCTCAGTAAAATATTTTCTCTATTCTTCACAAGTTCAACTTAATAGTTACCATCAAAGTAAATATAGAAAGTTGGAACCTTGTGTGCAAAACTCCTCCTACCATTTTATGATGATTCTTCTGAAACTTTATAGATGATTTTGTCATGGTCTGAAGATGTGCAAGATGTTTTTTTTTATTCCTCAGATTATTTTTGTTGCTTTTGCTAGGATGTGAACTTAGACATTTCGACCTTCATTGCTATCACTGTCTATATGTACAAGGCGGTATTTCTTGACTTTTAGCTTACTGTAAAGGCGGCGCCTCATGAATGCGTAATTAGGACTAGTCAAACTTAGGCATAAATATAAGCTGAAAAGGGGGCGTGGTTTATTCAAAAGTAACTGCATCATCTTGTGCCACCACCTCAGTCATTATTTAGTCCTTAAAACGCCAGCAAAATAACTGAATCTGAAAATGTATATATAGCATAAGCAGGGAGGCAAACATTGGTCTGATCTGGGTCCACGATGTTTATCTATGCTTCAAATAGTTTAGTGGACGACAAAAAACATACATTTTGTGATTGTGCGCTTTAAGGGTTGATAAATGTGAGTTCAGTGTTTATACGGTTAGGACTTTCATGAAAGGCACGCACGTTTGCGCGGCCAAAACAACTTATTAATTCTTCACCAAATTATAAATAGAACCTGATTTCCCTTGTTTAGCAGATGAAATAGCCGAACCACGCCCAGAATTGAATATTAAAGTTGCCGCCTTTACAGTAAGCGAAAAGTCAAGTAATACCTTGTGTGAACAGCTGCTCCTACAGTTTTATATCATTCGTTTTGAAACTTTGCATGTTATTATGTCATGGCTTGAAGACTTGAATGTTCTTGGTATAACATTCTCAGATTAAGATTTGTTTCTATTTTCAGTTTTGCAAACTAGTCATTTTAACTTCCTCGTTTCATGATACTATTAGATCATATATTAGTATCAAACATTAAGTGGCAGGGGTCATAACTTCTCTGAATTAGCTTGTTTACATTTTTTTCAGACAAATTTTGATACACAATGACCTCTGCTACTGAAGAAAATTGTGCTTTCCTAAAAGGTGAGTGTAGCGATTGACTCAGGATAATTAAAACTCCACATGCAAATTTTTGCATTTCGAATCAGGTTTAGATAAACAATTTTTTGAGCTTAACTGTAAATATTTTCCTACCCATCAGTTTTGGCTACTCAAAAGAATCGTCTCATTGAGACGGTTATATAGAGTACCAACAACACATGTTTTGGTTGAGAAATAAGAAAGTATTTTATTTTCGTTACGCCTGGAACTTATTTGAGTTGAACGTATATACAAAGCGTCAAAAATTAAGCACCACCCGAACTTTTTTCATATATAGTCTTCTACAAAAGAACAATAAATTTGTAAAATATTTTTACCCAAATCCTTCCTTGGTCTGAATGTCATTTGTATCTTTTTGTGTGTCGCCTGCGAAGCATGGTCGACACATAGGGATCATGACTACATCGTCGTCGTCCGCGTTGTCACACTTTTGGTTTCCGATCGATAACTCTTGAATGGATGTATCAATTTCAATCAACTTCACAGAACGACAACTTCACAGAATGGTCAAGCATCATTAAATACACGTCAAATTTAAAAATGGGGGGGGGGGGGGCGGAGGGGGGTAATCCGCAAAATGATGACTTAGGTATGTCCCTTTTTTGACATATTTTGGGTATAATGTGGTTACCGATCAATAACTCTTGAAGAAATGCAATACTTTCTTTCAAATTTTACAGAAGAGTAAAGCGTAATAAAATACAGGTCAAGTTTGAATTTGGAGGTCATTCACAAACTTTTGACTGAGTTATGGCCCTTTTTAGACTTAGGTTTAGGCTAATGTAAAAGCTGTATTGACTTTTTGTGGTATAAACTTCACATTTCTCCAAAACTGTAATATCTGACAACTTCTCACTATAGGCCATGATTACCCTGTGCCTGTAGATAAGCATAACAGTGATTACAATCTAACCCCACCCCCTGACCCCTTAGGTGGGGTCAAAGGTCAAATATTTAAATTTCGCAATATTTCAGTTAGTTATCAATATTTTTACTGAAATTTCGCATGCAGACAGAGTTACAATAAATAAGAAGCATATCGAGCGTGAATTTTTGATTGAAGGCCGGTGTCTGACCCCCACCCCCTTCTTAGGGGGTGGGGTCAAATGGTCAAAATTAAACTTTTTCAGAACTTGGTCATGTTGCATATCAAATTAAAGAGAATGACGAGCACAGTAATAGTGTAAGAAATATTTTAACTTAAAAAAGTGATGCTGTTATCATAACAGAACCAATAACTGAACCATCTCACGAGATTTTTGTACTTATTGCGCATGCGTCAGTCATTCTTAAAACATACATATATAGCTATCTAGTGGGGGCTACATGCATATACATGTACTTTTGATCGAGGCTTCAACGTCGTCAATACTTTGTTCATGGATGTAGCGAAGGCTCTGGCGAATCTGTGCGAATGTATAGGCTTGTATAGGCCTCTGTTGTTCGAAAACTGAACTGGCTCTATTGGTTATGTTTGTCACGCATTGTGAACAGATAAGAGTAAAGGCCATCCTCGTTAGATTATGACAAAACACGTGGAGAAAAGATTGTTATTTTTTTTTAGATTTTAACCATTGCCCTGCTGAGCCGGGACTTATCATTCTTTTTAACCATTAAAGCGCCAATTGCAACAAAAGTCGTCTGCTTTTCTCGTCTGCTGAAATGTTCAAGAAGCCTCTTTGGCAAACAGTGGGTACCCAGATCAGACTGCTCCTATCCTATAGGAGCAGTCTGATCTGGATCTACACTGTTTGCTTCTATGCGTATATTCGTCAGTAATATTACGCAATTATTTGCAGCAGACGACTTCAGCTAACGTCATTTTTCAGATGCATTTTTTTCTTGGCGCTTTATGTAGGCTTCTGACGTAACCATGATATCCGGGTCCACACAGTTTCCACTCTGATTGAAAAGACATGCTTACATTTGTACAACTGGAATGCTGCAGGTTAACAGGATCAAAAACTGGGGAGGGTGTAGCACATGATAGAGAGACGTTTACTACTAGTACACTGCTTAAAATATTTAAAAGGACACTGCGTATTTTGCCATTGATCACAATACAAAGTCACTCATAGTCTGACTCATAACGAGAGTTGGATTAATGAGGCAAAAACATGTTTCTCCTGTGGTCAGTTTGGTAACCCATCAAGGGTGATGCTTGTTAATAAAAATGAAGTAATCCCTATCCAGAAATCGCCATGGATATTTTTATGTAAAAATTGAATTTTGTTAAAAATATCCCATTTTTCAAAAACCAAAATTTAAGAGGATGTTTCAATCAAGCACCACAACGACATCATTTCTGTATATTATGTATAAGCACGCCAGGTTTTCTTTTTAACCCTGATTATCCAATACCGTCATATTGATACAATATGTATGGAATTGTCCATTTTGTATCTTAAGGGGTTGTTGGTCAAATTGCATAAGCCGATGTGTGTCTGTCCCTGGAGATTGTTTTTATAAGTTAGAAAACATCGCAAACATATGGATGGATAGATTGCTTGGCATTACCCTACATACGCATGCTTGCAAACATCCAGATATTTGGTTTATTTTCCCCAAATAATAACATGTGTGGGCTTTCTGGGTACACGTGTGTATCGGTGGGTGAATTATGTAATATTTTCCTGGTCATATAATTGTTTGATCGCATTGCATACAGGACATGCCATGGTGGGCACTGTTCATCGTGACATGTCTTGTGTGTCGTGGATCGCGTTCGTATACATAACCCGAATTGGCCCCATTTGCATAGAGTGTGATATTTGGCAGGTAAGAGAAAAGTACCGGCCCAGATAAAATGTAGCAGAATGCTGCATTTGATCAGGACCTGTGCTGGTCGCCTTCACTAATCTGAAACTTAATTTGGGAAAATTGCCAAAAAGACAATTTTAATGGCTTACAAAATTAACAAGGGTTGGAAATAGTGATTGTATTTTTAAACTTTGCTCCTATTATTTTGCACTCCGAAGACAGCCAATTACGACAATGTTGTACTTTGATTTCCTAAGATCTGTTTTGTATTTCGCTTTTCGGGCAAGGCAGGTCTAGGGATAATGTAAGTCTATTTCATTGTGCCTAAAGCGGCATTTCATCAGGGTCTTCACTGCTTTCTTAAGTAGCTAGTATTCGGAATGAAAAGGGTTTAGTGAAAACTTTGGGAATGATTTGCACGGACACATCACCATGATAATCTTAATCACCCCTACCAACCTATCTCCTTCATAACAAAAGATCAATACTGTGCTATGAAGAAGAAAATCGGCTTTCTATGAATGAGATAAACCTAAAATTCAATAATTTTCTTTTTTTCTAGTTTTGGGGATATTTGCCATATTTATTTTAGGGATATCGGGAAATTTTCAAAGTAATTAAAGGGATACCCCTTTCAAGGCCTCACTAATTCTAGAATATGTGTTTAAGTTGAAAATGCTCATTTTCTTCATTATAAAGCATGTTAAACTGTCAAGCAGAAAGTCCAATTATAAATGATATCAGGTAACAAACGTTCATTGAGTGTCCCATCGAATAGCACTGTCCTATTTCTAATTTTCCCTCAAAAACAGAAAAGAGAATGTCTCAAAGTTTACCCAGTAGACGGAGATAATTTGATAGGCGTGTTAACAATTAAATAGAGGATCTTACATGAGTGCTCATGTTTTATTGAATTTATTAAACGAGTTGAGGAAAAGTGATAAAAATGCGAGCCTTGCCGAGCATTTTATTACTTTTTCGCAACTAATTTAATAAATTCAATAATACAGGAGCACAAATGTTAGATTCTATTTATCACATGACATTAAAATTAATTAAAAATCGCATTTTTGACGTGCAAAGGTCAAGAATTTGCCATCTTTTACGCAGCGTTATAATGGACGTCATAATGTATCCCGAAAATCTGTAAACCGCTAGTGGTTTATCGATTATATTACATGTTTGGCGGGTAAATACCACGATTTATCAAACAAATAAAATCCGTAATTTTGTTTTTGCCAAGAAAGATTTATTTCCTCTAGGGAAATAAATCCCTTTAGCCGGAACTCCTTTTTCCTGACCAGGGTCATTATATGTTTAACTATTTTTAGCTGGATCTATACACGAGAATGGTGGAACTCATACACATGGTGGATTCAGCCACTCACATGATCACGGATCACATGACCATGGCCATACTCACGAGGTGATGGACAGTCCAGGAAAGTATATAGATAGAGATAGACCCGTCTACAGAACAGATTGGAATGAGGTACAATATGACGTCGCGTCTGGGAGTGAATTAACGCCATGCATTAAAATCGATAAACCACTATTATTGCATAAAAAGCTGGGAAGCACGCTATAAACAGCCATGTTTTAACAAAAAACCCATGTTTAAATCAGACAATTCACGTGCTGTTGATGCACGGCTTTTGTACTTTACATATACACATTCTAGGCCGTCACAAAAATTGATGCCATTAACAGTAACGTGCATAGCAATGAACGTAATTTAGTAACAGCTTAGAATATTTACCTCATAACAGTTCATAATACTAACCTCAAACTAGCTCAGAATATTTACCTCATTACAGTTCAGAATATTTACCTCATAACAGCTCAGAATATTTACCTCATAACAGCTCAGAATATCTACCTCATAACAGCTTAGAATATTTACCTCATTACAGCTCAGAATATTTACCTCATAACAACTCAGAATATTTACATCATAACAGCTCTGAATTATACCTCATTACAGTTTAGAATATTTACCTCATACCATTACAGAGTATTACCCTCTTAACATATATACCTCATAACAGCTCAGAATATTTACTTTATAACAGCTCAGAATATTTACCCCATAACATCTCAGAATATTTTACCTCATAACAGCTCAGAATATTTACTTTATAATAGCTCAGAATAATTACCTCATTACATCTAAGGTTATAGTATACTTATTAAAAAGTTCGCATTAAGCCATCATTATATTTACAGAACTGTTATGAGGTATATATTCTGAGCTGTTATGAGGTAAATATTCCAAATTGTTATGAGGTAAATATTCTGAACTGTTATGAGGTTAATATTCTGAGCCGTTATGAGGTAAATATTTTTGGCTGTTATGAGGTAAATATAAATATTCAGAGCTGTTATGAGGTAAATATTCTGAGCTGTTATGAGGTTAATATTCTGAGCTGTTATGATGTAATTATTCTGAGCTGTTATGAGGTAAATATTCAGAGCTGTTATGAGGTAAATATTCTGAGCTGTTATGATGTAAATATTCTGAGCTGTTATGATGTAAATATTCAGAGCTGTTATGGGGTAAATATTCTGAGCTGTTATGATGTAAATATTCTGAGTTGTTATGGGGTAAATGTTTTGAGCTGTTATGAGGTAAATATTCTGAGCTGTTATGATGTAAATATTCTGAGCTGTTATGATGTAAATTTTCTGAGTTGTTATGAGATAAATATTCAGAGCTGTTATGAGGTAAATATTCTGAGCTGTTATGAGGTAAATATTCTGACCTGTTATGAGGTAAATATTCTGACCTGTTATGAGGTAAATATTCTGAGCTGTTATGAGCTAAATATTTTGACTTGTTATGAGGTAAATATTCTGACCTGTTATGAGGTAAATATTCAAAGCTTTATCATCTGTATTTTAATGAGGTTTATCATTTGTATTGTAATGGGGTTTATCACCTGCACTGCAATGAGGTTTATCATCTGTTTTGTAATGGGGTTTATCATCTGTACTGCAATGAGGTTTGGTTTAAACAATATTTTATTCAGATAATTTGCAAGTAGACAAATTTATACAATGTTAATATATTCAGGATCTGACAGTAAGCTTTAAGCTTGTATGTAAGCCATTTCCTGCAATGAGGTTTATCATATATACTGCAATGAGGTTTATCATATGTACTGCAATGAGGTTTATAATCTGTAAACTGGCTCAAGTATAGTATAAGCAAAATGAAGTGCATGCTTGTGTATCAAAGTCGATTATTTCGTTCGCGATTGCTGCCTACCCGGTGTGTAGATGGGTTATTGCTGGCGGCGCTCTCACTGCAAGCATTTGTGTCGGAATAGTGATACCCTCTACCTGGTTTGTCTATTTATATAATATACTGTTAGCATAACGGTCGTGGTTATGGGAACAAAACAGTTTAACGACAAGACAACTCACCGACAGCAAGTTAAGACAGGGTTCGTATGGAAATGGGAATACATAAGTCCAGGACTTTTCCAGGACTATTCCAGGACTTTTTCATTTTTCAAGGACCCAATTTAATCCCAATTTTGTATAACACAACGCTAAAGTGCACTTTTTCAGCCAGAAACGGCGAAATGAAAAGACGCACTCGATTTCTTTGATTCTGACACCGGTGATAAAAACCGGGACTACCACAGAAATTGAATAGAATAGAATACGAGTTGCACCTCGCTCTTTGACGCGTATCTAGCGATTTACATTCAGATTTTTGCGATTTTCACACAGTCTTTTTGCGCATCCCATTAATCTGAAAGGACTAGTTGTATTTTTATATTTTTTCAAAGACTAATTCATACTTTCAAGGATGATTTTACAAAATTCCAGGACAATTCCATGACAAAATGCCCTTTTTCTAAATTCCAGGAGTTTTCCAGGACCAAGGTCAAATTTTTCCAGGTCTGTGCGAACCTTTAAGAGCATGTCTTATATTATATGCCATATTAACCCCCAAATTCAATTTGTGGATATATGTTGTGGTCATGGAATGTCGCTCACTGTTTTCATCCACTGTGACCTTGATCTCAGGTGTCAGTTCTTGGAAAAATGCACCCACAGCAGATCGCCTTTTTTATTTATGGTAGCATTCCATATTTGGTATGTAGACACATCTTCGACTCTGGCGAGTTTTGAGGGCCTCATTGAAGATGAGTTGTTCTATGAGTTGTCACCCTCTTTAAATAAAGACTTTGCTTACTTACTTACTTACTTACTTACTTACTTACTTACTTACTTACTTACTTACTTACTTACTTACTTACTTACTTACGTACTTACTTACTTACTGTGAAATGTTTCCAGGTCACAGTGACCTTGACCTCTGGTTTCAGTTCTAGGAAGGTCGAGCTCAGAGCATATCTGTATATAATTTGAGGTAGGAATCCTAAATTTGGTGTGAGGATATATTTTGGGATCATGGCGTGGCGCATACTCTTCTGGGTCAATTTGACATGTAGCTTGTACATAAGCATGTATAAAAACACTGCAGCCTTAGTTTTATAACTTTATTAATCATGCCATGTCCAAACATGAACGATCTGGCGCAATTGGAATGATATTTGCCCACTTTGAATCGAACTAAAGTTCCTACTAAAGATCTTATGTAATAGATGCGTGCGTACGTTTACACCCGAATGGCTACAGTTGCAACCTTTTAATTAGTTGTCAAGTAAACAAAGTGAATAGCCCTGTATGCCCAACCTTAATTCTTCATCGTAG
Organism: Loripinus fragilis; assembly: GCA_964019695.1. Taxonomy (NCBI): domain Eukaryota; kingdom Metazoa; phylum Mollusca; class Bivalvia; order Lucinida; family Lucinidae; genus Loripinus; species Loripinus fragilis. The sequence goes on along the minus strand of OZ026529.1, from coordinate 57,878,889 downwards.
ACAAAAAGGGTGTGAATAAACTGCACAGACTACTCTAATTAACAATTATGAATAAGTGGGACCCAAAATAGAACACATCAAGGATTTATTTTGTAAAATGAAAACATTTTGAGTCTAATGATAGATCTTGAACCCATCTGGCTAGAAAGGTCTAGAGGAAGGAACCAGATAAGCTACTAGAGTAACGGTGCTCTGACCCACCGTTGATCTTTAGTAGGTTATAGTAGGGACTAAATTTCGATTAGAAGTGGGCCATTATATCTGCCATCAGTCAACTATATAGAATAGCTACCAGTCTGATAATAAAAGTGGTCATTAAAATACGTAAAATAATGTAATAATATTTCTTTCTTTTCAAAATGGTTATGTTCATTAGTTTATAAATGTTATTGTCTTCAGTGGAGTTGTATGATTATCAGAACTTAGCATCAGCCTATAGACTAGCAACAAATTAGGAATATGTCTATATGGGAAAAATGAAATGACTATTTGAAAAGTTCTAAGCCTTTGGGAAAGACGATCAACTATACAGCCCCTCAGAGGTCGTTATCAGGCTACATGGACAGTTAAATATCGACGCAGGTCTGGTTAACCAAAATGACGACCTGACGTTAAGACGGCAACTTACGTCGAGCGTATCAACGATATTTGCATCGACGATATCCGTTCTGGCTGGCTATCGTCAGTTCCAGACAAATAATAGGGCTTCGAGGGTGATTTGTATCAAAGTTTTTAATAAAAATATTTGATACAATTACTTTAAATCTCGTCTGCTTCCCAGACAAATTTCAATTTGCAACTTTTGAATCTAAGGGTATTGCTATTCGATAGACTGTTGTCCTAACATTATTTATTATTTTGGCATAAAATTAAAACATGTTTTGCTGCCGTGTTGATGTTCATTGTTGCCAAAACTCAAAAAATTGATACATTAAAAAAGTAAATTTTACTAATTTCATTTTTTTGCGTTTTTTAAGTCCTTCAGTGTACCGCGCTAGGTGCCACTTTAGATAACTGTTTGTGTTTTTCTTTTGCGAGAAGAGTATCTTACCCACCGATCGCGACTCAATATCTATTGTTAATGTTCGTCTATGACGTGGTGTTAGTGCAGTGTAAACAATAACCAAATTTGGAGGTGTTCCCAACATACAAGGTGCACATGCTGTTTTTTAAACTAGGCAAGCCCTCCTTTAAAAAGGAATTTTTTTTAAAGGATGTCACGTAAACAAAACTTTGTTTCACGTATAACTTTTACGCTCAATGTTAACAATACCGAGGTATTGAATGACTAACACAGTCATGAGTACGGGGTATGTCTGGTGGGTGACCTCTGGCACATGATATCTTCACGATGTTTTAACATTTTATGCCGTGAAGACGTTTACAATATATGTGTCCTACGAAGACGAAGCGTGTTCCGGCATTATCGTATGACCTTGAACGCGTCCAAAGAAAACGGTTAAGGCGTATATCACGATACAATGCTATACAGAAAGTATTTATCAGGATTTCAGCATTTTGGCTAGTCTCTGTAGCTGAGATGGCTTTTCCGACAAAAAAAGAAAAAGAAAAAACTTCACATACTACACCTCTCGTATCAAGTTACGCTACGAGATCAAGTTCCCAGCGTGTCGCCAGCGAAACGCCATTACTAGCGGGTCGACGGTGGTTGGCTGGGTTCATGGCTTAAACATTGTAAAATTACAGCCAAAACGAACCCAATCCATGCCCGCTTTCATTGTGCATGTGTTTGTTCTACCTCCTGCTGCGCAGCGTATTCTTTCTACATTCAACTTTCATTAAAAATGGCGCTCGGAGTTAGTCTCAACTGAACGATATAGAGGCCTGAGCAAATTCCCTGTCGAGCACAGTTTAGCCCCATGTGGGGGGGGGGGGGGGAGGTACTCTGATATTTTGATACATACGTAGGCTCGGTCATTTTGGGGGGTTCAAAATTTTGAATTTCAATATTTTTGGGGTTTTCAGAAGAATATTTTTTGGGGTATGAAGATTGTGTGGATATTTTTTGAGGGTCATCACAAAATTAGACTATATTTAAGGACAATTTCTATGCATTTTAGGGTCTTTTCTTAAGGTCAAGGTACAGAATAGGGGATATTTTTGGGTGTAGAAATAGATTTCAAATATTTTGAAATTCCTGATATTTTTTGGGGTGAACGGTAGATGCTGGGCCCGAGCCTACGTATGAAGAAAAAATGAGAGTATCCCCCCTGGGAGTTTAGCCGCCCCCAGATACATTGTTTGACCGTGTTTATAAATTTTTGTTTTTCTTATTTTTTAACCAAAACACATTTTGTGGGTACTGAAAAGAACCGTGCGAGATAGTTGTTTTGATCACCCAAAACACACTGTTTAAACTGACAGATCAGGAAACCAAAATAATTTTACTCTCAAACATTTAATATCTTGTATACACGTTTCGCTGCTTGTATAACTTCACGTACATATGCGTATTCTCATTACGCATTTACGCAAATTACCTAATGTATTAAGCAGGGGTTTCCGATCATAAGGGGCTGCTTTTAAAGGAAAGAATTCGCTCCCTCTGGGAGCAAATTCTTTCCTTTATGAGAAGCCTCATTTTTGAAAAGGGGTGCAATTGATAAGAATCACTGCTCGTTTCAATTGCCTCCCTTTGATGTGCATTACTATTACAGTGTATGATGGCTTATTTGTGTTACGGTTGTTTTTACAGAGGGCTTACACTATAGGCATCGGCGGGCCAGTGGGATCAGGAAAGACCGCTCTAGTTCTAGCATTGTGTCGCCATCTTAGAGACTCACACAACATATGTGTGGTGACCAATGACATCTTCACAAGGTGAGAACACTTTATTTTCGTGAAGAATTTTGCGAGTTGTGTGTCCTAGACAGTGCTATGGCGGACCAGTAGCATCACGAAAGACCGCTCTAGTATTAGCATTGTGCCGCCACCTCAGAGACTCACATAATATGTGTATTACTGTAACCAATGATATCTACTCAAGGTGAGTACCCTTTATTTCGTGAAGAATTTTAGCCAGCGCTATGGCGGACCAGTAGGCTCTAGTTCTAGCATTTTGCCGCCACCTCAGAGACTCACATAACATGTGTGTTACTGTAACCAATGATATCTACTCAAGGTGGGTACCCTTTATTCCGTGAAAACTTTTACCAGATGTGTGTTAACCAATGATATACATCTGTTTGCTTAAACACATATTAGCCTAGCGTCCGTTTTGTGGGACATAGGCAAACAGTGCAGACCAAGATCAGACGCCACAGAACGCAGCGTCTGATCAGGGTCTCCACTGTTTGCTCACAGGATGTTGCATTAAAATTTGAAAAAAAAGAAGAAAAATGCTTAAAACGGAAATGGACTTTTCCAATTGATAAGAATTGGGAATTCCATTCGGTTTAAATGGGTCAATGTTTCAGGGGAGGGAAAGGCAATAACTTTGATTTTGTCGTTAAGTTTAAGATATAACAGTTTTCCCCCATCTTTGCAATATTTTGGCCATGTTGCATCAAGAAATACAACCACGCAACTAGCAGGTAGGCAAAGAGGTAGTTCATGAACTCGAAGAAGTTCTAGCGATAAGGCGTAGATTTTCCCTAGTTGACATAATTACAAATACCAAATTTTCATATTGCCCTAATGTTTTTAAAATTGGTGAATTTCAGCAGTAAAATACGTATAAAAAAGCAACAAAATACGTTTCAAAGCGATTCACCATTTACAATATCGTGAAAACGTGCACTTTCCACTCCAAACCCTCATTTTATGTCTTTATACTGGGTGCCGTTTAGGCCAGACTTTAAGCAATGGGAGACAGCAGTCAGTTTTCTCCCTTGACTACTCTCTCAGAACAACTAGGTCCAAATAGTTGGGTCTCCTCGGTTTTTATCCCTGCTTTTATTGCAAATATTGGAAAACATTTTTTCTTTAAATATGACTCAGAATATTCCAAATCAATTTAAAACATCTTATTTTATATTCTTTTCAACATTTTTACTCAGTTGATGCTTATCAGCATCTCTTAATTGGCACAGCTGTCAAAATAATTACACTTATTTATCACCTAATCACCATTATGACCCTATGATAAAGGCAGAGGATTTCAAATGGTTGGACCGGGTTTATCATATGTTCCACCTCGGTAGTTACCTGTGTTTATCAGGGGCATTAACTGACTGCTTTTTGTCATTGCAATGCTACTTTTAAAAAAAGTAAAAGTGCTAAAATGTCAAGAATAGGAGTGCTCTTCATTTCCCAAACCTTACGGTATCCTTCTGCGCATGCGTACGAAATACACCTGAAATTGTGACGTTTGTAATTGGAAAGATGAAACTGATGTCTTTTAGTTTATTTTTAGATGCTTTCCCCACCCCCTAGACCCAAGATGCCCTTTGGACAACGACATGTCGCTATAAACATTTACAACATATGTAAAGGGCATTTTGGGTCTAGGGGGGAAAGCATCTAAAACAAACTAAAAGACACCAGTTTCATCTTTCCGATGACGAACGTCACAATTTTAGGTGTATTTCGTACGCATGCGCAGAAGGAATACGGTCATGTTTTGGAACTGAAGAGCACTCCTATCCTAAACATTTTAGCACTTTTACTTTTTTAAAACTAGCAATGCATTCTCTAAAAGTTTGGCATAAACGGCTCCCAGTATAAAGACGTAAAATGAGGGGTGGGGGTAGAAAGTGCACGTTTTCACGGTATTGTAAATGGTGAATCGCTTTGAAACGTATTTTGTTGCCTGCTATGCATACTTTACTGCCAAACTACATCAATTTTTAAAAAAAATAGGGCAATTTGAAAATTTGGTGTTTGTAATCATGTAAACTAGGGAAAATATACGCCTTATCGCTAGAACTTCTTTGGGGATATAGCTGTCATGCAAATATTAACAATTTGCAGTAGAGTAACACGTATTTTAAAACTGATTGGCAGTTTGGGATGTTTAAAATAGGTAAAAACAATGGACTTGATACTTTAAAAAATGTAAATTTCGAAATAGTTTTCTTCCTTATTTTCAGTAACATATGCTATGAAGCAACTCCAATGTGTAACTACAACATACGTCTTTTCAATAAATGAGTTTTTCACCATAAGCTTTTTTTTACATTAAATTCTCAACCACTTTTATTTATTCAAAGAAATGAGCATGTAGAACTGAACAACTTTTCATGTAGTTTGTCATGCACTTGGATGACAATAATAGACTGTCTATTTTATGCTTCTTTCAGCTTATCTTGAGATGTTTCATGGGAGTATATTGCTAAATTCCTAGGTGCGTGGTTGTAATACATGCGTATATAAAACTCACACTGTTTGCATGAAGTAAGCATTGCGCAAGCATGAAATAATACTGTAAGCGCACATGCGCAGCTTTTCAGTGGACTATTTTTTTTCTATGAGTACATGTAATCATTTACTTTCGCAACAGCGAAGACTCTGGTGAGACTGTGGAAAGCGCAAGTACATGTACATCTAGGTGTTTACTGTAAGCATACTAGAAAAACTAGTAAAATACTGTAAAATCTGGGGCATATTAGATATGTTCCGGGTTAAACAGTCATCTGGCTAAAAAGAGAGAGCTGGCCCCTATGTTATAAAACCTTTGTCATGCTCAACTCATGAAATTCCAATACCTCATAGCACTAAAATACTGAAAAATAAGATTGTCCTCTAGCTTTTAAAACTCTCAGATGGTGTTTTTATCCTGCTAATAAATGTTAAAACAATAGTTTGCATTTTAACATTTATGAGCAGATAAATTCCATGCTTAATTGAGTTGAGCAAGAGACACGTATTATATCCTTTGTGCCTGATTGCTTTGCAAATTTTGTTCTTAGCATTAGGTGTATGTCTTTGTTGGATACATGTTTAAGTGGCTCTTCCTCTTGGTGCCTTACAACCACACAACTAGCAAGTTAGCAAAGAGGTAGCTCATGAACTCGAATTTGGAGAAAATATAAACAATTTGCAGTAGAGTGACAGGAATTTTGATACTAATTGGCAGTTTGGGATGTTTAAAAGAGGTAAAGACAATGGGCATGATATTTGGAAATTTAAATTTCCAAATATTTTTCTTCCTTATTTTAAGTAACATATGTTGTAGGCACACATTGAAATTGCATCTATGAGGCAATTCCAATGTGTACCTACAACATAAGTCTTTTCAATAAACGAGTTTTTCATCATAAGCCTTTTTTTTTAACAAATTCTCATCAACTTAAAACGAGCATGTAGAAATAAACAACTTTTCATGTAGTTTGTCATGCACCTGGATGACAATGTTAGACTGTCTATTTTATGCTCCTAGCAGCTTATCTTGAGAAACATGTATTTCATTGGAATATATTGCTAAATTGCTAGTTGCGTGGTTGCAGGTCTGTCTGTGGTCTATGGCTGCGGTGTTTTCTCTTCATTTATTTTTAGTTTATTAGCTTCCTCTGTCATCATTTTCCAGGGAAGACTGGGAATTCCTGGTCAGAAACGAAGCTTTGCCTGAAGAAAGGATGCGTTCTGTAGAAACAGGGGGTTGTCCGCACGCGGCCATTAGAGAGGTAAACTGAAATGATCCAACCCAGACTAGACAATGCCACATTCTCGCGAGACCTGGCGATACCTCAACTAGATCTCTCGCATTTCGCCCTTTGCATTATGGGTAACTAGCGAAATTTGGCTAGTCCCGTTCATTTCTCGCACTCCTGTAGTGACAGAATTTATTGTCAAAAATAGCAAAAAGTGAAATTTTTGGCAGTTTATCATTTCTCTTTTAGTCAGTATTTTCTGAATGTAAAGCCTGAGTCATCGCATAATATATTTTTAATAAAAATGGCGGTTCAATCCCAGTGTGCACCGAGCGAAAGGCGACAGGTTACTAGTACGTGCTGGCGTGCTTCCTGTTTGCGACAATGGACAATGCCACGGTGGAGAATCCCGTGACTTTAGAATATTAAAAAAAACCCCTCGATTCATGTAAGACTTTCTATGATATTTCTATTAATACGGATTAGATTGACATATGGTTTGAAGCAGATACCCGGTAAAATGAAAGTAGCATGTCCATATTTAGCGTTTTTCAGACAAAGATCTGGTTAAAAAGTTATTGACGAGCAACCGAATTTTTCGGTTGCTCGTCAATAACTTTTTTCTAGATCTTTGTCGGTTGCTCGTCAATAACTTTTTAACCAGATCTTTGTCCGAAAGTCGCATACGATGGGCATGTTGCTGTCTTTTTTCCAGGGTATCTGCTTTAAATTCCTTGCAAATCTGACCAGTATTAACGGAAATATCAAAGAAAGTCTTACCTGACTCGACGAGATTTTTCAATGGTATCCGCCATTGTTGTTGTTTTGAAGTCATGTGTTTCTCCGCTGTGAATACGCATGAGGGTCTGGATGGGGTATAATGATTAGTGAATTATGGCCCTTTTTATAATGAATAGTGAATAATGAGCCAAAAACATAATGAATAGTGAATATTGAGGGCCTAAAATAATGAATAATCCTATTTTTTTAATGAATTGAAGGAAAAATTAATGAATAGTGAATAATCAGATTTATTTGCCACCTTTTTTACTGATAATGAATAATTGGTCTTATTTTAATGAATAACCCAAAATTTTAATGAGATGAATAATTTTAATGAATAGTGAATACCAGACTCCCCATCCAGACCCTCAAGCATGCACAAAACAAAAGAAAAAAAACAACATCGTCATGGTTATGAAATGTTTGAACCGAAGTTTGAACAATAATCAGGTCTCCAGATAAAATAGTGTAATTTTTTTTCTTATGTTACAGCCATAATTCCTTTTTGTTAAAATTATTGCAGAAGAAACTATTATCATTTTTACGCTCACATGTTATGTAATCTGTATGCCCGAGATACTTTAGTATTTAAATAATAAGGCAGTTTTAGTACGTCCTTATTTTTCTTTGCGAATTTGCGAATGTCACACGGCTTCTGATTAGATGTATCGAAATGATGGCATTCGGTGTGTGCGACCAAATTTACACAAACACTAGTCTGCATTAGCTGCACCACAGGCTAGTTAGAATCATGAAAGTTTTATTGGGTAAATATAGCTCTTAGAATAAAATGCGAACAGCAACGGCGCTGATCATACTGCGCTTTTGCACAGTCGGATCTGGGCCTTTGTTGTACGCATATAACGGTTTTATCAGTTACCTCGCATATTAACTGCATTGTTGCACGTTGCCTGATAAACGTTGTCTATCTCACCATAGGAGCTACGCTAACATGTCCATCGCTTTCAATTGCAACGGTTGTTTCATTGTCTGCGAAGGAACGACGTTAACAAAGCTCTGTGCAAGAGAGTATACACAGGAGCTTGAATGTCTGTGTTTATCTTACCTCTATAGCCTCAAAACCAAAAGCTCACAATGTCACTACCTAATTTTCGGTTTTAGGGGTTAGAATTGGTATAAGGATCGAACTTCAAGCTCCTATGATCTCACGGCATGTGCCTTTATCTGGTCATGATGACGTTGCACGTTTTGAATGGCGTCGCTAATGACGCTCAATTAACAAACGACATAATCGCTAGTTTGATAAGTGAAACAATGGGTAAACCGATGAATAGAATGCCAGGTTCGTGTCTTTTGATTTCAAGTTTATCAGACTCGGCTTTGAGAACACATGTTGAATCGCTCGGCAAGCCTCGCGATGTCAACAAGCGTTCTCAAAGCTTTGCCTAGTAAACTTGATATCAAAAGACACCCACCTTGTATTCTCTATGCATATACATAAGGCCTGATTTTTTTTATTAGTTGATTTACGGGATTTTTTTTTCATATTTAGGGTCGGGGGACGGAAAAAAAGCTCTGAAAATGACCAGTTGACTGGTCATTTTCAGAACCTTTTTTTCATTTTTAGAGCTTTTTTTAATATTTCCAGAGCAAACAGTTAAACTAGTAAAGTACACCAAAAGTCTGTATTAAATCTTTAAATCCTGCATATGGCAATCACTTTTAACAGTGTCACTCTCAAAAATACACAAACAGAACCCCAAAAATATTTTTTTCAACAAAACAAATACTATTTAGAGTCGGCGGATAAAATAAATAAAAATAATAATTTTAGAACTTTTTTTTCTACTTTCTAGTAAATTACAGTAGGAGGGTTCGTACATCAACTTATAAAAACATCTGGCCTAATGCACATAATATGATGTATATTTCAGGACTTTTCTTTGAATATGGAAGAGGTAAAAGAGCTGACAGAGCAGTTCAAACCGGAACTAGTCATAATTGAGTCAGGGGGAGATAATCTTGCAGCCAACTTCAGTCGAGAGCTGGCAGATTTCATCATTTACGTCGTAGATGTAGCTGGTAAGCCAAGCGGAACATGGGCGGATCCAGAGGGGGGAGGGGAGCCAGACCCCCCTGAAAAATCACAAAAATAGAGGGTTTCTTAGCAATACTGGGGTCCGCATCCCCTGAAAAATCACAAAGCTACGAAGCCAGCATTTAATGTTGGGCGATCATCGGCCTGCCAGCGAAACATCATTTAAATGGCGTTTCGGTGGCGGGTGGGTGATGGCCCATTTTTAGCGTTTTTTGATCCTATATCCCCTCATCAACAAAAAAAAAAAAATCAAATTTGGACCCCCTCTGACAAAAAATTCTTGATCCGCGAATGCGGAAGTCGTGAGTGCATAGGCCTACCCGTAAAGCTTCATCAAATCACGTAAATTTTATTTCACCACTCTTAGAAACTCATGGCTTTCACAGTGTGTCCTATGAATAAACAGGGACTATCAGTTTTGGGTTTATCAGTTTTTACAAGCTGAAAATGTAATTCTGTGATAATGTATACGCTTCTCAAATAAGAAGCGCTTAGTTCATTCCTAAATGAGGCATCCAGTTTTACTTCTTTTAAACTCGCCTGGGCGAGCTAATGGGTGAGCTTATTGTATACCAAATAAGTCTTGCGTCCATCTTCTTTCTGTAGACCAATTGAACTCAAATTTCAAATGGATATTCTTTTGGGTGGATGAATGCAAGACCGTTCAGATGGTCAAGATCACATGACCAAGATGGACGACACGCAAATATATGGTATTGTTTTTGTTTTTGTTTAAAGTATTCTCCTGCAAAACCAGCAGGTCGGTGACCCTTGGCATTAACTTGCTATGTTGCATTGAGGATTTGGGCACTACAAAGTTTCCAAATGTTATCCTAGCTTGACGTCAACCTTGATCTACTCCGTGGCAATGTCAAAAACGTTGCACTAGCGTCACTGCCTAAATCCTAAGACTTTCAATAAGGATGGACTGTACTATTTAAGTCCCTGTTATAATGGCTCACAGGAGCTGAATGTCCCCCCCCATTACAATAGCAAAAACAGGATATTTTTGTCTATTTTGATACTCAGGTTTAGTCAAATGTAAAGAGAAAGTGTCTGTTTTGGGATCAGAAGTACAAGCTATGTTTTAAAATATCAAGATATTACATAAAAGTGGCTTTGAAATAAAAGTAACACCCCACAGTTGTCAAAATTTTGAACGGCATTATTTTGGCCATCACTTTTTAAATTTTCAGGGAATCTGTTAACATTATTTCTTTAAAATGAGGTCCAATTTTGGCATAAAAGCCACTCATTTGATTATTCAACTTCTATTTGGCTTAAATATATTTGCTTTTAGCAGATAAAACCACTAAAATTTTCCAGTGTGACTTTTTATACCAATAACACACTGCATCCAAAAACTGACATACTTACCACCTGGCAACAAACTGGAGCAAGATGTATTTCGTTTCAGCATTTAACTGGTAAGATACTCATGTGATCCCTCGTGTGTGTGTCTCATAGCAGATAAAATGAAAAAAACTTACACAAGTGACACAAACCGGCTCTGCAAAATGTAAAAACCCTACTTTAAGTTTAGCGGTGACGATACCAATTCATTTCCCATAAACCTCAATGCAAACAAAAATCACTTTTAAGCGCATTTTGGCAACTGTCATCAGTAGCTCAAGCATGACTTTGGACTCATTATTTTAGAAAATCAAATCAAAACAATACCTCATCTGGCATTTTCAAGTTCCCAAAATCACAAACTAATCGACCAACTGTGGGGCACCTATTTTCTATGAAAATCTGCAAAACTCTTTATATGCTATATTTTTTCAGTATAGAAAGATTCTGATGCAATTAAATGAATAACCAAACCCTACTTTCTTAGAAAAAAATAATTAAAGCATGTACAGTAATCATTTAATTCCAATGGCAAAAGCTGAAATTTTGAACTATGTTCAATTTGTGTACACAGAAAATGATGACATATTAAGTACCTGTTAAGTTCTCTCGTGTCCAGTTATTTAAACGCCTGACAATTATGCTGTCAAGGTCTCTCATGTCCCGCAATTTTAATCCCTGCCAATTATGCTGTCAGGTTCTCTCATGTCCCACAATTTCAATCACTGCCAATTATGCTGTCAGGTTCTCTCATGTCCCACAATTTCAATCACTGCCAATTATGCTGTCAGGTTCTCTCATGTCCCACAATTTCAATCACTGCCAATTATGCTGTCAGGTTCTCTCATGTCCCACAATTTCAATCACTGCCAATTATGCTGTCAGGTTCTCTCATGTCCCACAATTTCAATCACTGCCAATTATGTTGTCAGGTTCTCTCATTTCCCACAAGTTCATCCCTGCCAGTTCAAATCCCTTCAAAATATACTGTCAAGTTCTCTAATGTCCTGCAAGTTCAAACCCTGCCAGTTTAAATCCCTTCCAATTATGCGATCAAGTTCTCTCATATCCCGCAATTTCAATCCCCGCCAATTATGCTGTCAAGTTCTCTCATGTCCATCAGGTTCAACCCCTGCCAAATATGCTGTCAAATTTACTCATGTCCCGCAGATTCAATCCCTTCGAATTATGCTATCACGTTCTTTCATGCCCCACAATTTCAATCCCTGCCAATTTTGCTGCCAAGTATATCATATCCCAAAGGTTCAACCCCTACCAATTATGCTGTCAATTTCTCTCATGTCCCACAGCTTCTACTCCTGCCAATCAATCTGTCAAGTCCTCTCATGTCCCACAGGTTTACCCCCTGTCAATAATGCTGTCCAATTATCTAATGTCCCGCAATTTCAACCCCTGCCAATTATGCTGTCAAGTCCTCTCATGTCCCACAGGTTCAATCCCTGCCAAGTTATCTCATGTCCCACAGGTTCAGCCCCTGCCAATTATGCTGTCAAGTTCTCTGATGTCCCACAGGTTCAACTCTTGCCAATTATGTTGTCAAGTTCGCTCATGTCTCAAAGGTTCAACACTGTCAATTATGCTGCAAAAATCACTCATGTCCCACATTTTTACCCTCTGCTATTTGTGATATCAATTTCTCTCATGAGCAGTTCCAGTCTCCTGCAATATGCTGACAAGTTCGCTTATGAGAGAACTTGACAGCATATGTAACAAGCGGTGGTGAACTGTGGGGCGGCGCTAAGATAGATGGGTGATGTTATAAATGATGCCTGGCAAAATCTGCATACTATTTGATTCTGGTATCGCCTATTTTTATACTTCTTTATAGTGATATGATTACTTTGTACCACTGACAGTTTACCATATACATGTAGGTTAAATTAAGATTTATCAGTTACCTCTCATACTAACTGCATTGTTGCACGTTGCCTGATAAACATTGTCTATCTCAGGCATATGCCTTTATCAGGTCAAAATGACGTTGCACTTTTTGAATGACGTCGCTAATGACGCTGCATCAACACAAAAATCGAAAACTACGTCATAATCGCTAGTTTGAAGAGTGAAACAATGGATAAACTGATCAATAGAATACCAGGTTCGCGTCTTTTGATATGAAGTTTACCAGGCTGGGCTTTGAGAACGCTTGTTGAATCGCTCGGCAAGCCTCGCGATGTCAACAAGCATTCTCAATGCCTTGCCTGGTAAACTTGATATCAAAAGACACTCACCTAGTACTCTATATTTATTTCACCTTAACAGCACATATACTACGATGGCAAGTACGTGTGGGGGATAATTTCAGTTGGTCAGTATATACAGCATGCTTGATTGTGTGCGCTTATATTTCAGGTGGCGACAAAGTACCACGCAAAGGTGGTCCTGGAATAACGCAGAGTGATCTGTTGGTCATCAACAAGACAGACTTAGCAGAGGCAGTGGGGGCTGACTTGAAAGTAAGGTTCAAAGCGCTTATCTAAATGACAATTGACAAATGACAAATGATTTATTTAGCACAAACACATTTACAATAAATGGTTAAGGCCAATACAAACAAACAAAAACAGTCATATGGAAGTATCTATACATGTGGGAGTCATGGTAGTCAGGACAAAATTCTTTGTTTTGATCTGTGAATTCATTCCTATTTCCCCTAACAATTATATATATTAATTACAACTAGAAAAGAGCCCACGCAAGCGCGGAAATATTTCATGATTGTCAATTTACCTTTATTTTGCATTTAAAAAAGCTGAAACTTGTATCCCCCTTTCATGTGTGTTAATTTTTCACAGCTTTATGAAATCTGAAACTTGTATTGGCGATTCTAGTCGCCGAAATGACCATGGGCCCAAATAGGTATGGGCCGAAATGACCCGAAACCGGCGAGTTTTAATTTTTTTTTACAAAAGCTGATACTTGTAAACATGATTATGCTTATATCTTCTCATCTTGAAAATCACTAAAAATCTTCAGCGAGGTGACTTTTACTATATTTGTTTTCCTCCAAACAATGCCAAAAATCGCTCAAATCCAGGTTCTTATTTCTGAACAATGCACTTTTTTAAACAGATTTTATTGATAGCGTCATTGCCTACTGCGTCAAGTGGTACGACCAAGCCTATCAATGTAAGCTGTTTAGCGACCTTGAAACTTAGGATTATTGAGCGTGAGTCAGAGAAAGGTGTCTTAAACTTTCATAACTCTAGTTGCCATCAATGGTAGTAATTAACTATTTTATAGAAGTTCTGTTTGTTTTGTTACTGTTTTGTGAGCCCCCCCCAAAAAAGTCTGTACTTGTTTAAAGCTAGTGTCAATTTAAGTTTATACTAAGGTCTGCTGATTATTATAGTTTAGTGTTGTGTTGGTTACTGGTACTGTCCAAAAATAGGGACAATGTCGGAAAAATTAGTCTGCAATTTTTTAAGTGGTAGCTGCCCAAACCAATAAATGAGTGGTTTTCACACTCAAAATGCAAAGAAATACAATATTTAAGGAAATTTTTGTATACCAAATTATCTTCTTCAAAGGCAAACCTGGAAATGTCGTTACTTTTCGTGGTTAAAAAACAAACTTTTTCTCCTTATTTTTCTTCCAACTTCTGATTGGGAATTTTACTGTGCCAATTGGGAAAAAGGAGGTGTTTCGCCTTTGGGAGTGGGGCCGAATTTCGCCCCCCAAAATGGCCTGAAAAGGAACACTGATGCCGAAATGGTTTGGATTGATTGGTGTTTTACGTCCCGGTAAACAATTTTTCAGTCATGTTGAGACGGAGCCACTTCTTCCTGGGTATTATTAGTACTTTGGGAAGGTGAAAGTTCCTTTCTCAAGGACACTACACAGCGGTCGTGGGGTTCGAACTCGGGGCCTCTAGGTCCCGAGTCCGACGCTCTACCACTGAGCCACCGCGCCTCCATATGCCGAAATACACTTCCCTTTTTACGACCATTATAGGCGAAACGGAGCGGTCTGGGGCGAAGTATTTCGCCGATTTGCCCTCAAACTGGAACCCTGCTTGTACCTGAAAGCTAACATATAAAATTTGGGTTTGATTGGCCCATCAATTTCCGAGAAAAGCCAGTTTTAATTTTCATATACGTAAATGACCTTTAGCCAAGGTCAAGAAATGACCTCGGCCTTCAATACTCACAATTCTTCATTATTTCAGTTGGTTTCAGGTCAGAGGCTGAAATATTTGTGAAAAAATCAACAGCTTTCACTTTTTCCTGTAGAAAAGCCTAAGTTAACAAATTTGACCTTGTTGTAAAATTGGTCAAGGTCAACCGTAGGTCATCATTTGAACAAAGTATGATGGGCAGAGTCACCACTGCTACATACCAAGTTTCGTGGAAATTGGTTCACCGGTTCCGGGGAAGAAGATTTTTGAAGGGTTTTTACCATATATGGGCGTGGCGGCCATCTTGGTCATGTGACCCAGATGCAACAAACAAACTTTCGTTCCCCCTACCCAAAGAGGCTCCACATAAAATTTGTCTTTGATTGGTCAAATGGTTTCCGAGAAGAAGATGTTTGAAATTGTTGACGACAACGGACCATGGGCATCCTACCTATAAGCTGACATATGCTGCTAAGGTGAGCTAAAAACAAATTCAACCTCAAGCCCTCACCAGTAGCTTGCACCTGACCGTTCTAAGGTGGTGATTTTGGTGTAGTTCTTACTTCGTTATTTGCATACCTGTCAACTTTTTGAGATTGCGCGCGACGCCCTTAAAATGGTTATTTTCTGCTCGCATTTACCGCCCGGACCAATTTTACCAAATTTTTTAGGAGTGAGATTTATTTTTTTCTAAGAACCAAAAAGGGATTATTGGGCCGAAATGACCATGGGCCGAAATGACCCGGAACCGACGATTTTTTTTCATTTTCTTTTTACAAAAGCTGATACTTGTAAATGCGGTTATGTTTATTTCTTCTCGTCAAGAAAATCACAGAAAAACTTCAGCGAGGGGCCTTTTACTAATAATATTTGATAGCCTCATTGCCTACCGTGATATAAGTGGTACGACCAAGCCAATCGATGTAAACAGTACATTATGCGCAGCGACCTTGACACTTAGGATTATTTAAGCGCGTGTCGAAGAAAGGTGTGATGATTACCGCGACTAATAATCAGTTTTGATAAGGGATTATTTAAAATTACAGCCATATCTTTTTTTCTTTGGCGAGTTTGGCGGCGTTTTCCCCATTGTTGTTTATAATATGGCCGACTTGACACAGCATAATACACATATACATATGACATATACACAAAAATTCGGAACGCTTCGGTCATCTCCATTCAGTTTGTATTGGAAACCCAATCGATCTAAAAATAGTGACGCGTGACCATGAACGTGACATACACTAAATATAGAAACATTCGCCAGAGGGCGCAGTTCTTTTAGAAAACACACTTAATTCCAAAATTCTCTAAATCTATGCTAAATGAAAACTCATCCTAACCGAGATTATCAATGAAAGCAATATCTTAAAGTAACAGTAAAGAAATCAAGCATGAAAATGACCTCGATTTTTCAGTTTATGCGGTAATTCGTTTATTTAGTATTATAGATTATCCTCTAATGTTATATGCATTTTTCCTGCAATCTTGTAGAACGGATTCCTTAAGATAGCAAGAGCCTACACAATTTGATAACAGTAGATTTGGTTTCATTGACTGTTCAGTGGAATAAATGGAAAGTGCTTTTAATCTATAAGATTAGATTTTCTCTTCCGATGCAATCACTCTGAAAATTTACATCCTTCCTGCAAGCTGCTGAACCCGTCCTGTGGCTGACTGAATATGGTATATAGAGGATCTTAAATTAGTGTTCATGTTTTATTGAATTTATTAAATGAGTTTGGGAAAAGAGATGCAATGTGAGGCTTGTCGAGCATTTTATATTTTTTCCCAATGAGTTTAATAAATCCAATTATACAGGAGCACATGCATTAGATTTTTTCTTATCATATGAGGTTAAAAGTACTGTGAAATTGCGTTTTGGGCGTGCAAAGATCTACCTGTTGTAATGTATACGCGATGTTGTTATGACCATCGTTTCATAACCTTACTATTTTACGCTAGAGAACCACTGTACTTACTAAATGCAGTCATCACGGGTTGGTTTCAGTCAACGAGGGCACAACATATACCAGAGATGATAGCTGCTTGGATGTCCTTTGTGGTAAAGGTACTACTCTAGACATATTAACCGACCAATTCGTCACTAAGGTACCACTCTTGGAATTACGTAATAATCTTACCTGTTATCTTTGTATTGTAGGTAATGGATAGGGACGCTAGCTTGATGAGACAGAACGGTCCAACGATATTTGCTCAAGCTAAACACATGAAAGGAATTGAGGAAATCGCCCAACTTATACTGCGGTCCCACAAAGAAGCAACGTCGAGTTAATGCGGAGCGATTTTAAAGGACTCAATAATGACGGTGGTATGCATGCGGGGATCCAGAAAGTTTTGCCAGAGGGGGTCCAACTTTGACAATATTATTTCTTTTTTAGAGGGGAGAGGATCCAAACAAATACCACTACAATTGGGCCATCATCGGCCCGCCAGCGAAACGCCATATAAATGGCGTTTCGCTGACGTGCCGATAATGGCTCAAATTTGAATGCTGACTTGGTAGCTTTGTGGTTTTTCAGGGGATCGGACCAGTAATGCTAAGAAACCCTATAGTTTTGTGATTTTCCAATGGGGAGGGGTCCGGACCCCCTGTCCCCCTCTGGATCCGCCAAATGGTATGCCTCTCATAATGGGTGGTGGTTTTCTACAGGTGGTCAGTGATGACTGATCAGACTGAGTCTTCACTGGCCATAAAATAGTTTTGTTGGCTGTGTCATGCATGAGCACATAGAAAAGAACAGCGTTTTATTCGAACTCCACTAGGCTATAAAGCCCGTGAGGAAACAATCTACATGTAATACATGATGGCATACAGTAGAACCTGTGTAAAACGGCCAGACACGCATGCGCCCAGGTGCTGCATGTCTGGGTATCCCCTTTCACATGGTGTTCGCTCAAACAGGAATATAAATGCACACGTTTACTATGAAAAGACGTACGAGGGTTGTCCAAGTAAATCGTGGACTTTTGTTATAATACGAGACTATGTACCAGTAATTCTATGATATTTTCATGATGTGTTTATATAGTTATGGGAACCATTTTGTATAAATATGGGTGGAATCGCAGTTTAGATAACAGATTTATGAACCTTTACTTGATGGTATGTCGGCGGGACCGGTGCACGTCAAAACTTGTGTAATTAAACTATTCTAGCCCAAAAGGTAGTGTACATTCAATCATATTTCGCTTATGTTTGTTTTAAAAATGCATTACCACATCAAATAGTAACCGTGCAAGGTAATGTGTTGAAAATTTGAAAAGTTTATGGTCATTCTCATTGATTTAATAAACGATTTCCCATACCTACTACATTTTTACTTTTCAGAAAATGTTAAGGTTAAAAAAACGGTACGGCGCAAAATTAGGCTTTCAACAATTTTTAGCTAATTAATCACATAAAACTACGTTCTTTTAATGTTAAATGATTTGCTAATAGTCACTAGTGTCGTAAAACGGATTTTATGTAAAATTATTTTAGTAACATCACAAAGACAAGCACATTTTCGTCAATTTAACTGAACCAATGCTATTTTTGTTTTAGTTATTTTAATTTTAAATATGTGTCTCTTATGAAATCTATAAGATCGCGCTTGTTTGATTGCTTAACATATCTAAACTAACTATTTAGTCTTTACTGGAACCAGAGAGACTTACGGTAACAAATATATGGCAATATTTGTCACCATTTAATCTTATTCAAAAAGAGTAGAGTCAAAACATTTGACCACCCCTCTCTGAAAATGCAGCAAAATACTTTGTGACGTGCTCCGCATACGCAGATATACCCTCAAGTAAAAATTTATAACTTTGTTATCTAAACTGTGATTTCACACATATTTGTAGAAAGTGTTTTGTAGATGTATATTAACATATCATATAAATTTCATAGAGTTCCCGATAGACAATCTCGTTTTATAACAAAAGTCCACGATTTACTGGGACAACCCTCGTACACCTGTTAATTCAATGCTCAAACCATTTCACCCTTTCAATCTGCCACGAAGGCAAATGAAACTGATGAACTGGTTTGCCAAATTAATTGAATATATCTAACAGTCCTCCTTTTACCAATAAAGAAATACTTCCACGAAAAGTTACATACCCAACAACAACAGCATGAATCAACTCGCATGCATCTTTTTGTTGTTTATTTGACTAATCTTTGTACCTTTTATGCCATATTATGTATGGATTGAGTGAAATAAAGATAAATATATAGTTAAAAAGACCAATTATCCCTTAATGCAGGTCACAAGTAATCCAGAATGCTCCAACGGATCTTTGTTTTTTGAGTGGCCGTTTTACACAGGTTTTACTGTATAAGGACATTGTTATCTTTCGGAGAAAGCGTGCTTAATTTCTAACTTTTATTTGTAATCTATCATTTTTCTCAGTCCATCTTCAAACATATACAAATAAAGGCTTCTTATACATGTAGACTATGTTGAAATCATAACCAAAATTCCAATGTTACTTTCAAGTAACCTTACCAGCCAACTAGGCCATGTGGAAGCAGCAGTACGACTATGACCCACTTCGAATCGAACTAAAGTTCCTACTATAGTTATTACGTAATAGGTGCGCCCGCACGTTTACACTCAAACGACTACAGTTGCAACTTTAGTTGGTAGGCAAGTAAACAAAAAGAAAAGCCCTGCATGCTGCACTTCGTTTCTTCATCGTACACAAACAGGATGTGTATAATCTGATACTTAATAACGAATAAATGGAACCGCAAAATGATTCATAGCTATGATTATTTTGTAAAAACAAATAATTTTGAGGCTACAGACAGCTAAGGAAACCATCTTGCTAGATAGGTCTAGAGGAGGGACCTAGACAAGCTACTAGAGTTACGGTGCTCTTACCCTCCGTTGATATCTAGTAGGTTCGTGACGTCACTCTAGTAGCGACTATCGATGTTCGAATCAAACTTAAGTTACTATAGTAGGAACTTTAGTTCGATTCGAAGTGCGCCTAAGAAACCGGTATGACGTCCTGCCTTGTCGAAACGAAATGCACAGCAAGATCCAGGATACTTGAACACTATTTCACAACAGCGACAGTATTCTACACGGCCTCCAATCTCGGCCTCCTTCTCCAAAAAGAGCAGAGCGTAAAGTGAGGCGAAGGCCCTTCCGGGAAGCAGGCAGTGGGCAAAACAATGGAACACGGTAAGTTGTGTTGACACATTTTCAATCATAAGTAAATTTTCAGCGCAAAACTCGAAAATCTAAGAATGCTATGCTTCGGGCAATTGTTCAAGCTATCCGTAGAGCATGCTGTTTGCACATTTGAACTTAGTTTGTAAGCGTGAGAGTTTTTCTCCCGTTGCACAGTTGTCCAAGAAACGGTGGTTCCCGCATGGTTTTGCCTTCTAACCAAACGTATAGTAGCGTTTGGACCCTTATTCATACTACCGAGGCCCCTCCACACCCATGTTGTCCCAAATGCAATTTTTCGAGATATTTCAATGATAATTGAGTGATTTAGAGCCAAATTTCTTTAGGAGCAGGAGGCAAAGGGCAGGAGAAGCAGGCTGGGAGAGGAGAAGCAGGCGGCGATGAAATCAAAATTTGCATTGATTTTGCTTATTTTTAATAATATACTTATCCAATCGGTCGCTGGACATTTCGGCCCATAACAATTTCGGCCCATGTCAATTTCGGCCCATAACCAAATCGGCCTATACAATTTCGATGTTCGAATCAAACTTTAGCCACTATAGTACGAACTATATTTCGATTCGAAGTGCGCCACTGTCGTCCGGGTAAGAGTTACACATACACACACAAATATTTTTCAGCCGCATCGATAAAGCAGCCAACAGGGCAAACATTTAACGCAACTTTGTAGGGACGTAATAGTTGGTAAACATTATTGAGAATAACTCATTTATAAATGAATATTCAGAAGACATTTTGTATATCTTATAAACATTTATTTGCGGAAAAAAAACATACAGCTGTCAACGTTTTTTGATAGCGAAAATCTCAAAGAAGACTGAATGCGTCACCAGGACAAAATGGGTTTATAAAAATGAGATAAGTAAGTGACAAACCAAATGCTGTTTTTATATAAACGTCAAGAGTCGGCAAGAATGGGTTTATAGGCCCCCATCGGTAAAAAGATGTGTTTAAATATTTAATAATTATGTTGATTTAAGTAAGAGTCTGTCAATTTGGACTATCTATTTATGATTTATAGGCGTAGAAGTCTCGTAGAACGGTCAGTGGGGCGCCCCGATGTTCAAATTTCAAGGAACACTTGGTTTGAATTCCTTTTTTTTCTGCGTCTAAGTCTTTCGCACCATCAGTAATTGTTGCTCTTAATCAAAGCTTGAGAGGGGGTGGGTATAAAACAGAGGTTCGACCCAGTCTGAGATTTTTGATAATCCTTTTCCCAAGAACTTAGGGAGAAATTCACAAGTATCACTAATCTGTGAGCATTACATGATTCCAATGAGAAAAAAAGTGAACCACACATTACGTTGGTGGTGGCATTTAAAGCGAAGTAATTTCGATTTATTTAAATGTTTTGAAATATTCATACATGCAAGTTTGATATAGATTGGATAAGTATATTATTAAAAATAAGCAAAATGAATGCAAATTTTGATTTCATCGCCGCCTGCTTCTCCTCTCCCAGCCTGCTTCTCCTGCCCTTCGCCTCCTGCTCCTAAAGAAATTTGGCTCTAAATCACTCAATTATCATTGAAATATCTCGAAAAATTGCATTTGGGACAACATGGGTGTGGAGGGGCCTCGGTAGTATGAATAAGGGTCCAAACGCTACCATACGTTTGGTTAGAAGGCAAAACCATGCGGGAACCACCGTTT
The DNA here is from genome assembly GCA_964019695.1 of Loripinus fragilis. Taxonomy (NCBI): domain Eukaryota; kingdom Metazoa; phylum Mollusca; class Bivalvia; order Lucinida; family Lucinidae; genus Loripinus; species Loripinus fragilis. The sequence continues at coordinate 57,857,136 of OZ026529.1, read as the reverse complement.
CTTGGACAACTGTGCAACGGGAGAAAAACTCTCACGCTTACAAACTAAGTTCAAATGTGCAAACAGCATGCTCTACGGATAGCTTGAACAATTGCCCGAAGCATAGCATTCTTAGATTTTCGAGTTTTGCGCTGAAAATTTACTTATGATTGAAAATGTGTCAACACAACTTACCGTGTTCCATTGTTTTGCCCACTGCCTGCTTCCCGGAAGGGCCTTCGCCTCACTTTACGCTCTGCTCTTTTTGGAGAAGGAGGCCGAGATTGGAGGCCGTGTGGATTGGCCCGAATCGAGCGTAAAATACATCGGAAAACAGGGTCTCCTAACGATTCTAAATCTACTCAGCCATGTTGAAACGAGTAGCCTAGCCTAGTTCTAATCGAAAAAGTGCACGATTCCTATACGTCATCACTATGAGGCAGTGCCAAAAATCCATAATGAGGCCCCAATATGGATTTTTGGCATCGTCATGTGACTGTGCCATTATGGATTCAGTCCAATTGAAAATATTACCGAGTGCTAACGGCAATTTTATTATGTAAAATGTGGAAGGCATGTAATAAAAACCCTTATTGCACCGTTGATTGATATCCCTATGTTTTGTTACACACAACGTGCAAATGCATGCTGGTGCGATAAGCAAGTTATTGTATGGTTTTGCGTGTGTAAGGGCGATAACCCACTTGCTAAAGCTCGTGTATCATCTTCCAGTACATACGCACAAACCATACAATAACTTCTGCAAAGACCATAAGTTAGCTTTATTGTACAATTTTACGAGTGTATATACAAATATTCCCTCTTGTAGGCGGGACGAGTTTCCCGCTACAAGAAGGTATAGTTGTATATTCACGAGTATTTGTACAATAAAATCCTTGCATCATGACCAATTAAACAATCACGATTTAATTTAATCATCAGATATTCAAGTCAATTATAAGCTCCATCCTTCAGAGGGTCTTGCGGAAATTATTGAACGGTTTATATCAAAGAAAAAGCGGCAAAGTCATGATAAAAAATGATTTACATTTTATCATCGACAGTTGGGTCAAAGACAGATATGTGAGAATTTATTATTATATACGGTTACCGTTATATTTCTTATTGTTTAAAGAGACTATTGTAAAAGTGTTCACATAGTTCGTATATTAGCGTATATCAATCAAAATATATTATAATTCTGTGGTCCAATGATTCATACTTCCTTGTTTAAGGACGAGCTTCACCTCACTAGCTTAGGGTAAACTATTGTGATTGGTCTTTGTTCGTCGCCCGTCATAAAACTATGTAAACTTTTTCTTAGAACTCGTTCCTCTTTAGCTTACTACTTGTAACCAGAGGCCAAATTTCAAAGGCAACTGGTCGACTTTCTACCATATGCGCGGATCCAGAAAGTTGGTCAGAGGGGATCCACACCCTGACAACATTTTTTGTTTAGTTGATGGGTGAGAGAGGATCCAAATACCAATAAAAGCAAGCCATTATCGACCCAACAGCAAAACGCCATTTCAATGGCGTTTCGCTGTCGGGCCGATGTTGGCACAACATTGAATGCTGGCTTGGTAGCTTTATGATATTTCAGGGGATCCAGACCAGTATTGCTAAGAAACCCTATAGCTATGTGATTTTTCAGGGGGTCCGGACCCCCCTGCCCCATCTTGATCCGTGCATGTTCCAATATCAGGGAGAGATATAACGCCATAAACTACACTAGTTGTTTACATATTTAGTGACGATATGTAATGATTTCCATAACGACGTTGCATACATAATAACAAACACGCAGCTTTTTACTGGCCAAAATTGTTTTTTCAAACTATGTTAATGACATTAAATTTTGTTTAAATCCATCTAACATTCGTGCTCCTGTTTAATTGCATTTATCAAACTCGCTGCGAAACAGTGACAAAAAGCTCGGCAAGCCTCACATTTTTTCTCTTTCCCCAACTCGTTTAATAAACTCAATAATACAAGAACACGCATGCAAGATCCTCTATCAAGTTTCTTCAGATGACAATTTAAACGTCAATACTTCGGAGGCCTTCAGATGGCCATGTGTAACAAAGAGATCAAAATCCGGACTCATGGCAATTCCTTGGGGATGCTTAAGTCCTGGCGAAGCTGTCGCCAAATTGCATACAAATTCGCCTTCGTTGTCAAACATTGATATGCGACTATTGTAATGGTCCGCAACAAAAATATCACCGAGTGGGCTAGTGCAAACACCATATGGAAATTTGAATTGAGCATTCCCCTTTCCAAATGATCCAACAGTCCTAAATAGTCTCCCTTTGGAATCGAAAATCTTGATACAATGATTTCCAGAATCTGACACGATTATGTCCCCTGTTGAAGAACAACACAAGTAACGTGGTGAATTAAATAGTTTTTCTGTTCCGTTCCTGCAGCCTAAAAAGTTCGTGAAATCTCCCTTTTTGTTGTGGAAAGATACGCGATTTTCAATTGAATCAGACACGAGAATATTCCCTTTTTGATCCAGGGCAATACCTGACGGACGGTTGAAGAATCCTGCTCCAAAGGTGTTGAGAATGTCGCCATTTTCATTAAGAACCTGAACACACTTATTTCTCACTGACGTCACTGCTATATCACCTTCCTTTGTCAATGTGGTTGCCCAGGGTTCACAGATCTCTTCACCTTTAATCAGCATCAACGTCCTTCCAGTACTACTACACATCTGCACGCGACTGTTTACTAAATCCGTGACGAGTGTTCTACCACGTGAAACATACGTCACATCCTTTGCGTCTTCAAACTGTCCAACATCCTTTCCTTTCTCTCCAAATTTAGTTATTTTTACATCTGAGAATTTCCGTTGTCATGTTTCGATAAAAAATTAAAGTGATTACGTACGTGATCACTTTTATTGTAACTTTCCAGTAGATTTGTAGTTTCAATCTGGAAAAGCGCCATTCGCTTCCCTAGATGCTTTGTAATGGAGTGTCTAGATGTCAGTGCTCTTTCTTTATGTCGTTCCCTTAGCTTCACTGAAACAGAAAAAAAGTAAGCCAGATCATGAAATTTTGATATGTAGCTCATATGCGCAAAAGTCATATATAACGCCCATGTCTACGTACCCAGATGCGCTGGAGATCTAAAGAGATTCGTGCAATAAGGAGGGTAGGCCTAAATTCCGCCCAATCTAGAGCCAAAAACTGAAAATTGCTTTTTGTTAATTGCTTTTGAGCGATTTATAAGAAGAATAACTGAAGCGTAAAATTTCGACATTTATTTAAATTTTACCGTTGCTATGGTAACAAAATTGGCCGACATGGTAACAAAAATGGCCGACAAAAAAGGCTTCAAACAGAGAAATTGTCATTTTGGACCAAATTTAAGACTTTTGGAGACCGATTTTTAAAGAATTAGATATCAGCATGGCTAAATACCAAGAATTCCTTTTAATATGTTATGTGCCGTGGTAAGTCTCATCTTCAATTAATTTCAGCCTATTTTGGCGGCCATTTTCGTTACCATAGCAACGGTATAAGTCAAAGTCATTTGGAGAATTTTACACTTTGATCGTTATTCTAGTAAACTAATACGAACAAATTGGTCAAAAACAATTTTTATATTTTAGCCTCATAGGGGGTGGGGGGCAAAAAGCCCTATCATGCACGAAGCTCAAATTTTGGTCGGAGTCTTTGTCTACGCTATACTTTGTGTATGTGATCAGCGAAGGCTCAGTCCTGCGCATTTATCGGGCTGCAATTGACACATGCATACACTCATTACTTTAACCCATTTGTGCCACGTTGGCCAAATCTTCGTCCTCGATTATGTTGTTGTCAAAACACACAATCTGTTAGGCAAGAGTGCTTTCCAGTTTTCATCAATTTTCCTAGTGCACGGTATATATTTTATTTCTATTTCATTCTAAATGGCAATTCATGGCCCTTGTTTTGCTATGTAGAACTTAGTGTCCTTTCTGGCTTTGCAATCATCATGATGAGGAAAAGATGGATGTTTGCATTACTCTAATTGTCTTCCTGATGTGTTATGACTGTAAGTGTTCCTTGACTCATCCTCGCGGTGCCGTGGATTGGTATGCAGTATATGATTGAGTTATTTTCTGATCATACTCACTAACCTTTTGGTTTCAAGGCAATTAGCAAACGGAGACGTCGCCAATAGCAGGAAAAGGTAAAGTTCTTTAAATCAACAACAACATAGCCCCCACCTTAGAACGGACAGCAACCTAAGTAACTGGTGGCTTAAATGCATTTTACTGGTTCCAAAGCTTCGCCCTAGATTTTGATGCTGTTAAAACACAAAAAGTGTTTAGCTCGCATGACGGATTCGATTCCTAACAAATAGTATGCATCATTACAGAAAAACAATCTAATCTAATCAATTAACTCACTATGATAAAGCAAATAAAAGGGCTCTCGACTCAAACTGTTTTAACCTAAACCAGGCCTATGCAAGTCTATGGATCTGATCTGTTTAACACAGGTGGTAATCCTGAAAAATCTATATGGAAAAGGCTGGTTGGGAAGTAACATTCTGCTCGTTTCATCGAATAGAGCAGAATATTTGTCTAGGCGGTACTACATGTGTAGCATTAACAAAGGTTGCGCATTATATTATTACTCAGTCACGCGCGGACTGAGAATAAGCAGGTAATACAAATAGCAAACGAAGTGTCGTGTTAAGTCAGTATAAGGCGGCTTTACAGACGTGAGCAACACACAAAATGTTGTATAGATTCGAGCAAGATTGAATATACTGCACTGTATCAGATCGCAGCAAATTTTAGCCAAACAAAAAAGAAAAAGTTTGGTGTTATGTAGACTGGACGGCAGGTACTTCGGCAATGAGAAGATCTAAGGGTTAAGTAAGCTGTGTTACTGGCAGGGCTTTTACAAACATTTCTTAAATAGATCTCATCAAAGTCTATAACGTCCTTCCATGTCACGCTGCTTATTTGCCTACATTAAAGCGCCAACATGCAAACTGTGTTTGTTTTTCTTTGTTAGAAGTTAAGAATAGACTAAAATCCACAAATGCACCCTCGGTAACCCAGGCGTGACCCATTCCGTACCCACTAGTGGGTACCGAATGGGTCACACCTGGGTTATCGAGGACGCCACAAATGATAAAAAGAAAACATGAAAAGGTACTCAGCATGAAAAGAGCAAAACTCACTAATGTCATAGTAATCTTCCTCGTAGGAGTGGTGCTTTATCGTCCCATAGTTACGAGGTGTATCTTTGCCCAATATGGTACACTCAGCAAGCCCGCAGAACTGACTGCTTCTGCTAATAAACTGCATGTTTTCATGGTGTTTGTTAGTCATCGTCAACGTCTTCCATTTGGATGATAACTCTGTGTGGTCCTTGAATTCAGAAAGTAAGGATAATTATTACGTTATATGTTTAAAATTACGAACATTTTTTACTTTCGATTCAATATTTCGGCCAAAGGCCTTTATAACACATATGATAATTTACTCTTAATTCAATATTTCTGCCAAAGGCGATATATTAAAGGCCTTTGGCCGAAATATTGAATTAAGGGTAAAATTATCATATGTGTTTAACACTGTTCCCTATGGAATATAAATGAATATTATTTTTCACTTTCTGTTCTCAAACATTATGTTTGTAATCGGGACTTAAACATGTACAATGCTTGCAAGAAAAACAAATAGGGAAGACCCGATCAGACTCCTTCTTCAGAAGCAGTCTGATCTGGGTCTGCCCTGTTTGTCTTCTTCAGAAGCAATCTGATCTGGGTATGGCTTGTTTGTCTACTGTTTTGTGACAGGCAACTACTGTTCCAAATTTTAGAATGTTTACGGTAAATGTTCTAAAATTTCGAACACTCTAAAATTACGAACACCTAAAATTATCGCCGAAGATAATTTTTAAAACATCCTAAAAAATCGAACACTGCCCTTTTTCGGAAAAATGAATTTCTAAAATTACGAACACACGTTATTTTCGGCGGAAAACCGATGTCCGTTTATCTGTTTGTGTCCCATCTGTGTTCGGTATACTTCTACCGTACAGCGCGTGAGCGGTAGCGACATTTGGAAGGTTCCATTCTATTTATATGGGTAATCTGGCACGTGACGTTCCACTTCGCATGCCAGCGCGAGACGTTATACGTTATACATTATTCAAGGTCACCAGCAATGACGAACTTGATGCACGGACAATATCCTGCAACGATTCCGAAACTGCTTTGACTAACTCTATTGAGTATATGTATCCACCCAAATGGCTGAGATCATTATTTATTACTGACCAAATATTGACCTTCAGATCGCGATTCGGCTAATTGTACGTGAATTATGCACGTTGACACACGCAGAGCAATTCTCAACAGTGTGCTGTACATGTACATGTGGCACGTGCTCGTTTTTTTCTAAAATACTAGCCCCGAAGAGAGAGAGAGTTGCGAAAAATGAGACGATCACTTAGGCGAGAGAGAATAAAATAGATTGATGTATAGTGATTGCTGTGGACGTTTGCAACACAAAGGGTCATTCGGTTTCGTGCAAAATGCAGAGAATATAAAGCAAGTCGCACGTTTGTTTTTTTCTCACCGAGACATCCACTGCGGAAAATAAAGCCACCGTATATTTAATATTTTTACCGACATGCCTGCAAGAACTCACACGTGGTCATCATCTCATTTTTATTCACGGTACTTTACCGTAAACTAAAGGCTTAAATATGTATGAGACTGACACCCCTACTCTCTCCCCCCCCCCCACACTTTTAAAGGATTTCCCAGTTCGGCAATATGTCCAAGCCGCGCAATTCTATCATCTTTTCTTGAACACAACTCGGACCCGAGCATGAAATCAACTTGCGTGGAGCCCCATATGACCTGGTAAAGACCACGTTGGAACTTATGACAGATGTGATCAGCGAAGGCTCAGGAGAGCATGTGTGTTTGCACAATCTCGTCAGGGTCTCGCTCACTAACAAAGTTTAAACAGGATGAAGACTCGAGCCAAATGAAAATTCTAGACATCTACGTACGTTGTCTTTAAATACTTGTCGGTGGTTTTCTAGGTACATGCAATAATGGCTATTCCTATCAATCAAATTCCTCAAAATGGAACATTTTAACAAACTGTTGAGCCGATCGCAGCGTGTCCGTTTGTCCTCATGAAACTGCACAAGTGCATTACCGGTATGATGTACGCACAGACCCACATACATGTACCAAGAAATAAATTGATTGTAGCACGATTCTGCATCTTGATGAATTTAATATTTACATATTTAATTTCATGAAATAAGCCAGTTCATAAGATTATGGTACCTATCGCATATGCGAGCAGCGAAGGCTCAGACGAGCCTGCGCATCCGCGGAAAATCGCCAGCGCCTTAACTGCCCACATACACAATGAGAGTGCATGCCGTGGCTGTGAATTTAAAATCAGTAAAGCCCGGGCATCTCGGAATTCGCTTTATTTTCCACACGTCTGTAGAAGTATGTACCCCGACTTTGTTACATGCGAAGATCAGCCTGCGCACCGCACAGTCTTATCAGCACCCTTGTTTCTAGGACAAAACATGAAACATTTTGTCGGGCAAGTTCTGGGCCCAAACTGTCTGCTAAATTAGTTTGTCACAGCCTCTTTGGGGAGGGGGGGGGGGCTCCTAGGTCCCACCCTGGGTCCGGCACTGCTGATAGTATCAGCAGCAGACAAAGGGACGGGGTAATGGTTCACGGACATGTTTGAGATCAAAGAAGCCCACTATCAGACCACGTGTTGTTGTTGTTTTAAGACTCGGGCAGCACGTGGTGGCCCAGGCGCACGAAAGCGGACTTAGCACACAAAACATAATTGCCTAGCTGTGTCTCCTTGTCATGGGTTTGCATGAAATAAAAAAAAAAAACAATTTAAATGAACTCGCGCATGAAACGGCGCACTGCATGCATGAAAAACTAGATTTGTGGATACGTCTGAATTTTTCCTTTTCTTTGAGATATGAATGTACCCAGCGTATCGTACGCATCGGCTCGAAGTCAATATATCATAAATTGAGCCGCGACACAATGCATTTTGACGAGTGTAGACTCAGACGAGCCTGTGTAGCCTTCTTTTAAGCTTACAAACTCCAAACGATGTTCAGTCAGTAGCATAACAATCATAGAATATTCAAGCGACTAGCAAAGGCCCTGAGCAGACTGTGCATATGCACAGGCTGATCTGAGGCTTTGCTGGTCTCACATACCACATTGTTGGAAATCTCATGTCACAGCTCAATTATATTCTTTCGAGGCATCGGACGCAAAGTCGGACGTTCGCTTTCATTATTAATTCTTGGTATGCCTGTTTGCCCCTGGACGTCGGAGATCTTCTGTATCCAAACTATTTGCAAACTTTGAAAGCAGATGAGAGAGAGAGGGGGAGGGGGGGGGGAGACCAGCGCTTGCATACGAATCTCTTTTAATTTCGAAAAATATCATGTATCAGTAGGGTGCTGAAATGATACTTGGAGATACTTCTCGTGCGCATCGGCTTTTGCACGACAAAGTCGGATATTCGACAGTATTGACGCTTTGCATGCGTTCTATCGCATGCCCAAATGTTTAAATTGACGAAACATTCTTTCCTGAATTCCATTCGGATCTGATCTGGATCCGAACTCTGACAACGTTTTTTTTCTTCTTTTTTAAGGGAGAGAGGATCCAAATATTACAAAAAGCGGTCCACCATCGGATCATCGGCCCGCCAGCGAAACGCCTTTAAATGGCGTTTCGCTGGCGTGCTGATGATGACCCAACGTTGAATGCTGGCTTGGTAGTTTTGAGAATTTCAGGGGATCCGGTCCAGTATTGCTAAGAAATTCTATGTTTTTTGTGATTTTTCAGGTGTGGGGGGGGGGGAGGTCCGGACCCCCTGTTCCCCCTCTAGATCCGCGCATGGGACCGGACTATGTCTACACTTATTGAGATATACTGAAAACCAATTTTATCGTGCGCATCGGCTTTTGTACGACACTTTGCGTACTTTCTATAGATCGACAAGTAGAGAGAGAGATGCGTGTTCTTTTTGAATTTCGTCATTTCTTTTTACTCGGAGACCTCGTCTACGTATTTCAAAGATTCGTGTATATCTTTGCAAAAAATTTTGATCGACGAGATGTCCTTGAGTGACTGTATTACATTTACATTATAAACGGCATTTGCGCAGATGGAGAGCAAGCGAAAAGCGTTTTGGTTTTCTGAAGGAAGAACGAAAGTGTAGCGATTCATCGGTAGTCCGAGGTTAAATAAGTGGACTTTTACGACTTGTAAGTAAATTGAGTGACATAACATGCACGTGCCTGGCTCTCGACTTGGCAATTACCGCACGCGCTGGACATTTTACTTACTCACTTCGCAAGAATTTAGCGGCGGTTGAAAAGAAAAATGAGTAGATAGCGCAGAATCATATCGCCGTGTTTTCAACCACATTTTTACATGCATATATACCGTTTTTGCTCATGATAAAGACCACATTCTAAAATTACGAACACAAGCACTTTTTCTGAAACGTAATTTCTAAAATTACGAACAGCGGAAAAAATAATTATTTTTTAGTGTTCGAACTTTTAGAACATTTACCGTACTTTAGATCATTAGCACAGTATAAGATATAGGTCTCAAACGTGTTCTTTGGTTTAAACATATTTATTCATAACTCTATCAAAATACATACACATAAACGAATACAACATAATGAGAGGATCTGAACGAAAGCCTATTGCTTATAGAGTTCATTTCCTCTGTGATTATTAGTTACAATATCATGTATGGCGATATATCATGTCTGATTTCTCTGTTACGCTCTGTTCATATGATACTAGGTAGGAGTCAATTTGTAACAGGGAAGCATTGTTGTTTATTGTTGTTTTTGTTTTTGGTCCAAACTAATAGAAGAAAAAGTGAAAAGAAAAAAAAGAAAGAAAAACTGGTCATCTCTCGATCCCTCCGTTGGTCCACAACCCCACCTGATGTTAAGTTTAAAAGTGACTAATCGTTTAAGATTTAGCTAGATAGCATTGCAAATCCTTTAGCAGCCAAAATATACAGTTGCACCTGCTTGAAAATAAAGTTGTTTTCTTCTGTTGTCGCTTCTGGAATTCCAAACAACAATTTAGGTACGTGTTCTTTAACATTTGCCGGGCCCATTGAAAGTAATTTGAAAAAGGGTAGGCTAAACCAAGTGTTCAAATATCTTTCGAGGGAACTGACATGTGCAATAAAGTACGAATCGTGTTAAGGATTTTTCAATATAAACGCGTATTTAAATAGAGAACTTCGTAATTTGAACACTTGAGCACTGATTTGGCTGTTTGACAATAGCTTCCGTTTAATGGCAATGGCTTCAAACTTCTATGTACATGTTAGGTATATTAATGCCATAATTCCATATCACAATATTCAAAAGGCAGTAATAGGTTTACCATGGCCTACATATAACGTAATGCTTGGACTTGAGCGAAGCACGTCCTTTTTCGGACAAATATGTCAAATGGCGGCCCACGGTTTGAATCGTTACAGCCTTGTTTTCCAGCTTACCATACTCTTAACTGCTTTACCCCCTTCTAATTCACATCTTTATGTGCTATATGTGAGAAGCAATATTTTCAGGTTGGATAATTGAACGGCTTACTTGTATACGAGGGACATTTGGAAAGTTCTTAGCATGGCATTATAACTCTACAATGCGTTGATAAAATGCTATCAAATAATACATTTTTGGAAACTAGAATTCAACGGCTACTTAATGGTTTAATTTTTGTAGAAAAAGGACTCAGCGTGCACGTGTATCGCATGCTCAAAATGAGTAGGGTTTATACACTGGCTGAAATTTAAGCGAAATATTTGTAAAAAACGAAGGAAAATTGGGGACCTTATTTACGGTCATGGTTTGACAAATTAACGATATGATGCCAACTTAATTTTTGTATTATACGATTACTGCTATTACGACTTACACCTTTACATTCGGAAAATGTTGACTAATAGAGAAATGGTTAACTTTCAAAAATGGGACTCTTTTCGATTTTTTTTTATAATTTTACTATAAATTGTGTCACTACAGGAGCACGAAAAATGCCTATTGAGTATATGTGTTGCTTTATTTGTAGCGAACAATGCATAAAAGTCATTTCGTCGCGCAAAAATAGTGGCTTGTCTAGATCTGTATTCAAGAAAACTATTCCAAATAACACTACCCCTACTTTTCAAGAAGTGGATGGGGTAACTTAACCCCTCAATTGTTTTGTCGATGGCACAAGAGATTCTAATGGTATCACGTTAACCATCACAAAATTGATTGATTTCTACTCTCAATATATTTTTACTTTCTTGTTTGCCACCGTTTCAATTGAAATGAACCAGAACGTCAACGAATAGCTAAACCTACTCTGTCCCGTGGGAGGATTATAAGAGTTATCTTCCCTCTGTTCTGGTTTACAAAATTTCTTTTGATTTCAATACAAAGCGCATAGAGTGTGCTTGACAAAAATACTAACGTATGGCATTTTTAAACTACTGTCGGTTATATATTTTCAAAATATGTTCATTGTGACATGCGATTTTATTCGAAAAAATTGGTGCATTGCTTTGCTTTCTAGACGGTTTCGGTATTGCTGTTCCGGTATTTAGTTATTAGAAACATCCAATTTGGTCATCAGTTGTGTAATAATTGTACCAGAGTGTGGCCTACCAAAATGTACAAAATTATCTTATTTCATGAACTATTGTTAATGTGCTATACACTTTTCAAAAGGTAAAATGTTATATTTTCCACTGAAATTTTGCGTTTTCCAGTATACAAACAGTACTTGTATTCACAATAATATTTTTTGCATCTGCATTGTAATATCCTCATGAAAGTAGTGCCATAACATAGCGAAAAGATAGCTCTTTAAAATGATACCATACATGATACGGTTTGTAAATCGATTACTGAGATAAAAGACCATGCTAAGAACTTTCCGAATGCCGTTCGTAATTAAAGAAAGCAATTCCTAAATCATAACATAAATTCTAAAAAAGTGTTGGGCCGAAAATTACAATACCTCCTCAAAGTTAAGTACTACCTAAGTTAAGTATTGATTTTTCAGGATTTCAAACTTCTGAAAATCAAAATTGTGCCATCCTTGACCATATGTACTGTACCGAACCTGGCAATTCATTAAACATGTATTACCTTGTTAAAAAACATTTTTACCATGTTGAAATACATTTTTAACATGTTGAAATATTAATACTTAACCAAGGTCTTAACTTTAAGGCCTTGTAATTTTGGGCCTTGGCAAGTTATTGAGTTTCTTTTTCTTGTATAAGTAGAAATAATGCAAAATATTGACCAAGAGTGGGAGATTTACGTTTGAGCGGATCTATAATACGAAAGAGCAGATTTATTTTACGAAAGAGCGGAGAACCATAAGGCAAAAGAGCGGCTGTTTTAATCATTCAAATGAGCGGATTTTCCAGGTAATCATCCTGGTGCAGGGGCTTATCAAGGATTCTTGGAAAGGAGTTTATATGTATAAAAGATGATAGTTTCGCTTTGTGGATTTTATCTCATTTATCTTAAATATTCTCTGAAAATGAAATAATTTGGTCTCATCGAGACCAAATTATTTCATTTTCATAGAACATTTAATAGCGGGAAGGGTGGGGTGAACTACCTGAAATTCCCCTGGATTCGCCACTGTAATGCGCTCCAAATCACCTATTAAGGACTAAGCAATATTGGTCATTACAGGTAATACCACTGAGCGAATACTTATTTAAAGGTCATTAGCTGAAAATTTCGCTCATTTGAATATTTTATCCGTCCGCTCTTTTCGGACTGTATTGTTCTTCGCTCATTTCATACTCCGTCACGGTACAGTATGATTTCTACTTCCCAAGAGTATTGTTTTCAGCCAGCAGCAGCCATTGCAGTTACAAAAATTAATTGTGAAAAACATTTCTTGAACTTCGGTTTCCATTAAAGTTGCAGCAAATCTTTTTTTCTTTCTTTTTCAATATCTTAAAGGGAAATGAAAATGAAAGTTTGTCACTTTGCATTTTCTGCATTTAATTAGTATCTCTTATTTATTTCACGATATCTGTGAAATTAAGTAAACTTGTTTTCGTGTGTAGAAGTGAGCTCGTTTTCGTGTGTAGAACACAACACCGCTTTAAAGCGCTAATTTAGGGTCGGGTTATTCCATTATAACTTAATTTCTTGAGTCTTTAGTTTTACATGTAAAGGCGACGAGTGACTGAGCGGGACCTTAGCCCTTTGCTAATGGAAACTCCTAAACAGGTGCTTTGACAGTGAAGACCCAGATAAAAAAGCAGCATAATGCTGCACTTGTTCAGGGTCTGCACTGTTTGTTAAATTTAAAACAACCTTCAGGAACAGAAATACATCATAATTAAGAAAACTCCACCTGTGACCCCTTAAAATACATAATAATGGGAAGTCCCATACTTATTGTATTAATATGTACGGAAAAATCCATCAGAATACAACGGGTTAAGATCTTACCTGCGATTCCTTAATATGCACAATAAACCATCCCGGGTCTCATTGGATCATGCCAGATGGAATATTTCACAGGTAAACAAAGGGTTAAATGTGTTTTCCGACCATAATCTAAAATATGCCTCCCCAAAATAAACATTTAACCCTTAAAGCGCCAATCACGACTGCAGCAGACGAAAAATTTTGCGACATCTTTTCTAGTTTTCGACAAAAATAAGGTATGATATTTCATGAGAATCGTCTGCCAGCATACGATTCTAATGAAATATCATGCCTTAATTGTTATTTTTGAAAAAAACAACAGCAAAATTTGAAATTGTCGTCTGCTGCAAATTATAGGTGGCCCTTTAAGGGTTAAACTAAACTAGTGCATGCCAGAGATAACCTACAAAAAGATATGTTTGCCGAGCATAGACACAGATAAGCCTGTGCACCCACTTTGCCAGACCAAAGTCTTTACTGTGCTCCTTATAGCTAGTTATGGGTTAATGGTTGCTTTGCTGGGCGCAAAAGTCATTTTGTACGCTTTCTCAAATATGTTTATCCCCATTCTAATGCGCTACCTACCTTTTTTAAAAATTTAAAATGGTACAGAATATGTACTATCCCAGCCAACTAACAGTTTCGGGCCACTATTGGCCCATCAGCGAGGTTCACCGCTTATTTGCCAGCATTTATATAAACCACAGGCCACAAGTGTAATCCAGTCTAGCCCCAGGATGTAATCCAATAATTGCTTCCACACCCACCTGATACGATACATGTACCCTACTGTCATGCCAACCAAAAGTGACAGTGACACAATACTTTGTTTACAATTGCTAAGTAAAAAAAACTTAGCTGTACAGCTGACTTGAGGTAACGCTAGTCGATAGATCACTTGTGTATTAATCCTATCCTGTGGATAGGATTAATGCACACGTGATCTATTGATTATAAGTCCCTGATAATTTTGTAAACAAAACATGATGTCACTGGCACTCTTGGCTGGCAGGACTGTACAATAAACTTGCATTGGGACGGTCCATTATTTATATAGAGGGATCACATGTTATAATTGTCAACTAAAATTTAATTTCTTTCTTTAGTCTCAGCAGACAGTGTTGGCCCCGATGAAATGCTGCGTTATGCGGCATTTCATCTGGGTCTTCGCTGTTTGCCATAGTACCTATTTAGGTGTTTCCAGAATACAAAAAGTTGACCCATATAAGCCGGACGGACTTCCAATTCTTATTATCTGGACGAGTCCATTTTCAAGTTTTATGGTTAAAATTTGTTTGGTGATATTTTTCATCTTTGTTCAAATCTTAAAGCTGCATAGTCAGTAACTTTTGATCTTTTAATTTTAGAACTATTGTTTCTATTTTTCAGGAACACAGTAAAATAACTAAAATTCAGGTAAACATTTTACCAATTCGTAAATCTTGACATATTATCAGTATCAAAACAACAGCATTTATATTATAATTAACTGTCTATAATTATTGGAGGGACGCAAATAATTACCAACAAGAGAAAAACACACCTGTTTTATAAGATAATTCACTTTTCCGTGCAGTTTTCAGCTATAGTGAACAGATTTATTGTGAAAACATAACTTAATTCTACTTTTACAAATGATTTAAAAAGAAAATAAAAAAAAATCGAAAAATATCAAAAGTTACAGACTATGCAGCTTTAACTGAACAGTCTGTAAGCGAACAGTGGAGGCCCTGGTCAGACGCAGCCTTCCACGGCGTCTGATATGGGTCGCCAATGTTTGTGTAGTCCCCATTTTATGGTTGTTAGGCTTATAATATGGGTTAGTTTGAAAATCAACGTTTACCTTACATAACTGAACAAACTACCCAATGTTTGAATCAATCTTGAATTTCTTATCCTGTCACGGATTCTCTCTTTGCTTAGACACCAATATATTTAGATACATGCGAGACATATTGAAAAATTATGTTACCCATAAATGCATATATCATTTTATCGTGTGCAAATATCGACAGCATAGAAAGTACAAATGGTCTCGACCTGCTGACATATGTCGTAAGAAAAAGGTCCTTAGACAATAAGATTCATTTTCAACAAGCATTTTATGTAACCAACTGATGTGGAGTCATGCTGCTCTGCTAATAAAATGTCCTGCAAAACATTTACACATTTTCTGTCCCACCACCTGACTTAATGAAGGCAGTAAATTTATCTCTCTTTCCAATAAATAAATAAATAAATAAATAAATAAATAAATGAAACAATATATGGCAACTTTTCACCGCTTCTACTGCCGTGCCAACCAAGAGTGATAGTGACGTAATATTTTGTTTACAATTGTAAAGTAAAATTTTAACTTGTACACGACACTTTCACTAACGCGAATCGATAGATCACTTGTGTATTAATCCTATCTTGCGGATAGGATTAATACACAAGTGATCGATCGATAATAAGTTCCTGTTAACTTTGTAAACAAAACATGACATCACTGTCACTCTTGGCTGGCAGGACAGTAACAGTCATTTAGTCGGTAGGTTTTGGATTATTTCGACCTTTCCAGAGAAACCTTTACCAGAAAAAAGAATGTACAAATGTCTGTTACATTAAGTGTAAACTGTTGACAAGTTTTCTGTGAAATTGCCATTGATTACATTTTTTAAATAAATACCTTGGCTTGAAATGCGCTTTTGCGTTTTGTATTTCCACACACGTTTTAGGATTTTAAGACAACAAGCTATAAAACTGTATGTCTTGAATAACCCGAACTTTAAGTTATAGAGACCTTCAAAATCAGATTCTATCTTCATCAGTCCCGAGATTAAAGATATTTTATCGTGTATAAACAGAGGAATAACAACATTATAAAAAATCATCTCCCAAACATTTGTATAAATATTATAATAGTACAACGGATTGACTTTGGAATGGTCTACTTGTGTAAAAAACTTGGAAGTTTTAACAAACTGTTTAGACATGTAAAGTGTGGTAACGACACTTTTCAATTTATTTACTTTTGTTTTTTGACATTCCTTAATTAGTTTCTATAGAGATAACTCAATTAATTTTCGGTTCATATTTGACTGAAATTAATCGGAAAATCTGCATCAGGTGCAATTTCTACTCTTTAAAACCATGAAAGCAATATATAAATCAAACTATTCAAAACTCTGAAAAAAAGATAATATATAAGCTGTCAAGTTACCTTTGGTTTTAAGTATACATATGCTTACTGCATCCATTTCGCCAATACAAGAGTTGGATATTAATACAATCGGAAGAGTTATTGTTTGTTTTTTTCTACAAAAAGTTTCAAATGCCCTTACTTTCATGTTATTTACGGGACACTAAATTAAATGTTAATGCAAGTTACTGTATGGTTTGTACGTCTGTACGGGCATATAATCCACGAGCTGCAAACATGCATAAACATGCACTGCAAGCTTGGCGTTTGATCTTAAACCAGAATTCAAGAAAATCGAAAAGTAGGCCTACATAGTTGAAAGGTTACGCAAAGGCCAGTGGCGACAGTTATTTTTTATACTGTACGAAAGTGTTATTTTCCTGCCCTCTGATCTTTAGGTCGTATATTGAGTGTTTGTTTGCGATAATATTAGTTGTTTAGTAAATGATATATATGTCGTTTTAAAATATATGTGAGATTGTAGTATTAACACTAAATATTTGGACAGATATCGCAAACCATAATCAGTCTGCTCCGATGAGGGTTTACGCTATTCCAAGAGGAGCAATCTGACCAGGGACTACATTTGAGCCGCGACATGAGATTTCCAACAATGTGATATGCGACCAGCAAAGCCTCAGATCAACCTGCGCATACGCGCAGTCTGATCAGAGCCTTTACTAGTCGCTTGAATATTCTATGACTGTTAAGCTACTGACCGAACATGATTTGGAGTTTCTAAGCTTAACAAGAGGCTGCACAGGCTCATCTGAGTCTACACTTGTCAAAATACCACATTGGTGGAACTGTTTACTGATAACTAGGACGGACTAGTGGAAGACTCCATATTGGAAATCCAGCACATTTGAGCCTCAACATGTGATTTCCAACAATGTGGCATTTTGACAAGTGTAGACTCAGAGGAGCCTGTCTAGCCTCCTTTTAAGCCTTAAAAACTCCAAATGATGTTCACTCAGTAACTTAACACTCATAGAATTTTCAAGCGACTAGCAAAGGCTCTGATCAGACTGCGCGTATGCGCAGGCTGATCTGAGGCTTTGCTGGTCGCACATACCACATTGTTGGAAATCCCATTTTACGGCTCATTTGTGGATCATTTTTGTTTTTGCGTCTGGTGTTTCTCATGATTTCGCGTCTGTTCATTGCTGCCTTTTGGTCATCTGCTGGGAAAGGGCTGTCCCTATGGCTCTTGTTGGTGATGTTTATTGTATTTTTGTTACTTTCCCATGTTGTATCCTGGGTCAGGTGTGGTACTTGATTGTATCGTTTCCTGATCTTTGTCGTCTTTCTAACTTTAATGTCCATGTACGCACTATGGAATTTACGAGTTTCCCTGTACTTTTAGAAACGTATTTGGGTTGTGCTTTGATATTTTATGCGTAAAAACTGTACTTGGCACTATTATTAATTAAATGGCAACATTGAGGGTCAATGACATTTTATAGTTTCCGTTTCCCGTCTCCGACCTTCCGCTGATTGCAGTTTAAATGCAGAGCAGCAGACGGTGTGGAGAAAAGGGGAAATGGCATTTATTTAAAAAAATGTTCGATTGTATTGATCCATAACTTTATTACCACAATAACACGTAGCAATGTGTTACATTTATCACTGGCAAAATGTTGGCTCAAGTTCTTTTATAAGGTTTACATCAAAGTAAAAGGTCATATCGACGACTTGAATCCAGTCGGCAATCATTGTGCCGTGCCAAATATTAACAACTCTCATCGAAAAATATGTTACATTGAAAAAAAAAAAACAATTTTCAGTTTATCTTATGCTTCAAAACAATCATTAAATTAATAATGAGCCAGTGCATGAGATTTCCAACAATGTGGTATGTGCGACCAGCAAAGCCTCAGATCAGCCTGCGCATACGCGCAGTCTGATCAGAGCCTTTGCTAGTCGCTTGAGTATTCTATGATTGTTAAGCTACTGACTGAACACCATTTGGAGTTTCTAAGCTTAAAAGAAGGCTGCAGAAGCTCGTCCGAGTCTACAAATGTCAAAATGTTACATTATTGGAAATCTCATGCACTGGAGCATTAGCTTTGCAAACCGCATCTACCAATCAAAGGGGAAGCTAACTCTGTTCTTGATCACTTCGTGCCATTTCTGTGTTGTCCATTAAGTTTTCTGGACATAAGATTTGGTGTAAACTTAATTTACCATGCGCGGATCCAGAACGTTTTTTCAGAGGGGGTCCAATTTTGACAACGTTTGTGGTTTGTTTGTTTTTAGTTTATGAATGGAGGTAGGATCCAATGCCACTATAAGCGGGCCATCATCGGCCCGCCAGCGAAATGCCATTTAAATGGCGTTTCACTGGTGTGTCGATGATGGTCCAACATTATATGCTGGCTTGGTAGCTCTGTAATTTTCAGGTGATCCGGACAAGTATTGCTCATAAATCCTATATATTTTATTTTTCAGGGGGGGGGGGGTCCGGACCCCCTGAACCACCCCCTCTGGATCCGCGCATGTTTGATATTGATGGATAAGAAACTATTAAAAAAAACACGCTCAAATGTTTTTTTTTGTCTGAGGTAGAGGCTAAAATTTTAATACTTTACCTTTAAAGTTTTTTTTATATTCCCTGGTAGGTATTTTAATATTCCGGAAATTTCAAAAATAGGCAGACGATAGATTATGTCCGCTCTTTCTGTCCTGAAATTAGATACCGTCCCTTTCTGTCCAATGAAACACTTAAAATTAGAGACACATATATGCGAAATTTTATAAACTCCATAGATGATATAGCTGGATTCCAGATAAACGATCCTTCATTGGGTTTCATGGTTTTGATAACGAGATACGAATATAGTATGTCTAACCTGTCCAAGTGACATATAAAAGTAATTAAAAACCGCGCAATTTAAACGCGCATATGATAGTACTTTTTCCGCGCTTTCGTAGAAAAAAAACGCGCATATGATATATCAATCCGCGCAAACGTAAAACGGCGCTTCATTGCCTATAGGTTTCATTCAAAGGTTTCATATAACAAACACATAAAATAGATACGTGTTTTTAGGATTTTATGTGGTAGCACTACACCGGCAATAAGGGTTTCGTCTCTTATTCCGGTGTTTAGGTAACTTACTCATCAAGTTCAATTTCTTCGTTTAATCACAGACAAACGCCCTGAAATGCTTGGGTTCTGATTGATTTTGTTCGTCAAATTCACATTGTATCTCTTTTAGTTTTAAATTGTATAAATCTTTGACGATTCATATCTATACATGAAATAAGAAATTACGGTTTTGTCATCGTGGATAATTTATCTATGACAAAACCGTAAAATTATGACTAACTAATGGATAATTTTTAATATAACTGTAAAAAAGTACATTTAAAATCTGGTTCTATTTCCGTTTTTGCAAAACAGCGAAGAGGTTGTTAACTAGAGGATGCAACTTCTAGGCAAACGTATTCAAAAGTTCTTATTTTTGTCAGCCTTAATTTGAAGGAAATTTTACTATAACACCAGAGAAAGCGACTAAACGCAAATTGCCATAGTAGTATGACTACAGTGATGATAAAATTACAAGAACATTTAGGCTAGCTCTCCAACACGTTTAACACTTTACCTCATAGAGACGCCTTATAACGCTTTTGCAAACAAAGCAGACCCAGATCAGGCAACTCATGTAAGAGCTGTCTGAACATCCATTCACTCTGTTTGCTTATGGAAATATGATATAGCTGGTCTTACGCTAGTGGATCTGATCCACATCTGAACTAAGGGTGAGGTTGGTGCACCGTTAAACTGGTTTAAGCCTTCCAGTAAAATATTTTTACTAACCGTTCCAAGGCGGTGCTTCTTTTGTGGATCATTAATGTTATTTCTGTCTTGTTTTGTTATGCTTTCCTTTCATGCACGTGTTTGTTTATGCCTTGTGGTCACCTGCTGGGAAAGAACTGACCTATTGTCTTTCGTTTGTGATGTCTAATTGTGACGTTGTTACTTTCTCATTGATATCCTTGGTCAGGTGTGGTGCTTGATTGTATCGATTACTGATCTTTGCCCCCTTTCTTACTCTGACAAGTAATTTCTTTGTTCTATGTACCAACATGAAAATTTATATATTTATTCATAATGGGTGGAGTCAAGCATGGATATTCACGAAGAAAATGTTTAAATGGACAGTGCATAAGATTGCTGACTTGTCACATTGAAGAGCAGTGATGATTCAGATAAGCCTGCGTATACCCGCAGTCTCACCAGAGCCTTCACTTCAGTCTTTCATACACTAATTATGGAAGTAATTGAAAGAGTTTGAGCTTAACGTCCTACCAACAGCTAATGTCATATAGAGACGGGACAACTGCTTAGCATCTCATCCGACAGACTGGATGAGTCTAAAGCTAAACCTCTAGCCCTGGTGGATAAGTCCCAGGGGGTACTCTAATTTTTCCCCATACGTAGGCTCAGACTCAGCATCTACCGTTCACCCCAAAAAAATATTAGGAATTTCAAACACCCCCAAAAAAAATTTAAATTTTAGCAACCCAAAAAAATATCCCAATTCTGTACCTTGACCTTAAAAAGACCCTAAATTGCATAGAAATGACCCTCCAACTGGCCCAATTTTGTGATGACCCCCCAAAAATATCCACAAAATCTTAATACCCCCAAAAATATTCATTTTTCTGAAAACCCCAAAATATATTGAAATTCAGAATTTTGAACCAAAAAAATGGACCGAGCCTACGTATGTGTGAAAATATCAGAGTACCCCCCTGGGGGATAAATCTGTTAAAGTTCAGCTATTACCCAAAGGGACATAAATCATATCTGAAAAAGATACTTAACTTTGTTGTACTATGACGTCATCAATGTCATAGCAATGTTGGATTGTCTTGTGAATGTTACTGTCATGTCTACATGAAGTTCTAGTGATTAAGTGTTGTTAATAAATATTATGTCAATGGCAGTTGATGTTTATTATGGGAATTAACAAATGGTAGCAGAGCGAGGTTACGAAGATTTTTGGCAAATGGAATAAAGTATTTGGAGTTTGGAGATCCTCAGTGTGGGGGAAAATTTTTACAGTGTACAGAAGAGATCCTCAGTGTGGGGGAAAATTTCTACAGTGTACAGAAGAGATCCTCAGTGTGGGGGGAAATTTCTACAGTGTAAAGAAGAAATCCTTGGTGTGGGGGAACATTGTATGTAGTTGCATATAGTGTAAAGAAGAATCCTCGGCGTGGGGGATATTTATATAGAGCTAGTGTAAAGAAGAATCCTCAGCGTGGGGGATATTTTTATAGAGTGTGAAGAAGAATACTCAGCGTGGGGGATATTTATATAGAGTGTAAAGAAGAATCCTCAGTGTGGGGGAACAGTCTTGTCTTGCATATACAATAAGAGATCGTCAGTGTTGAGGAACATTGTAAAGTTTTAGCAAGAAATTGTCAGTGTGTGAAAAATTAAAGAGTAAAGTTTGGGTATTCATTTAGTCAAGAGGAGAGACAACTTTAGTTATCAGATACAAAAGGAGCTGAAAAATACTTAACCAGTAAGTGGATTTAAATAATTTCATTTTTGGTACATAACAGCATCAGGATGACCACGAAGATCAACCCACCCTCATTTAACAGTGCAAAATCATATGAGAGGTTTAAGCAAGAGCTACTAGCTTGGAGGGAAATAACTGAACTAAGTAAGAACAAGCAGGGCATAGCAGTGGCTTTATCCTTACCATATGATGATGAAAACAAAATTAAGGATAAGGTATTTGACCAGATAGCACTGGATGAGCTGAAAGATGAAAATGGGCTGAATATTCTTATTGCGTTTATAGACAAACATTTGGGCAAAGATGACCTTGCAGATAGTATTGAAAAATTTGAAGACTTTGATGATTTTAAAAGAAAAGACAGGCAGACAATACAGGAGTCCATAGCCATGTTTGATTCCAAGTACAGAAAAAAAGAAAAGAAAGATATGTCACTGCCTTCTGAGATTTTAGCCTTTAAACTTTTGAAGAAAGCCAACATTACAAAGGAAGAAAAGCTACTGGTACTAACTGGCATGAACTTTGACAACAAAGCATATCTGTATGAGGAAGCTAAATCTTCCTTAAAGAAGTTTAAAGGTGATGCCATACATGCAAGAGACAATGAAAATGCAAACATCAAGCTAGAGCCAGCATATTTAGCAGAATATGAGGATATACTACTCGCAGCTGGCTATGTGAAAAACAATGCATTCTATGACAGAAGGCAGAGAGAGGGTCAATGTAGATATGAATCTCCAAGAAATATCAATTCCAAGAATTATGGCAGGAAGATGAACCCACTGGGAAAAGATAGTAGAGCCCTTACTTGTAAAGCATGTGGTTCCTTCCGTCACATGCTACCTGAGTGTCCAGACAGTTGGGAGAATATGCAAAAACTGAACATTAGGGATGAAGACATGGTTTTTGAGACCAAGTACAATTAATTTATTATGTGCTCATCATTGAATGATTATAGACGCATCAAACATTTTATTTGAAAAATCAATCAATAATTATTAGCTTATTTTATGTGTAATTTTTATATGAACATATTTTCAATTCAGTATTAGTCATATAACATTTTATTTAATTCAAAGAGTTGCATTTCCTTCAACAAAGAAAACAAAAAGAAAAGACAGTATAATTAATGTTAAAGTTCAGCTATTACCCAAAGGGACATAAATCATATCTGACAAAGTTACTTAACTTTGTTGTACTATGACGTCATCAATGTTGGATTGTCTTGTGAATGTTACTGTCATGTCTACATGAAGTTCTAGTGATTAAGTGTTGTTAATAAATATTATGTCAATGGCAGTTGATGTTTATTATGGGAATTTACAAAATCAACATATGCGTTTAAAGAGGATTTTGCGCATTTGCGATAAGTACCGAAAATTCATTGACTAGCCATTTAATGGTTCCATATTTTAATTCCCTACCGGTACAACTTTAAACCATATAAGCATATCTTCCTTTTTATGGGACATAGGTGAACAGTGCAGACATAGATCAGATGCCGCATTCTCAAGGACGCCAAAGAACTATCTAGTGGCATTTTGTGAGCAAAGCAGCTTGACATCAATTTGAGGGACACCTTGGTTCGCTAAATCTGAAAAAAGAAACAATGTTGGCAAGATCACGTCAAAATGAAAGAAGAACTTGTTTGTTTTGAGATTTTATCAACTCTGATCAAATGTAGATCGATAGATGTTGATTCTCCGAGTAGGCCACTGGCTGGATATGGTTTACCTCCCCCCCCCCCATGGGGAATGTTGTAGACCATATTTTTCTTAAAGCCCAATGTCTTGCAAGGATTTTGCAACATGTTAGCCCTCTGACAATGGCAGCGTTAAGCTGTAACAGCCTGTTACATACGTTACCCTACAAAATATTTGATAATTAAATTTCTTTTTAAGACTTCAGAAAAGTGCAAAAGATAAGGTAAGATTTCCAAATTGGTTATATTTTCTAAATGAGCTATTACCGGGCCACAGATAATGACATTTGAAAACAAATATAGTCACCCCCGATGTAGTATATGTTACAATTTGTCATTGAACCCCCTTTTAAATGATAAATGCATCTAGTATAGTTTGTCTTAAATTTTATTGAAACCAGTTTATGTTCATTAATTTGGTATGAAATTAAAGATGTTTTATTTACCTTTTCAAAACTGCAAGCATTACGTTTCTATCTTATATACTTTTTGAGTTATTAGATGATGAACATGGTACCCCCATATCACAGCAAAAATGTAAAATGTAATTCTCCAGGCCTCGCGCTGGCTATAGACCCCACTTCGCCCCAGGGGGAATTTCGTACACTATAATTTTTATATACGGCATTATATAAGCCACAAAATAAAATATGTTAGCTCTCTGACAGTGGCAGCGTTAGCGGGTAACATCATGTTACGTACGTTACCCGCAAAATAGCATTAAATGTTCGTGATTATGTCTCCAACATGACATATTTACACTTTTTTTTAAGTCTGGCACAGGTTTAAAAACTTCTTATAGCACAGTTAAATAATTTTAGCATTTATATTAGAAATGTCTTGAGTTTTTGCCGTTGTATATGTTACTTAGTGTTTCATATGTTATTTCCAAGTATCATTATGGCAGTTATTGACTATACATGTATAACATCCATCAGTGAATATAGTAAATCTATAAGGCTGCTATTCAAATGAATTAAAGTTCCCTATTATGGTGTCTTACACTATTTTACAGCCCAGGTTACATACGTTACTCTGTAAATAGCATTAAACATTCAAGATATGGTCTCCAACACGACCTGCTTGTACTTATTTGCATGCTGGCACAGGTCCATGTACTTTTTTTTTACTCTGGCTCATTTGTTGAGTAAGTAACTCATAACATAAACTACCATAAACCCTCTTTTCTTTTATAGATTCATCAAATATAGTTGACATAATACTCATGGAAAGTTTGTAACATTCAGTGCAATGTGCGAGTAACAACTTAAAAGATCAAAGAAAACCCATCAGGTAGAAGTTCTAGAGCAAATCTTCATATATTATCCAAGGGTTTTAAAGAATTTTCCTATACAACTTATAACTCCTCATTCAGATTTATCTTGCAAGGATTTTGCAATATGCTAGCACTCTGGTAATGGCACCATTACCCTGTAACAGCCAATAATATATATTACCAATCAACATCTTTGATAATTTCAGTAATTGACATGACTTCTGAAAAGTGCAAACCATAAGGTAAGATTTCCAAATTGGCTATATCATCCAAGTAAGCTATTTTTGCATCACAGATATGGACCTTTGAAAACAAATATGCACTCCAAAGTGTTACATATGTTACTTTTTTCATTATTCCTATATAAATGATTTATGAAACTAATATAGTTTGATATTTTTAATGTGAATGTGCTTACTAACTCATTTTGTATAAAAGAATGTTTATGTACCATTTGGAAACTGCAAATATTATGTTTCTATCTTTATAATGTTTAAGTTGGTGAGTTTTGAACATGGTAACCCCATATCACACAAATATTAAATATAATTCTGTGGCTCTTTTGTTAGGGTACAATCAAGTTTTCTTTCACCCAGAGGTACTCCATTTCCTTCCCATTTACTTTCCACACATTTTTCCATATCTGGAAAGCTTCACTTGTTTTCATGGGAAAGACTTGATAGTTCAATCTTTGTATGTACCTCTGAAGGACAGAAAAGCAGGGTAGGGGTAAGCTCATGTTCATGCCATTTGAAATAGTCAGTATATGTGTATGACTTTGGTATTTTTTTCAGAAACATGTCGTACTGCAGCTTATTCACAATTACATAAATAGCACATGTTAGGGCTTCATATCACTGATGAGTGCCTAGAGCAATTCTTTATTTGTTTTCCTACCCTTCTTAGAAGGTTGATGAACTAGTTGGGGAGGGTTCTCTATCAGTTTGATAGGAATAACCTTTCCGTGGTACTAACACATCGGCACATTGGTAGAGTCACAATCAGTTAAACAGTGTATTACTGTAGATTATTTCCCCCATATTCTGGCCAATCCTGTTGACATTCAGAAGGTGCACCTTTTATTGCATACACCATTGTTGAACAAAACACCCAGGTTATCCTCTGCGAGAATGTTTGTAAGACTTTATAGACTGCTGCTTATACATTGTATGTATGTATCAGTGACAAAACCAACATGCCCTGCCTTTAGTGCCTGGTTGAATACTGGTGCCATAAGATCCATGAAGGTGACAGGAAAAGCTATTATGCTCTGTAGTTACGGCTTTAACATCAAAGTTATGTGCAGCACTACATGGCCAATCTAACGTTGGTTCAATGTGTGATTGCAAGCCATGCTGAAGTTTGGAATTGTCAGTTTTGGTGGAATTCTATAAGGAGTTGACAGTGACCATGGTACAGGTCCCAGAAGGAACGGCAGTGTCAACTCAAGGTCAACATTATGTTCAATAGAAAGAAGGTCATGCTTACCAAAGACGCTCCTTAAAGCTCTCATCTGGCTGTTTACGTTTTGTAAATTGGGCAAATTCTTCTTGCTTGACCTCGCACGCATCTAAACTTTATTAGCTTGTAGCATCTTATGGGGGATATTAAAGACAGATTTTTTTAAATAAAAGTGAGTCAATGAAGTCTGCAACAGCCTTCCTGCCAATGTCATTAGCCTCAATAATATCCTTAGCTATGCCAGGCATAGCAGGCACACCGAAAGACAAAGAGTACAGTTCATTGTCTTCAAAACTAGAAATGAAAGGATTGGTGAAGCCTGAAACTGCCTCTAGTACACATTCTACTTTTCATCTGAGCAGATTGAATATTTCATTTCAGTGCATTGAAGAGTTGTTTCAATATATTGAGCTCTGGTGTGATGAGTAATGCACCATTCCATCTGTAGAAGGAAGCGTAGTTCTAGTTGCTGAAGCCTATAATACCTATTTAATGTTTGCCTGATAGTTATGTTAAAAGCATTTCTCAAGCAAAGAACCAATGGTTGTGACACACTAAACCCATTTTGTTCGAGAAGTTCTTTGCATCTGCGATGTGTATTAAATTTATGAGTGTAATCAGTTACACAGGTACATATTGTGCGTAGTTGCTGTGATCATTTGCAATTAACATTGGGAACAAGGCATACAGATAGAGATGACATGCAATTCAAAGTTGTTTTCCTTGTAGCCCTAATCAGTGTCAACACCATCTGAATCATATCCATATACCTTGCCCAATACTGAGCTGTTTCACAGGGACTGTCTTTCAGAACTTCCGATTTAAATGCATGGTATCTATACTGTTTATGTGAGCAAACAGCGAAGGTTGATAGATCACATTATATTATTAGTTTAAATAATCATAAATGAATAAGGAACTTCAATTTATTTCAGCCTTATTAATTTTCTAAATTCTCTGACAGACTTTTTACATGTATAGTCAACAACTTCTATACAGATACTCAGAATAACTTACGTGTCATTTGGTAACACACATAACAGTTAAAGCTCAAGACATTTATTAAATGAATACTTAAAATAGGTAGACCTTGTTAAAAGAAGTACATAAACCTGTGCCAGCATGCAGATAAGTATAAACAGGGCTTGTTAGAGACATTAACTTAAATGTTTAATGCTATTTTGAAGGTAACAGACATAACATGGACCTGAAAAATAGTGTAAGCGACCATAATAAAGAACTTTAAATCATTTAAGTAGCAGTCTTATAGATTTACTATATTGTGTGACAGATGTAATACACTTTAAGTCAATAAATACCATACTGATACTCGGAAATAACGCAGGAAACACGAAGTAACGTATACAACGGTAATTTCTCGAGACATTAATAAAATTAATACTAAAAATATGTAACTGTGTTATAAGAAGTTCATAAACCTGTGTCAGCATGCAAATATGTACGAACATGTCATGGTTGAGACATTATCAGGGACGTTTAATGCTATTTTGTGGGGTAACGTATATAACGTGTTGTTACACCTTAACGCTGCCACTCTCAGAGGGCTAACATCTTTTGTTTTGTGTCTTATATAATAGTTTTGGAAAATTATAGTGTACAAAATTCCCCCTGGGGGTCTATAGCCAGCTCAAGGCCTAGAGCAAGGTGGGAGTAAACACGAGAAATTCAACGTTGTGGACAGGTAAGGAAGGCGAAACTGATTTGACTGGTCCGGAAAATATCAGGTTTGCTGATGATCTTCGAATTGACATATCGACTCAGATTTAACAGTTTGAAACATACAAGGTTTTCCCCATCATCAATACCAATTAAATTTCACAATAGAACTCATTATTACTTGCTGCTGTTTGTTTGTAGGGACATTTCTCTCAACTAAGGGCCTGGGAGAAACCAATGTGGAAAATGTAGTAGACCTGTGGCTATAAACCATCGGGCGGTGCAGCGCGAGGCATGCTATTATTGGCATCTTATTTAGTGTGAGAACATCTCCCCATCTCAATATGTATCCCTAGGTGAAGACGATGAACCGTGGATTCGCAGAAACTGTATGAACTTTCAATTTTCTGATTCTTTCTTTGAATGCTCCAGTGAACCAAATATTCCAATATGTGACCATGATAGTTCTTCTCAACCTGATGTTGACATTTTTGACCAACAACGTACAACTAGGAAGAAATTTCCCAGCCGATTCCTGTGTGTATACCTAAATATAAACAGTCTTTGCTACAAATTTGACCATAAAAAAGATCTTTTAATCCAAAATACAGCTGGCCTGTTATTTATTGCTAAAACAAAACTAGAAGAATCTTTTGTGAATACACAGTTCATGGTTGACAGCTACCACCTGTGGCGGGTGGACCGTAATCAGAAAGGAGGGGGAGTAGCCGCATTTATAACATCCGATATAGCAGGAGATCACAGAAGTGACCTTAAATTCAAGCAGACAGAAGGTATAAATGTTGAGGTTAAACTAAATGGATGTAAATGGCTTTTTATAGGGGCATATAAGCCCCCATCCATGACAGATGAATTTTTTGAAACCGACATTACCTTAGGGCTTGATAAAATCAGTGAAAAATATGACAAGTACTTGGAGATTTGAATTTTGACATGCTTGAAAAATCTAATGGAAGCATATTAAATAATGTGATGTGTTTGACCTTAGCAATATGATCAAGGGACCTACTTGTTTTACCTCAAGAAATAAATCTTCGTTTGTTGATGTAATTTTTATTAATAATACCTCTTATGTAGGTATATCATTTAATTTTGGATGTTGTCTAAGTCATGTTCACAACCTCATTTGGGTTCACATGAAACTTGATATACCTTTGTGTAAGCCGAGGTGGCGGACCTATAGAAGTTTCAGGAATTTTGATGTTAAAAATTCAATCATGAATTAAATGACAGGTTAGGTGTTTCAAACCTTTTAGAAAACAGAGATGTCAATGAAATCTATGAAACATCTACCAACACTCTTTCTCAGATAATAGATAAATATGCTCCATTGAAAAAGTAAAAAATGTTTTTCAAAATCTGTGCCATATATGAATAAAACTTAA
This sequence comes from Loripinus fragilis, assembly GCA_964019695.1. Lineage (NCBI taxonomy): Eukaryota > Metazoa > Mollusca > Bivalvia > Lucinida > Lucinidae > Loripinus > Loripinus fragilis. The sequence goes on along the minus strand of OZ026529.1, from coordinate 57,827,383 downwards.
AAACAAGCTGTTTATAAGAAAAGAATGCTGTTTGATAGATTCAGAATTACAGATCTGCTAGCAATTCGGAAAAATTCTGACAACAAAGAAATCTTGTCACTAAACTTAAACGTAAATCTGTAAATCAGCATTTTATTGAACGCTGTGTCGGTGTCTGCAAGGCTAAAGACGTTTCGCTAACAGTTAAAGTAAGAAAGAGGGCAAAGATCAGGAATAGATACAATCAAGCACCACACCAGATCCAGGATACCAATGGAAAAGTGAAAAAATCACAATTAGACATCACAAACGAGATCCAAGAGGTCAGCCCTTTTCCAGCAGGTGAGCACAAGGCATCAACAAACAGACGCGCATGTAAATATAACAAAACAAGACAGAAATAACATAAATGATCCTCAAAAGAAGCACCGCCTTGGAAGGATCAGTAAAATATTTTACTGGATGGCTTAAACCATTTCACGGTGTACCAGCCTCACCCTTTGTACAGATGTGGATAAAGACACAAAGATGTTTGGTTTGCATGAAATACTCCTAACTTATCAATGCATCAACTCCTAGAACATATAAATCAAGATATAAAAAGGGAATAAAGCAAAGATAAGGACTCAACTGTAAATAAAACTGAGTACCGGAGCAAAAGAAATCCAACAGGTAAACCCCGATGGGCCTGACAACAGCCAGAGCATCAGGCCCCTACCATCTCATCAATAGATAAGTCTTTAAGTCGGAACTGTCATAGAGTCTGAAGTCCCACCCACCGGCGTGCAATTAAAGAGGAAAGCAAAATTGCCAACCGTGACCTGGTTGGCCACCAAGCATGCAGTCTGCTGCAATACATTACTGTTATAGCCATTTTTTTATAAGGTTAATTATTTTAATGAACTGCGCTGAAAAATTACTAGAGCCAACAACCTTCTTCAATTAAAACACCAAGCCACCATAGAATTCAGCTTCTGAAAGTCCTTGGCGCAAGAGAGATTTAAGTCCAATTGGGAATTCAGATATCAAATCATAGTATCGTCTATAAAATTTAGAAAAGGTTTTGCGAAGTTTATGATACGGATAGCCTTGTTTAAGAAGTTTCTGAGTTAACAATTATTGTGAGTGTTGAAGTCAGCAACATGGCTAGATGCTCCAGCAAAACGAATGAGTTGAGAAATATTGACTCCATAGTATGTAGAGCGAGGAAAATCATCATCTAAAAATGTGAAGTTGACAATTTCAAAATCAAAGTCGTGAAAATTTTGGTTGAAACAATATTATTAGAAATTGACAAATGCAAGTTAAAATACACGGCTTCAGTATCAGAGGTATTAGCTTTATTAAGTTGGATCTCTGAAGGGTATAATTGACTTACCATAGTGTCAAAATAAACATTATCAATGTTTAAAATATCAACCAAATATCTGGATGTAGTGTTAAAAGCATCAATAATAGCAGCCTGCTTATCATCTTATCATCAGAAAGAGACATCATTTAGTCCCTTTCATAACAAAACAGTTATAAATCTGAAACCAAGGGAGCACAATTAGTGCCCATAGGAATCCCAACTACTTGTCTATACAACTTGGTGCCAAATCGTATAAAAATGTTGTCCAACAAAAAGGTCAGCGCATCACATTTTGACAAGACCATGCATGATAATTTTTAGGTTTTTATGAAGCAAAAAAAAATGCGTTTCTGTCGGTACATGCCAGGTAAGGAGAGCCTTCTCTATTGAAGGCTCTTTCAATAAGATCAATAAGTTTATCTTTAATTAAATTATGAGGTAAAGTAGCGTAAAGATTAGAAAAATCATAAGTAGTTCGCATTGAAATCTCTAGCTTTAAGTTTATCCAAAATTTCACATAAATTTTTAATAGACCAAAATAAATTTTACCGGATCTCTCATATACCTTTTCACAGTACTTGATAACATGTTTTAACAGCTGTAAGACATGAGGTAAACAATTTAGAAAGTTCTGTGGTCGTACGAGAACTAGAATTAGCAATAAATCTTGCTTTATAGGGTTTTGAATCATGGAGTTTAGGTAACCAGTACAACGTAGGGACTTTGTCTTAGTTTTCTTTATCTTTGACACCAAATGTAGGGCTGTATGACAACCATATACATGCCCATCAACAACCACCTTCTCACTTAAAGAAGACTGCAGTGTATAGGCATTGGTGTCAATAAGCTCAGGCTTAAGAGTATTGATATAATAAAACCATCAAACAACTACAACATTGTGAGCAGCTTTATCTGCTAGAACCAAAATTTGTTCATATGAAAATCCTGGATATCTCGTTTAAGATGATGAAAAGAGGATTTAGGTATAGGGGGTAAAAAGTGTGTATTACGAGATTAAAATGAAATACATGTTCATTCCTTCAAGGCACCAGGTTCAACATTTTCTCGTTTACTCAAACGATTACTGAAGTCATTAAAAGAAGCAGTGGTCTCTCTACGACATTTAGGGAAATCAATATTAGAGGGAAATCTATATTTAAGACCTTAATAAATAATATATCGAACTCTAGAGCCTGGAATGACATTTAGATTGCCTGTAATCACATGCCCTGCAGGGGAATATAAATAATTAGAGTTTTGACAATCTCAGGAGTCAGGAGTATTGGAATCTATGTTTATATCAGTTACAATTTATTAAAGTTAAATATAGAAGACCTAATTGGTTTGTTATATGTATAGTTATATTTATAGCAAATGATAGGAGTTTCAGAATTATTAAAGTGAATTGTAATAGATGAAATCACTAAATTATTCTTAAAGATACTTTGTAAATCAATAAACTCTATACCTTTGTTAATGAATGGAATTTTGATAAAATGTCGTTTATGGTTGATCTCAGAATCGATATAAGGAGTAAGGAAGTGTTGAACATAACACCTTGTAAGAAGTGCTGCTTTATATAATTTGTTTGCTCTATCATAAAATGCATTAGCCTCTAACTCTAAATTACGTAAAACTGAGATAGGCAATTAATTTAAAAATGAAAGTAAGCCATGCTGACCATGATTATTTAAAGCTATAGAAAGATCCTTGAGAGAAGTATTTATGCGTTTTTCAGCACAAGTTTTGTGCTTAATGTTACCATTTTTACGTTTATCATGAAATCTACTTTTACGTGTCTTACATTCCAAAAGAGAAAAAACATCAAAATCTGGCATTTAAGAAATATTACCTTCATTGTATATATTATCATTAAAACCTAATGAAAAAGGTTATTGCAAAAAATTAATCCATTTAAGTTAAGTTTCATGTCTCTTTATATTTTCAATCTAGATGATGAATTAGGATCATATATAATTTTTTCAACTGCTTGAATTATAATTTTATTAGGTGAATGACCATTATTTTTGAAACGGTGAAATGTGACGATTTTTTTAGCTTTTTCATTTTACGAAAGTGCTCACAAAATCTAGTCTTAAGGGATCAGCCAGTTTGTCTAACATATTGCATTCCACAATTGATTTCAGTTCAAGTTATAACATAAATCAGATGAAGTTCAGTCCATATCATTGTCATTGAATATGGAAAACTGTCTACCATTTACAGATGATGTAATGGTAGTATTAGTACAAAAATGGGTGCAACAGACACACCTCTTGGCATTGCAATTATAAATATTAGGATACATTCCGCATCTTTTGAATGCATTAAATGGTTTAGTATACTTCCTGATAATAGGTGACCTGAGAGGAGATAACTTAATAGCAGGAACAATATTCAAAAAACAGAACTAGGAATACAAATGTTAGGGCTTCATATCACTGATGAGTGCCTAGAGCAATTCTTTATTTGTTTTCCTACCCTTCTTAGAAGGTTGATGAACTAGTTGGGGAGGGTTCTCTATCAGTTTGATAGGAATAACCTTTCCGTGGTACTAACACATCGGCACATTGGTAGAGTCACAATCAGTTAAACAGTGTATTACTGTAGATTATTTCCCCCATATTCTGGCCAATCCTGTTGACATTCAGAAGGTGCACCTTTTATTGCATACACCATTGTTGAACAAAACACCCAGGTTATCCTCTGCGAGAATGTTTGTAAGACTTTATAGACTGCTGCTTATACATTGTATGTATGTATCAGTGACAAAACCAACATGCCCTGCCTTTAGTGCCTGGTTGAATACTGGTGCCATAAGATCCATGAAGGTGACAGGAAAAGCTATTATGCTCTGTAGTTACGGCTTTAACATCAAAGTTATGTGCAGCACTACATGGCCAATCTAACGTTGGTTCAATGTGTGATTGCAAGCCATGCTGAAGTTTGGAATTGTCAGTTTTGGTGGAATTCTATAAGGAGTTGACAGTGACCATGGTACAGGTCCCAGAAGGAACGGCAGTGTCAACTCAAGGTCAACATTATGTTCAATAGAAAGAAGGTCATGCTTACCAAAGACGCTCCTTAAAGCTCTCATCTGGCTGTTTACGTTTTGTAAATTGGGCAAATTCTTCTTGCTTGACCTCGCACGCATCTAAACTTTATTAGCTTGTAGCATCTTATGGGGGATATTAAAGACAGATTTTTTTAAATAAAAGTGAGTCAATGAAGTCTGCAACAGCCTTCCTGCCAATGTCATTAGCCTCAATAATATCCTTAGCTATGCCAGGCATAGCAGGCACACCGAAAGACAAAGAGTACAGTTCATTGTCTTCAAAACTAGAAATGAAAGGATTGGTGAAGCCTGAAACTGCCTCTAGTACACATTCTACTTTTCATCTGAGCAGATTGAATATTTCATTTCAGTGCATTGAAGAGTTGTTTCAATATATTGAGCTCTGGTGTGATGAGTAATGCACCATTCCATCTGTAGAAGGAAGCGTAGTTCTAGTTGCTGAAGCCTATAATACCTATTTAATGTTTGCCTGATAGTTATGTTAAAAGCATTTCTCAAGCAAAGAACCAATGGTTGTGACACACTAAACCCATTTTGTTCGAGAAGTTCTTTGCATCTGCGATGTGTATTAAATTTATGAGTGTAATCAGTTACACAGGTACATATTGTGCGTAGTTGCTGTGATCATTTGCAATGAACATTGGGAACAAGGCATACAGATAGAGATGACATGCAATTCAAAGTTGTTTTCCTTGTAGCCCTAATCAGTGTCAACACCATCTGAATCATATCCATATACCTTGCCCAATACTGAGCTGTTTCACAGGGACTGTCTTTCAGAACTTCCGATTTAAATGCATGGTATCTATACTGTTTATGTGAGCAAACAGCGAAGGTTGATAGATCACATTATATTATTAGTTTAAATAATCATAAATGAATAAGGAACTTCAATTTATTTCAGCCTTATTAATTTTCTAAATTCTCTGACAGACTTTTTACATGTATAGTCAACAACTTCTATACAGATACTCAGAATAACTTACGTGTCATTTGGTAACACACATAACAGTTAAAGCTCAAGACATTTATTAAATGAATACTTAAAATAGGTAGACCTTGTTAAAAGAAGTACATAAACCTGTGCCAGCATGCAGATAAGTATAAACAGGGCTTGTTAGAGACATTAACTTAAATGTTTAATGCTATTTTGAAGGTAACAGACATAACATGGACCTGAAAAATAGTGTAAGCGACCATAATAAAGAACTTTAAATCATTTAAGTAGCAGTCTTATAGATTTACTATATTGTGTGACAGATGTAATACACTTTAAGTCAATAAATACCATACTGATACTCGGAAATAACGCAGGAAACACGAAGTAACGTATACAACGGTAATTTCTCGAGACATTAATAAAATTAATACTAAAAATATGTAACTGTGTTATAAGAAGTTCATAAACCTGTGTCAGCATGCAAATATGTACGAACATGTCATGGTTGAGACATTATCAGGGACGTTTAATGCTATTTTGTGGGGTAACGTATATAACGTGTTGTTACACCTTAACGCTGCCACTCTCAGAGGGCTAACATCTTTTGTTTTGTGTCTTATATAATAGTTTTGGAAAATTATAGTGTACAAAATTCCCCCTGGGGGTCTATAGCCAGCTCAAGGCCTAGAGCAAGGTGGGAGTAAACACGAGAAATTCAACGTTGTGGACAGGTAAGGAAGGCGAAACTGATTTGACTGGTCCGGAAAATATCAGGTTTGCTGATGATCTTCGAATTGACATATCGACTCAGATTTAACAGTTTGAAACATACAAGGTTTTCCCCATCATCAATACCAATTAAATTTCACAATAGAACTCATTATTACTTGCTGCTGTTTGTTTGTAGGGACATTTCTCTCAACTAAGGGCCTGGGAGAAACCAATGTGGAAAATGTAGTAGACCTGTGGCTATAAACCATCGGGCGGTGCAGCGCGAGGCATGCTATTATTGGCATCTTATTTAGTGTGAGAACATCTCCCCATCTCAATATGTATCCCTAGGTGAAGACGATGAACCGTGGATTCGCAGAAACTGTATGAACTTTCAATTTTCTGATTCTTTCTTTGAATGCTCCAGTGAACCAAATATTCCAATATGTGACCATGATAGTTCTTCTCAACCTGATGTTGACATTTTTGACCAACAACGTGCAACTAGGAAGAAATTTCCCAGCCGATTCCTGTGTGTATACCTAAATATAAACAGTCTTTGCTACAAATTTGACCATAAAAAAGATCTTTTAATCCAAAATACAGCTGGCCTGTTATTTATTGCTAAAACAAAACTAGAAGAATCTTTTGTGAATACACAGTTCATGGTTGACAGCTACCACCTGTGGCGGGTGGACCGTAATCAGAAAGGAGGGGGAGTAGCCGCATTTATAACATCCGATATAGCAGGAGATCACAGAAGTGACCTTAAATTCAAGCAGACAGAAGGTATAAATGTTGAGGTTAAACTAAATGGATGTAAATGGCTTTTTATAGGGGCATATAAGCCCCCATCCATGACAGATGAATTTTTTGAAACCGACATTACCTTAGGGCTTGATAAAATCAGTGAAAAATATGACAAGTACTTGGAGATTTGAATTTTGACATGCTTGAAAAATCTAATGGAAGCATATTAAATAATGTGATGTGTTTGACCTTAGCAATATGATCAAGGGACCTACTTGTTTTACCTCAAGAAATAAATCTTCGTTTGTTGATGTAATTTTTATTAATAATACCTCTTATGTAGGTATATCATTTAATTTTGGATGTTGTCTAAGTCATGTTCACAACCTCATTTGGGTTCACATGAAACTTGATATACCTTTGTGTAAGCCGAGGTGGCGGACCTATAGAAGTTTCAGGAATTTTGATGTTAAAAATTCAATCATGAATTAAATGACAGGTTAGGTGTTTCAAACCTTTTAGAAAACAGAGATGTCAATGAAATCTATGAAACATCTACCAACACTCTTTCTCAGATAATAGATAAATATGCTCCATTGAAAAAGTAAAAAATGTTTTTCAAAATCTGTGCCATATATGAATAAAACTTAAAAACAAGCTGTTTATAAGAAAAGAATGCTGTTTGATAGATTCAGAATTACAGATCTGCTAGCAATTCGGAAAAATTCTGACAACAAAGAAATCTTGTCACTAAACTTAAACGTAAATCTGTAAATCAGCATTTTATTGAACGCTGTGTCAGTGTCTGCAAGGCTAAAGACGTTTCGCTAACAGTTAAAGTAAGAAAGAGGGCAAAGATCAGGAATAGATACAATCAAGCACCACACCAGATCCAGGATACCAATGGAAAAGTGAAAAAATCACAATTAGACATCACAAACGAGATCCAAGAGGTCAGCCCTTTTCCAGCAGGTGAGCACAAGGCATCAACAAACAGACGCGCATGTAAATATAACAAAACAAGACAGAAATAACATAAATGATCCTCAAAAGAAGCACCGCCTTGGAAGGATCAGTAAAATATTTTACTGGATGGCTTAAACCATTTCACGGTGTACCAGCCTCACCCTTAGTACAGATGTGGATAAAGACACAAAGATGTTTGGTTTGCATGAAATACTCCTAACTTATCAATGCATCAACTCCTAGAACATATAAATCAAGATATAAAAAGGGAATAAAGCAAAGATAAGGACTCAACTGTAAATAAAACTGAGTACCGGAGCAAAAGAAATCCAACAGGTAAACCCCGATGGGCCTGACAACAGCCAGAGCATCAGGCCCCTACCATCTCATCAATAGATAAGTCTTTAAGTCGGAACTGTCATAGAGTCTGAAGTCCCACCCACCGGCGTGCAATTAAAGAGGAAAGCAAAATTGCCAACCGTGACCTGGTTGGCCACCAAGCATGCAGTCTGCTGCAATACATTACTGTTATAGCCATTTTTTTATAAGGTTAATTATTTTAATGAACTGCGCTGAAAAATTACTAGAGCCAACAACCTTCTTCAATTAAAACACCAAGCCACCATAGAATTCAGCTTCTGAAAGTCCTTGGCGCAAGAGAGATTTAAGTCCAATTGGGAATTCAGATATCAAATCATAGTATCGTCTATAAAATTTAGAAAAGGTTTTGCGAAGTTTATGATACGGATAGCCTTGTTTAAGAAGTTTCTGAGTTAACAATTATTGTGAGTGTTGAAGTCAGCAACATGGCTAGATGCTCCAGCAAAACGAATGAGTTGAGAAATATTGACTCCATAGTATGTAGAGCGAGGAAAATCATCATCTAAAAATGTGAAGTTGACAATTTCAAAATCAAAGTCGTGAAAATTTTGGTTGAAACAATATTATTAGAAATTGACAAATGCAAGTTAAAATACACGGCTTCAGTATCAGAGGTATTAGCTTTATTAAGTTGGATCTCTGAAGGGTATAATTGACTTACCATAGTGTCAAAATAAACATTATCAATGTTTAAAATATCAACCAAATATCTGGATGTAGTGTTAAAAGCATCAATAATAGCAGCCTGCTTATCATCTTATCATCAGAAAGAGACATCATTTAGTCCCTTTCATAACAAAACAGTTATAAATCTGAAACCAAGGGAGCACAATTAGTGCCCATAGGAATCCCAACTACTTGTCTATACAACTTGGTGCCAAATCGTATAAAAATGTTGTCCAACAAAAAGGTCAGCGCATCACATTTTGACAAGACCATGCATGATAATTTTTAGGTTTTTATGAAGCAAAAAAAAATGCGTTTCTGTCGTTACATGCCAGGTAAGGAGAGCCTTCTCTATTGAAGGCTCTTTCAATAAGATCAATAAGTTTATCTTTAATTAAATTATGAGGTAAAGTAGCGTAAAGATTAGAAAAATCATAAGTAGTTCGCATTGAAATCTCTAGCTTTAAGTTTATCCAAAATTTCACATAAATTTTTAATAGACCAAAATAAATTTTACCGGATCTCTCATATACCTTTTCACAGTACTTGATAACATGTTTTAACAGCTGTAAGACATGAGGTTAACAATTTAGAAAGTTCTGTGGTCGTACGAGAACTAGAATTAGCAATAAATCTTGCTTTATAGGGTTTTGAATCATGGAGTTTAGGTAACCAGTACAACGTAGGGACTTTGTCTTAGTTTTCTTTATCTTTGACACCAAATGTAGGGCTGTATGACAACCATATACATGCCCATCAACAACCACCTTCTCACTTAAAGAAGACTGCAGTGTATAGGCATTGGTGTCAATAAGCTCAGGCTTAAGAGTATTGATATAATAAAACCATCAAACAACTACAACATTGTGAGCAGCTTTATCTGCTAGAACCAAAATTTGTTCATATGAAAATCCTGGATATCTCGTTTAAGATGATGAAAAGAGGATTTAGGTATAGGGGGTAAAAAGTGTGTATTACGAGATTAAAATGAAATACATGTTCATTCCTTCAAGGCACCAGGTTCAACATTTTCTCGTTTACTCAAACGATTACTGAAGTCATTAAAAGAAGCAGTGGTCTCTCTACGACATTTAGGGAAATCAATATTAGAGGGAAATCTATATTTAAGACCTTAATAAATAATATATCGAACTCTAGAGCCTGGAATGACATTTAGATTGCCTGTAATCACATGCCCTGCAGGGGAATATAAATAATTAGAGTTTTGACAATCTCAGGAGTCAGGAGTATTGGAATCTATGTTTATATCAGTTACAATTTATTAAAGTTAAATATAGAAGACCTAATTGGTTTGTTATATGTATAGTTATATTTATAGCAAATGATAGGAGTTTCAGAATTATTAAAGTGAATTGTAATAGATGAAATCACTAAATTATTCTTAAAGATACTTTGTAAATCAATAAACTCTATACCTTTGTTAATGAATGGAATTTTGATAAAATGTCGTTTATGGTTGATCTCAGAATCGATATAAGGAGTAAGGAAGTGTTGAACATAACACCTTGTAAGAAGTGCTGCTTTATATAATTTGTTTGCTCTATCATAAAATGCATTAGCCTCTAACTCTAAATTACGTAAAACTGAGATAGGCAATTAATTTAAAAATGAAAGTAAGCCATGCTGACCATGATTATTTAAAGCTATAGAAAGATCCTTGAGAGAAGTATTTATGCGTTTTTCAGCACAAGTTTTGTGCTTAATGTTACCATTTTTACGTTTATCATGAAATCTACTTTTACGTGTCTTACATTCCAAAAGAGAAAAAACATCAAAATCTGGCATTTAAGAAATATTACCTTCATTGTATATATTATCATTAAAACCTAATGAAAAAGGTTATTGCAAAAAATTAATCCATTTAAGTTAAGTTTCATGTCTCTTTATATTTTCAATCTAGATGATGAATTAGGATCATATATAATTTTTTCAACTGCTTGAATTATAATTTTATTAGGTGAATGACCATTATTTTTGAAACGGTGAAATGTGACGATTTTTTTAGCTTTTTCATTTTACGAAAGTGCTCACAAAATCTAGTCTTAAGGGATCAGCCAGTTTGTCTAACATATTGCATTCCACAATTGATTTCAGTTCAAGTTATAACATAAATCAGATGAAGTTCAGTCCATATCATTGTCATTGAATATGGAAAACTGTCTACCATTTACAGATGATGTAATGGTAGTATTAGTACAAAAATGGGTGCAACAGACACACCTCTTGGCATTGCAATTATAAATATTAGGATACATTCCGCATCTTTTGAATGCATTAAATGGTTTAGTATACTTCCTGATAATAGGTGACCTGAGAGGAGATAACTTAATAGCAGGAACAATATTCAAAAAACAGAACTAGGAATACAAACAGAGGACACCGAATGTAACCAAATGGGAGAAAATTGTAATTTTGCTAATTTGGTTTGTATCATAAAAGTTGGTTGAGTAAGTATCATCCCAAGACACGCAATCAACACACCCGTTATCAAGATAAGCCAGTAAAAAATATGCGTCCTTAAAAGCCAATGAAGGCATAACAAATGCAATTGATAATCCAAATGTCTAATACAAGTCCACAGAGATAAAGAAATCAGAGCAGAAGTTATACAATGGGGTATGAAATATTGGTCATCTAGTGATCTTAAATGCGGTACAAGACATAGAGGATATCAAGGGAAAGGATTAATGGAAGGAGATTGTACACACAATCCTGAGGATTGGAAAAATAAGAGCATTAAATGAAAGTGTTGGGAGACTATACTTTTTTAACAAATAAAGGAAGTTTTATTCAAAAAGGTACAATTTAACTTGAAAATGATAAACTGATTAATGACCAGCAAGATGTTTGTAAAATTTTTAATGATTTTTTTCGTAAATGTGGCAAAAATATAGGAGAAAATTCTATCCCCACTAACGTTGAACACCCAAGTCTTTTGAAAATAAAGGAAAATCTAACAATGAAGTCAGACCTCCAATTCAAACCTGTTGATGAGGAGTTTGTCAATAAACAGATAGGCTGACTGAATATTAAAAAGGCAACTGGCCATGATGGATTCTAGTCAAAAAGTTGGCAAGGCCAGTGATAATCAAGCAAATAACAAATCTTATCAATTTGACAATGGAGTGTTCGAAATTTCTAGACAATGCAAAAAATGCAATGGTTACCCCTTTGTACAAAAAGAATAGCAATCTTGATAAGGAAAACTACCGCCCTGTTAGTATTTTACCTGTTATTTCTAAAATTTATGAAAGGGCAAAAAATAAACAAATATGCAGCTTTTTTCAGTCAGAATTTCAAAGCTTACCTCTCTGCATTCAGGCCAGGTTATGGATGTCAGAACACACTCCTTATGGTAGAGCAAAAACTAGCGAAAATTGACCAATAACCCCTCCCCATCAGTAAAAATGGAAAATGACGGTATGAATGATGTGACAAGATGTTGAAGTTTCATGGATCGCCGGAATTACTTTTTCAAATATGGGCAGTGGTGTTAAAATTTGGCAAAAACTTCGTTTTTAGAAGTGAAATTGCGAATTTCTGAAATCCATTTGCAGCAACATTTACATGACACCAGCAAAGAAAGACTAAAAAATGGTTATGGAGTCTTATATAAGTCAACTCTGAACCAAAGAGTGCCAAAACCGGAATTTCAATGTCTTGATTTTTGGGTAAAAATCAGTGTTTTTATAAATTTTAAAACAGATTTTTGTAATCTGGCTGAAAAAGTTTAAAAATATAGAGTTGCTATTTAACTTGTTTCAAATTTGATGCTGAATTATTCAACTTACATATATCTCTGTCATGTATACTTAAAACCCCCAACAAAATATTTTCGTTTTTACCTCAAATCCGGCATTTTGGTATTCAGGTATATTTTGTGAAATGCACGTATTGCTATTACTTGTATATATGGACATTGTCATATTAAGAAAATGACGTACATATAGTAAACATTTCAAATGGAAACAGCATTTATCATGCTCTATGATATCAAAACAGGTAATGACATAATAAAAAGAGGACCAAGTGACCCTAGATCGCTCAACTGAGTTTTGTTTTAAACGTCTTATCTATAGGTATCTATTGGAAACTGGCCACGCTCCTGATGACCTGCCTTGTGGTCCATGTTTATTCCAAGAGTCATAATTGGAACATATTTAAATGGTGTATACCAGCTGATGCTACATACCAAATATCAGGGTTCTAGGCCTAGTGGTTTCAGACAAGAACATTTTTTCATGTTTTCACTATATGTAAGGCAATGTAAAAAGAAAGTATGACCAGGAAATGCCACACTCACACATTGCACACAAACCCACGGCACATTGAGGAAGAGTCAAAATACAATAACAGCCTCATAAACTCTGTGACCTCCAGGACGATGCCATTTTGACCACAGAACCATAATTTGGACAAACATGGTGGAGTACAACTTGGTGATGCTTCACATCAAATATCAAGCATTTTAGTATCTGCCAAGAGTGTGTTTTAATATGTTCTCTATATAAGCTATATATAAAACATTGATCCCCGAGGCGGCCTCATTTTCGCCCACAGGGCCATAATTTTCAACAAACTTAGTAAGTCTACTAGATGGTGTTTCATGCCAAATATAGAATCTAGGTTCTGTGGTTTCAGACTAAACTATTTTAAGTGTTCCATATATAAGCCTATGTAAAACATGTGACCTCAGGGTGGGGCCAGTTTTAGCACAAGGGCCACAATGTAGAGGTATGCTGGGTGATGCTACATAACAAATAGCTATGCTCTATGCCTTGTGTTGTCAGACAAGAAGATTTTCCCAAAAGATTCCTAAAGTGAACGTCTGAGCTCACAGGCGGGTCCACTTAATAGTCCCTGTGCTCCAAATTGAATAAAATTGGTAGAGGCGTACTTAGCAAGGTGATGTTGCATACCAAATATCAAGGTGCTAGGCATTGTTGTTTCAGACAAGATGATTTGTTTAATGTTTTTCCAATGATAAAGTTAAGCAGAGGGCAAAACCCAGAAATCGATACAACCAAGTACCTCAACTGACTCGAGGCACAATATGGGAAAGTGAACACCACACACAAGAGAACCAAGGGATCAGCCATTTCCCAGCAGAAGATCACATGCCTATGTAAAATATGCCATCTCCATGAATGTGCCATTTACACAACAGGGCTATAATTTGTAAAAACTTGGTGGTGGTCTACTGGGTTATGCTACATAACAAATATTAAGACTCTAGATATTTTGGTTTCAAACAAGAAGATTTTCATTTTGAAAAATCTATTTTAGCCCATGTGACCTAGATATGCAATAGACTAAACTATTTGAACAATTATCTAAGAGGGTTATATAAAAACCATTCCTGCAAAGTTTGGTTAAAACTAAGCCAGTAGTTGAGGAGATTTTGCTATCATAAAACCATAGACAGTCAGTGTCCCAAATATGATCATTTATACATCTCTTCCAAAACAGAATGCGTTACATGCCGTATATGCAGAGTTTAAAGGTCTGCATTTTGGTTTAGGAGTGGTCATCAGCAGACTATCTGCTAAGGGAAAGATTATTTCATGGCTTAGTGTATTTCAATATCTCACCGAACTAAAGGGGTTCTAAGAGAGGACTTACCGCCTATATAGGTTCACTAAGATAAACATAAATATTTTATCATAAAATAACTAAACCCTTAAGGACATTTTTATTACCGCATGCAAGGAATTCATTATCCACTATTCGATCTGCCTCGCATAGAACCTAGGAGAGTCATAAACACATTAATGATTAGTACCACTTTGATGGTTTAACCTGTATGTTTTTAAGCAGTTTGACCTTGAACTTTGATAAAAAGTTCATATCAGCAGTCAGAAGCTATTATTGACAAAAGAACACCTTAGACATTCCGTCTGCAAAATATGAACCATCTACAACAAAACATGTTAGAGATATTGCTTTACAGTCCATACAACCAGCTTCAAATTATTTTTGAAAATTAAGGCTCAAATGTCATATTGGCAATTATTCCACAAAATATGAAGCACCTCTGTCAAAAACATACCACTGTTAGACAGATTCTAATTAACCTTTAAACCCAGGGCAATAACGGTGATATGTAACATACCTTGTTATTTACACACCATAAGCAATACTTGTGCAAAGTATGAACACCCTTGGTCAAAAAATGAAGGAGGAGTTCGCGTAACAAGCCATAAAATGATTGTAAGTACATGTATATTTGACCTTGCTTTTGACAACAATTGCAAAGCGGTGGTAAGAAACCTACGTTGTAATCTACTCCCCATAGACAACCATTGTGCCATATATGAACATCCTCGGTCGTAGAAATGAAAGAGGAGTTCGTGTTATGAGTCTTATTACATATTTTGTCTAATTTGACCTTGACCTTTAACTCCAAGATTATATTGATAATTTGAAATACCCACCATAGGCAAATATGAACATCGAGGCATAAAGGTAAATGGCAAATTCTTGTTATAGCACTAACATATTTACTCTTTAAAACAGATTTAGGAGGACAATTGGGTGATGCACAAACTCCATGGTGCCACTAATACCAATTGGCAAAACCTACTATATTTTTAATTAGCAATTTAGGTCACAAATTGGTACATGGAGCGGGGGGGGGGGGGGTAGTCTGCACATGCTCGTTCTGCTAAAACTGTTAATGCTTATGTTTTATATTTTGTTGCTTTTAATGTTAAATCTTCAATTTAATAGCTTTTTTAGAGTCCTTGTCAATTATGTAACCAAACTTAACATTGTAATATGATTGTATTTCTATGGTAATTTTATGGTGATTTCTTAATAATTTTGACTATTTATATCAAATTTAGTAAATTTACAGGCTCAATTATGGCTATAGCTGAAGATAATTTTCCTTTCTTTTCAGCTATGCTTGCTACAAATATGTGCATGCAAAAAGTTGAACGTTTTTAAATTATATCATAATATGTATGTCTTATGATGCTAATGCTTCTATGTGCAATTTAAAACATTATTTATATGTGTCGTTTAATAGCTATACATAGCTAATGTTAATTTGTTAGATTTCTGACTATAAATAAAATAAATGTAAAAAAAAAGATTTGAAATGGACTCTTCATCATCTAATTTGCATACTATCAAGGCAGCCGCTAAAAATCACGGAATACGCCATATTGGTCAGACAGGTATACTTTTTGGGGAATGTTTATCATCTGAAATCATAAGGTATGTTATCATATGACGTCGCGCCTGGGAGTGAAATAACGCCATGCAATAAAATCGATAAACCACTAGTGGTTTATAGATTTACGGGAAACGTTATGACGTCCATAACAACGTTGCGTACATAATGACAAAATCATAACGCTTTTACGCAGAAATGAGATTTCAAAGTATTTGTCATATGATAAATAGAATCTAACATTCGTGCTCTTGTATTATTGAATTTATTAAACTCGTTGCGAAAAAGAGATAAAATGCTCGGCAAGCCTCGCATTTGATCTCTTTTCCCCAACTCGTTTAATAAATTCAATAAAACATGAGCACTCATGTAAGATCCTCTATTTATTGCACCCTTTAGTGATATTCTAATGATTTACATTAAATATCTCGCAATGTACAAAGTGCAAATGCATGCTGGTGCAATACGAATAGTAATTGTCTACGGCGATAAGATCGTGGATTATCTTCCTGTATAGGCGCACACACCATACAATAACTTGAGCCAGTGCATGAAATTTCCAACAATGTGGCATTTTGACATGTGTAGAATCGGACGAGCCTCTGTAGCCTCCTTTTATGGATAGAAACTCCAAATGGTGTTCACTCAGTAGCTTAACAATCATAGAATACTCAAACGACTAGCAAAGGCTCTGATCAGTCTGCGCGTATGCTCAGGCTGGACTGAGCCTTTGCTGGTGGCACATACCACATTGTTGGAAATCACATGCAATGGCTCACTTATTATTGGGTTTAGTTTCGTTAGTCTTGTGTTCGTTGTGCGTAAATTAGATATAGTTTTGCCCGTGCGAAATAGAATCACTGCTTTTGTAGTCGCGCGAGGACGTCAATTTCACAGCTAGAACTTCATGTGCCTTTGAGCGACCATGTGTCACGTACAAAGTGGAGTCTGGACTAAACGCTACGCCTTGAGGGTGTACCAAACCATGTGATGACGTCAATACATGACGTATAAATGTGCCTTGCCGACTGTAGAGAGACACACGATTATTGTAGTGATCGGCCACGAAAATATCACCAAAAGGAGTTGTACAAATACCGCAGGGAAACTTAAAATCTTTGATGCGACTTCCAAAGCTACCAAAGGATCTCACAAAATTTCTGAATTGGTCAAATATTTTAACACAGTGGTTTCCAGTGTCCGACACTATTATGTCCCCTGTAGAAGAACAACAAACGTAACGTGGGGACAAAAATGAAGCCTTGTATCCGTCCTTAGAACCAAGGTAGGCGATGAATTTACCTGTCCTAGCGTGTATCGATACACGATTGGCTAAGGCATCTGTCACGATAAAACACCCTTTCTTGTCCACAGCTATGCCAGTTGGACGTTGGAAAAAATGGTTTCCAAATGTAAAATGGATTTCGCCATCTTCATTCAGAATCTGTATGCTTTTGTTGCGCATCGACGTCACTGCAATTCGTCCGTCATCTGTCAGGGCTGTTGCCCATGGTTCGGCAACGTCGTCCCCAGTATACATCATGATTGCCCTTCCTGAATCGTTGCAAATCTGTACGCGGTTATTTGTCAAATCAGTTATCACTGTCCTACCACATGACACATACGTAATGTCTTTTGCGTCATCGAACTGTCCAACCTGTTTGCCTTTTTCACCAAATTTTCTGATATCTAATTGTGGACTTTTATCGTTGTCATGCTGAAAAAAGAAACATTTTCTCCTTAAAGTAGTATAGGAATCACTTTAACCTCAATGACGTCACGACATCCGATCCAAGATGGCCACCATTCATTTCATGGTGGCCCCCACGGCGCTTTGACTGCCAGATCTAAAATGGCCACAGGTAATGCGTTAGGCAACGGGTTAGTCATTGCCCTAGACCACAGGCGTCATGTCCGAGAGCACGGTGTCATTCTTCTTTTATACAGCGGGTGAGTCATCTCTGATAGCTTTCAGGCCACACCCGCCTTTTTCGACTTTCCCAGGTGGTCTTAAGTATCGTAGCCGTTGGGCCACACCTTATTTTAGACACTACCATTTTCTTCTTCCAGTTTGGATTAGTCTTTTTAGATGTCTTTCAGCCAACGTGTCTATTCACGACATAGTAGGCGCAGTAGAGTCTCCACCCGTTTGACGTAGATTGTTGTAGTTGTCCCACGTCTTTTAGGTATTTCTTGTTTAGGATGTTCTAAAATCCAACCGAGTAGTCTTCCGCCATGTGTGCCAATGAGTCAAAAAATTCGTAAGGACCGCCTTTAGGGAAATAAAATGTCACCCAGTGTTCGCCAGGACCTTGGTTGGTGTCCATATTTTGAAATTATGAATCTTTATCTTTGTATTTTAAGGTGATTAGCGGTTAATATGGCCACCGGATGACTTAGGAGCACATTGTGCAATTGTTTGCTGTTCATCCTTTAGTATCTCAATGAATTCCAGTCCATAGCTGTTGTCTTACGCCCTCCCCCTGTAATACTATCCCCTCATTTTCGCTCAAACTCCTATTTTGCCATTTCTAAAGCTTGAGCTACCAGGGTGACCGGGTAATATACAAGTACCTACAAAAAGGGGTTATGCTTGAGACCCCAAGAATACAGTGTTGTGAAAGAACTTGTAACTGAAATTGGAAGAGCCTTACCCAAACTAGAAGGGGTCCTACCCTGTTATATGCAAAGTGATCACATGAATCAGTTAGTGGCATTATGGTGTTCGGAGTGTAACCTGAATGTCTTTGAAAACTGGTAACTAAGAATAGTATTGAGTAGGTGTAAATATGTTGCCCAATACTTTTATGTATATAGCTTTGTTAGTTGAACTGTAATTTTGGATGAGATGTCTACAGCTACAGCGTGAAGCCAGTGAAGCTTCTGAGCGATTAATCAAGGTGCTACATTTTAGGGATAGTCAGCAAGAATCTTAGAACAGTGCCAGTGTATATGAAAAGATACTTGAACAAATATGTAAGAATAACTCAAGCACGAAGGAGGAAGTTCAAGTGGAATCAAGTATTATCGAAAGAGATGGGCAGTAGACTCATTTATTATTATCAACAGCAGGAGGGGATTCCATAAGTCTCTGATCCCAACAAATGGTATCAGCACATGCTAGATGTTAGAGATGGCTATGTGAAACGTGACAGTCAGGGTCGTTATATGGTGGGTAGTGAATGGAAATACAGAGATATGAAAGAAATGCAACAAAAGGAAAATTCTGTAGTTAACCTGGTCACCCTTGTAGCCAAAGCTTTAGAAATGGCAAAATCAGAGCGTGAGCGAAAACGAGAGGATAGTGTAATGGGTAGAAGGCGTAATACAGCAACTATGGACTGGAATCCATTGAGATACTAAAGGATGAACAGCAAACAATAGCAAGATATGCTCCTTATCCAGTGGCCATATGGACCATGGATAACCTTAAAGTACAAAGAGGAAGAGTTGTTCTTTCAAATACGAACACCAGCCAAGGTCCTAGCTAACACTGGGTGACATTTAATTTTCCTAAGTCGGGTCCTTAATGAACTTTTAGACTCAATGGGACACATGCCAGAAGACTACGCGCTCTGATTTGAGATAATCCTAAACAAGAAATACCTGAAAATGTGGAACAACTACAGCAATCTATGTCCAACGTGTGAGGACTCTACTTCGCCTACTACGTGAATCGACTCGTTGGCTGAAAGAATTCTAAAAAGAACGTCTCCCTGCCCTTCCATATAGTGTAGATTTTATTTTCTTGTCCTTTGGGATCACAGGTTTCATCTTGGAACTTTGAAACTATTAGAGGGTCACTGATGAAGCCTAAATGGCAAAAACTAGCTAGTCTGCCCAGAAAATATGCAAACTCTAGTTTCAGTTCTATGGTGCATTCTTAGCTTCCAAAGGATACCCTTTTAAGAACATATTTAATCCAAACTGGAAGAAGAGAAATAATAGTGTCTAAAATGAGGGACGCCCCTATGGCTACGATGCTTAAGACCACCTGGGAAAGTAAAAAAAGGCGGGTCCACCTGAAAGCTACCAGAGATGATTTGCCTCCTGTATAAAAGAAGAACGACATCAATCACTAGGATGTGATGCCCGTAGTGATAGGGCATTGACTCACCAATCGCCAAACACGTCACTGACGGCCATCTTGGATCAGGCGACCATGGCGCCATGGGGCCTCCATCTTAAAATGGCGGCCATCGGGGATAGGACGTCGTGACGTCCTTGGTGCTAAAGTGACCCTTCTATTACTCCTTAATGCGAGTTGCTGATCTATAATGCATTTATTTTCTTATTTTCTACTGACAACGTTCGTCGTATCAAGCCACAAACTTGGCATCAAGTTTCAGAAACGCTTACAACAAGCAAAATTGTAAGCGCTTTTGCAATACAATATACATTTCAGGAAACCCTTGGTTCTGATGTGATGAAATATCAATCATATTTAAGACAAAAATGGAATTTTCTTTTTGTTGTTTACAACTTAGAAACATAGCGATAGTCTGTACATTTTACGTTAGAAATGGCGTCACACAAAACAGCTGATCTCCTACCTGTAACTTTGCCAATTCGACATAACTTGATTTCTTGCACACCTGGGCCGAAATTACAATGCCTCCTTAAAGTTAAGGAACAACTTAGTTAAGCAATGAAATTTCAAAAGGGTAATTCAAATGTTTAATGAATTTCCTGGACTGGTGCAATGCATAAGGCCCAATATGTCATTGTGATCTACAGAATACATGAAACAATTTTGATTTTAATAAGTTTGAAATGGTTTTTTTGTATCCTGAAAGATCAATACTTTACTTAAGTCGTCCTAAACTATAAGTAGGTATTGTAATTTTGGGCCCAGGACTCGAAATTACAATGCCTCGTTACAGTTAAGGAAGACTTAAGTTAAGTATTGATATTTTCACAAGCTATATTAAAGATATCATTGTGATCCCCAGATAATTGAAAGTATTTTGATTTTAATCAGTTTTACATCCTGAAAAATCAATACTTAGCTTAATTCTTCCTTAACTTTAAGGAGGCATTGATAAGGATATCTGAGATTTTACACTGGGAAAGAAAATCTTAATTCACCCATGCTATCTTATCCAGGAAATCAAGTAACGTCATCATGTGAAATTGCATCTTAGCGTATTTAGGGACTTCTGGAAGCTTATTTTAAAATAAATAAATAAATGGAAAAATAATGAAACATATGAATAAAAACAGTGGTGAGTAAGAAAAAGAATCCATTATTCGTGTGAGGGTAGGATTGAAAAATCTGTCCCTGCAGATCACCGTTTGTCATCACTCGGCAAGCCTTCTGATGCCAAACGGCGATCCTCGGGACCGATTTTTCTATACTACCCTCACACTCATGATAGATTCTTATAATCTTGCCCAGGCTGTTGCGTGAGGGTTGTACATTGTTTGCATTGGAACTCACGCATAGTCGTCAAGTGCTGTCATTGTTATGTTAAAGTGGCGTTATCATAACATGTCACATCTCAGCGTATTCAGGAACTTCTGGGAGCCTTTTTTAAAAATAAGATGCGACATTTAAGTCTGAGCAAGAAAATAAATCCATTATTCGTGTAAGGGCGGGATAAAAAAATTCGTCCCTCGAGATCACTGTTTGTCATCACTCGGCAAGCTTCGTTATGCCAAACGGCGATCCTCGGGACGGATTTTTCTATCCTACCCTCACACTCATGATAGATTCTTATAATCTTGTCCAGGCTGTCACGTGAGGTCTGTACATTGGTTGTATTGGAACTCACGCACATAGTCGTCAAGTGACGTCATTGTTATGTTAAAGTGGCGTTATCATAAGATGCCGCATCTCAGAGTATTCAGGAACTTCTGGGAGCCTTTTTTAAGTACAAAAAGCGCCTTTTATTGTTGAGCAAGAAAATAAATCCATTATTCGTGTGAGGATGGGATAGAAAAATCCGTCACTCGTGACCACCGTTTGTCATCACTCGGCAAGCCTCGCGATGTCAACAAGCTTTCTCAAAGCCTTGCCTGGTAAACTTGATATCAAAAGACACTCACCTAGTATTCTCTATAAATCATCCTCACACTAGATAAATTCTTATAATACATACCGATCCTGTACCTGGCAGCATACATTTTTCAACACCACCACCATCCTCTACTCTGATTAGTGGAACGGTATCCTTTATGGACATCTTACTTTTATTTCATAGAACGATCGCGTGCCTCACAACTAATTACCTTTACTATACACCGTCGGTGTTCATCAAGTGCTGTCGTAAATCTGGAAATAAAATCCACCCATCATAAACAAAGAAGCTTTCGAAACCCCTTTTGTCTTTAGGGCCTATTTGTTTTTCAACAAGGATACATATGCCGATAATTGAGGGTCTGGATGCGGGGGTCTGGTATTCACTATTCATTAAAGTTTTAGCACATTATTCATCTCATTAATAGTTTGGGTTATTCATTAAAGTAATAACAGTAAAAAATTGGCAAAGAAATCCGGTTATTCACTATTCATTATTTTTTTCTTTAAGTCATTAAAAATAGGATTATTCGTTATTTTCTAGGCCCTCAATATTCACTATTCATTTTTTGGCTCATAATTCACTATTCATAATAAAAAAGGGCCATTATTCACTAATCATTAAATCCCATCCAGACCTTCATAATTGTTCCAATTTTGAACAGGGCAAATGATACATTTTAAAAACTATTTTTAAGCGTAGAACTATTTTTAATTTGTATAAAAATAAAACAAGAACATTAACAGCAAAAACAACAACGACAACGAAACGCAAACAAATACATTAAGGAAACGTTGACAGATTTTCAGGGCATGAGATTCCAGTATTCATTGCATCAGTGAGCAGTGTAGGCTCGGATGAGTCTGTACACATACAGACTCGACGGAGCCTTCACTGCTCGCATACACAGAGACAAAAGGAGCTTGAAGTTCGGTCGTTATATCACATATATAGCCTCAAAACCAAACAAAGGCTTTTGGTTTTGAGGCTATAGAGGTGATATAACGACCGAAATAGACCTCTGGTGCGTATGCGTTAAGTGCCAAAATGTGCTAGACAATATAAACAATCAATTCATGATTGTTTAATTCATCATTTAATCAGTGAATTTCAGAATAGCCCTTGGGAAATAACAGAAATATCTCAGTACCTTTTTATCAATCCAGTATTTTACAGAAATCCAGTAAGTTGCATCGTCCATTTGACTAAAGAACTGCTTAGAGATGCAAATATATCAGTACTTAAATCTCATATTACACCTTATTTGTTAGTAAACCGAAAAATAGGCCTTCCGTTATCTTAAATAGGGCATCGAACTGAACTTTATTGCCATTCCGCATATTTTGACCACTTCAAAATTAGATAATGTCTTTATTGAAATGAAAGTAGAGTTCGTTGACGCAGTTACATGTAGATAAGCTGTGATGTTTTGTCTTAGCATCTCATATATGAATGATAAAATAAATAGAGAATACTAGGCGAGTGTCTTTTGATATCAAGTTTACCAGGCAAGGCTTTGAGAACGCTTGTTGACATCGCGAGGCTTGCCGAGCGATTCAACATGCGTTCTCAAAGCCGAGCCTGGTAGACTTGATATCAAAAGACGCGAACCTGGTATTCTATTTATCAGTTTACCCATTGTTAAACACTCTTCAAACTAGCGATTATGACGTATTTTTTTTTATTTCTGTGTTGATTTAGCGTCATTGGCGACGTCATTCAAAAAGTGCAACGTCATCATGACCTGATAAAGGTAACATGCCGTGAGATAGGAAACGTTTATTAGGTTATGTTGAAACAATTCAGTTAATATTAGGGGTGACTGATAAGTAGGATTTATGGGGTGGGTCACCGTGCTCTCTCTCTCTCTCTCTCTCTCTCTCTCTCTCTCTAGCAGCCACAATGACTCAAAAATATTCCATTTCACACACAACATTTCAGTAACGCTTTTTCAGAGAGACGCATTAAGTTGTTTATGTTCATCACGTTCATGGGAAAATTAGGCATTCTTCAACATCTCTCTCTCTCTCTCTCTCTCTCTCTAGCAGCCACAATGACTCCAAAATATTCCATTTCACACACAACATTTCAGTAACGCTTTTTCAGAGAGACGCATTAAGTTGTTTATGTTCATCACGTTCATGGGAAAATTAGGCATTCGTCAACATGTCTCTCTCTCTCTCTCTCTCTCTCTCTCTCTCTCTCTCTCTCTCTCTCTCTCGCAGCCACAATGACTCCAAAATATTCCATTTCACACACAACATTTCAGTAACGCTTTTTCAGAAAGGCGCATTAAGTTGTTTATGTTCATGGAAAAATGAGGCATTCTTCAACATGTTGGTTAAGAGCACCTGAATGACTGTACGGATATATTGTGGCATGTATCTGTAAAGTTTTGGCGGTGATGTCCTCTTTAGAAATGTACAGCTAAGGAGATTATGAAATAAAATTATAATAAAAGTTTTTGCGGTGATACTATGCAAAGGAAACTTCATGTTTGGTAGCCACGAAGAACCTTTTAGAACTAGCATTTGCAATTTTAATGCCATTTATTTGGTAAATTATTGATCTGTGGCATGAGATTTCCAACAATGTGGTATGTGCGACCTGCAAAGCCTCTGACCAGCCTGCGCATACGAGTAGACTGATCAGGGCCTTTGTAAGTCGCCTGAAGCGTAACATGACTGTTAAGCTACTTCATGTCTACATATATTTGTGCAACTGGCTAGTCAAGGCTTTTGACCTCTGCAGCAACAAAATCTCGAGAGTAAGTACAACTATGAGGGTCTGGATGGGGTATAATGATTAGTGAATAATGGCACTTTTTTGTAATGAATAGTGAATAATGAGCCAAAAAAATAATGAATAGTGAATAATGAGATCCTAAAAATAATGAATAATCCTATTTTTTTAATGAATTGAAGAAAAAAATATTGAATAGTGAATAATCAGATTTCTTTGCCACCTTTCTTACCTATAATGAATAATTGGTCTTATTTTAATGAATAACCCAAAATTTTAATGAGATGAATAATGGGCTAAATTTTTAATGAATAGTGAATACCAGACCCCCCATCCAGACCCTCAACTATCTGGTAGGAGAGCGAAATTGACAGTATGTACATAGGCAAAGGGGTGCTCTGAACAGAGGCTTGATGTTAATTAAGCAATTAATACGGGTGTTTGGGTGCATATTGGAGAGACATATCAGGCAGAGAGTTGAGTTTGACGAGATATAGTGCAAATTTATGTCAGGCCATGGTGGCACTGCAATTGCGATCTTCATTTTAAGCCGGCTGCAGAAGTTGCACCTGACTTCTAACAAGCCATTCTACATCGCTTTCATTAACATAGAGAAGGACAGCAAGTAAGGTAGGTAGTGTGCAAGCTTTTAGATCAACGAGTAGCTGGTGCGACTGATGAATTGCATGACAATAGTTGGCAATTGTCGCAACGAGAAGTTTGGATGTTGATGGTCATCAGGGCTCTGTTCTGATTCCACTGCTCTTAATTGTTATGTAAGAGGCTCTATTCACGGAATTCATAACAGACTGTCCATAGTCGCTGTAGTAAAAAGATGATCTGGTGATCAAGGCTGAGTCCATGGAGTAACTGCTGGTGAAGTTTGATGCATGGAAGCATTGGAAGGAGAAGGGTCTATATGTGAACATAAACTACGAAGTAATATAAAGGGGTCCGTCGAGCTCAGTTGCACCAAATGTCTGTGGCACAACACTACTTAATGATGGAAGAACAGTGGCGGAGGTGACAGCACCTGATAAAAACTTGAGAATGGATTTCTGTAACCATATGGACATTCTCTAAGCTAGAGACATCCTCGAGCTACCTGCAGTCATACTTTGCAAATGTACATGGTAGAAGCTCCTTAAACTTCTTAACCTTCTGAACAACTGACATCCGCTGCCTTGGACTCGAGGCATGTAGTAATTAACATGCATTCATTGTTTGGTTTTGTTCAGTGTATATATCCAGTATGTACTTTATTATTAACAGTTCACTAGCATGATACACCCTAAGTGATGTCCAAAATGCCTAAGAGCAAAAATATGATTATGTCAGATTAACTCATTGCAATTCAAACAAATTTCACTCATAAAAATCTCAAAGATATACTCCGCGTCAGTGAAAAGTTACCAGTATCCTAAGTCCATATTTTGGAAAATATATAATACAGCTCTATAGCTACTTTTACGTTCATGTTTCTGGCCAACGACAAACTGGTTTGGAGAGATACAACAGTTCCACGAGCCCTGGAACTATGGTGCACGCGATGCACGTTCTTTTTTTATGTTTTTCGCAGTTTTTAAGAATTTGAAATCATTATTTTTCAGAAGACAAGATGCCCAAAACGTTTTCATTGAAAACGCCACCAAAATGGTTTGAACTATCCAATTAAACACAAAAAATGAGGATCAAACTTTAACACTTTCGCTGCCAAGCACCTCAAAAAACCAATACCTCAGTGCCAAGCATGTTTCAAGGACTCCCGAATATTGAGGGTGTATGGGTTCAACATAGAGTATCTCTACAACCATTCAACCTATCGCTGTGAAACTTTCACAGAATGATGATAACACATAAAACCTTTATTTAAACTATTAATAAAAAGATAGTCACGTGACTTAGGCGGCCATCTTGGAAGCCATATTTAAAAAAATGAAAAATGCCTATAAACAGCAATTTAATGCAAAAAATAGATAAACATCCAACTACATCAAGTATCTAACATCGGAATCTATTCTGATATATTGTTTCATCAGAAATAAATCAAAGAATAGCAGTTGAAGGGCTTAATGCGTCCTATATGTCATCCCCATGGACATGTTTTTGATTTTTTTTTATTTCCGCGAAATCTAATGACATTGCAAACATTTTATTAAAATCCATTCTTGTACATATAATTGCGTATACCTCTATTTACGATATGATTATGTCACCTGAACATTTTGAAATAAAAAACAAAGAGTTGCGTGCCTTATAACCGTTAAAAATAGACAGCTATCAACTGTGCCTATATATTTCGACTGTAGTCGCGTTTGGCAGTGAACGGTAAATTCGACTACAGTCGCGTTTGGCAGCGAAAGTGTTAAGGTAGCACCAAAACTTTGCATTTTTCTATACAATACGCAATGGAAACTATACTGGGGTCCGTCAAAGAATGGGTATAATGCATTCCAATGTGATGGATGACGTTTTCCATAGTGGTGATGCATGGGACTCTATGCCATAAAATTGAGTACTGAAGTGTCTCCAGTTCTTTGTTCAGTATTAACTAAATATTGTCCTATGTTAAGTTTATGGGATGTACTGGTAACTTTTCATTGACGCTGAGTATATGTATGGAAAAACAACAATAAAATATTTCTTCTTTGCTAGCCATCTTGGATGCCATATCGTATCAAGGCTCTCTGATAATTTGTTAACAATTAACAAGGTCATATTTTGAGCCTTTCTATGCTTGGAAAAACTTGCAGTTAATGCAATAATCTGAATTTAAGTTCTTTATATGATGTTTTCATAAAGCAAGCTTGATTTAATATATATATGGCAGCCATTTTATAAATTGGCTACCGACTTGGAATAATATGCCCATATACACGTGATGTCGCGTTTTATTGTTAAAATAGACACTTCCACTAGATTTAAAGAAGTAATATGATAACCAGCTTAACATGTTTTACCATTTTGAAATTCAAGCTGGCGGCCGTCAAGGTGCATTTCTGGTGTGGCATTGACCCTCATTTTTTTTAATTACTAATCTGGCCATGTACCAAGTTTCATGTTTTATCATAAGATAATTACAACTGTCATGACATTTATTGAGATTCGTTAATCTGATTGGTCAAGAACGGTCATCTGATCATATCGACATGTATTTCATTTTTCAATGAACTTCGGTTCCTATTCATGAGGGGCGGCGACATTCTGAGGGACATTCACCATAGAACTTATTTTGTGATACGGCGCAATGCTTCTATGAAGAGAAATGGACAGTAGCCAACTGCTTACACTTTACTTTACACTTACACAGATAATTTCAGGTGAAAAAAGCAAAAATTAACTTACATACGACACTTGAATTGACAGTATTCATGCCGATCAGCTGTCTAAGGCGATTTCGCCGCCATCTTGGTTTTTGAACGTCGTGACGTCTACGTACGCGTCATAGTGCACGTCATAGTCTAAATTAACTGGAAACGTAATTTTAAGGAGAACACATAGGAGAAAGAATAACGAAAGTCTTAAATGCTCGATTTTTCACATATCCGCCCCACTATAAGGAAGTGAGAGAAAAATGATTTCTTTTTTTGTATTCCTCCGTGTGTGTTTGTGTGTGCGTGCGTGCGTGCGTGCGTGTTTAATTGTAGCTTCTACTGGTCATGTTCACATATATGCAATTCCCATGTGTAAAAGCGATGACATTTTTAAACATTATTACCTTACAATAATGCAACCACCAGATTAGCAAAATGGAGGTTTTTGAAATCTAATTTGATGACAAAGCTGTCATGTAAAATTTAATGTATAATGACATTTATTTTAACATTGATTGGCAGCTTCACATGGTTTTAAGAGCAAAGACAGTGGGCATGACACTTGGTGAAAGTGTACATTTCAAAACAGTTTTCCTTGTTTTCAGTAACATATATTGTTGGTACACGTTTTAATTGCCACATAGAGGCAATTCCAATATGTACCAACAACATATATTCAATGGATTAGAGGTTTTATACCATGAACTGTTGCTGTTGTTGTTTTTCACAAACTTCTCCATTATTTTTATTGTTTAAGTGAAATTAGCATGGTGATATGAACATGTTTTCTTATAGTTAGGTATACACCTCGTAACATACTCTTGCGACATGAGAGAGCCTTCGAATTGTAGTACAGGGCGACAGATAGCTCTGTATACGCTAAATAAACACAAGCAAGAACAACTGCATTGATCCGTATTAATTTTATTTATCATATGACGTCGCGTCCGGGAGTGAAATAACGCCATGCAATAAAATCTGTAAACCACTAGTGGTTTATCGATTTACGGGAAACGTTATGACGTCCATAACAACGTTGCGTACATAATGACAAAATCATAACGTTTTTACACCCAAAAAAAGATTTCAAAGTATTAGTCATATGATAAATAGAATCTAACATTCGTGCTCTTGTATTATTGAATTTATCAAACTCGTTGCGAAAAAGAGATAAAATGCTCGGCAAGCCTCGCATTTTATCTCTTTTCCCCAACTCGTGTGATAAATTCAATAAAACATGAGCACTCATGTAAGATCCTCAATATACTGCACTGTAAACATAAGGGTAACTTTACACCAAATTGTTGGTGACAGCTGAACTGCCGCTGGTCTTGGTGTAACCATTTAACTGCTTTAAAGGATTGTATAGAACCGAAGAATTAACTACTACTGTCTTGCCAGCCAAGAGTGACAGTGACGTCATGTTTTGTTTACAAAGCTATCAGGGATTTATAATCGATAAATCACTTGTGTATTAATCATATCCGCAGGATAGGATAAATACACAAGTGATCTATCAATTCGCGTTAGCGCAAGTGGGGTGTACAAGTTAATGTTTTACTTAACAACTGTAAACAAAAGATTATGTCACTGTCACTCTTGGTTGGCACGACAGTACAATAACAGCTAGAAATGTCAAACATGTATAACTGGAAAATGTTGGCCTCAAAGTTGTTTTAGTGGATAGGTTTACACCAAAAGGATGTCATCTCAGTTGACGCCCCTTTTGATGCTTACTCGCGCATTCCTTTTGTGTTTTGTTATTTCAGCGTTTTAGAGACATTGACATTGAGAGGATATTTACTGTTTTGAGGTGAATACCAAATATGCTCAGAAGAAAAGTTAAGACAGTACAGACACTGTTTGCAATGATTTTGTAAGATAGTCTTAATATTGACAAAAACCTTACTCAACATGAAATTTATTTAATTTCTTACAAATGTGAACATTTTCATCAAATCATTCTGAATAAATACTCCTTTTCTTCATCATAATGACACAAAGGTGTCAAAATCAAAATTCAAATTTAAAAACCACAAAAATCAGTCTAGCGCCCCTCAGTTGATTTCTTGCAGTATAAATAGAAATTCTCGTACTTGTTGCATGTCTAAGGTGCTTAACGTGGATTCTCTGTAAGAATAAAAAAAATGGTGGCCACGCTATGTCTGGGATTTTCATAATTTTTTGTGTACATGTCAGATGTCACCCAAAACCTACAGAACAGGTGTAAAACTCTTCGATTTGTAGATCGTTACCATGGAAATGGAGATAATTTGATCCTGCCAAAATGGTGCAGAAATTGACAGGAAAAATTGCCAAACCTGCCAAACCTGCCAAATTGTTTTGCTGTTTTCTCGTCATTATGTAGGTTTTAATGCAAGTGTTGTATGTGATATTGAATTGACCAAATAAGAACTTTAAATGATACACGGATTAAACCATTATACAAGTATTTCACACATGGGGCCCAAAAATTGGGTAATTTGGCAAAATGCCAATTTTGTTAAAATTTGAAAATTATACATATTAAGCAGTTGTTTTGAACTTTTTTTGCAACGGCCCTCAAGAAAACCACAAGCATGCTTAGACAGAGCAAGATATCAACTATTGGAAGCAAAAACAACTGGATGGAGAAATTAAAAGATGAAGGTCAAGGTCACGGTTATAAAATCCCTATTTTCAAAAATGTAAAAAATAGGGATTTTCAGGTAATTTGAACCAATTTTTAACAAGTATTGCAGAAGATTATAAGTAAATAAGTAATATCATTTAAAAGATAATGTATCTACTATTGACAGCAAAACCGGAATGGATCAAGAATTTAAATCTAAAAGTCAATGTCAAGGTCACAAAATCTCTATTTTCAAAAATGAAGAAAAACAGGGATTTTTAGCTGATTTGAATCAATATTTGGAAGGTATTGCTGAAGGGGAAAGAGAAAATTAATAATATCGTTATAGAGAATATTGTACATTCTATTGACAGCGAAACCAAAATGGATCAATACTTTTAATCTGAAGGTCAATGTCAAGGTCACAAAATCTCTATTTTCGAAATTGTAGAAAAACATGGATTTTCAGTTAATTTGAATCAAATTTTGGTTAAATATTGCAGAAGCCGATAAGAAAATAAATACTAGGGTAATAGAGGATAATGTATCTATTATTTAACAGCAAATCCAAAATGGATCAAGGTTTAAATCTGAAGGTCAAGGTCAAGGTCACTAAATCTCTATTTTTCAAAAATGAAGAAAAACAGGGGATTTTTAGCTTATTTGAATCAATATTGGTACGTATTGCAGAAGTTGACAAAGAAAGTAAATGATATGGTAATAGAGAATTATGTATATTCTATTGATAGGGTAACCAAAATGAACTAATAATTTAAATCTGAAGGTCAATGTTAAGGTCACAAAATCTCTTTTTTTGAAATGTAGAAAAACATGGATTTTCAGCTAATTTGAACCAAATTTGGTAAGTATTGAAGAAGATGATAAGAAAATAAATAATATGGTAAAAGAGGATAATGTATATACTATTGATAGCAAAACGAAAATGGATCAAGAATTTAAATCCGAAGGTCAAGGTCACTAAATCTCTATTTTCAAAAATGGACGAAAACAGGAATACCTAGTTAATTGACACAAATATTGGTCAGTATTGCAGAAAATCATAAGAACATTGATAATATGGTAACAGACAATTAGGTATTTTCTATGGACTGCTAAACAAAAATGGATCAATAATTTAAATCTGAAGGCCAAGGTTACAAAATTTCTGTTTCAAAATTGCAGAAAAACATGGATTTTCAGCTAAATTGAACTGATTTTGGTAAGTGTTGCAGACGATGATACGAAAATAAATAATATGGTAATAGAGGTTTATGTATCTACTATTAACAGCAAAACCAGAGTGGATCAATAAATTAAATCTGAAGGTCAAGGTCAAAAATATATATTTTCCAAAATGGAGAAAATCAGGATTTTTTAGCTAATTTGGAGCAATATTCGAAAGTATTGCAGAAGATGATCAGAAAATAAATAATATGGATATAGAGATTAATGTATCTGCTATTTACAGCAAAGTAAGTAAGAAGGCAAAGATCAGGAATCGATACAATCAAGAACAACACCCATATGGATCAAAAATTTATTTCCGAAGGTCAATGTCAATGTCACAAAGTATCTATTTTCAAAATTGGAGAAAAACAGGGTTTTTTTTTTAGCTAATTTGAATTAATATTGGTAATTATAGTTTATTAGGCCACTTCCTGTGCTTCACAACCAATCAGTTTATTTAAATTATTGGCCAACTTAATAACATATTTTGATAATATTAGTATATCTATTTAATAAATCATAAGTAAATCTGCTAAGTGTTCAATGCGACCATTTCCAAAGGAAAGGTTAGGAGAAAACTATACGAGGTCATAGATCATAACTTACAATCATAAAAAATAAAGTGGTTCGCTCGCTACGCTCGTTCCCACTGAATTCTTTTATAATTTTAATATATAAAATATATAATATATAACCTATACGTATTGCAGAAGATAAGAAAAAAATAATATGGTTATAGAGAATAATGCATCTACTTTTGACAGAAAAGCCAAAATTGATCACTTTATTTCTGAAGGGCAAGGTCACAAATTCTCTCTTTTTCTAACATGTAGAACTACAGGACCTGAAGGTCCTGAGGCGCTCACCTGATCTCTTAAATAATGTTAACATTGGTCAAGGTCAACTACAGCTTATAATGAAACAAACTTTGTTTAACCATAGATGGGGGTGCAGCCATTTTGGTCAAGTGACCTAAACAATGTAATGAATAATCCATCAAACAGCCCAGTGATTTCTGAGAAAAAGATCTTTAGATAGGTGTGTGGTGGTCCAAATGAGTGGCCTTGGATAAAAGGGCACAGGTCAGCTTGACATTTGGTACCTAATATAAAACCAATGTCTTATTAGGTTTAACATTTCTCACTAGTATTATGATTTTGGCTTAAACAGTTATCACAGTATCGATTCACTGTGCGCCTGAAATGACTGAAATCGACTGTATCGGTAGAATCGAGAGTTTTTGGCCTAAATTTGTGAGGGGGTGGTAAGTATTTTCGCATGTTTTCTTATAGTTAGATGAGTCCTTCCGCCGTGGATCTCATTATATTTCTTTGATATATGCATACATGTCATAATATCGTGCAAAAACAACGTCAGTGTATCGTGGGAGCGCAAGAAACGCATTCTTTTAGAGGGATGGTTGTCAAAAAAGCGAAAATCAACAGCTTTTTATCTTCCCGTTTCGAATTTAAACAACTTAGCTAAAAATGATTTTCACAAGAAGTTCGAGAGGCTTATGATCCTACAATACCAGAAATCTCAGACTGATCCGTTTTTTCGATTTTGAGATATTCAGCTATATATGACTGAACCCCCTAATAGCGGTGAACTAGAAACTGTATCGGTAGAATCGACGCACTGAACGAAGTGATACCGATAGTCATAAGAGGTACTGTGCCAAGTGAAAGGGAACAATTAGGACAGTTTCGTCTTTTCTGGGCCAATTTCAAGCGCAAGTAGGACTAAAATATACGTAAACTTTGCGCATCAAACCCATAACCTTTGTGCGATAAAAATATATAATAAAAGTTTGTCAAAAACTTCAGTTTGTAAACAAATATACGCTTTGCACATTCTTAGAATTTTTATATGAAAATACCCGTTTGTTTACTTGATTTGATTCTTAACGTCCCAGTCAATATGTTTTCAGTTATGTCGGGATGGTTCTTCATGGGTTGAATCAGTAGTAAGCAAGTATTAATATGCTCAAAGACATAATGCAGTGACGACGATGATGATTGACCCGGGAGCTCCTCCGTCTTGAGTCAAGCATTGTACGACAAAGCCACTGTGCACCCTCCATGAAAATACTTTTGGCCGTTCTTCTTCTTCAGTCAATTTAAAAAGGTTGGCTGTCAGTAACTGGCAAAATGTTAACAATTATGTACATGTAGCACGAAAGTACCTTCTATAAGCTTGAATAGTAACAGTTCTGTTAGGATAATGAGTGGGCTCAATATGTGCTGCGTCACGTTTCTTCAGGATTTCCGACCACATCCTGCTAAAATCAGCCTGCTCGATAGAAGCTTGAAGCTTTGAATGGACCAAGTTTAGCTACTTAGCTATAATACTTTCCAGGGAGCAATTAACAAAGGCACCCATCAGACTAGCTGGATTCGCAGACTGGTCTGTGCCTTTGTTGTTCACATGCGACAGAGTCAGGTACTCTCGCGACATAGGCCTAAGTATGATGTGAGATATGCGGAAGGGCTTTACAACCCTAACATGGTATAACAACAATAGATAATTCTTTAAAGTGGCGAAGACCCTGTGTATATATTCGTTGCATTGTTGCCCCTTCATCATATAAACATACCCGCTCTTTGAGTCGCTGGCGGTGCATGGTCAACACATACGCATCATGTGTCCGTCGGCGTCGTAGGCGGCGGCGTCATCGTAGTCCGCGTTGTCACACTTTTGGTTTACAATCCATAACTTTTTAAGGGATCCATCAATATAATCATTCATCAAACTTTGCAGAAGAGTAAAACATCATGAATACAGATTAAGTTTGAAAGTGGCGGTTATCTACAAAATTTTGACTGAGTGATTGCCCTTTTTTATTTAGATTTTGGCTAAATTGTGGTTTCCAATTCTATTACTTTTAGAGGGATGCAACAATTTCATTTAAATCTTTAACTGATAAAGCATTATAAAAAAATGGTCAAGTTCGAACTCGGTGGTAATTCGCAAACTTTTGACTTAGTTTTGGCCCTTTTTTGACTTAGGTTTAGGCTAATGCAAAGGCTATATTGACATTTATGGTAGAATAAACTTCACATTTCTTCAAAACTATTATATCTTACAACTTGTCACTATAAGCCATGATTACCCAGTGCCTGTAGTAAAGCATAACCGTGATTAAAAATGTACCATCCCCCCCCCCCCCCCCCCCGTGGGGTCAAAGGTCTGATATGTAAATTTTGCAATAACTCAGTCATATGTCAATATTTTTACAGAAATTTTGCATGCAGACAGCGTTACAATAAATAAAAACCACATCAAAAGTGTTTTTTTATCGAAGACCTGTGCCCAACCCCTGGGTGGACTTAGGGAGTGGGGTCAAAACATCAAAATTCAACTTTTTCAGAACATGATCATTTTGCATATCAAATTTAAGGGATTCATGAATGCAGAACCATGGTAGCAAATATTTGGCCCGCAGAGCCCCGCTCACCCCCATTCCCTGACCCTGGGGTTCAAAGGTCAAAATTCAACTTTTTAAGAACATGCTCAGATTGAATATCAAATTAAATCACGAATGCAGAAACGTGGTAGCAAATATTTTGCCGCCAGACCCCTCCAACCATAAACAGACCCTGGGGGTGGGGTCAAATGTCAAAATTAACTTTTCAAAACATAGTCATGTTTCATATCAAAATAAATGGAATCACAAATGCAGCCACATGGTAGCAAATATTTCTCTTGCAGATCCCCCTCCCCGGCCTTGGGGGTCAAAAGGTTAAAATATAAGTTTTTCAGAACATGACCATGCTGCATTCAAAGGGAATCCCAAATGCAGCAACATGGTAGCAAATGCAGATAGAGGTACAATAAATAAGAAATATATCAAAGCTGACTTTTGATCGAAGGCCTGTGCACCCAAGGGGCTCGGACCCATGCTTTCACAAGTTTCTTCTTATTAGTTTATTAGAGCAATAGCCAAAGTGTAAAGGTCTGGTATTGATTCGACTTTTACGGTTGCTATTGTAACAGAAATGACCGCCAAAATAGGCTGATAATAGGAAAATGACCATTTTGGAGCAAATTTGAGACATGTAACAGAGGAATTAATATAGAGCACAAGCGAATACCAAAAAATATTTTAACAGATGATTAGAATTATCATGGCACACAATATATTAAAAGTTTTTTTTGCTGCTATCTAATTCTTAAAAAATCGGTCTCCAAAAGCCTCAAATTTGGCCTAAAATGGCAATTTCTCTATTTAAAGCCTACTTTGTCGGCCATTTTGGTTACCATAGCAACCGGTAAAAGTATAATAAATGCCAGAATTTTATTGGGCTATTTTTCTAACAAACCAATAAGATGATATTGGTGAAAAGCAACTTTCAGTGTTTGGCTCTAGAGGGGGCCAAAATAGCCCCTTAATGCACGTACCCCTTTGAAAGAATACATATATTTATATGTGGGCCATTTTTCGGCCATGTTGCTTATCGTTCGAAAGATAAAAAAACGTATTCAAACTTTTTTTTTCTTATTTTCTTGTCCTTTTGGATCATGGGTTTCATTGTGGAACTTTGAAACTATTAGAGGGTCACTGATGACGCCTAAATGGCGGAAACTAGCTAGTCTGGACACACTAGTTTCAGTTCTTTGGTGCATTCTTTGCTTCCAAAGGATAACCTTTTTAAGAACATATTGAATGAGATAAAATTCGTTTATATTCCGTAGGGAACAATGTTTTCTTTGCCAGCTGCTGTAATTATTCATAAACGGGTTGAACCTGGTTTATGTCCGACAGAATTTCAGACTTGATCTGGGTCCATTTTATTTATAAATAAGTCCATACCATAATTACTAGCTTTTTTCATGCTCACCCTTGTTTCAATGTGCATGTATACTATATATGCTTACAAGATCAGGCGATTTGTTTCTGGGCTCCGAGTGTTGTGTTGTTATGCAAATAGGTATGAGAATGCAAATAGTTGTTTGTATTAGCATGATAGATTTCATGCCTGGTAATGATGAGCATGGAACGGGTATGTTTGCCACTTTTACGGGAAAAGTGGTGCGACGTCGTGGCGATACGTTCATGACGACGTGATATCACACATTACAAAATGGTGGAACAGATACTATTTAGTTGATATTTAAGTGCATGTTTTTCTTGATAAAGGCCTTTGTAAAATTATCAAATGTATTGAACAAGAGTTTGATGGAAGCAATCCACATATGGAATTTGGAAGAAAACTGATTAAAATGACTTTAGTTAGTTAGAGTGACCTGTCCTGGACACTGATAGGTGGCAGCCATTTTTACGGCCTTCTTATTATCGTTCAACAGAGAGAAAAATGTATTTAAACTTGAACGAGAGTTTGATGAAAGCAATCCATATCTCAAATTTGGAAGAAATCCGATTAAAAATGACTAATTTAACCCTTAATGCGTCAATCTCAGTCGTCTGCTTTTCTCGTCTGCTGAAATGTTTAAGAAGCCTCTATGGCAAACAGTGTGGACCCAGATCAGACTGCTCCTATAGGAGAAGATAGGAGCAGTCTGTTCTAGATCCATGCTGTTTGCTTCTATACTTAATTCGTCAGTAATGCTAGGCAATTATTTGGAGCAGACAACTTCAGTAGATGACATTTTAGATAGATTTTTTTTCTTGGGGCTTTAAGGGTTAAGAGTGACCACGACAAAGGATGGACGGACTAGCCAAATACAATAGAGATAATGTTTTGTTCTCTAGTTTGTTGACAGGTTTGTCAGTTGATTTTTTGCGAGGGTGGCACGCGCACGTGCGTGTGGTGTGTGTGCGCGTCTGTGCGTGCGTGTGAGCGTGCGTTTATGTGTGTGTTATTATAAAGATGTTTATAACAAAAAAAATCACTAACCTATTTTGTAAACATCCACCCAGTCATATAACAAAGCGATACATGTAGCACGAGGTGAACTTACCTGTATATTATACTACCTATTCAGTGGAGCATAACACCATGCAGTTAGAAAGTATGGTCGATTACATGTAACCGCATGTGCGAATCCATGAATCGTTGCCCGGGGGTCCAGGCCTGACTGTCAGAAAACAGCTCTGACGTTTTGATTTTTTTTGTTTAGTCCTCAACCTATTTTGCAGTTTTACAGAGGGTGCCCGATGGTTATTTCAAAGAAAAGTATAATTTTCCAAGGTTTCAGAGGTTCCAACATTTTCCAGGGGGGGGGGGTCCAACTTTTTCCAGGGGGGGGGGGGGTTCCAAGTGCTTATTTCTATAGAAACCCATATAACTTGTGATTTTCCAGGGGAGGGAGTCCAGAAACCCTATCTCCCCCCCCCCCCATCTGGATCCGCACATGATTGCCTGTAAATGTAAACTTTTATGCAACAAATTTAAAACTGAAAGTGAGCCGCACACGGGAAGATGTATAAATTATATCATTAAAAAAATCTGACTAATCGATGTAACCTGATTGCTCCCTGGGCGCAGAAGCCTTATTATGGTTTTGCCACAGTGGGTCTTATGAAATGTACTTTCCACTGCCTTTTTATCTTACCATACAGTTGTTTAAAGCAGGATGAAAATATTAAAACGTAGGCCTACAAACCTACAGGCAACAGATGCAGACTGAAAAAAGCAATACAGATTGACGTATGAACTAATTGAATTCTGCCTGCTGGTTATATACAATAAACCTGGGGTGGTACAATATATATATTGCTGGTCAGAGGTTTTTATTCAAAACTAGTTGCATTACTTTCTCTGAACATCGTATTTGTATTAAAAACAGTGAAGACCCAGATGAAATGCCGCATTATATTTGGGTCTTCACTGTCAGCCAAAGTACACAATTAGAAGTCAATGGTATACACAGGGTGAAATAAATAACCTACTTTCTGCTCTAAATTCGAAGATCTATGACCAACATTTGCTTTCACTTCGTGCAGTCGGTAGTTTTTACTTCGTACATTAAATAAATAGCACTCGATTCTACCGATACAGTTTCTAGATCACCGCTATTAGGGGGTTCAGTCATATATAGCTGAATATCTCAAAATCGAAAAAACGGATCAGTCTGAGATTTCTGGTATTGTAGGATCATAAGCCTCTCGAACTTCTGGTGAAAATCGTTTTTAGCTAAGTTGTTTAAATTCGAAACGGGAAGATAAAAAGCTGTGGATTTTCGCTTTTTTGACAACTATCCCTCTAAAAGAATGCGTTTCTTGCGCTCCCACGATACACTGACGTTGTTTTTGCACGATATTATGACATGTATGCATATATCAAAGAAATATAATGAGATCCACGACGGAAGGACAAATCTAACTATAAGAAAACATGCGAAAATACTTACCACCCCCTCACAAATTTAGGCCAAAAACTCTCGATTCTACCGATACAGTCGATTTCACTCATTTCAGGCGCACAGTGAATCGATACTGTGAGTTATAGAAAAATGAACATTTTAAGATTTCCCCCATATAAATGAATTAGGAAATTAAATTGACCTTGCCATAAAGTAGGTCGAGGTCAACCTAGATTCATCTTTTGTGTAAACCAGGTAGGGCCCACATCCCCAATGCTACATACCTAGTGCCAAAGCCAATGACCTTTTGGTTCCAGAGAAGAAGATATTTAAAGAGTTTTTACCATATAAATTTGCGTGGTGGCCATCTTAGCCATGTGATTTCAATTGACAAAGTGGTTTCTGAGAAAACTATGTTTTAATATATTGATGAGACTCCAATATGAGCGACCTAAGCTGGAACGTCAATGGTCAACCTTGACCTTTTTAACTTATTTATAGCCATTATCTCATTAGGTTAAACATATCAAGTGAGGATAATGACTAAGGCTTCCACAGTTTTCAACCTAGATCCATCTTTTGTGTAAACCTGGTAGGGCCCACATCCCCAATGCTACGTACCAAGCCCCAAAGCCAATGGCCTTTTGGTTCCAGAGAAGAAGATATCTAAAGCGTTTTTACCATATATGGGCGTGGTGGCCCTCTTAGTCATGTGATTTCAATTGGCCAAGTGGTTTCTGAGAAAACTATGTTTTAATATGTTGATGTGACCAATATGAGCGACCTTGACTGAAAGGTCAATGGTCAACCTTGGCTTTTGAAGCTTGTTTATAGATATCAAGTGAAATTAATGACTTTGGCTTCACAGTATTCAAAAATTCAACTTTTCAAAGAAAAATCCCATTTAAGGAAGCAAAATTTGACCTTGACGTTAAGTAGGTCAAGGTCAACCTAGGATCAATATTTGAACACACTTGGTAGGTTAGGCATCCCCAATGCTACATACCAAGTCCCAAGGTCATCTGCCTTCTTGTTGTGGAGAAGCAGATTTTTAAAGGTTTTTAACCATATATGGGCGTGGCGGCCAGCTTGGTCATGTGACCAGGACAATTTGAACAGACTTTTGTTCCCGTGTCCTAAGGAGTCTCCATATGAAATTTGAGTTAAATTATCCCAGTGGTTTCAGGGGAGAAGATTTTTGAAAATGTTGACGGACGGACGCCAGAGTGACTGGTATACTATTAGCTCGCAAAAATGGGAAATGTTTGGGTTTTATTGCTTTGTTTGTTTGATTTGATTCTTCATTTCCCAGTCAGCAATTTTCCAGTTATGTTGGAAGGATCAATGCGACTTGCTCAATGACACAACGCAGTGACACTGGTGAGGCTCGAATCCACAGCCCCTAGGTCTCGAGTCAAGTACTCTACCACTGAGCCACTGCACTCCCTATATATAATTTAGCAGAAGATAATAAGACAATAACTAATATGGTTATCAAGAATATTGTATCTCCTATTGACAGCAAAACCAAAATGCATCAATAATTTAAACCGGCTCAAGGTCACAAAATTTCTATTGAAAATATAGAAAACAAGGATTTTTAGCTTATTTAAACCAATATTAGTGCATATTGCAGATGATCAGAAAATAAGAAATATTGTTATGAAGAATAATAGCCTTCTCTCAAATTATATGCATGGTTTACATTCCAGTGTCAGAACGAGGCCTCCTAAGCATGCTCTGTAATAATAGCAGTTATAGCTGATTAATGAAATGTATCCTCAACAAGTAATTAAAACTCCGTTCATCTCAATATTGTTGTGTTCCATTTATATGTACACCAGCTTCGAGATATTATCTAAAAGTTTGTTTTCATGAAATTCCTCCCAATCCTGAAGAAAAGAGACAATCAATCAGGATTACAGCCACATTGGCAATCGAGGTCACTTATTCTCACATGTTTAAATACTATATGAATTATTTAATAAATATATCAGAAAATGGTATGGAAATTTCTTATGCAGTGGTATTAGCCCCCCCCCCCCCAATACTTAAAATCATATGAAATGGTTCTTTTCAGTAGAATTTCAACTATTAAATAGATAAAGATTCTTCTCTCTTTACCGAAAATTCTCATATAATCTGACCGAGAAAAAAATGTAAAGTTCTGACAACTTGTTTTTTTTTCTTTTCTTATTCACTTTGTTTATGTTTTTATCATGTTCCCCTAAATGGAAGCATACAGTCCCCAGTTAATTCAATCATATATCTGTCCATCCACCTGTCCGTCCATTCAGTAAATCTTATCGGTTCTGATGCTGTTTGAACCATGGATTCTTTAATTGCACGCCGCCCGGTTGGTCGGACTTCAGACTCTATGATGGTTCCGACTTAAAGACTTATCTATTGATGAGATGGTAGGGGCCTGATGCTTTGGCTGTTTGTCAGGCCCACCGGGGTTTACCTGTTGGATTTCTTTTGCTCCGGTATTCAGTTATATTTACTGTTGAGTCCTTATCTTTGCTTTATCTCCTTGTTATATCTTGATTTATTCGTTTTAGGAGATGACGCATTGATAAGTTAAGGGTCTTTCATGCAAACCAAATATATATGTGTCTTCTTGATCCACATCTGAATTAAGGGTGATGTTGGCGCCGTTATACGGGTTTAAGCCCTCCAGTTAAATATTTTACTGACCGTTCCAAGGCGGTACTTCTTTTGTGGATCTTTTATGTTTATGTTCTGTCTTGTGTTTGCTATGTCTTTGTGCGCGTCTGTTTATATGTGCTTTGTGGTCACCTGCTGGGAAAGGGCTGACCTCTTGGCTCTCGTTTGTGGTGTCTAACTGTGAGTTTGTCACTTTCCCTTTGGTATCCTGGGTCAGGTGTGGTACTTGATCGTGATCTGTGCACCCTTACTTACTTTAATGACCCTAAATGTGTTTGCTTATGTAACACGGGAAAACATTGCGGTCCTGAATGACAATTTTCATGTTTTGTTCACCAAAAATGACACTGATCATTTAATAGTTAACAAGTTGACACCATTTTTGTTTAGAAGAAGCAACTATTTACAATATTTTACCAGTATTTTAGAGCGAATATGGTTGGATACAGATACAGTATAATGCAAGAATAACAATCATACTTATTTCATTGCATTTATACATTTACCGGTTCCTACCAAAGACATTTAACACTTCGTCGAGCAACATTGCGGTAAAACAAATTTGTGATCACTCGTCAAACCCTCTAAAATAAAGCATGTTTATTGAGCAAAAGAACAGAAAAATATAAGCTTCATATTTGACACACCAAACTTGCTATCTTTAACTGGAACTGGGGTACACTGTGGTGTAGTGAATAAGCTACTCCCCTTGTAAAGGAGGGGTCATGGGTTCGATCCCTGACTTCACCAGTCTGTTGGATGAGATTTTAACCGTGGTTCTATTTTCGTATGACCTAAGCTTTCGGCGGAAAGTTACACACGATCAGTTTTGAATATGGGCTGTTGATAAAAGTTATTTTAGAAAAACGATTTTATTTCTCCAATGGCCAATATAAAATAATTTCCAAATCGTCACTCACCGCTTAAACTGTAAAGAAAGCATCTTTCATGAGAAGCAGCAAAAAACGTTTTGGGTATCACAAAATTTACTTTAAATATGGTAGAAGATTGTTTTAGAAATACATGATGAAAACAACAGATGGTTCTCATTAAAATAGAAAAAGTTGATAACTTGCAGACTTTCTCAATATTATTTGTAGTTGTTTAAGCTTAGAACCATGGAATAAAATGTTGGTTTCCCTCTACATGAAGGTTATCTGAGCATTTAGATTATTTGAAAGTCAACATGAAGGTATGATTATGCATTAAATATTTAGTTTGGCCTAAATAATAACAAACAGAAGACACACGTCTGGGAAAACCTACCCTGTCAGCGCGATTTATTGTAAACATTGGAAGTCGTTTTGTTAGTAATAATACTCTATGTGTGAAAGGAAATATGCTAGTATTTGAGAGTAAAAGGATAATCTGCAGAGAAAAATCATATCTAAATATTATATTTAATAATTCTTAACAGATTTCATTTGGATTTGTATAATTTGTCCACTTGGGAAAAGGTAAGATATGGTCAAGAAGCTAAGGAAACTAATACTGCTAACTATTCCATGCTTAGGAAGCCTCGTTCTGAATAACTGCTTAATATTCATGAGATAATATTAAGAAAGGCCTATGTATCTACTATTGACAGCAACGCCAAAATGGATAAGAATTCGAATGTGAAGGTCAATGTCAAGGTCACACAATCTCTATTTTCAAAAATGGAGAAAACATGTATTTTTCATCTTATTTGAACAAATTTTGTTAAGTATTGCAGAAGATGACAAGAAAATAAGTAACATGGTTATAAAGGATAATGTGCCTTCTATTGACAAGAAAACCAATATGGACCAAGAAAATAAATCTGAAGGTCAAATTCACTAATACATATTTGCCAAAATGTAGAAAAACAGGAAATTTTAGCTAATTTAAACATATTTTGGCAGTTATTGCAGAAGATGATAAGAAACTTAATAATAAGGTTATATAGGATAATGTACCAACTATTGACAGCAAAACCAAAATGGACCAAGTACTTAAATCTGATGGTCAATTTCAAGGTCACAAAAGCTACAGTTAGTTGCAAAATGCTAAAACTAGTGATTTATTGTAATCTGCACAACAAACTTAAGGCAAAACATCTCAATTTTCAAAAGTAGAGAAAAACAGGGATTTTTAGCTCGTTTGAAGTAAGTATTGCAAAGGAATTTGATGATAAGAAAATAAGTTATACGGCTATAAAGTATACTGTATCAACTTATGAGGGACCAAACCAAAATGGGTCAAGAATTTAAATTTAAACGTCATGGTCACAAATTCCCTCTGTTTCAATTATGTAGAAAAATAGGAAATTTTAGCTATTTTTAATCAATTTTGGTAGGTTTTGCAGAAGATGGTCTGCATATTGTGAGATTATTGCAACAAAAGTCTTGAAGTCTTGAAATAAACAAATGACGTA
Organism: Loripinus fragilis; assembly: GCA_964019695.1. NCBI lineage: Eukaryota > Metazoa > Mollusca > Bivalvia > Lucinida > Lucinidae > Loripinus > Loripinus fragilis. The sequence continues at coordinate 57,783,123 of OZ026529.1, read as the reverse complement.
CCCTGTTTGGGTCAATGGTCAAGTTCAAATTTTCTTGAAACGTGTACAATTGTTCAAATTGTAATTTACTCTTCTTTTTTTATTGAGGGTGTACATATTTACATAATGGCTTCTTATGGTGTCTAAATTACAACAAAGGTTCAAATTACCAGTATATCCTTGATTAAAAGGTCAAGGCTACATATACTTAAAACCTTTCTATGGATAGAGTCTCAAACTCCAGTTTTACTTTTTGACGGAGTGTGTTCATATTTGACTCATTGATTGTCATTGGTGTGTAGACTAAAACAAAAGTTACAGATCAGTGCTGTGACCTTGAGGTCAAAGGTCAATATCACATTTGCATAAAACCTACATGTATCTATGGCTGTTTACTGGAATTATTTTCATCTTTTGTTGATGAAAAGCAAAATGATTGCTTATGATGTGTAGAACAAAAAGAGGTTCCCGCCATAATGACATTGTAGTAGCTGAAATTCCCTGTTTTTCTACATGTTTGAAAATAAAGATTTTATGACCTTGACATTCATACCTCAATTTCTCCATCCAGTTTATTTATATTTTCAATAGTTCATATCTTACTTTGTATATGAAATCTGTGATTTTCTTAAGCACCTCTGCAAAAGTGTTCATAATGACTGCTTAATATGTGTAATTTTGCAATTTTTACAAAAATGCCAAATTTCCCCATATTTTGGGACCCTATTATGAAACATTTGTATAAGATATTTTTATAATTGTATAATTCTGTCTTTCCAATGTAGTAGCCTTGAACTCACGTATAATCTTTCGTTAAAAAAATCATTGAATGAAAAAAAAACACAATAGGGCAGGGTTCAGATTTTTTCCTGTCAATTTGTGCTGCACTTCGACAGGAGCAAATAATCTCCGTTTTCATGGTAACGAACTATTTATCAAAAAATTTCGCGCAGTTCTGTAAGTTTTTTTTTATATAAACATTTCGTTAACTGCTGTGTTGTATTTAATACATAGATCAGTGGTTTTCCTATTTTCTTTTATGTGCCTTTCCAAATATTGTCCCAAAAATTGTGAAAATCCCAGTTTTTACGCATTTTGAACTACTACATTTGACGACATTGACCTTTTTATTCAAATAACTTCATCAATTGGAGCATTGCTTTCTTGAACTGATTTTTGAATCTCATTCTATAGACTAGATGTTTTTAATATAATCTTTCATGTACCTATACAAATATTGTTCCATAACATGTGAAAATCCAAGTTTTCTGCATTTTGAATTTCTACATTTGATGACCATGACATTGACATTTTTTTTTTATCCATTTGAGTGTTTCTTTCCTTAACTAATGCGTTGTTCTTAATCAATAGACTAGTGGTTTTCCTAAGATCTTGTACAATGTATAGACCTATTCAGATATTGTTCCAAAACATGTAAAAATCCCAGAATTTCTGCATTTTGAATTTCTACATTTGATGACCTTGATGACGCTGACATTGATCTTTGAATTTGAATTTCTTCATCCATTTTAGTATTGCTTAAAATTTTTACTGATGTATTGTTCTTAATCCATAGACAAGTCTCTTATTTACTTTCTTTCATTTATCCATCCAAATATTGTTGTAAATACATAAGAAAATCTAGTTTTTCAAATTTTCAAATTCTACATTTGATGACCTTGACCTTCACTTTTAATATTTTCAACCATATTTGAGTATTGCTTGTGTTAACTGTTGTGTTTTTAAATCCATAGATTGGTTGTTTTCTTATGAGCTTTAATGTAAAATATTGTTCCAAAACATGTGAAAATCCCATTTTTGCATTGGAATTTGTACATTTGATGACCTTGACCTTGACCTACTAATGTTAAAATATTTATTCATTTTAGCACAGCTTTGGTTAACTTCTGTGTTGTTCTTAATACAAGGACCAGTGGCTTTCTTATTGGTTCCCATCTAAATTCATTTTCATTCAAAACATGTGAAAATTATAGTTTTTTTACTCATTTTGAATTTCTACATTTGATGACCTTGACATTGACCTTTACATACAAATATTTTAATCCATTTGATTATTGCTTTCAGTAACTGAAGTGTTCTTCTTAATGCATATACTAGTTACTTTCTTTCTTTCATTCATATACTCATCTACGTATTGATCAAAAAACATGTGAAATATCCAGTTTTTCCACATTTTGAAATTCTACATTTGATGACCTTGACCTTGACCTTCAGCTTCAAATAAATTCGAATATTTTAGTATTGAGTTTGTTCACTTATATGTTGTTCTTAATGCATGTAACACTTGCTTTCTTATTACGAGGGTCATTTTTTATGTTCGTAGAATCGGGCTGTATCTCTACAAATATAGAATTTACGGTACCATAAGTATAAATATTTTGAAAGGTCTAGCTTTTGTCAATCAACTGATATAAATTTTACATCATTAGCACTTAGTTCGGTCAAGATATATAGCTTTGAATAGGGCATGAAAAGGACACTGGTCGTAATCCATGCTATTTTAACAACGCAGAAAGCAGGAAATTAGACACTGTTAAGTTCCATTCGCTATGGTGATATAAACATTTTTCAAGCCGATTTTTCTTTTGCACCATCAAAAATAATTATTCAAACGCTAATCGTAGACAAGTGCAGCAAAACTATAAGCATGTTGTTTGCTGATCTATAACAATTTTAAAACACCCATCAATATACCAAAATAATCACAGTCAAGTGCTTATTATTACATCTGTTAAAATTACGATTATGAACAAATTTTAAAATTTCTTCTGTTTTTGCATAGCGCATGATATACTCAATCATTTGTCAGCAGTTATATTGATGTATCGATCTAAACGTGTAACCGGCAACTTCCGGTACTGGCATACCCCCATGTTATAGAAAGAGCGTGGGGTATATTAACCCTGCGTATAGAACACAATAACAATCAGATCTGCATAATTTTCGTATTGCAGTGATTTCAACACCTGCTTAGAGGCACAAAAACGGTTCTAATGTATTTTCTAAATATGGTAACGCTCCATGATGTCATTTATGTACAAAATAAGGAATTTTAGCACCGCCTAGGCTATTTATTTTGCAGTTCATTTCTAATAAAACAAAAGCATTAGCTTTGTTTTGGGATGAAAGTTACCACAACACTTCCATCTACCATATAAACAAGAAAAATTATAATACTACATTACAGCTAACATATTAAGCCACATTCAAAAGCCCGTATCCAACTTCCACTTGTGTCAACTTTTTACAATTAAAGTTTATATGCCTACTGTTCACTTTGCTGAGGTTCCAAACAAATCTTCTATATCCAATAATTGCTGCGTATTTGCTATAATGTTTATATAATATTGTAGCACGTGGTGTCCTTGATCTGCAGCCAAATTTTCAGAAGCTGTGCATGGCTATGGACCCATTTTCATGCAATTGTTACTGACGTTCTGTCAGAGACTAAGTATATAAATGTCATATTTCTGCCATGTTTCTAGTGTGCGATATATAGGTATGTCTTTGCCTCTAAGAAGACATTAAAGTAATGCATTTTGAAATAATTTTAGGTTGCATGTATAGATAAAAGCTCAATCTTCCCAAATATATGCATGATGTATGCATTTACTTTCGCCGTTTTCATTAAATCTACCTCTCTACGAACATAAAAAATGACCCTCGTAGCTTTCATTTACCCATCCAGATATTGCTCCAAAACATTTGAAAATACCAAATTTTAAAAAATCTTGAAAAGTAGCATTAATGACCTTGACCTTAAATAAAGAATTTCTCCATCCAGTTTTTTTATTGTTTCCAACAGAAGACATATTGCTTGTTATATTCATATCCGTCGTTTTTCTGTACACCGTTGCAAAAGTTATCAAAAACTGCTTCAAAATATGTCAAATTCCCATTTTTTCCACATTTTGAATTTTTTTTTATTTCTGCATATAAGTCATTGTCAAAATTCGTCAAGATTCTTGTCCGTTTCATATCTTATGAAAAACGCTGATGTGATCATGAATTTTTTTCTTCACACAATACTACTGATTATACTTAATAAGGCTAGCTGATAAAACTGAAAAATATTGGTGTGTAAATATATTTTTAATTGGATTAAAACCCCATTTTTGGCATTTTTGCCCGTCCCACGGAAAAAATTGAACTTTCGACAAGAATTATTAAAAAAAACCTGTTATTTTCTAAGGAATTTTAACTGGCTGTATTGATAAAAGCATTATCAAAGTAAATGTAGGAGGTTTCAATATGTGATTTTTCATTACATTTTTTTGCATTTTTTTGCCAGAAAACCTCTGTCCCAAGGGTTTATGTCAAGACGGTAACACTTGATAAATTGTAAAAATAATACAGGATCCCTAATGGTGCTGAATCTGGTTTTCTGTCATACTAATTTGACACTTTCTGTTAACTAAGAATACATGTGTTTTGTAAAGCATCTACAGAACTGGCAAAAGAAAATACTATTTTGGTGAGTGAGATTTTTATAGTATATTTTTTTTTGTGCCAAATGACCGTAACACAAAAATGGACAATGGAATTGATAAAAAAATTCTGGTTAAAACATCTTGACCAAATAAAATGTCTCAACAAAAATCACCTTTGTTGCGATGTTTTAGGGAGTAATCATTATTTTAGGTAAAAAAATATGTAGAATATATCAATACCATAACAGTCAATACTGTAACGATGAAAATGTTGCGGTATTGACACATCTTGTTACGGTTTTGACATATGCTGTCAAAAAAGTACAGTTTTGAATGCAAAGATATTAGTTTTAGTCAAGTTTATTAAGTGAATTTATGATAAGAATGCTTTATCAAATTTAAACAGAAGCATAAAACACAAATTGAATGATGAATTTGAGTATAAACAGTTTGTTATGGTATTGACATATTGTTTTGTTTTCAGGCAGGGTTTGTCAATACCGTAACCGTTTTGTCAAACCCGTAACAATATTTTGAAATAAATGCAATCTACCCTTTATTCCAAAATTCTTTCTGTGCACATGTGTCAAGAGTATTAACATAGCAATTTGGTCAAAAGCGCTCTACACCAAATCTTAAACAGTAGAATTACGCTAGCATATATTCTTTAAAGGTCAATACCGTAACATTTTTGTCAAGTACCGTAACAATGATATTTTTGGAAAAAAAAAGTATATCAGACAGAGACAACATGTAGATTTTAAGTACCTGATCAATTCCTTTGGTTGATTACAATCATACCAAAGCATTGTCATTTTCTAAAAATGTGGTTTTTAAACAAAATACTGAGAAAATCGTATGCAAAATCACTTAATAGATAAAAAAAAAACATTTTACGTTTGCTCATTGTCATAAATAATAATTAAACACATGATTTATTGAACTTATCCAATGCAACAAAATAAATATCCATGACGAGATTTGAAGAAAAAAACAGGAATTAAAGTTTGTTACGGTATTGACATTTTATCTGGTCATGTGATCTTTGAAACTTAATCATAAGGATCTGATTGGCTGTTGTGGTTTCTTTTCGCTTTTCATAGTATTTTCAGAAACAACTTGTTACTTTCACGAAAAAAAAGAGTATCATTTTATTTAATTCGTATTTTCCTTTTACTTCTTTCAAACTTTGACAAATTTTGACATTGACTCATATATTAACAGTCACGTGCTACTCATGTGTGTAATATATCTTGTGTTTTTTATTCTCTCAAATAGAACAAAGTTGGTACAGTATACAAGTATGTTAGTTTCAGAAATTTGATTAACACATTTTGAAGGAATGATCAGCCAAAAAGGCCTATTTTTCACTATTTTCTTGCATTTTCTACAAAGCTCAGCTTGACATCAATAGCCCTGGTTGCCCTGGTAACCAGATGTCATTTTGAAATTTTAAGGCATGTTTTGCTGTTTTGGAGTCATACCTGCTTCACACACAAAGAATGAGAAAAATCCAAGACGTAGCGTGCCGGACCCCTATGGGAATTTTTTGATTCTTACAGAAAAGAAGTTTCCAAGCGGCCAAGAAGCGATTACGTCATGTTGACGTCACTATGACCCTAACTTCAAGTGGCGTCGTTATCCGTGGTCTCCCTGGCGGAGGCTTGTCATTTTTTTACTGCCAGGCTAACGGAAACGTGTTTGCAGACGATAAATTGTTGTTCAATACATCCAAAACTGCGAGGCACGTCAGCAACACGTGTACCTGCTTCAAGAAGTCAAAACCGGTACTTCTGTAATTTGTTGATAGCCTGGACGGCGACTTAAGCATGCTTATAGTCCGTGCTCGATAAGAGTAGGGTGACAAAACAGGTATGAAAGAAAACCCTATATTTGTCCAATCAGTTGAATAAAGTACCATTACATGACAAACTACGGAACTCTACTCTTATCGAGCACGAACTCTACATTGAATTTTTCCGGATTATTGCAATAGGAACAACTCTCTTTCTCTCTGGTGAATCGCTTTAAAACGTATTTTGTTGCTTTCTATGCATATTTTACTGTTGAACTACACCAAATTAAAAATAAAAAACATTAGTGCACTTAGAAAATTTGGTGTTTGTAATCATGTCAACTAGGGAAAATATATGCCTTATCGCTAGAACTCCTTTGACAATGATAAAATCCAGTATTGTTGATTTCATCAGAAAACACTAAGCTTTTACTTCTGAGTGTATATTTCATCGAGTGTGTTGACACATCAGACTTATCACGAGTGATCAGCACAAGTGATATTTCTGATGTTTTCAACTCACTAGATGAAATATATTTGGTATTTACGAAAAAAAATCTTTTGATGTAATTCTTTTTATAGGCTACATGCAATGTCTCACCCACTGAAAAGGAGGAGCTGAAAATGCAAAAGCGAAATTTTTTAGCAAACCCAAATAATTTTGGTACCAAATTATTTGTCACGTTCTAAGAAAATGCATACCCACACTTGATGTTTTCGCTCACAACTAAGAAAGTTAAGGGCGTTTGAAGTTCTGAAGTGAAATGCATTAAGTGAATGGAGGAGCCAGAGGTTATACAAAAAACGCTACTGTGAAAATATAGGCTGATATCATATTATTTCACTTATGATTGATATTACTTTTGTTTTTGATATGCATTGATTTCACTGCTAAGTATAAAATAACAGGGTTTTATTGCAGAGGCATTTGCACACGGTCTCGCCACTCGCATACTTAGTTGGGTATGCATATGCGAGCAACCAAAGCTCAGACAAGTATTTGCCAACTAGTATCGCCTGCTGATATTTTTTGCAAACAGTTTGGAAGCAGACCAAAAAAATGTTTGACACTCTGATGGTAAACCTGAAAGAATTTTTTGGAAAACTTTAATTTTGAAAAAAAAAATCGACAGACTACAAAAAAGCGTGCAAAAATTACCAAATAGGCAAATAGTTTCGCCGTTTCCATTTTGACTGACTGCAATACCCAATTTACCCAAAAATTGGAAGTTAAAGTCGGCAGCCCGTGAAGAGACTGTGCTTTTGCCTAGATGTTGAGCGAGCGATAATGCACTCTTATTTTGGTCACCGTTAATGAAGTAGACCTAAGGCAGCCTCTCGAAGAGATCAAGGTTCTAGGGATTGTCTACAAGCAAAAATCACAAAATAAATACTCAAGAGCGGAGTAATCTACTACTAGTTTATAAAAGATAGCCCTGGGAACGATTTCATTCAGTTTGGTACGGAACGATCTGCAATTGTATTTTTCTCCATCATTTGTTTAAATAATTTTCATCAGTCTTTTTTTTGACCCGATCGGTGGTACGGCGACTCTGAGTGCTGGTTCAAACAGGACTAGCGTACCAGACCTGTATTTGTGTTGTGTAAAACAATAAATTATGCACAGATGTGTCTTTGCTTGGCAAAAACTTGCAGCTGGCGAAAAACAACTCCGTATTCGATTCGGCTATGAGATTCAGTTTTGGCCCGCACACATGCATCGCGACAAGTAACCCTCTGTCGCTTAATGCTTCGATTTTTATAAAAGCCACTGAGACCTACCTTTGCTTATACCTTTTTTGTCCTTTGGAGCGATCTCGAAAGTTCCCGGATGTGCCGTTGAAACAAAATATCGAAAAGAGGCTGGATTGTCGTGCGTTTTTTGTGCTCTTCAAAATTCTAAATTATCAGTAAAATGGGGCTTATATTTTATTACCTTTTACTGGTTTTAATGGGATATGCGATTTAGATGTTACCTGTAAACTGCCTTTTATTTAGGAAGGATAATTGTATCCGTATTTTTGTAAAATGCCTTAGCGAAAAATATTTTGTGAAGCCACGTGGGCCAACCGCCTTGTTGTTGTCGAATGTTCCAACATCTGGCATTCAATCTAGTAACCTAAGTGTTACATCATTGTAAAAGGAGTGGTTTCTCTACATCTTGGCGCTTTATTTGAATGTAATCGATTTTCCGGACTTTTTAGTGGGTGGGTTTTTCCCCCGAGCACTTGCGACATTTGGGGTTCTTGTCGAGAACAGCGTTGTTCTATGACGCATACGCTGAGGCTCCTGTGTAAAGAAGTTCTAGCGTTAAGGTGTATATTTTCCCTAGTTGACAAGATAACAAATAACTAAAACCAAATTCTCAAATTGCCCTTATGCTTTGAAATTGGTGTAGTTTGCCAGTTAAATATGCATAGCGGGCAACAAAATACGTTTCAAAGCTATTCACCATTTATAATACAGTGAAAACGTGCACTTTCTACTCTCACCCCTCATTTTACGTCTTTATACTGGGTGCCGTTTAGGCCAAACTTTGAGTAAATGCATTGCTAGTTTTTTTTTTTAAAAAAAAGTAAAAGTGCTAAAATGTTAAGGATAGGAGTGCTCTTCATTTCTAAAACCTTACCGTATTCATTCTGCGCATGCGTACTAAATACACCTAGAATTTGGAAAAATGAAATTGGTGTCTTTCAGTTGTTGTCTTTTAGATGCTTTCACCCCTAGACCCAAAATGCCCTTTACATATGCTGTAAATGTTTATAGCGACATGTCTTTGTCCAAAGGTTATCTAGGGTCTAAAAATAAACATACTTGTTTATCGATAGCGTCATCAAATAATGTGATTCGCCCGATTGGTTGATTCAAACTTGTTATCAATCAACATCATCACGCGTCACTGAAAATCCCTTTTTTGACCTGGCCATGTGGGACATGTTTCAAAATGATGAAACTCGTTTGTGGTTTGTCACTTTCCCATTGGTATCCTGAGTAAGGTGTGGCACTTGATTGTATCGATGCCCTTACTTGAGGGGGTGGACAGGGGGGGCGGGGGTACGGGGATAGAGGGTGCGGAATCGGGGGTAGAGGGTGCGGAATCGGGGGTAGAGGGGGCGGGAAGCGGGAGTAGAGGGGGCGGGAAGAGGGGCAATTGTGGGCGGGGGTCTGGAAAGATTGGAGGGCGAAATTGCTTTTTTTACTAGAAAATTCATAAAAAATGATTAATAACGATACCCTTTAAGACCATTAAGTCATATAAGGGCTTAAAAGGACGCAGTTCACTTTCGAGTCTTGGTTTCGAGTAATTTCGGGCGTCTTAAAAGTAGCAAACTTGATCAATTGTTTCTGTCCATATTTATCAGTCTCCGTATTGGATTGTGTCCCTTTGCTTCTCTTCCTCTTTGAAACGCCGGTTGGAATTTACACATTTAAACGGCGTTCAGCTGCCGTCGATAACTATTTTATCTATTTCGTCAGGGACGTACACTCAGTGGCCATAAGTAAGTAGCCAAATCAGCTTACAAGAATTTGACAAAAAATATGGTCTGAAACAATGGTCTTTTCTAGCCAATAAAGACTATTTCCCAAAATGATAATTGCCCTGGATAAATATACAGTGTATATGTTTACGTCATTACCAAATTGTGTGATGTCATCATCTGTTGCTATGGAGATATTGTGTATCACAAACATTGGCTCCATTTCTTCAAAATAGATAGCAGGTGTTGAAAAATTGCTGTAAAAATGCCAGATTGTAATATTCTATATTGAAAATTTGCAGAAATATTTGAAATGTACGGAAAAACATTCTGTTAAAGTTCAAATTAGTATAGACACTGAAAATAAAATAATGCAGAGCAGAGAACTGGCTGGAAAATAATGCCATGAAAATGATCCGACTGCAGTATACTTTTTCTGTAAAAACAAACTAAATAAACAAATGCAGGAATATGGGGTATGTATGTTTTGTGAGGTATTACAACAGTGTTCAAATTGGAAATAATATATTTTGAATAAATGTTGATGGATATAAGCTATGGTTGGATCCAAAGAAAATCTGCTAATTTTCACTGTCAGTCCTGATATTGGTGCCACAAGCAGCATAACCGGTGGTATGATATTTGTGTAATAATTATTTTCAGTTGAAAGTACCATTTGGGGTTTCATTTTTACAGAACATTTAATTTCTTAAGAAGAACTATCCTATGATTTCGCATGAAAGTTTGGGTACCCCCTCGTAAAGCAAAATTTGACCATGGGGTAACAATTGGGGTTAGGTATTGCTGGGTGCTGTCTTTTCTATGTGAAAGAACGAAACATTTAAAGACTAATTGCCTCAAACACTCGTATATAGACCCTAGAAAGACTGATACTTGTTGCTAAGTTACCATGTGGATTCATTCAATAATTTAGATTTTTGGGTCAGGGGTACAAATACCCCCCCCCCTAATATGACGGTGAATAAATTAGGAAGATGTGAACACATCTTGTTCACAGCTCTAAATTATATATATTGGCACCATTATCACCAAAAATATATAGAAAATAAGCAATATCTATAGCCATGTAAAAACGGAAGAAGTTTAGAACCCACATCGAATTTTCAAACTGTTTCAGAAATCAGGGGTGGTTGAAATGAATAACACCCACGAACTCTAGGTGACATTATTTCTATACTAATCATGCATTCTTAAGTTGGAAAAAAGCAAATAGTGATATGTTCAAAATTTCAGATAATTTGCAATCCTCGTTTTCAAATTATACAAATTTTAAATGTACTTAAATTTTTGCAAACGAAACAACGTTTGCCATTTTGACTACTTACTTATGGCCACTGACTGTATATATAGCTACCGCTTACGCAAAAACGCATTAGAGTACGTATTAAACTGTTCACTATAGCTGAAAACTGCATGGAAAAGTGAATTTTCTTATAAAAACAGGTTTGTTTTTTTTGCGCAAAAGTTAGCTTTGAAAACAATTCTTCAGCATACCAAGTATGCAAAAAGAGTTAATCGACACACAATTTTTAAGAGCAGCGCAAAGCATGTACCTGTATTTATGATTTTAGAAGTAAGGCCAAAATTTAAAAAAAAAATCAATATTGTTTTTGCCGTTACCTCTTCAATATCTTCAATATGTTAATAGGTCGATAGGTTGGCAAACTTTTTTATGAACTTTTTGTATGAAAAAAGTAAAACAAGAATCCTTTAAAAAGTCTAGAAAATAGACCTTAATATCCTAATAAGGCTCAAAATTGAGTAGGCGCCAAAAGTGACCATAAACGAGAGGTTTTTGTTTTGCCTAGTATAAATAATGTTTCCTTTTGCTGGTTCTAGAAAAGACATTGATCTGGAGATAGTCTGGTTCTTTGCCTACTGGGTAATTGTGCATGAAAATACGACAGCTGAGTCTATGGTGAACTATTCTTAGTTCTTCACTTACATATATACGCTTTAGTTCTTGAATAAGAACAAAATTTTATCAGGGGGAGGGAAAAATCTGATAGGGGGAGGGAAGTGGGGGTAAAGGGGGAGGGAAGTGGGGGTAAAGGGGGAGGGAAGTGGGTGGAAAGGGGGAGGGAACTGGGAATTGGGTACCCCCCTGTCCACCCCCTCTTACTTCACACTGGTCAATGTAAACGCACCGGTGGTTGCTACAACGAGCTGGTGGTTGCATTTTTCATAACCGGTGGTGGCGTAAAAGGTAAAAAATCTATACCTGTTGACTTTATTATTTATTTATAAACTTGCATTTATTTTATTTGTGATGACACCTGGCGCACAGACCACCGGTAACATTGCAGTTTATGGCTCTGCCAAGCAATTGGTGATATAATTCATGGTTTGGACTGCAAATCCAACACAGTTCTGGAGTTTTGCCGTGACAGGTGCTTCTTTCTAGTGTAACTGCCTAAATTGAGTGAAATCTGCATGTCTGAGCGCAGCTGTTGTCATATTCCCATGAAATAACATCCAAAAAACGATTACTACTTTGTTTGTTTTTTCTTGGTAAGCTAGCAAATGCTTAATCGAGGCATTTTTATTACAACGCACTGGGAGCATTTTTTAACGCATTGATACAACGCACTGATGGTTGCATAGAATTCCTGTGGTTCCTAGTGCAGACTCACCACATCATTCGCTGTTCACATAAACGTTGCAAAAATCGCCATTTCAACCAGCACATGATATTTCGATACTGTATAGAAGGCTCAGCCGAGCCTGTGCAAACGTGCATACTCCCAAGAGCCTTTGCTGCTAGCACAAGAGATCTTGATATTTATTACATTGTCCAGTGACTGCCTGCGCAAATGTGCAGACTCACCAGAGTATTCGCTGCTGGCGTGAATAGCACACAAATCGCCATTTAAGGCAGCACGAGAGATTTTGTACAGTGATGAAGGCTAAGGTAAGCCTGTGCAAATGTGCAGACTCGCCAGATCCTTCGCTGCTCGCACAAAATGGCATTCAATCGCCATTTGAGTCACCACATGAGAATTTTAAACTGTGACGAAGGCTCAGACTAGACCAAGCAAATGTGACCAAAGCCATCACTGTTCGCATGAATGACACCCAAAAATAGTAAGTATCACAATCACAAACTGCAGACAAACCCATGGCACTGAGAGAAATAGCCACACAACAATCACGAGACACCAGGAAGACAAACTAAGCAAAGCAGCCAGCTCTCTCTCTCTTCCCCATCAAGATGATTGCAAAACAAGAATGGACATAAAGTAACAAAATATAGAACAATTACAGAATCCTGTAATGGGAGTAACAATCAACAACGAATCAACAACAACAGAATCACCGCCTAAGAACAGACAGCAGCCTATATCTCTGGGGTGCTAAAATTGCATTTTACTGGTAGCAAATTTTCGCCCTAGAATCTACTGTTGTTGAAGCACAAAAATTTTAAGCTCGCATGGAGGCTTATTAACTATTGTAATGTATCATAACGGACAAACAATCTCATTAAATTAAAAGTTTTGGGGCCAATCTGAAAATAGGCGGAAACACTCTCAAAGTGCGAACAGGGCTAGCTCTGGAGCATCTCTGGTGAGGCTACACATTTGCAGAGTCATGCTTGAGCCTTCATCAGTGTACAAAAACCATAGAATCTATGCCTATTGACTGTATGATTTCTTTATAAGCTTGCATGTATTTTACTTTTGATGACCCAATGCGCACAAACCGTCAGAAACATTGCAGTTTATGACTCTGCCATGCAATTGGCGTTATAATTCATGGTTTGACCGACAAATCCGACACAGTTGTGGAGTTTGACAGTGACAGGTGCTTTTTTCTATTGTGACTGCCTAACTTCAGGAAATGCTGCATATCTGAGCACAGCTGCAGCTATGTTATCATAGTCCCATGAAATAACATCCAAAAACGATAAATACTCTCTATTTTTTCTATGCACAGAAGGCTCTGGCGAGTCTGTACATTTGCACAGGCTCACCTGAGTCCTTCTCCTGGTGCTGAAATATCATGTGCTGGCTCAAATAACGATTTATGTACCGTTTATAAGAACAGTGAATGTTGTGGTGAGGCTGCAACAGCAACCACAGGAATTCTGTGCAACCATCAGTGCATTGTATCAATGCGTCAAAAAATGCTCCCAGTGCGTTGTAATAAAATTCCTCTATAAAACATTTGCTAGTTTACCAAGAAAAAAAAAACAAAGTAGTAATCGTTTTTTGGATGTTATTTCATGGGAATATGACAGCAGCTGCGCTTAGACGTGCAGATTTTACTCAATTTTGGCAGTTACACTAGAAAAAAGCACCTGTCACGGCAAAACTCCAGAACTGTGTTGGATTTGCAGTCCAAACCATGAATTATATCACCAATTGCTTGGCAGAGCCATAAACTGCAATGTTACCGGTGGTCTGTGTGCCAGGTGTCATCACAAATAAAATAGATGCAAGTTTATAAATAAATAATAAAGTCAACAGGTATAGATTTTTTTTACCTTTTACGCCACCACCGGTGCTGTAAAATGCAACCACCAGCTCGTTGTAGCAACCACCGGTGCGTTTACATTGACCAGTGTGTTACTTACTTAGTGTAAAAATCTTATCATTGTATCGCTAAATATTGTAATACCAATATACAATTATTGACTTCAATGAGGTAGACATAAGGATTTATCTACCCGAAAAGGTGATAATTCACCGAGGCCGCTAGGGTAGATTAATCCATATGTCTACCGAAATTGAATTCAATAATTGTTTTTTATATGACTTCACACTGGTCAATGTAAACGCACCGGTGGTTGCTACAACGAGCTGGTGGTTGCATTTTTCAGCACTGGTGGTGGCGTAAACGGTAAAAAAATCTATACCTGTTGACTTTATGATTTATTTATAAACTTGCATTTATTTTATTTGTTATGACACCTGGCGCACAGACCACCGGTAACATTGCAGTTTATGGCTCTGCCAAGCAATTGGTGATTTAATTCATGGTTTGGACTGCAAATCCAACACCGTTCTGGAGTTTTGCCGTGACAGGTGCTTTTTTCTAGTGTAACTGCCTAAATTGAGGGAAATCTGCATGTCTAAGCGCAGCTGTTGTCATATTCCCATGAAATAATATCCAAAAACGATTACTACTTTGTATTTTTTTCTTGGTACACTAGCTAATGTTTTATTGAGGAATTTTATTACAACGCACTGGGAGCATTTTTAAAGCATTGATACAACGCACTGATGGTTGCACAGAAGTCCTGTGGTTGCTGGTGCAGACTCACCACAACATTCGCTGTTCACATAAATGTTACAAAAATCGCTTTTTCAACCAACACATGATATTTTGATACTGTGAAGAAGGCTCAGGCGAGCCTGTGCAAACGTGCAGACTCCCAAGAGCCTTTGCTGCCAGCACAAGAGATCTTGATATTTATTACATTGTCCAGTGACTTTGTCGGCGCAAATGTGCAGACTCGCCAGAGTATTCACTGCTGGCGTAAATAGTATACAGTGACGAAGGCTAAGGTAAGCCTATGCAAATGTGCAGACTCGCCAGATCCTTCGCTGCTTATACAAAATGGCATTCAATCGCCATTTGAGTCACCACATGAGAATCTTGAACTGTGACGAAGGCTCAGACTAGATCAAGCAAATGTGCAGACTCTCCAAAGCCATCGCTGTTCGCATGAATGACACCCAAAAATAGTAAGTGAGTATCACAATCACAAACTGCAGACAAACACATGGTACTGAGAGGAATAGCCACACAGCAATCACGAGACACCAGGAAGACAAACTAAGCAAAGCAGCCAGCTCTCTCTCTTCCCCATTAAGATGATCGCAAAACAAGAATGGACATAAAGTAACACAATATAAAACAATTACAGAATCCTGTAATGGGAGTAACAACCAATAACAGAATCACCGCCTTAGAACAGACAGCAGCCTATATCTCTGGGGTGCTAAAATTGCATTTTACTGGTACCAAATCTTCGCACTAGATTCTGCTGCTGTTGAAGCACAAAATTTTAAGCTCGCATGGAGGCTTCTTAACTATTGTAAGGTATCATAACAGACAAGCAATCTCATTAAATTAAAAGTTTCGGGGCCAATCTGAAAAAATAAGTGGAAATACTCTCAAAGTGCGAACAGGGCTAGCCTTGGGAGCGTCTTTGGATGAGGCTACACATTTGCAGTGTCACACTTGAGCCTTCATCAGTGTACAAAAACCACAAAATCTATGCCTATTGAATGTATGATTTCTTTATAAGCTTGCATTTATTTTACTTTTGATGACCCAATGCGCACAAACCGTCAGTAACATTGCAGTTTATGGCTTTGTCATGCAATTGACATTTTAATTCATGGTTTGACCGACAAATCCGACACAGTTGTGGAGTTTGACAGTTGCAGGTGCTTTTTCTATTGTGACTGCCTAACTTCAGGAAATTCTGCATGTCTAAGCACAGCTGCAGCTATGTTATCATAGTCCCATGAAATAACATCCAAAAACGATTACTACTCTCAATTTTTTCTATGCAGAGAAGGCTCTTGCGAGTCTGTACATTTGCACAGGTTCACCTGAGTATTCGTCCTGGTACTGAAATATCATGTGCTGGCTCAAATAACGATTTATGTACCGTTTATAGGAACAGTGAATGCTGTGGTGATGCTGCACCAGCAACCATGGCACATCTAAGCAACCATCAGTGCGTTGTATCAATGCGTCAAAAAATGCTCCCAGTGCGTTGTAATAAAATTCCTCAATAAAACGTTAGCTAGTTTACCAAGAACAAAGATACAAAGTGGTATCGTTGTTTGGACGTTATTACGTGTAAATATGATAACAGCTGTGCTTAGACATGCATATTCCTCTCAATTTAGGCAGTTACACTAGAAAAAAGCACCTGTCACGGCAAAACTCCAGAACTTTGTTGGATTTGCAGTCCAAACCATGAATTAAATCACCAATTACTTGGCAGAGCCATAAACTGTAATGTTACCGGTGGTCTGTGCGCCAGGTGTCATCACAAATAAAATAAATGCAAGTTTATAAATAATTCATAAAGTCAACAGGTATAGATTTTTTACCTTTTACGCCACCACCAGTGCTGAAAAATGCAACCAACAGCTCGTTGTAGCAACCATCAGTGCGTTTACATTGACCAGTGTGTGACTTTTCATTTTAGAATGAAAATTTTGCTACTTTCACTTTTGTTTAAAGACATGTTCAACCTTCGATCTAAGACATCTAAGGGCTGTCTCACAAGATTTAGCAACTTTTATTAAAATATTATAATCTAGTATTTTGCATTTTCAAATGTATATAAATTCTCTTGATAGGGAATATTATACAAGTATTGACTTCAATGAGGTAGACATAAGTAGACAGAGTTGAATATCACTTTTAAGGGTAGATAAATCCTTATGTCTACCGAAATTTATGTCATTAACTGTTTTGTTATATGATTTTTCATTTAAGAATGAAAATTTTGCTACTTACACTTTTGTTGTTATAGACATGTTCAACCTTCAATCTAAGACATCTAAGGACTTTCTCAAAAGTTATAGCAACTGTTATTAATATATTTTAATGTAGTATTTTGCATTTTCAGATGTATATTAATTCCCTTAATGGGGAATATTATACAATTATTGACTCCAATGAGGTAGACATAAGGATTTATCTACCCGAAAAAGTGATAATTCACCAAGGTCGCTAGGCCGAGGTGAAAATCATTTTTAAGGGTAGATAAATCCTTACGTCTTCCGAAATTGAAGTCAATAACTGTTTTGTAATATGACTTTCCATTTAAGAATGAAAATTTTGCTACTTTCACTTTTGTTGTTAAAGACATGTTCAACCTTCAATCTAAGACATCTAAGGGCTTTCTCACAAGTTTACAACTGTTATTAAAATATTATAATGTAGTATTTTGCATTTTCAAATGTATATTAATTCTCTCAATGAGGAATATAAAATGTTATCATAAAACTGTTTTTACAGTTTGTTTATTCAAACAAAGATAAATAAGCAAACAAAACAAAACAAAACTGTTGTAAAAGTTCATGAAATTCTTTAATTTACCTGTTGGGAGGTGAACAGCAAATCATGTCAATTTCATGCAGCACATGCTTGTTTCACACTCATCATGCTATTTTTAGCTCCCTAGAGGGTAATATTGCAGAAGTGTCAAAAATATTAACTTCTGGAAACTAGTTCAAGCTGGTTTTCATGTAATATTAACTTGTGGACCGGTTTAGACCAGTTTGCAGGTAGACATAGAGATTTATGAAGACTAATTGGACCAATCAGGAGACAGGATTCTCTCCAGTCATATAACAAAAAATGTTATAATTAAACTGTTTTTACAGTTTGGTTATTCAAACAAAGATAAATAAGCAAACAAAACTAAACAAAACTGTTAAAAAAATCATGACAGTCTTTAATCTACCTGTTGGGAGGTGATGCAGCAAATCGTGTCAATTTCATGCAGCATATGCTAGTTTCACACTCATCATGCTATTTTAGCCCTCTAGAGGGTAATATTGCAGAAGTGTCAAAATATTAACTTCAGGAAACTAAAGTCCAGCTGTTTTTAGTTTTTAAGTTTTTAGACCTAATTTTTCGCAATAACTTTTTTATCTTCAATTTTAGCAATATGTGTTCGCAATGAAAAGTATTCAGGAACATCTCCGCCAACTTCTCCAAATGGTTCCAGCATCCTAGATGCTGCAGGATCCTCTGTGCTAAGATGCACTCTTTGAACATTTTAAGCAAAGCGCAAATAAATTAAGTCCAAGATGTCAGTCAAAAAGTTAAATACCACCACCCTAATTCAATTTCTAAAGCGACGGATGGCTTGTTCAATATATAGGCCACTGGCTGGATATGGTTTACCTCCCCCCCCCCCAGGGGGAATTTTGTAGACCATATTTTTCTTAAAGTCCAATGTCTTGCGAGCATTTTGCAATATGTTAGCCCTCTGACAATGGCAGCGTTAAGCTGTAACAGCCTGTTACATACGTTACCCTACAAAATATTTGATAATTAAAATTCTTTTTAAGACTTCAGAAAAGTGCAAAAGATAAGGTAAGATTTACAAATTGGTTATATTTTCTAAATAAGTTATACCTGGGCCACAGATAATGACATTTGAAAACAAATATAGTCACCCCGGGTGTAGTGTATGTTACATTTTTTCATTGAACCCCCTTTTAAATGATAAATGCATCTAATATAGTTTGTCATAATTTTTTTAAACCAGTTTATGTTCATTAATTTGGCATTACATTAAAGAATTTTTATTTACCTTTTCAAAACGGCAAGCATTAGGTTTCTATCTTATATACTTTTTGAGTTATTAGATGATGAACATGGTACCCCCATATCACAGAAAAAATGCAAAATGTAATTCTCCAGGCCTCGTGCTGGCTATAGACCCCACTTCCCCCCAGGGGGAATTTGGTACACTATGATTTCCAGATACTACATTATAAAGCCACAAAATGAAATATGTTAGCCTTCTGAGAGTGGCAGCGTTAGCAGGTAACATCATGTTACGTACGTTACCCACAAAATAACATTAAATTTTCCTGATAATGTCTCCAACATGACATATTCACACTTTTTTTGAAGTCTGGCACAGGTTTAAGAACTTCTTATAGCACAGTTACATTATTTTAGCATTTATTTTACAGATGTCTTGAGTTTTTGCCGTTGTATATGTTACTTAGTGTTTCATTTCTTATTTCCAAGTATCAGTATGACAGTTATTGACTATACATGTATTACATCCGTCAGTGAATATAGTAAATCTATAAGGCTGCAATTCAAATGAACTAAAGTTCCTTATTATGGTGTCTTACACTATTTTAAAGCCCAGGTTACATACGTTACTCCCTGAATACCATTAAACATTCAAGATATGGTCTCCAACACGACCTGCTTGTACTTATTTGCATGCTGGCACAGGTCCATGTACTTCTTTTTACTCTGGCTCATTTGCTGAGGAAGTAACTCAAAGTATAAACTACCATAAACCCTCTTTTCTTTTATAGAGACATCAAATATAGTTGACATAATACTCATGGAAAGTTTGTAACATTCAGTGCAATGTGCGAGTAACAATTTAAAAGATCAAAGAAAACTCATCAGGTAGATGTTCTAGAGCAAATCTTCATATATTATCCAAGAGTTTTAAAGAATTTTCCTATACAACTTATTACTCCTCTATCAGATTTATCTTGCAAGGATTTTGCAATATGCTAGCACTCTGGTAATGGCACCATTACCCTGTAACATTCAATTATATATATAACCCATCAAAATCTTTGATAATTTTAGTAAATGATATGACTTCTGAAAAGTGCAAACCATACGGTAAAATTTCCAAATTGGCTTTATCATCTAAGTAAGCTATTTTTGCATCACAGATAAGGAACTTTGAAAACAAATACGCACCCCAAAGTGTTACGTATGTTACTTTTTTCATTATTCCTAAATAAATGATTTATGAAACTAATATAGTTTGATACTTTTTTAATGTGAATGTGCTTACTAACTCAGTTTGTATTAAAGAATGTTTATGTACCTTTTGGAAACTGTAAATATTATGTTTCTTTCTTTTATAAGGTTTGAGTTGTTGAGTTTTGAACATGGTAACCCCATATCACACAAAATGTGAAATATAATTCTGCGGTTCTTTTGTTAGGGTACAATCAAGTTCTCTTTCACCCAGAGGTACTCGATTTCCTTCCCATTTATTTTCCACACATTTTGTCCATTTCTGGAAAGCCTCACTTGTTTTCATGGGAAAGACTTGATAGTTCAATCTTTGTATGTACATCTTAAGGACAGAAAAGCAGGTTGGAGGTAAACTCATGTTCATGCCATTTGAAATAGTCAGTATATGTGTATGTCTTTGGTACTTTTTCAGACACATTTCGTACTGCAGCTTATTCACAATTACATAAATAGCACATGTTAGGGCTTCATATCACTGATGAGTGCCTAGAGCAATTCTTTATTTGTTTTCCTACCCTTCTTAGAATGTTGATGAACTAGTGGGGGATGGGTTCTCTATCAGTTTGATAGGAATAACCTTTCCGTAGTACTAACACATCGGATAATTGGTAGTGTCACAATCTGTTAAACAGTGTATTACTGTAGATCTCTTCCCCCATATTCTGGCCAATGCTGTTGACATTCAGAAGGTGCACCTTTTGTTGCATACACCATTGTTGAACAAAACACCCAGGTTATCCTCTGCGAGAATGTTTGTAAGACTTTATAGACTGCTGCTTATACATTGTATATATGTATCAGTGACAAAACCAACATGTCCTGCCTTTAGTGCCTGGTTGAATACGGGTTCAATCAGATCCATGAAGGTGACAGGAAAAGCTATTATGCTCTGTAGTTACAGCATTAACATCAACGTTATGGGCAGCACTACATGGCCAATCTAATGTTGGTTCAATGTGTGATTGCAAGCCATGCTGAAAGTAAGTAAGGGTGCAAAGATCAGGAATAGATACAATCAAGTACCGCACCTGACCCAGGATACCAATGGGAAAGTGACAAACTCACAGTTAGACACCACAAACGAGAGCCAAGAGGACAGCCCTTTCACAGCAGGTGACCACAAAGCACATATAAACAGGCTCACACAAAGACATAGCAATTACAAGACAGAACAAAACATAAAAGATCCACAAAAGAAGTATCGCCTTGGAACGGTCAGTAAAATATTTTACTGGAGGGCTTAAAAGTTTGGACTTGTCAGTTTTGGTGGAAATTCTATCAGGAGTTGACAGTGACCATGGTATGGGTCCCAGAAGGAGCGGAAGTGTCAACTCAAGGTCAACATTATGTCCAATAGAAAGAAGGTCGTGCTTACCAAAGACGCTCCTTTAAGCTCTCATCTGGCTGTTTACGTTTTGTAAATTGGGCAATGTCTTCTTGCTTGACCTCGCAAGCATCACAACTTTATTAGCTTGTAGCATTTTTTCGGGGATGTGAAGGACAGATTTTTTAAACTAAAAGTGAGTCAATACAGTCTGCAACAGCCTTCCTGCCAATGTCATCAGCCTCAATAAGATCCTTAGCTAAGCCAGGCTTAGCAGGCACACCGAAAGGCAAAAAGTACAGTTCATTGCCTTCAAAACTAGAACTAAAAGGATTGGTGAAGCCAGAAACTGCCTCTAGTACTCATTCTACTTTGCATCTGAGCAGATTGAATATTTCATTTCAGTGCATTGAAGAGTTGTTTCAATATATTGAGCTCTGATGTGATGAGTAATACACCATTCCATCTGTAGTACGAAGCGTAGCTATAGTTGCTGAAGCCTATAATACCTCTTTATTGTTTGCCTGATAGTTATGTCAAAAGCATTTCTCAAGCAAAGAACCAATGGTTGTGACTCAGTAAACCCATTTTGTTAGAGAAGTTCTTTGCATCTGCGATGTGTATCAAATTTATGAGGGGAATCAGTTACACAGGTACATATTGTGCGTAGTTGTTGTGATCCTTTGCAATGAACATTGAGAACAAGGCATACAGATAGAGATGACATGCAATTCGAAGTTGTTTTCCTTGTAGCCCTAATCAGTGTCAACACCATCTGAATCATATCCATATACCTTGCCCAGAACTGTGCTGTTTCACAGTGACTGTCTTTCAGAACTTCCGATATGAATGCATGGTATCTATACTGTTTATGTGAGCAAACAGCGAAGGTTGATAGATCACATTATATTATTAGTTTAAGTCACCATAAATTAATAAGGAACTTCAATTTATGTCAGCCTTATAAATTTTCTAGATTCTCTGACAGACTTTATACATGTATAGTCAACAACTTCTATACAGATACTCAGAATAACTTATGTATCATTTGGTAACACACATAACATTTAAAGCTCAAGGCATTTATTAAATGAATACTTAAAATAGGTAAACCTTGCTAAAAGAAGTACATAAACCTGTGCAAGCATGCAAATAAGTATAAACAGGGCTTGTTAGAGACATTAACTTAAATGTTTAATGCTATTTTGAAGGTAACATACATAACATGGACCTGAAAAATCGTGTAAGCGACCATAATAAAGAACTTTAAATCATTTTAGTAGCAGCCTTATAGATTTACTATATTCTGTGACAGATATAATACACGTATAGTCAATAAATACCATACTGATTCTCGAAAATAACGCAGGAATAACTAAGTAACATATACAACGGTAATTACTCAAGACATTTATAAAATTTATACTAAAAATATGTAACTGTGTTATAAGAAGTTCATAAACCTGTGTCAGCATGCAAATATGTATGAACATGTCATGGTTGAGACATTATCAGGGACGTATAATGCTATTTTGGGGGGTAACGTATATAACATGCTGTTACACGTTAACGCTGCCACTCTCAGAGGGCTAACATCTTTTGTTTTGTGTCTTATATAATGCAGTTTCAGAAAATCATAGTGTACAAAATTCCCCCGGGGGGGGGGGGGGGGGAGGGGGGTCTATAGCCAGCTCAAGGCCTAATAATAGAAATCGCGCCTGATTCACTCGTGCGTTAAAATAGTAGGGTCGTCTCAAAACCGTTCATTTCATAGCACGTGCATAAGAGAAAAAATGCACGTGATGCGATAACCCAGCCTTTGTTCCTTCAAATGAGCCTGCTTTAAGTTGATTCTGCATATGCACGGTAAATTCTGAGTATGTTAACGGCAGTTTTATGTTATGCACAGCCTTTGAAGAACGGGATATGCACCGCTTCCAAATATTTTTTGAAACTACCCCTTTCTGTCACGCCTTTACGAATTATACCTGTCATTTAAAGACTTAGAAATTTTGGACGAATTCAATTTATTGCAAAAATCTTCATCTATATGAACAAAGACCTGTTTGTGCCACAACCACAGGACCTTTTGGAGAAGTTGGCGGAAATTTTCCTCTACAAACTTTCATCGCGAACACATTTTGATAAAATTGAAGATAAAAAAGTTATTGCGAAAAATTAGGTCTAAAAACTTATCAGCTGGAGTTTAGTTCGAGCTGGTTTTCATGCAATATTAATTGTGGACCGGTTTAGACCAGTTTCCAGGTAGACAAAGAGATTTATGATGACAAATTGGGCCAATCAGGAGACTGAATTCTCTCCAGTCATATAACAAAAATGTTATCCACAAAACTGTTTTTACAGTTTGTTTATTCAAACAAAGATAAATAAGCAAAGAAAACAAAACAAAACTTGTAAAAATTCATAAGTCTTTACCTGTTGGGAGGTAAAACAGCAAATCATGTCAATTTCATGCAGCACATGCTTGTTTCACACTCATCATGCTATTTTAGCTCTCTAGATGGTAATATTGCAGAAGTGTCAAAAATATTAACTTCTGGAAACTAGTAACAGCTGGTTTTCATGCAATATTAACTTGTGGGCCGGTTTAGACCAGTTTCCTGGTAGACAGTGATTTATGAAGACAAATTGGGCCAATCAGGAGACAGGATTCTCTCCAGTCATATAACAATCATTGTTATTGTTTAGCTACCAAAGGTTACCTGATGTCTCCTTAAACGAATTACTTATAGCCATTTAGTGCTTGATACTTTTTTAACGTAGTGTTTTGGGTAATGCACACCGCGTATTGACACAAACACGTCTTTTCAGTCGTGATGTGCCTTAGCAGACATGTCGATTCTTTGAGTATCGAGTATCGCGCCTGCGCAGACAATGAGTGCGGGCCTCTCCCAGGCTATGGGAGTTAAGCCTTTCTCAGACTGGATCCCTGATACAACAACAAGATACCTCCTTTTGGAGCTCGTTGCACTGTTAACCACCCGTGAAGGCAGGTAATCGAAACTTAGCGCCTATTCCTTCACCAGAACACTTCTATACTGGAAGACAGTAAACAGATACTTAGGACAGTGAGGATGCAACTGAGATTATGCATACCTCTTCCACTACTCTATTCTTGTGGCATTTCCAGGCCTCGAGTTCATTCTCAGACTCAAAGTAAAGCGCAATGATTGGCTGCTGGCGGACACGTGTCCGCAAGCAGCCAATCATTGCGCTTTATTTTGAGTCTAAGACTGTACTCAAGTTTAATAAACTCGAGGCCTGGTGTTCAAAATTTCCAAAATCCTGAACTTCAGAAAGGACCTTTGATAGTCTCCTATTCCATCTGCCCAAAGAACTTCTAGCGATAAGGCGTATATTTATCCTAGTTGACATAATTACAAAAACAAAATTTTCAAATTGCCCTTGTTTTTAAAATTGGTGTAGTTTGGCAGTAAAACATGCACAGCAGGCAACAAAATACGTTTCAAAGTGATTCACCATTTACAATACAGTGGAAATGTGCACTTTCTACTCCCATCCCTCATTTTACGTCGTTTAGACCAGACTTTGAGTAAATGCATTGCTAGTCATAAAAAAGTAAATGTGCTAAAATGTTAAGGATAGGAATGCTCTTCATTTCCAAAACCTTACCGTATTCCTTCTGCGCATGCGTACGAAATACACCTAAAATTGTGACGTTTGTCATTGGAAAGATGAAAATGGTGTCTTTCAGTTTATTTTAAGATGCTCCCCCCACCCCCTAGACCCAAGATGCCCTTTGGACAATGACATGTCGCTATTAACATTTACAATATATGTAAAGGGCATTTCGGCATATATCATATACATATATCAATTTATGGCATATAATATCATATACAGAGTACTTACAATTAATCACATTAATTGATGAAAATTGTTTGTTTGCACTAAAATCATATAGACGCAATATCTAACCGTCAGGAGGCACGACTTTCGCATACTGACTGTCGATTCTTTGAGCATCGCGCCTGCGCAGGAGAGATACTTTTCAAGTTACCTGTACATTTTTATCAAGTGACCGAATTATGACATAATAGTTGAACACTAAAGGGGGTTTCATTCAATACTATCTCGGACCCAGTACTGGGACAGTATAACTCTCTGCATGCCAGCGGATAATTTTGTTGTCTGCAGATAACCTTTGCAAACAGTTTGGATCCAGATCAGGACCAACAGCAAATAGGTCCTGCTATGGATCCAATCTGTTTGACAATCTGATACAGTTACAGGTAGATTATTCTGAAGAACAAAAAAAACTCAGCAGACAATAAAAGTATGGACAATTTAAAGAGACTAAGTCTGCAACTATGAACATTTTTCGAAAAAAATTTTCTTCTTAAATCATTTGTAAAAGTAGAATTAAGTTAAGTTTTCACAATAAATCTGTTCACTATAGCTGAAAACTGCATGGAAAAGTGAATTATCTTATAAAAACAGATGTTTTTTCTCTTGTTGGTAATTATTTGCGTCCCTCCAATAATTATAGACAGTCAAGTTTTAACATAAATGCTGTTGTTTTGATACTGATAATTTGTAAAGATTTACGAAATTTGTGAAATGTATACCTGAATTTTAGTTTTTTTTAATGTGTTCTTGAAAAATAGAAACATTATTTCAAAAATTAAAAGATCAAAAGCTACAGACTATGCAGCTTTAAGCTAGCATGCCAAACATAAAGTTTGTCTGCAAAAGAATGTCATAAAGTAACTTTGATTTTTTTTTCTTATGAAAAACTCGTAAAAAGGTGCTTATTATACTTACAATCTTTATATACTCCTCAAAATAACTGAAGGACCAAGATTTTTGAACGCGAGTATAATTAGCTCAAATCTTTAAATTCTGTTAAACTTGGCCCTTATCTTTCTACTCTTTATGCTCATTGTTAACGATTTACATGCCTAATTCTGCCATAACTGTGTCTCAAATGCACATACCCCTCAAACACACTTTCAAAAGGCAGTGGGTGGTGTAAAGAAATTCTGTGGTCTTTCGAGTAAAATGAAAGTGACATCAAATTAAACTTTGTTTTTAGCAGTTCAGCTTACATGCATTTCTTCAAACAGTTTAATTATACTGGGAAATATACAATTTCATCTCTGACAGTGGAGTTTGGACATAATTTTGTTTTCTGAAAACAATGTGTGGACTTAGTCATCAAGAATCAGATTTTAGATCATTTTATGCCTTCGAGTGTTAGAAAGATATCCTGAAGAATTGTACAAAGATTGTCACAGACAACCGCCAAAATCAGTTGTCTGAAGCCACAGTCTGGTCATACGGCCACAGCCAAAAAGGACAATTGTCTCTAACAGGAAGAGGTGGGTGGTATCGATGGGATTAAAACACCATAAAATCACGTGAAAATAGAGATTCCAGCATCTAAAAGTACTATCCATTCATTTCATGCAGTTCTGTGGTCCAAGATCACACACAAAAATGACATTCCAATACACTAAGGTCAAGTTTTAAAATGGCACAACATTCATGTAGTAACATTTTTTATTTGTTGTTTCACTAGGCAATAGATAGTCAGCCCGAAAAATTTAGACTAGATTTTCAAAACACAAAATGCATCAATGTTATAATTTTTGATTCAATCTTCATTCTTGCAGGTAATGAGTGCAATTTTGGACTGGCTCTAACTATTTTCCTTGGAGTTACTTGAAAACTTATAATGGGCAAAAATGTTGTGATGGTTCTTGTTCTTAAATTTTTCACCCTAAAAGCACCAATCACAAGTTGTCTGCACTTGTCATCTGCTTAGATATTTTAGAAGCCTTTTTTGACAGTTTTGTTTGCTCCTTTACTTACATCAGTCAAATAATGTTAGCAAAAATATGCAGGAAACAACATAAGCAGGCAGCATTTTCAGATGAGTTTTTGCAGGTGCTTTAAGGGTAATGGGTTTATTCAATCTTCATTGTTGCAGGTAACTAGGGCTCCCATGGATTTAATACAAATATGACACAATTCAATTTGTCAAGACTTTATTACAACTTGTTTGTTAACCTGAACACAATATGAAATACAATGCGACCTGTGATACAAAACAATGAAAATGACCAGTAGTACTGTCGTGACAACCAAAAGTGACAGTGACGTAATATTTTGTTTACAATTGTTAAGTAAAACATTAACTTGTACACTCCACTTGAGCTACGCGAATCGATAGATCACTTGTGTATTAATCCTATCCTGCGGATAGGATTAATACACAAGCAATCTATCGATTATAAGTCCCTGATAACATTGTAAACAAAATGTGACATCACTGTCACTCTTTGCTGGCACAACAGTAGTTCTTCTTATCCTTTCTTTTTATGCAGATCAACAAAATAACAGCCACCAATCCAGCTTCTTCATTGCATATACCAGTTGGTTTTAACTTTCTGTTTTCCAATTTGTGATCAAAATTTAGAA
Source organism: Loripinus fragilis (assembly GCA_964019695.1). Taxonomy (NCBI): domain Eukaryota; kingdom Metazoa; phylum Mollusca; class Bivalvia; order Lucinida; family Lucinidae; genus Loripinus; species Loripinus fragilis. The sequence continues at coordinate 57,755,100 of OZ026529.1, read as the reverse complement.
ATCAGGCAATCCTCTTCGATGATACACTCATTGACATTTTCAACACTGATATTGGTTTTAAGAGGACATTCTGCTTGATAGTTTAAAATGTTTTGTAATGAAGAAAAATTGCATTTTTTCCACTTCCAACACAGATTTTAGAATTCAGTATATGTGGTAGGGCACACTAAGGCATGTTGAGGGTTAACATCAGGGATATCGGATTTCTAAAATTTTGTATTGGTTTGAAAAAATAACGATTTTGCTGAATTGTGTCCCTCTTCTTCATAAACAGTATTGATTATATGCGATGAAGGAGCTTTTCTCACGTTGCTGCCCATATAACATCACTACTTAATATATTTCGAGATGTACTGGAACTTGAATCATCTATACGTAAACTAAACTGCACAATTAGAAATGAGTGTTTTTTTTATCCCATATATTTAACCTGTTGTATACAAATGGAATCTTACTTCTGGTTTGATACAATAAACTTGTGATAGTCCATTGTGCATATCTAGGGGTGTCAGAATTTTTTTCAAAAAATATTGTCTATCTTTTTTACCATAACAGTGTAGACCCTGATGAAATGCTGCATTATATCTGGGTCTTCACTGTTTGCTAAAAGTACTAGTTGATTGGGCTTGCAGTCTACAAAGGGAGCCCCATCAACAATTACTTTTAGCAAACAGTGAAGACCCAGATGAAATGTAGCAGTTCATCAGGGTTGGCATTATTTGCTTCTTGGGTTAAAGTTCAAGATTTCCAAAATCTTGAACTTTTGAAATTCATATTTTAAAACTTGCAAGTTGGCTACAAAAATGGATTATTTTAAATTACAATGATTAATTGTGTTTAGATAATCTGAAAAACAATCAAAGAAGCTATTATAATCTTAATTCAGCTTTTTGAGGCTGACTTTCTATGGAAAGTCAGCCAGAAAGTCAGCCTCAAAATCCTGATTCAGGATTAATCCTGAAAACTTTCACCCATGATGCTTAGACAAAATCCACCATGAGAGAAAGGAAATTACAACCTATGCAATAGACCACCCTGACTTAACTGTATCAAACTTTATGGAAAAGTCCATAAGTCTATAAATAGAGGATCTTACATGAGTGCTCATGTTTTATTGTATTTATTAAACGAGTTGGGAAAAGAAATATAATGCGAGGCTTGCCGACAATTTTATCTCTTTTTCGCAACAAGTATGAATGTTAGATTCTATTTATCATATGACATTAAGATTACTCTGAAATCTCATTTATGGCATAAAAAAGTTATAATTGCGTCATTATGTATGCAACGTTGTTACGGACGTCATAAATTTTCCTGTAAATCTATAAACCACTAGTGGTTTATCGATTTTTTCGCATGGAGCTATTTCACTCCCAGACGCAACGTCATATGATAAAAGGTTAAATAAAGCATTTGAAAAATGTTGGTCTCGACACAAGAAAAGCTGACCGTGTTGCAGGGGGATAACAAAGGTGCAGACCTGCCTGCATATCTGTGCAGTCTGATCAACACCTTTGCTATTGGCTCCCTGCAAAGTATAATATTAAAACTTGCTTCAAGTGAAATTTCAATATCCATGCTAGTCTCCTAGCTGAGCAGGCTAGTTTGAGCCTCTCATCAAACCCCATTTATTAGAAAATTAAAGAGAAGGGAAGTCTGTTTAGTTTGAGCCTCTAGTCAAACCCCATTTATTAGAATATTAAAGAGAAAGGAAATCTGTTCATTTTCCTAAAAAAACAGCGAAGAACAAAGTCATATTTTGTTGATAATCTGGCATTGGTCACCGAAACGAAGAGACATTTAGTCATACTTTGTTAACAATTGTCTTGCTGAGCTCACATTTATTGCTTTTTGAAAACCCTGCAGATCCAGATCTCTTTAGGATCCACACTGTTTTTTACTTCCATTGAAAATACAGTAAAACCTGTCTTAAGCGGCCACTCAAAAATAGACAAAACAAAGACCTTAATGACAGATGATAGCTTAATGAAGGTTGAAAGTATTGCAGACTGCTCCCCTTGGAACATTCTGCAATACAGTACTTTTGACCAGCATTAAGCAATAATCGGTCTTGAAAACCAATTTTGGTCTTCTTTTTGAGAGGCTGCTTAAGACAGGTTTTACTGTACATGCTTGCAACTGGAATGCTGCAGGTAAACATGATAAAACAGGGGAGGAGTGCAATACATAAAAATGTTCAACATAACATTATACGACTAAATGTCTTATTGGCAAAAAATGAATTTCTAGTGGGTTTTTTTCACAAACAATATTCTAAATAATGATCAAGATATCAAATGAAAATTGTATTATTGGTGACAGTTGTAAAATACGGTAAATGTTCTAAAACTTCAAACACCTTTTTCTTTCTGTTCTCAAATAAAATGTTGGTTATCAAGACTGAAATTCACACAATGCTTGTCAGAATAGCAAACAGGGCAGACCCTGATCAGACTGCTCCTTCACAAGCAGTCTGATCTGGGTCTGTGCAGTTTGTCTAGTGGTTGAAATTCTATAAGATATACCATTCTCCTTATGACAGATGTGTCCACCAGCTCGAAGCCACCTTAAAACTTCGGCAGAAGTAAGCTAATTTTCGTTGAATGAAAAAGATCTAATGATGAAGCCATTGAAACATGCCTTCGGCCAAGGCAATCATATTTAGGGGATAACTGTATTCAAAATTTTCATACAGGGAGGCATCTCGTCGGATATATGGTCGGAAATTTAGTTTTACCGCGAAGAGCGGAGCCGAAAAACGTGATTTCAGAACGTATATCCAATAATATACCTCCACAAACGAAAATTTTGAATATGGTTATCCCCATTCTAATGCACTTCTGCAGTCTTGTCTCAAATTGGAGCGTTGCAAGCTGCATAAAGCTGCACCTCATCCAACGAGATGTGATGCAATTAATGAAGTCAAACTATATATTGCAGGATATACTGTCGCAATTTTGTGACGTTATCCAATCAGATGATTAGAATGAACAAATATAGTCATCACAAAAGACGCTGCTAAAAATCTAAAATTTATGGTTAGTTGGCTTTGAGATAGTGGCCTGTTCTATGTTTTCCTCTACATGTATAGACACATTAGACAGTGCTCTAAATTCGGAAATTTTTGTGAGGACTTAATTGTCACGAAACTTCGGATATACGAAGTTTTGGAAAATTAAACCCTCACCAAATCGCTGTCGTCTATTGATATAGATAAATCTTGCCTTAATCACCATTTTTTCACATCACTAATAAGTCTTTTAATGCTATTCGCGAAATTAAAATTCTTGCGAAAATTTCCAAATCTACAGTAAATGTTGTTAAGTATCAAACAAATTTTTTGATCTATTCTCATTGTAAGTTTTTGATCACCAGATTAATTCTTCGCAAAAAAGATTGTTGTACTAAGCAGCTTATCATGCGTTTTGCTCAAGGACCCTATACAGAGACTCCAGAGATGCTCGAACTAGCAACCCTTCAATCCCTAGTTTAATGCTCTACCAACTGAGCCACTGAGCTCCGCAAGGATTACCATAACAGGGTTCATACAGGCAAGATTGTGTAAAATTCAAGGACTTTTCAAGGACTTCTCAAAAATTTTCCTACTGTTTTCAAGGACTGAAAACTTAAGAAAAATTCTGATTTATATGTTAATATTCTACTTCTGAAACGCTAGAGTCCATTACTTAAGATTTTAGTTTAAGATAATCAGTATAAAATTGTGGTGCCTTTATTTGGTGCAGCATATGCTGCACCAAATAAAGGCACCACAATTTTATACTAATTTAGGTCTCCAAAATCACTGTTGAATCCTCCTGTAAATGGTAAAATTCAAGGACTTTTCAAGGCCTTTGAGTGTTTATCAAGGCAAATTTTATTTTCAAATGTCTTTTCAAGAAAGTCCTGTATATTCAAGAACTTTTCAAGCCTGTGCAAACCCTGCAAAATTAATATTTGGATACCTTAATAATTCAACATCCTTATCCGACAACTGGAAAAAGTTTATAATATGATGAGGCATGTGATAGGCAAATAGTGTATAACCCTGATCAGACTGCTCCATTAGAACTATAATAGTTAACCCTTAGTATTCCGGAAACCCCTAAACAAGTTATTACTTTTGCAAACGGTGAAGACCCAGATGAATGCAGCATTTCATCAAGGTCTACAGCAAATGCATAATATTTTTAAAAGAAGTCAAAACTTCACTTAATTTTTCTTGAATTTTTTCAATGTTGTCTAAAAATAGAAAATGATGTCATGATCTAAAAATAGCCTACAGAGTAAATTAAAGGCTTAATGCACATAGCTCTTTCAGAAAACTGATGTCAAGAAGGGACCACTTAGGATGAGAAGATTAATCCAAGTTTAAAAGTCTGGTATCATTTAATTTTTACCGTTGCTATAGTAGCAGAAAATGCTCGTAAAAATAGGCTTGAAATACACTGCATCATTAGGAGCAGTCTGATTTGGATTTTCACTATTTGCTCAAGCCTATTAATAATCCAAACAATTAGCCTATTAGTCACAATACTTAGCCTATTAGTCCCAATACTGGGGTAAATACAGCTATTTTTTTCTTATTGAACTAATGTCAAGAAGGACCACATATGCAGAAAAAAAATGAATAAGCACAGATGAAAAAAAAAAGACAAAGTCCACAAAATCTAAATCCCACATATGGTAAATGTTCTAAATTTTCGAACACTTTCTGATATCAAATAAAATCTAAGTTATCAGAGATGGATCAGAATAGTAAGTTGGGAACACAATGGCCAGACTGCTTCTTCAGAAGCAGTTTGATCTAGGCCTGCACTGTTTGTCAAGACTTTTTGGGTAGGCAACTTGTGTTCGAAATTTTTGAACATCTACCGTTAATGTCTTAACCCTTAAAGCTCAAGAAAAATAATGTATCTGAAAATGTTGTCTGCTGAAGTCATCTGCTGCAAATAATTGCCTTACATTACAGACGAATTAAGTATAGAAGTGAACAGCGTTCACCCAGAACAGACTGTTCCTATAGGAGCAGATTGTTCTGGGTCCACACTGTTTACCATTGAGGCTTCTTAAACATTTCAGCAGACGAGAAAAGCAGACGACTTTTGTTGCGATTGGCACTTAAGGGTTAAAATTTTATAGTGAATTAGATCTTGCTAGAAACCCTGTTAAATCTCAAAATTGCAGTTTTGTTCTTTCGAGTGTGACAGGGTTAAACAAGAATGATTGATGAATGATACTAACAATCTATTTACATTCTACATGATACCACAGGTTTAGATACTCAAAATTTTTAATAAAATTGTAATATTTTCTTGCCCATCAGTTTCAACATATGTTTTGGGTGCTCAAAAGAACCGTCTCATTGAGACTGTTCTTTTGAGTAACCACAATACATGTTTCGGTTGAGAAGTAAGAAAATTATTTTTTCGATACACACTCTTAATTAAAGTCCTGTGAAACCTATGACAATGAAGTTTTCTATCTCCCGATATATTTACATCTCACCATTCACTCTATTCAGGGACGAAAATCACTTTCTATGAAAAAAGCTAAAACCCCCATTACCTGTAAAAACACCAGGCCCCAAGGTTATATAACTTTTTTCATGCTCAACTCAACTGAGCACGAAATTTCAACTACTCATAAAAACTAAAATACCGACAAATGTAAGCGTTTCTTGCTTTAAGTCTCTAAGATGTTGTATTTATCACACTGATAATTGTTAAAATGCCAACAATTGTTGGCATTTTAACATTCATGAGCAGGATAAATTTCGTGCTCAGCTGAGTTGAGCATGGAAAAAGTTTTACAACCTCGAGGGCAGGCTGCGAGGTTATAAAACATTTTGAGCTCAACTCAAGAGCATAAAATTTATCATGCTCATTAATATTAAAAATGCCAACAACTGTTGGCATTTTAACATGTATTAGCATGATAAATAAATCATCTGACATTTGAAAGCAAGAAGTCTTTTTTTTTCAGCATTTTAGTTTTTATGAGCAGAACTTTGCGATTTTGTGCTCAGTTTAGTTCAGCATGAAAAGTTTTATAACCTCGGAACCCAGATCTGAACATTTTTAGATTGAATCCGTAACATTACTGAAACAAGAATTGTGCTAAAAAAGCCGAAATTTGCACAAAAGCTGAAGATTCCATCCCTGTCTATTGTTCTATTCTTTAATCAAGACATGAGCCAGCTCCAAGACTGGTTCTTTTCACACATGCAGCAAGAAATGACTCGGAAATGTCAAAAATTACCCTGGCCCAAGGTTATAAAATGTTTTTCAAGCTTCACTCAAGCAAGCATGAAATTAATACCAACAACTGTTGGCAGTTTAATATTAATTAGCATGATAGATGTAACTTCTGAGACTTTGAAAGCAAGAAAATTAAATTTCCTTATTTTTCAGTATTTCAGCTTTTCTGAGTTGAAATTTCATCCTCAGTTCAGTTCAGCATGAAAACAATTTTATAACCTCGGGTGTCTGGTCTCGCCAGAGTCTTCCCTGCTTGCACAAGCTGAGGATGGAAGTAATAGATAAACAAAATTTTTGAGCGTAAAATGGCAAATATTTTCTAACCCATCAGTTTTAACATATGTTTTTGGTGCTCAAAAGAACCGTCTCATTGAGAATGGGATCATCCAATGGGAGCATTCTGCAATACTTTCGACCTTCATGAAGCTACCATTTATCATTAAGGTCTTTGTTTTGTCTTTTTTTTTTGAGTGTCCACTTAAAACAGGTTTTACTGTATATACAATGCAGGGTTTTTTTCAACTAGAAAATGAAAATATGGGTCAGTACATGTGATATTGGTACTTATCACATTGACAAAATCCTTTTAAAGTCTTTGAGTGCTGATTTATACCCTTTGCAAACAGTTTAGACACAGGTTAGGCCTGACAAAATGTTGGGCCTGATCTGGATTCAAACGGTTTCACACTCTGTATCCCTGAAAGAAGTTTTCAAAAATTTGATTTTGAAAATTCAGATGACAAAAGGGCATAAAACATATCAAAGAGTTAAGCATACATAGGTTAATACCAAAGTCACAAGAGTTAGCCCTTATGTGAACCAGGATTCAAACTATATCTCCTCAAAACATTGAAGTCTTGTATACTTGGTCTGGGATTTCTTATACCACATCTGTGCATCTTTATTTCTCCTGTTTTGTCATATTTTCATATCTCTGATTCAAAGTTTTCTGCTTGTGCATCTTGGACTGGGCGTGTTGTGCCATATGAGACTCCGTGGTAAGAGTGACATCGCATAGAGGACAATAAAACATTCCACTCGGGGTCCTATAATCCCTAAATTCAAGAGACGGAGTCCGCCTCGGGCCAAAGTCATCTGAGCCCCCGTAGGGACCAACCTGTGAGTACTGTCCCCGACCTCTAGCTCCCCTACCACGTCCTCGATCTATACCCCTGCCTGGCAAACATAAAATATCTAGTGTTAGAAACCTCTCCTTCCAAAGCCACCTCGCCCCCTCCCTCTGAATCCGCCGAAACCTGAAAAAATCGTAAAGTCAATAACACAATGTTCTTGGCTTGGTTCTAACCTTTGCCAGCCACGTCTGTGGCACAGAGATGCAGCAAACACTCCTGGTCTGTCAGGGCTTTTTCCAGCAATTTTGGGAAAAGGCCCTTCGGCAAAATTTGGAAAAAATCATTGACTTAACATCAAAATTGGGAGAAATTAACGACACAGAACATAACATGAGTAGCATAATATATCCTCAAAATCATTTTTTTAGATTGTATTATGCTAAGCATACCACTTAAGCACAAGTGTTTAAGTATCATTCTGGTATGGGTCATTGTTTCTTATAAGTAGTAGTGGTCTCTAAAAAAAAGTAAAAAATTTTTTTTTTTTTTTTTTAATTGTCTTAATTGGGGAAAACAGACATGGTATTGGGGGAAAAGGTGGCTATTTTCGGTTGGGAATGGGGCCAAAATTCGGCCCCTAGAGAAAGGCAGAAAATCCCCTGTCTTTTCACCTACAACATTTTCCTATCAGATTTCATGAAGTCAGTGAATAAGCAGTAACTTAGGTACAGTGTGAGGTCCCTTTATAATGCTATGTTTGGGTTCCGAATCATGAAATAAAGGGACAATTTTACAAAGGAGTTATAGGAAAATATGGTTCTTCTCCTATAATCCCTTTGTAAAATTCCATGGTTAAAAAATTTGGAAGCCAAAAGATGACAGTCTTATATCCAAAGCTGTGTTATACAGTAAAACCTGTCTTAAGCGGCCACTCAAAAAGAAGACCAACAATAGGTTTTCAAGACCGATTATCGCGTAATGCTGGTCAAAAGTATTGCAGAATGCTCCAAGGGGAGCATTCTGCAATGCTTTCGACCTTCATTAAGCTACCATTTGTCATTCAGATCTTTGTTTTGTCATTTTTGAGTGACTGCTTAAGACAGGTTTTACTGTAAAAGCGAGGTGTGTTATAAAGGGACTGTACTGGAGATATTTTAGCCACACTGCGTTGAAAACCTGTTTTTAGGTTTGTGACTAGGTACAACTCAAACCAGCCTGTCCAGCTTAATATCCAGAATCTTGAAAATTTGGATTTAGGATCACAGGTCCAGATGAGGATTTTTGTAATTATTTTCTAATTCATTAAGTTAAACATGTGACATTTATATTTTCTTACCACCAATTTTATCATTAGTTTTTAGTGCTCAAAAGAACCGTCTCACCATACCCACAACATATGTTTTGGTTGAGAAATACACTCTTATCTGGAGCCCGATAAGAATACATATGGGCCAGCATTTGAGACTGTACTTATTGCAATGTCGAAAAACGAAGGCTCAGGCAAGCCTGTGCAAATGCACAGACTCATCAGATCCTTTACTGCTCTCAAACCAAAAGTATGGATACAGATGAAGGTTTAGACCAAAATTTAGAGCTATAACCACAGGTTTAGATAAAGAAAAATTTTCAGCTTAAAATTGTAAATACTTTCTTACCCATCAATTTTAACATATGTTTTGGGTGCTCAAAAGAAACCTTCTCTTTGATTTTGTTAACCAGACGTTGCAATCTCGAAGCAAACATATTCGAAAGTTCTCATTTTTGTCAGCCTTTATTTGAAGGTAATTTTACTATAGACTATAACACCGGAGTGGGTGACAAACCCCATATTGCCGTAGTAGTATGACCACAGTGAACATATGAGCCGCGACATGAGATTTCCAACAATGTGGTTTGTGCGACCAGCAAAGGCTCAGACCAGACTTCGCATACGTGCAGTCTGATCAGAGCCTTTGCTAGTCGCTTGAATATTCTATGAGTGTTAAGCTACTGACCGAACATCATTTTGAGCTTCAAAGCTTAAAAGGAGGCTGCACAGGCTCGTCTGAGTCTACACTTGTCAAAATCCCACATTGTTGGAAATCACATGTCACCGCTCATATATTTTAAAATAATCAATAGTAAGGGCTGCAAATTATTTTCAGACCAACTCCTTTTAATACAAACAACCAATAACTGAAAAAGACCATGACCTACTTTACATCACGGTCAAATTTGACTCCTACTGTTTTTAAATGGGAAACATTGATTTTTTTAAGCCACAGTCAGCATACTCTATAATATGTTGGGCCTGATCGGGGTCTAAACTGTTTGCAAAAGTTACAAGCAGACAACGAAATTCCCCACTAGTAGGCAGGGGACAAAAAATTCCACTTGTCCGCTCGTAATTATGAGTGAAATCTGGAAAGGACGAGTGCTTTTGGAAGAATTACTCAAGGAAGCCAGATTACATATTACACCCTTAAGTTCTTTATTGCATACACTTTAAAGGACTAGTGCATGAGTTTGCAGGACAAGTGAAAATTGTAAGTCACTCGTGCAATATTGAAATATTTTTGTCCCCTGTTAGGGGAAGAGTTAAACTAAAACCTGCATGCACTTCTATCTTGTAGGGCTAGAGACCTGATTTGTAAAGGCTCTGATGAGATTAGGCTTGTGCAGTTCTGTTGGAGCCTTCTCTGCTTGTATATGCAATAATTAACCATTTCTCTAATCATCCTGCTCATGTGAATACCTTTTCATGACAAAAATGTCAGAGTAACATGGGTGAAAGTTCAACATTTCCAAAATCCTGAACTTACTTTTAGAATTTCAAATTTTTAAACTTGAATGATGCCTACAAATATGAATAATTTCATGTTTAAATGGTTAATTGTGTTTAGATAATCTGTTAGTTAACCAGAGAAGCTATTAAATCACCCTAATTCAGCATTTTGAGGCTGACTTTCTTTGGAAAGACAGCCTCAAAATATTGAATTTAGGATTATTCCTGAAAACTTTCACCCATGGAGTAATTAGATGTTTTTCTTTATAAAAAAAAAGCTTGAAGAAATGTAGGATGTCTGGAAGGCAGGAAAGAAAAAGTAGGAATTTTTGAAGGGCTTACACTTTTATATACAAGAAACACCTAAGGGGGTTGATACTTTTGCAAGCAGTGAACACCCAGCCGATATGCCACAGCACGCAGCATTATATCAGAGTTTGCACTGTTTCCCAAGACAAAAATCTATCTTCAGAAAAAGAAACACAATAATTTTTGGAAAGCATAATCTGTGACCCCTAAATATACTGTAAATCCGGAAATTTTCGTGAATTTAATTTTTGCAAATAGTGTTAAAAGACATACATGTATTTGTGATGTTTAAAATTTGCGACTAGGGCATGATTTATGCATATGCGAAGTTTCATGAAAATAAAACCCTTGCGAAAATTTCCGAATTTACAGTATACAATGGATCATACGGACTTAACTGTATCAACTTTATGGAAAATTGAATTGGCCTGAAAAGGGCTAATTAATTACTTTATGAGATCAGAAACTTACCACCACCACCGCCGCCCCCACCACCACCACTAGGACATTCTCTTGAAAAATGACCAACTTCACCGCACTTGAAACATGCATCCGCTGAAACAACAAAACAACCTTATCTTTACTTTAACAGGAATCTTCTATTGAGCTTAAATACAATCATGTTCTGGTAGTCTAGTGTATAGTATACAGTTATTTCATGCCTGTTTGTAGTATAGACAAAACTATTACCCCAAGGTGCCGTGGATGACCTGATGCACTATTGCATGAGGCCGAACCTCTGTTGAACATACTGCAGGCATGCATACAAATAAAAAAAGATTCTGATATTCAACTCTTGAGAACAATGGTTTTACTAAAGGGATTTTTTTTATGTTCTCACATGCCGAAATTTGGCTCCATTCCCAATGGAATTCAGGTGACATTTTTCCCAATTTTGAAAAAAAAATCTCAATCTTCAAAAAAAAAAAAACAAACACATTTTTTTTGAAGATTGGGATTTTATTTCATTCAACACACACATAAGCTACATGGTAACGCTCTCCTTCAATGTAATGGCAACAGTATGTGTAATAGCTAATCTGGGTTTTTTTATTGACCAAAAATGACATAATTGTGCACTATAACAAATTTCACAATTTAGGGGTTTACCACGCTACTTTTCCCAATCTGAAAAGCCCTAGGGCCACTTCCCAAAATTTCAAAAAAAAAATCCTTGTACTAACATGATTTTATAATAGCAGAGCTGATGAACCCTTGAACAATCAAACCCTGAAACCAATCTTTGGGCAAGCAGCGATTGAGCCTTTACTGCTTGCATATGCATTAAGTACCAAAATCTCATGTCCCGGTCAATGCCATGCCTAATTTTGAAATTAACCCATGTAAGTCTAGCATCCTTTTTGTGGAACATAGGCAGACCCAGATGAGACAAGACAGAATGTGGCATCTGATCAGTCTCCACTGTTTGCTTACAGAATGTTCTATTGAAATTTACAAAAAAATGAAAATTACCACCCAACAACCCTTAAACTATAAATGAACTCAGGGCTCTCATTTGCTAATATTTGGGGTCGAATATGGGCCCCATTCCCAATGGCAAATAGTTCCCCACCCCCCAATCTTCAGACAAAAATTCACAAATCCCAATCCTGGGACAAACCACGTTTTTCATTTGTTAAATTCTTGCTTCGTTAAATTTGTGCTGAAATTAAAACTTGCATGCCTAACCATCACTATTTATAAAATCCCGTCGCCGGTAATCAACCTTGACATTAATTTATGATGATCTGGATCTACACTGTTTACCAAACAGAATATATAGAGGATCTTACATGAGTGTTCATGTTTTATTGAATTTATTAAACGAGTTGAGGAAAAGAGATAAAATGCGAGGCTTGCATTGGAGTTAAGCATGAGACGGATTAAACTTGACTGCAATTCAAGTTCTTGTTAATAAAGATCACAAAATCATTAATGCATCCATGGGTGAAAGTTCAAAATCCTGAACTTTAGAAAATCAGAATTTAATACTTGCTGTATGACTAAAATTATCAAAAATTCGAAGTTTAATCGTCAAATATCTTCAGATAAACCGAAACTAAATCAGAAAACTTGATTACCAGCATAATTCATGATATGGAAAGTCAGCCTTAAAATCCTTAATTCAGGAATAATCCTGAAAACTTTCACCCATGTTAATGTGTTTAGAAATGACGTCACAATTATTTTTTCCCAATTTCATATAGAATATAGGTATTTTTCCCAATTTCATTGGCCCTAGAGTCTAGACTAAAATCTGTAGCAAGTGTTATACCCCTGGTCCGACTGGTTTAAGTGATGATGGTTGAAAATTCCATTCGACTTAAATGGGTTGATCATAATTCAGGAGTTCAAGTGGCTTTTACCCCACCTTATCCAAAATACTAGCATGCACCAGCATCTCTACCCACCAAATAAATTTTGAGGATTAATTGTAAATACATACCTGGGGTGTCGCTATTAGGACATTCTCTTGAAAAGTGTCCCATCTCACCACACTTGAAACAGCCATCACCTGCACACACACACAAGAAATAATCATAGTACACAGGGTTCGCACAGGCAAGCATGAGTAAAATTCAAGGACTTTTCAAGGACTTCTAAAAGCCTCTCCAAAAGTTTTCAAGGACTTAATGTTAATGAAAAATATTGATCTAAGTGTTAAAAGTCTACTTCAGAATGCTAGACTGAGTTAATGGAGACATTAGTACTGCAAAATTAGTATAAAATTGCAGTGCCCATATTTGGTGCAGCATATGCTGCACCAAATATGGGCACAACAATTTTATACTGATTTAGGTCTCTATCAACAGTGCTAAGTCCTACAGAAAATAGTAGAATTCAAGGACTTTTCAAGGCTTTTGAGTGATTTTCCAGTACTTTTCAAGGCAGATTTAATTTTCAAGGACTTTTCAATAAAGCCCTCTAAATTCAAGTACTTTTCAAGCCTCTGATGAACCCTGGTACAGTAAAACCTGTGTAAAAATGGCCACTCAAACACAGAAAACATCTAAAACCGGGCCACCATCAGCCCGCCACCGGAAAGCCATTTAAATGGCGTTTCGCTGGCGGGCTGATGGTGGCCCAACACTGTATGTTGACTGGGAAAATAAGGGAGCGCAGAAATAGAGTGCTCAACTCGATATCTAGGGGTTGCAGGTTCGAGCCTCACCAGCGTCACTGCGTTGTGTCCTTGAGCAAGACGTATTATCCTTGCTTAGTACTGGTTAAACCCAGGAAGATCCATCCCGACCTAACTGAAAAATTGCTGACTTGGACGTAAAGAATCAAATCAAACAAACAAAAAGCCACTCAAAAATAGTCAAAACAAAGAACTTAATGATAAATGGTAGCTAAATGAAGGTCGAAAGTAATGCAGAATGCTCCCCCTATAATGCTCCCTTTAGCGCATTCTGCAACACATTGCCAAAAATACACAGTATGTTATAAGGGCCTTGAGGCAAGAAAACCTGTCTTCGGGGGTTCGGACAAAGTGAGATTTAAACCAGTTTCCTCAGCAACAGAGACTATATAGAAAATTGTTGTTTAGTTGTCTCATTCAACAGCTATGGTCATGACAAGACAGTCAATTCATCTATCCACACTTTTTCCTGCGCGAGCTTGACTAAGCAGTTAACCAGTACTTTGTGCACATACTTTAGCTTGTAACTGACAACCCTTCTTGAATCAGCGGAAGGGAGAATGGCCATAGAAACTATTTCATGATCAATCTCCAAGAAAGTGTGGGACCGGGCCATGATAAATCTCATGATCCCTGTATCTTCAGCTAGACACGTATCTGCAGTCAGACACGTTACCCTCTAGAAAACTGAATTTTGCTCATAGCAAGTATAGATATGACACTTTCTAATAAATGAATAAAAAGGCGCTGATCAGACAGTGCAAATGCGCAGCTGGTCTGCCCCTTTGTTGTTCCAAAAGCCCCAAAGACAGGTTTTCTCACGCCAAGGCCCATAAATGGTTTGATCATACCCACCTCCCCTCATACCGCCTCCTCCTCGACCCCCTCTCATGCCGCCACGACCGCCCCCTCTCGGCGGAAAATTAATTGGCCTACTCCCCAGCATTATTGTTCCGTCCATCATCACTTTTGGACCCTCCTCAACACCAGGTACTTTTGGGCCGAGTCTCTTAACTTTGGACTTGTGTTTGGTACCATTCATGTGTGTGTCATACATTTCCCTCGTTGATGCAGAAACACAGCAGAGCTCACAGAAAAATTCACCTTTGACCTCTCCACTGTTGAAAAAAACACACAAAAAAGTTGTAACATTTTACCTAACAAGATACCATGGTTATTTCATAAATTTTAATGAAAATTCAACGACATAGGTGAAAGTTACATGCTTCCGTTCTTATCCTTGTCATATTGTTTCAAGCTGTATATACTATGTACAAATCAATTTGAACAAATGTTTAGAACAAAATTATAAAATTCCCGCTAAATCCAGGTACATGTTTGTTTGTTTTGTTGCTTTACATCTGAAGTCAACAGCTATGGTCATGGCGGGACGGTCAGTTCACCTAACCACACTTTTTCCAGGGCAAGCTTGAACAAGCAGTTAACCAGTACTTCGTGCCCATACTTTCACTTGTAACAGACAACAACCCTTCTTGAATGATTCAGTGGAAGGGAAGAGAATGGCTGTAGCGAAGAAATTATTTCATGATCAATCTCCACGAAAGTATGGGACCGGACCGGGATCAAACTTACGACCTGGTCCCAATGACACGGACCACAATAGACTCTTCTAAATTTTCAAGTTCATAAAATTATACATCCAAGGTTAAACTTAACTTCAATGAATGGCTGCAAACTTACATAATTTCCCTATCTGTATCTATGTAAATATGCTCCTCAGCACGGAAAGAGTGGAGCCTAATTTAATAATGGCAACTCCTGGCTTTCTCATAGGAGCCCTAGCAACTAGCAATTAAGCAATATTCTCCAATGAAACATCTCAAGATAAGCTGTCAGAAGCATAAAATAGTCTATTACTGTCATCCAGGTGCATGACAAACTACATGAAAAGTTGTTCATTTCTACATGCTCATTCTTTTGATTAAATGAGTGGTTGAGAATTTGTTTAAAAAAGCTTATGATGAAAAACTCATTTATTGATGACATGTTGTTGGAGGTACACATTGGAATTGCCTCATATAGGCAATTCCAATGTGTACCTACAACATATGTTACTAAAAATAAGGAAAAAACTATTTGGAAATTTATATTTTCCAAGTATTATGTCCATTGTCTTTACCTAAACTGCCAATCAGTATTAATATTCCTGTCACTCTACTGCAAATTGTTTATATTTGCATGACAGCTATAGCTCCAAATTCGATTTCATGAACTATCTCTTTGCTAACTTGCTGGTTGTGTGGTTGTAATACTTACGTTGCATCATTGGCCACGGTCTCTACCATTTTAACCTTTTTCTTGTGGTTCTTCCCATCATAGTGCTGTTCTGCTTGCTTCTCAGATGAAAACTCCACACAACATACCTTGCAGAAATCTGTATCCTTAAGATCTAGAACAACTCTTGCCTAAACAAATGCAAAATTTTCGAAACAAATGATAAGAGATGATATCATAATGAATATGAGAGGAACAAAAGCATACCATATTCATTTCAGAGGGTCTGGATGGGGGGTCTGGTATTCTCTATTCATAAAAAATTTAGCCCATTATTCATCTCATTAAAATTTTGGGTTATTCATTAAAATAAGACCAATTATTCATTAAAAGTAAAAAAGGTGGCAAAGAAATCTGATTCACTATTCATTAATTTTTTCTTCAATTCATTAAAAAAAATAGGATTATTCATTAATTTTTAGGCCCTCATTATTCACTATTCATTATTTTTTTGGCTCATTATTCACTATTCATTATAAAAAAGGGCCATTGTTCTCTAATCATTATACCCCATCCAGACCCTCATTTCAACCTTGCATTATAGAAAGTAGGGTTCACAACACAAAGTGAAAGAGAAAATGCTTTCATATTTGAACTACATGTGTTTAGAAAATTCTATACTCTGACTCACAGATGTAAAAAATGCCAAAAAGTATCTAGCAACTGGTCAGGTATGAACTGGTTTGTTCCAGAGGTTCAGAAAAAACATTTTCAAAAACTTAATATTTCTGTCTTTGACCTTGCCTTCATGGTTACTGATTTGGATCACAATGGTAGTCTAAAACTTCAGACCAATATCTAACATCAAGCTAGCTAGGTATCAACGGATTTGAATAAGCGGTTCAGGAGATACTTACAAATAAACTCTACGTTTCATCAAAAAAAATGACCAAAGCACACTAACAGACTCCAACACTGACGCCAAGATAACTACAATAGCTCTTCTTAGATTTTGTATAGTTTACAGTAGGATCAAGGTTCATACAGTTAAGTTTGTGTAAAATTCAAGGACTTCTAAAAGACTTTCCTATTGTTTTCAAGGACTGAAAACGATTGAAAATTGCTGATTTACACGTTAAAATTCTATTTTTGAAATGCTAGACTGCATTACTAAAAAATATAAGTTTTAGAAAATGAGTATAGAATTATGGTGCCTTTATTTGGTGCAGCATATGCTGCACCAAATAAAGACACCACAATTTTACACTGATATAGGTCTCCAAAGACAGTGTTGAATCCTCCTATAAATGGTAAAATTCAAGGACTTTTCAAGACAAACCTGTATATTCAAGTACTTTTCAAGCCTGTGCGGGCCCTGAGGATATTATTTTTTTTATTTATCTTCTTTAAGTCGAATGGACTTGACTAAGTACTCTTATCAGTAGTTGATGAGAATAGAGAATATTTCCAATTTTAGAGGTAATTGGTGATAACAAAGGTTTGTTTGAAAGTAATATGAAATCATACAACAGTCAAAGTGTCTACCATTTGTAGGTCACCCAAGGATCATTTGTACCACATTTTTTCAGTTCAAACCAGTAGGTTTTTTTTACAGGAATTCTTTTCCCTTTACCACAATTCTGCATGTAAAAGATATCTTTGAACTACTTTTAAACTGGACCACCCAAGGATCATTCCTGTGAAGTTTGGAAAAATTACCCAACCAAGTCTTAAAAGGAATTGTTGTTAAAAGCAAATTCATGTTGATTGACTGACGGACAATGGACATCAGAGGATCACAATAGATCGACTTGAACTGAGCTCAGGTGAGCTGAAATAATGCTGGCCTAAAGGTTTTTTTTTCACTTTTGGATCAGTGGCTGACTGTGAAGATTGTTTCCTTACATGTAGGTGTTTTGATCATGACCAGTAGACCGGACCATAGGTACAATTATGCGGTCTCATCCAAAGGATGCACAATGTAAATTTGACTACAATTGGCTCAGTGGTTTCCAAGAAAATGATGTAAGAATATGCTGGTGCAAGTCCATTACGAGTGATCCTGGCGGACTAGTTCAAAGGTCAATCTAATTTATTACAATTGCCAAATTAGATTGAGCATTTCTAATAAGTATATCCACTTTGGCTTGAACGGGCTTAAGATTCTTCCAATGGGCATGTTCAAAAATAATGAAGCCAAAGCGTGACATTGGGGGTGAAAAATGAAATTGTTGTCATAGGTGAAATTGCTATTCCAATCAAATTGGGGGTACTCAAAGTTTTCAAAATTGTTTAAGTTTAGAAAATAGCAGCAAAAATATAAATTTTCTGAACATTTTCTTTCAGGATTTTTTTGCAAAAATTGTTAATTATGGCAAAATTGTGTGTAGGTTGTTTTTATAGGAAATCATGATGAAATGTCTTGAAATTCCCATTATTTGATGACAATCACTTAACAGCATATGAATGAGTGATTTTTACCAAATTGAATTGCCTAATTGAACAAAAAAAAATATTTTACTGTCATTTTGCCTCATTATTTTAGTAGAAGAGCTCTCAAAATGTTCATATTTTTAAAACAGGTGACTGGATCTCAATAAAATTTGCATTTAAATGATTATACATGGTAAAAAAACTAAGCTACAAATCAATATGTGATATGAAAGCATGGATGTAATTGTTATCTATGTACAAAAATGGGCAAAATATTAAGAAAATGTGTTACACTCCTTAGTTTGATTTGTTTTTGAGTCAGAATTTGGAATCTTTCAGGGCTAAGACATATATATAGTATTGCATACAAAGAAGTGACTTCCCTTGCATAGTGTTAACATGATTTTAATGAAGATTATTGGCCTTTTTGGAAAGAAATGTCTGATCTAATACTAAGGAGTGTAACATTTTGTACAAATGCTTAGTAGGTCTTCAAAAAACTATAAATTCTTGCTTTAACATTAAATGACACAATTTCCTTTCTACTATATAAGAATCTCATAATCAGTGTTATAGCACAAACAAAAATTGTCTCCCCAAGATCTTGAATTAGTGTGTTAAGATATGTTGAATGTTCTTTTTCTAAATGCTTAAACTGGCTGCAAATAATATTTTCTACTCTAATAATTTTAGCAATTGAACACTTTTCTGTATGTAATATACATAAAATATCATTTAACTAGCTGCCAAAGGGTATAAAAAAAAGTATGGTTGCATACCAGTTTCTGGTATTGATACTCCCATCATGAATCAAACGTAAAGGTCCCTTTATATTAAGTTCCTAATTGATTTACCTCAAATGCTAATCAAAATTCAAAGAAATGCATCATAAGAACTGTTCTAAATCTTGGAAATGAATGGTCAGAGTCAATTAAAAGTGAAATATTGCTAGTTTGGAAAAGAAAAAAAGCTCTTAAAGGCATTACAACAAAAATCACTAAGGAGTGTAACGCTTTGTGTCGTGATGTCATAGCAAAACATTAGCTTGGTTAGAAAATAGGATTATATTAGTCAATTTTATCTTTTTATATTTATCAGAACATGTAATTTTCAAGAATAAATGTTGTCCTGAATGCCTAGATAGGTAAAATTTCAAGAAAATGGATTGTCAAAATCACCAATTTTTAGGTGATTTCAATGCAGTACAGCTTTATTTACACTTTGAACATAAAATGGTGCTGCTAAAATTGTCAGAGGGACATTGCTCTATAATAATAATGGTAAATAAATTGAAATTATACTGCTACTGGTATAAAAATAACCCACAGAAGTGTTTTGCAAGAAAGTGTTACACTCCTTAGTGGCTTTTATGGATGATATGAAAAAAATTAAGACCAAGATAAAAACTCACACTGTATGAATCTCTATTATGGGTCAAACACTTTTCATATGAGGCATATTAGCTCACAAAACATAACTTTGGAAAAGGTTATGAGGCTTGAAATGTCAAATGTTACACTCCTTAGTTTAAAGGGTGCTCTACAACCAGTCCTGCTCATTCTTTTATGGATGCTTATAAAGTAGCTGTAAAACTTGAAATAAAAAGTACTAAGATTGGTCAGTGCTGCAGACCACGTTATAGGTTATAATCTTTTCAAAAATTCATGTCAAATCAACTCTGGGCAAAATCTCTTCATTTTTACTGCACCTGAATTTCAGACTTGTCCTGTTGGACAATGCATAAAAAATAACATTGGTAATGATGAAAGGGCATGATTTTCCTATTTTCATTAAGTTGAAAAGAATGGGTAATCACAAAGTTGGCTTATAAGTATGGCAACATCCACAGTTTTGGATAAATGCACAAGTGAAATTCAGTAATGAAAAAAATGTCACGCAAAAGGTGTTACACTCCTTAGTTTTTTAGCTAGTTTTACTGGCATAAATTTTGTATTACTTGTTCGATTTTAATAAAATTTTGCATGATGAACACAGGGACCATAACACATATTTTAGCTATGTTTGGTCCTTAAAATCTAGGCAAATGTGTGCATAGGATGCCATAAAGTGAAAAGCTTCATTATTTTTGAACATGCCCCAATATGAAATAGGTCTAGATCAACTTTGGATCATCACTTGAACAAATTTGGCAGGGTCCTAATCTCCAATGCTTCACACAGACACATCGTCATTGGCCTATTCGTTCAGAAGATGTGTAAAGTAGAATTTCACTGTCTCCACATGATGACCAGGAAATGCCCTAATCACAGATTACATAAAAGACCAAAACCATGGCAACCAGACACACAAAATTTGGCATGACTTGGCAGAGTGGCTAAAGAGGTAACAACTGTTAAATTTTACAACCTTAAAGTTCTTTAAAGGTTTTAAAGGTTTTCCGCCAAATTAAAGATTTAAAAGATTTCAACCAAATTGAAGATTTATAAAGGTTTTAAAGGTTCCACTAAGGGACTGGTGTCAATTGCAGTCATCACCAGAGAAGGCTAGACTAAGTACCAGTGACACCACAGACACAAAGAACACCAAATACTGTCAGGGTGACACCCTGAATGTCTTATTCTAAAACAAAATCTCCAAAACACATTAAAAGACAGTTTTACTTTATCAAAAAAAAGTGCCAAATTTATGAAAAACTAGGAATACTAGAAGGTTTTAGAAAAACTAGGAGCACATTTAAAAAACTAGGAAAAAGTAGGAAAACTAGGAACGCTGGAAAGCCTGGAGATGTTTGAAAATGTTGACGCAAGGACAGAGGACAGACCCCGGAGCAGTTGGTATACAATTTAGCTCACATCAGCTTTCACCTCAGGTGAGCCTTAAAACTAGAAATAATGTTTATGAAACATTATGCCCCCAACCCTTTGCTTGTCAAGAAGGGTTCATAAGTTTTCAATGGCCAAATTTACAAAGGACAATTACTTAAAAAATTATTATTTTTTTTTTTTTTTTTTTTTTTAATTTTCACCAGGTAACCTACTTATCATCTTCTACCAACTGACCATGCTTGAAGCTCCAAGCTAAAATAATTTTCAAAATATCTTGATGACAAGTTTTCAATGACCAAATTTGCAATGGGCAATAACTTGAAAAAATAAAATTACTTTTTTTTAAATTTTCACCAGGTTATCTACTCATTATCTTCTATCAGCTGACTAAGTTTGAAGCTACTTGCTGTAATAGTTTTTGAGATATCTTGACTACAAGTTTTTAATGCCAAAATTTGCTAAGGGCAATAACTCGAAAAAATAGATTTTTTTTTAATTTTCACCAGGTTATCTGCTCATTATCTTCTATCAGCTGACCAAGTTTGAAGCTACTTGCTGTAATAGTTTTTGAGATATCTTATTTACAAGTTTTCAATGCAAAAAATTTGCAAACGGCAATAACTCAAATAAAATAACTTTTTTTTCACCTTTCACCAGATTATCTACTCATTATCTACTATTACCTGACCAAGCTTGAAGCTCATAGCTGTTGTCTTTTTGAGATATCAAATTTTCTATGTCCAAATTTGCAAAGGGCAATAACTAAAAAAAAACTTTTTTTTAAATTTTCACCAGGTTATCTACTCATTATGCTCTATTAGCTGACCAAGTTTAAAGCTCATAGCTGTTATTGTTTTTTAGATATCTTGAATAAAAAATTTCATTATGACCCTTTAAAAGGGGCATAACTCCACAAAGGGGGATAATTCAGACTTAAAAAAAAAATGTGTCAAGGAATCCATATATGAAATTTCAAAACTGTATCTTAATAAATTTTGTAACGGACGGAAGGACGGACGGACGGGCCAAAAGCAATATTATTAATAGCCGATGGTTTCATCTGAGAGGGTTCATAATAATTGTGAATTGCCAGTGGGGATTTACAATATTTGTGAATGCTTGGTTTGGATAAGACAGGTGTTCGGCCAGGTGAGGTGTTGACATCTGTGATTGACATATTTATGTTTTTATAGGGAATTCTGACAACAGTTTTTGTTTTATTTGATTCTTAACGTCCCATCAACAATCTTTCAGTTATATAGGGACGGGTCTTCCTGGGTTGAACCAGTACTAAGCTAGGATAAATGTGTCTTGCTCAAGGACCACAACGCAGTGACGCCGGTGAGGCTCGAACCCGCGGCCCTTCGGTCTCGAGTCCAGCACTCTACCACTGAGCCACTGCGCTCCCTCTGACGCCAGTTTGTTATTGTTTCTCAAATGTCATATTTATTGGCCTGTCAATTCTGATGGGATGTTCTAACACTTTCAAAATGTCATGATGACAGATGTTACTTAGTTTAGTAAAATTACATAAGCCCAATAAATAGATTGTGTCAATTCTGGCATTGATTGGCAGGATTGCACAATACATTTAATCATATGACCTTTGGGAAATTGCGCAACTGGTGTGACTATGAGTCACTTTTGTATCTTCTGATTGGTTGATATAAATGGAGCTTACCTATGTAGAGGGTGCTATATAGTAAATTTGAAATATGATTGGTTAGTGATGATGTCATTAGGTGGCGCTGTGGTCAGCTTCTATCATGTGACTTCATGGTATATAAGATGAAACCCAGTGACAGAGCCTCAGACTTTGGAGATTTTGGAACATTGGGTTATAGTTAGTTTGTAGAAGTATTTAGTTGAACTTAAGAAGATTTAATAAAATTATAAAATTGTGAAAGTTGTTGCTGAAATTTATGAGACTTAGAAAATCTAAAGAGACTTTGAAAACACAATGCCAACTTGAAGATTAGAATCAACTACTACGTTACAATATGACCCTTCAACTTTTCCAAAGTTGGGGGCATTAAAACTTGATGAATTAACAAGGAAATGTAAGACTCCTCGAGTTCTCTGTAGAACTTATTCTTGCAAAGGCTTGTTTTGAAAAATAAATCTTTATCTGTATAGTCCTTGGAATGTTCAAATCACTTGCAAATGTAACTGGAAGTCTGTTTAAATAACATCATAAAGGGGTACGTGCATTAAGAGGTTATTTTGGCCCCCCTACGAGGTCAAAAAATAAAAGTTGCTCTTCACAAGTTTATTCGTATTGATTTATTAGAACAATAGCCAAAGTGTAAAAGTCTAACATTGATTCGACTTTTATGGTTGCTATGGTAACAAGAATGGCCGCCAAAATAGGCTGAAAATAGGAAAATGACCATTTTGGAGCAAATTTGAGACATGTAACAGAGGAATTAATATAAAGCACAAGCAAATACCAAAACATTATTTTAACAGATGATGAGAAGTATCACGGCACACAATATATTTAAAGTTTTTTTTGTTATTTGCTTGTGCTGATATCTAATTCTTAAAAAATCGGTCTCCAAAAGCCTCAAATAGCAATTTCTCGATTTTAAGCCTATTTTGTCGGCCATTTTGGTTTCCATAGCAACCAGTAAAAGTAAAATAAATGCCAGAGTTTTACACTTGGGCTATTCTTCTAATAAACCAATAAGATGAAATTGGTGAAAAGCAACTTTCAGTTTTTGGCTCTATAGGGGGCCAAAATAGCCCCTCAATGCAGGTACCCCTTTACAACAGTATATCCTGCAATATACTGTCGTAAACTTGATGTCATTACATAACGTCGCTTTCCACTGGCTGGCAAGTTCAGGGTTTGTGTAAAATTCAAGGACTTTTTCAAGGACTTCTAAAAGACTTTCCTAATGTTTTCAAGGACTGAAAATTTATGAAAAATACTGATTTACATGATGAATAATATACTGATTTAGGTCTCCAAAGACAGTGTTGAACCTGTAAATGGTAAAATTCAAGGACTTTTCAAGGCCTTTGAGTGTTTTTCAAGTATTTTTCAAGGCACATTTAATTTTCAAGGATTTTTCAAGACAGTCCTGTATAATCAAGTACTTTTCAAGCCTGTGCGAACCCTGAAGCTGTTTTACACAGCTGGCAGCCACAGAACACATACATTTTCCCTGTCTTCTTGTAGGAAAAAATATCCTTATGCATCAAAATGAGGATATCCATATATTCAAAAATATCATTTTGGGAGGTATATCATTGGGTATATGGCTCTGTAAAGCTTAATTTCCCACCATATATCCTACGATATTACTCCCCAAATAATAATTTAGAATACAGTTATCTCTTATATGACTAGAAAATCTATTTTAGCAGCACTCATAATAGTTCTATTCTATCATAATAGTGATAAAATAATCAAACATCCTCTCAAACTTCTCTTGAACATCTTGTTTTTTTTAATTGATTTGATTCTTTACGTCCCATCAACAATCTTTCAGTTAAACAGGGACAGGTCTTCCTGGGTTGAACCAGTACTAAGCTAGGATAAATGTGTCTTGCTCAAGGACCACAACAAAGTGACACCGGTGAGGCTCGAACCCACGGCCCCTCGGTCTCGAGTCAAGCACTCTACCACCGAGCCACTGCGCTCCCATTGCACGTGTTGTAAGCAAAAAAAACACACAAAAAAACAATCTCCCTTGAATAGGTTCTCTGTATGAAAATGAGATGTTGCATGTGTATAGCTCATATATATTTGCACTTAAATAAAAAAAATTGTCAATACTGCCGATTAAAAGCATTAGCTTTTTTTATATTAACTATTTAATATTCACCATAATAATACCTGGCATTGCAAATAAAAAAATTAAAAGTCCTAAATGTTTTAAATTGTATACCATTATTAAGATTATCTTTTAAATGATGCAAAAATATTTTTATGCTTGAATTGTCATCTCGATCAATGAAGCAGTTTGGCATTATACTGTATACAACCTGATAAGGGCATTGTGCACAGAAACTATTTGAATATTATATAGTTTTTGAAAAACAGAGTAGATACATATCAGCCAGCTTCTGATGAAGCCAGCTGATCAGTATCCCCATTGTGTTTTTTATCCACACCATAAATCCATGTTACTACTTGTGAAATTTCACCATTTGCAGGACTTAAGTTTAGAGTGTGTAACAAAAATTTAAATTTTTTATTTCTCAACCAAAACATATGTTGTGGGTACTCAAAAGAACTCTCTCAATGAGACGGTTCTTTTGAGCACCCAAAACATATGTTAAAATTGATGGGTAAGAAAATATTTACAAATTTACGCTGAACATTTTTGTTTATCTAAATCTGTGCTTTGATTGACAGGAAATCATGATAAGTTCATGTAGGATTGACTACCCTTAATTCAGTGTGTACTTATAGGAACATGTGGGATTAATAGGTCAAGTATGGTAACTATCATTGGATACGGCAAAAGTTCTAAAATTTCGAAACTTTTATTTCTGTTTTGGCTGGAACTCACATGCTTACCAGAATAGCAAATAGGGAAGACTCAGATCAGACTGCTTCTTCTGATCTTAGTCTGCTGCGTCTTTCTAGAGCAGACTGCTTCCTGCAGAGTAGTCTGTTCTTGGTCTGCCCTGCTTTTCTAGGCCTTTTTGGGCAAGCAACTGCTTGTCTAGGCCTTTTTGGACATACAACTAGTGTTTGAAAGTTTAGAACATTTACTGTAAGTTAATAAAACAAGAGTGCAAATAAAACCACATGATAAGAATAGAATATTCTTTTACCTCAGGGTCTGGGTTATCTTCACACACTAAAAGCTCTTCCTCTCTCCGAGCTAAATAAAGATTGGAACTTGCTGTGTGCCAACTGTACAAGCTCAGACTATCCTTCATTTTTCTAGGATAACTTGCAGACCTGTCTGTTGCCCAGCTTTTGAAACAACCAAAAATTAAAACTTCAGATAGAGCTAAACTTTTCTTATCATATGATTCATTTAAAGCACATTGTTGCCCTTTGAACATAATTTTCTCAGCACATTAAACATAGGTTTGGTTAAAGGGGGTGTGGACATTTATATTGGTTTGGGTTGTGGATAGAAAAATCCATCCTGAGCAGCTAGAGTAGCACATTCTGATTTTGTGAACTTAGTCACATCCCAGCCAGCAAACAGTCTCGGACCACCATTGGCCCACCAACAAACCGCCATCAAATGGTGTTTCCCTGGTGGGCCGTTGGTGGCCGGCCTTTGTATGCTAACTGGGATATGATAAAACAATTCAAATTTTATATGGCAAATACACAATATGCTGCATCCAGTGCTGAGGATAGTGGTTACGGTAAATATTCTAAAATTTGGAACACTAGTTGCCTGTCAAAAAGACCAAGACAAACAGTGCAGACCAAGATCAGACTAGACTGCTTCTAAAGAAGCAGTCTGATCAGGGTCTCCCCTGTTTGCTATTCTGAGGAGTGTTTTGGTAATTCCGGCTCTGACAATCAGCATTTTACACGCCTACCAAAGGCTCGAATGCACAACATCTGGTTGAATATTAAAAAAAACTGCTCTATGAAGAAAATCAAAAATTGGATAATGACATGCAACAGCCTATGGATTCCTGCGTTTGTGGTATAAATATGAGCTCAGAAAGTATTCTCATTAGATCATATTTACTTTTCATGCCATAAATATGTTCCTGTCGAATTCTGGTACACCTATTTTACGTGAAATGTAAATCTGACAAAACGGGAGAACTTTCTGACCTCAAATTTATACCACAAACATAGGAATGCATAATCTGTTGCATGACATTCCCCAATTTTTTATTCTCTTCCTGGATGATTTTTTTAATATTCAACCAGATGTTGAGCATTCGAGCGTTTGGTAGACGTGTTTTACATTTGAGCCATGACATGAGATTTCCAACAATGTGGTATGTGTGACCAGCAAAGGCTCAGACCATCTGATCAGAGCCTTTGCTATTCTCTTGAATATTCTATGAGTGTTAAGCTACTGTCTGAACATTATTTTGAGTTTCTAAGCTTAAAAGGAAACTGTACAGGCTCCTCTGAGTATAAACCTGTCAAAATGCCACATTGTTGGAAATCATATGCCGCAGCTCATTTTACAAAGTGCTCGTAATTTTTGAACATTTACCATAGTTCTCTATCCACACTTAATGCCATGAATGATTCCTTTTCTTGCATGTCCGATCAATTTGAACAGCTTTATTGTAAGAGCACCACTAAATTTGATATGGGAATACCGGTTGGCAAATTGCATGTTGAGCCTGTGCCTTTGCAAAGATAACATTTTAAAACAATCATCTACATGATTTCCATTACGACCAATGTTAGGAAAGCAGGTGGAGTTACCTCTGGTAAGATGAAAATTTATTCGTATACTAGGGACAATATTTAAGGGAAGCCCCATGGGGCCAAATTCAAGTAGAATTTCTGAAAGAAGCAAACTTCAATGGCATAAAGAATGTTAAAATGTAAAGGGGATCAGTGTTTGGTCCATGCCCATGAGCACTGATGTTGTACGTACAACATATTCCAGGCTGTGGCATGCTAGCGATTATGCAACAGAATTCACATGTATATCCCTTGCTGGTGTGCAGTCCATGTTGCTGGGACAGCAAGGTGTAGGAGCACTGCCATGGTCACAGGGACCAAGCTGGCCCAGAATTTTAGGGAGAAGTGACTTCTCCCTGCAGGAAAATTAGGGAGAAGTGACAGTCAGATAGGGAGAAGTTATAGGGCAAAATTACCGCATTTTCTGTCAATTTAGAAGCATATTAGCCATTACACATACTACTGCCATTTAATGGAAGGAGAAACACAATGCAGTGGTAGTAGATTGTCTTATAATGTCACCATAGCTCATAGCTTGCATTTGTGTGGTGACAGAATGAAAATGAGTCTCCTTAAAAAAAAAAAAAAATTTTTTTTTTTTTTTTTTTTAGGGAGACTCCCACTTCTCCTTGGGTCCCATTTAGGGCGAAATTTCGGCCCCTAGGGCGACTATTTCGCCCTAGTCGCCCCCTAGCTTGGTCCCTGGGTCAGCCAAATCCCCTGATATTCTGCCAATTGAGCACATCTGGGATGTATTAGGACGCTGGGTCTCCAACAGACCCCAGCATTGCAACAGCTTGACCAGCCATTACATATGGAATGGCGAAGGATACCAAGGAAGTTAATCTGTCGCAAAATGTCTAACATATGCCCAGTGTGGTGCATGCATCAATGCTAGATGGCACAGACCAGATACTGATTCCCTTTGCAAATTAACATTCCTTTTGCCATTTGAGATTTGCTTTTTTTTTTACTTGAATTATTGGGGTTTCCATAAAAATAATTCCTAGTATACAATCACCATAGATTTCCATAAATTTGGTATGCTTTTCCTATTCAACAATTTTTCATTCATGTCAGGATGTTTCCTGGGTTGAATAAATACTAAGCTGAAGATAACATGTCTTGCAAGGTCACAACGCAGTGCCTCAGGTCAGACTCTAACCGGGGACTAGCCTCACGGAAAGAACTGTGTTGCGTCCTTTACCAAGACATTTTATTTGGTATGCAAGAAAGTAATATTTTTGCATCACAACCTGTCTTGCAGGGCGGTATGCTCAGTTCTTGATAAAAACAAAGACAAGGATTAGTACCATGTATAATCCATGTTCCGGTGCAAAAACATCCCTTGCTACACATACCTCAATTATCCCTTTATTTTCACTGTATGGAATCTGTGTACATGTACAACAGTTACTCTTGTTGTTTAATAGAGCTTTGGCCTGAGCCGAGTTGGCTCCCTGAACACAGAAAGTTAATAAGTCAACTCTCTGACCCCTAAATCTCGAGCCAAACGCTCTACCACTGAGCAACTGCACTCCTCTTTTATACCCCTCATATAATAATGAGCCGTGACATGTGATTTCCAACAATGTGGTATTTGACAAGTGTAGACTCAGACGAGCCTGTGTAGCCTCCTTTTAAGCTTAGAAACTTCAAATGATGTTCAGTCAGTAGCTTAACACTCATAGAATACTCAAGCGACTAGTAAAGGCTCTGATCAGACTGCACGTATGCGCAAGCTTATCTGAAGCTTTGCTGGTCACACATACCACATTGTTGGAAATCTCATGCCGAGGCTCAAATGTAAGTTTTACTTCTGTGTCACTGGTCTGGCAACCAGCTGCTGGCCGAAAACTGTACAAAACAACCAGAGTTGTACACCAATTCCATACAGTGTATTTAGATGTGTAGAAAAAACAGTCGGCCATATACCAAACCTTCATATAGAAATTTCTTTTTACTCTGAAAACAAATATGGGATTTCATGTTTTATTGAAGCAACGATCTATAAATGATTTCATATAAAATTTAAACGAAATCATTTATAGATATGCTTCATAAAATATGAATTCCCCTTTTCTCCAACTTTATGCCCATTTATAGAGGCTCAAGTTTTACTGAATTTATTAAACAAGTTGAGGTATACTATATACATGCAAGCAATAAAATGCGAGGTTTGCCAAGCATTTTATAGATTCTACTCAATGAGTTTAATATATTCAATAATAAAAGAGCACAAATGTTAATTTCTATTAATCAAATGACATTAAAATTACTAAAAAATCACATTCTTAAACAGATGCGTCAAATTTCGTGAGAAGATGTCCAAATGGGTCTTTTGAAGTTGTCTAGCAGCTTGGTAGGACCTCGGTAATGGTGAGTTAGTGTGAAAACGTCAAGATTCTGCCATCTTTTAAGCAACCTTATAATGGACTTCATTATGTTTATCGATTTTATGGAATGACTTTATATCTATCCAAGATGCGACATCATATGATAAGATGATTTAATATGCCAACTCAGTGTCCTTTCAAATGGGGAATCTTAAAGATAGAACTACCAGCCTTGTTTTATGGCACTGTTGATGGGGCAAATGAAGTACTGACAATATTAAGAGTACTTTTTACCAGGTTTTTCCAATCATGTTATTTTTCAATGTAGCAGTGCTTGTTAACAAAAATAAAAATCCTAATCAGAGAGCAACAACAAGCTTTTAACCCTAGTCCTGCCTGATCATTCAATTGTCTTCTGCTTTCTCAGTTGCTTCTGACCTTTCAAACAAAACAGACCCAAATCAGAAATGCTCTAAGGGAGCAGTCCGATCAGGTTCATAGTGTTTGCTTCCATCCATGGTGAAAGTATCTCGATTGCATTTAAATATATGCAGCAGACATAATAAGCAGACAACATTTTCATGATGGTAGGACAGGGTTAAGCAAACAATATTTATAAACTTCTTTGCCAGATTAATAGTAAATTTAAGACCTTGCACATGTTACATAATATATTACATGAACACCAAATTCACTTTCAAGCTATTGTCATTTCTACAATATATTTAAATAGATTTATACCAGGTGACAAAACAACATTCAGCACATGTTTCTCCAACCAAAAACTG
Organism: Loripinus fragilis; assembly: GCA_964019695.1. Classification (NCBI taxonomy): domain Eukaryota; kingdom Metazoa; phylum Mollusca; class Bivalvia; order Lucinida; family Lucinidae; genus Loripinus; species Loripinus fragilis. Next base: position 57,724,616 of record OZ026529.1, on the reverse strand, counting down.
CTCTTCAATTAAGGAAAGCACCTTTTTTTCTTTGCAAAAATTAAATAATGCTTTAATCATGACTGAAAATAAATATTTCGATTTGACCATGCATATTTTACAAGACTGTGCAATGTTATTTCTTAGAGACTGAAAACAATAAGCAACAGTCAATATGACTGATTGTTAGATCTCTTTTAGTCATATATGTGTGCAAAATCAAGCAAGAGAAATGTGATCTTTCCAAAAAGAAGACTAATTGTGGTTGAGAGCATGAATTGCAATGTTTTTGTCTTCTTTTTAATTTTAAATTCTTTTCAGTCCGTCTTCCAAATTAATAATAAGGTTCTTTTGCAGCAAAGCAAGCAGGTATTACCAATTTACCACATAATACCATATTTTGGTGTACTGAAGCATTCAATACACCAGTTTTGTTGCAAAACAACAATGTAAAAAATTTCCTTGGTTACTTAACATCAAGTGAACCAGAGCAACATAGGTCCAGATAAAGAATTTTTATGAGCGTAAAATTGTAATTATTTTCTTACCCATCAATTTAAACATGTGCTTTGGGTGTTCAAAAGAACCCTCTCATTGAGACTGTTCTTTTGAGTACCCACAACATATGTTTGGATGAGAAGTAAAGAAAATAGTTTTCCAATACACTCTTATCTAGAGCCCTGGAGCAATTAACAAAACCAACATAATGATCCATGCGCCCAGTGTAGAATCAGATCAGCTAGTGCATCCATCTAATTTTCATCCATATATATATAAAAACAACTTTAGAGAATCGATCATCTGACTTAATAAATCATGCTGATGCTTCACGTCCAAGACAATTTTTCATTGATGTAAGGGCATTTCCTCCATTGAACCAGTACTAAGCAGAGCTCAAGGACACAACACAGTGCATCAAGTCAGGCTTTAAACAGGGACCCCTCCATCTTAAGCTGAGCACTCTACCAATGGACAACTGCAAGCCTCTTAACTGAGAAGTAGGAGTACTAAGTACAAGCTAATTTACCTTAAAATCCAAACAAAGCCATTGTAAAGTGCTACACCATGTATTTATATGCAGCACTTTGTCCAGACTTGGAGCTGCACAAAAATGCATGGATTTCATGGTTTATATTTGTCTGAATATCAAGGGAAAATGCTGCACATTACTGTTGTAACACTGCCCTTTACTAGTTACACCCCATTGTAATGGTGGCCATAACATTAGTTTGACAGTGTATCATAAGTTTCTATTTTGTGAGTCCAATCATCTAGATCTTTTCAATTGTGCCACATCAAGGAAAGCTTAGAACATCTGAATTGCAACCCATCAGTCCTTGGATAATACTTTCAGGATCACCATACATAATTAATTTCTTTCCGTTCTCAAATTATAAAATACTTGTTATCAGGGATCTTTTATGTTTTTGTTCTGTCTTGTGTTTGCTATGTCTTTGTGCGCGTCTGTTTATATGTGCTTTTTGTTCACCTGCTGGGAAAGGGCTGACCTCTTGGCTCTCGTTTGTGGTGTCTACTGTGAGTTTGTCACTTTCCCATTGGTATCCTGGGTCAGGTGTGGTACTTGATTGTATGGATTTCTGATCTTTGCACCCTTACTTACTGAAATCCACAAAATGCTTGTCATAATAGTATACAGAGAAGACTGATAAGAAGAAGCAGTCTGATCTGAGTCTGCACGGTTTATCAGGGTGTTTTGGCAGGCAACTGAGATTGAAAGTTTAGATCCCCTACCACATTCCCAAATATTATAAGAGATCTAGATTTTTGGGGTAAAGTTGAACGAAATAAACAAAAATGATAGCCGAAATTCAGGGCAATAACACTTTTTATATATTTTTGTGATAATTTTTGGAATGGCATGTTGATCCATCCAGAAATTCAGGATTTGCAATGGCACTAGCTCTTTTACTAAGATGTGACTTGAATTTTCTGAGAAACAAAAACAATTCAAGATTATCATAAGAGCAGACCTTTCATCTTTCGGGCCATTCTTTGTTTAATCTTTGAAATGTTATGTTCTATGTTGTTATTTTCTCCCAATTTTGCTGTTAAGTCGATCATTTTTCCCAATTTTGGCCAGGGGCCTTTTCCCAAAATTGCTGGAAAAAGCCTTGTGAGCATAAATGTCTTGTGCAGTCAATGTTATATAATAAAGCGTCCTCACAAAAAAGATCCCCCTGACACAACTGACAATGATAATGAAAGATTACTGGAAAAACTTAAAGAATTTAACCAAAAATCATTCCTTTAAAGAAACAATAATTTCATTACCAATTCACCAAGATGATCACCAAATTTCATTCCCAAAACAGCCAAGTTACTCAACAATGTGTCAAGCAAAGATGACTCCATTCAGAACTCCTTGGCCAATTCCATTAAATCAGATCTCAGATGTACAATATTGGGGCCATATGATAAAACATACAAACTATAGATATAGCCATCAGTTCCGGTAAGAAAATTTTATGAGGCTCTATCCGGTCACAGTGAAAGCTCAAAATTTTCAAAATCCTGAACTTTAGAAATTAAAACCGAAAATCTTGCAATACGCCTACAAAGTAACAGCAATGTCAGGTTTAAATGGTATTTTGGCTTTAGATCCTTTCACCCATGGGCTCTGTCTATGAATGTTGAAGAAATCATCTGAAAAGTTTTCCATTCACTTTAAAATATTGCTTTTATATAGTGTGAAACGAAAAAGATGAAACAGTATTCAATTTGCAGCTTTCATTGTACTAGCAACCAGCACGGCTGAGCACTACATTCTCCCCTTTTTCGCTATTTCACATTACAAAGAAATATTTTACAGTAAATGGAAAAACCTGTTTTTCAGGAGATATCTTCAGCCTATATAGAAAGCAAACCCATGACCAGAAATAACCACATCAGATAATTGTGGCCATTTCATGGTCATATTGGAGCCACAAGTTGACTTTAAGAATACAACTTGTGGCTCTAATATGAGCATGAAATTGCCACAATTATCTAAAAATGTGTTTAAGTTTGACATGATTCTTTACTTTCCAGTCAACAGTTTTAAGTTACGTTGGGAAGGGTCTTCCTGGGTTGAACCAGTACTAATCAAGAATCGATATGTCTTGCTCAAGGACACAACACAGTGACACCAGTGAGACTTGAACCCTCAACCCCTCGATCTCAAGTCAAGCAATCTACCACTGAGCACCCATCTCAGTAATGCCATCAAACTTATCAGTTACAATAACCGTGAGGTGAAGACTGAAAAAAATTCTATCACAAGAGTTGACCATTCTCACAAAACTTCTTAAGTAATGCAGAATGTTATAAATCCAAAGCGACAGAATTTTCCACTTCTCACTAATCAGTCATTATAGCTCCAAATACCTGCAGCTCATTTATTATATTATCGTTCAACTCTTAAATAATTTGACTTAAATAAGCCTAGCATCCTTCTTGAAGGATATAGATGGTCAGGGAAGATCTGGATCAGATGCTGCAGAATGAGGCTTCAGACCACACACAGGGTAGGCGGCAATCAAAAACGTCAATACTATTGAGGAATGTAGATCAAAAATCAATAGAAACAGTTTTTTCGATTGCCATTTGTCGTCCCACTGGGGACAAATGGCAATCCAAAACACTGTTTCTATCAATTTTTGATCCACGTTCGTCGATTGTTGATTACGTTTTCGATTTGCCTCCTACCCGGTGTGGACCAGGTTCCTCACTGTTTGCTTCCAGAATATTCTATCAAAATTTGAATAAAGTTGAAAATCCAACCCAACAGCCCTTAAAACTGTAATGGACCAGTCCAATAAATAAGAGTTGGAAATTTCATTGATCTTAAATGGGTTAACAGAACCAATAGAAAGCATCTGTAAGTAAGCAGTATGATAATAAAATTGAGTCCCAAATCAGGATGTATGTGGACTAGTTCTATGCGAGAAACTTTTCTCACCGAAAAGATTGATTTGCCCATTCAAGCCAAATGGAATTTCCCACTCTTATCAATTGGACAAGTCCATTTCTATTTTTAGGGATAATGGTTAACATATTATTTTCTTATTCCAATTTTCGTAGAGCATTCTGTTAGCAAACAGTGGAGGCTGTGATAAGACGCCTCACTTTGCGGTGTCGATCAGGGTCTGCACTGTTTGCATATATGTCCCACAAAGAGGATGCCAAGCATATACATTGGTAGAAAAGTATGAAAGTTAATGAGAGCTTATAAATCAGCCTATGAAACAGTGATATAACATCATGAAAACTGTTTCTTTGACTTGCTTATTTACTCTCGTCAACTATCACTTTTCAAAGTACATGTACCTTTGTCCCAGTCATATCTGGTAGCTATTATGTAGAAGGACCAAATCACTATGGGCCTTATGGCAAGAAATCCTGATTTTTATGAATGTGAACGAAGAGGCAGACCATCTTTAACAAAGCTATTGTCCAATAATTTTAAGTCCATCAGAAAAGATACCAAATCACCAGATATGTGGAGTAACACACGTTCTTGAATATAGAGGATCTAACATGAGTGCTCATGTATTATTGACTTTAGCAAACCAGTTGAGAAAAAGCGATAACATGCAAGGTTTGCAAAGCATTTTATGGCCTTTTCAGAATGAGTTTAATAAGTTCAATAATACAGGAGCATAAATGTTAGCTTCTACTTTTATGATTTTATCATATGACATTAACATTACTTCATGTTTGCATCTTTGAGATTTTGTCATTATGTACACCTTTTTAAGCCATTACTGTGATAACAGAACGTTACTATAAAGGTAAACCACAGTTCTAATGCACTTGCGTTTGTAACGCGACGTCTGATTGGATAACGTCAAAAATTGGCGACAGTATATATATCCTGCGATATACTGTCGGAAAAATTTTGGCGTCATCAATTACGTCACCTTTCGTTGGGTGATGTGCAGCTTTATGCAGCCTACAATGCTCCAATTTGAGATCAAACTGCAGAAGTGCATTATAATGGGGATAACCATATTCTAAATTTTCATCTGGGGAGGTATACAGTCGGATATACATTCGGAAATCACGTTTTACAGCTCCTCTCGCGCGTCCCTGTAAAACTAAATTTTCGACCGTATATCCGACGATATACCCCCCAAATGAAAATTTTGAATACAGTTATCCCCTAAATGGTTAATAATTTAATGTTTTACAATTATTGACTTATGTTGAGGTGGACATGAAGTGCTATTGAACAGTAAGCTTCATTATTGACCCATGTGAAGTAAAGGTTTATATGATTAAGTTTGCTGTTCTATAACACTTAATGTCAACAAATGTGTCATAAATATCCTGGAGCTGGTCACTGGGGATTGCTTGATAATGACCTAGTGCACACGTCAAGAGTTGCACAAGTGGCTATATGTGAGTGCAAATTCGAGCAGTTAACCAGTCCAGACCTGGTCCAAAGTGATTATTATCTGTTTGGAAATTTGAAGTCCCACTTGCATGAAATAAGATTTCAAGGACGATGATGAGCTCAAGGCTGCTACAGAGGCTTGGTTTGGGGACCAAACACTGACATCAAATGCATAGAAGTGAAGGCAGATTATAATGTATATTGAAAAGTATGTTGAACCCCATCTTCCAATCTGTGAGTTAGTTATACACCCCCAATCCCCACTGAACTCCCCTCCTATTATGCTTCTCCACTATTTCCTAAGAATAAAAAACAGATCTACAGAGAAAGAAATACAATTTCCATTTTGGAATATAACCTGTGCCCCTTCAATATATACAGTGGACCATCCCAAGTTTACTATATCAAACCAGAAGAGGCCATTGGTTAAACAAATCACAGGATTGCCTCTTCAAAATTGCTTTGTGTATTTTTAATTATTTCAAACTTTTAATTTTTTATTGTGGCCTTTTCGAAGAAACAATCAGCCAGGCTTTGTGAGCAACAATGGCTCAAACATTTTCAACAGAGCAATAAATAGACAAACTCAAAGTTTGGAAGTAGAGAAATATTCAGATAATATACTCCAGGGAATAGCTGCCACATGAATGTTTAGAGAATGACCATAACCACGCTTCAAATAAAAAGAAAATAGACAGAACTGTTATTAGCTAAGCCATTGAAACCAACACCATTCAAAACCCATGGGTGAATGCTAAACATTTCAGAATCCCGAACATCAGAATTTACAGTCTGAAAATTTGCAGTATACCTATAAAATTAGTATAATTTCAAATTTTAATGGTTTTAAAGCCTTTAGATAATCAAAATATAAACCAGGTAAGCTCTATAATAAGCCTAATTCGGTGTTTGAGGCCGATATTCTATAGAAAGCCAGTCACAAAATAGTGAATTCAGGAATTATCACCAACACTTTCACCCATGCAAACCAATTTGCCAAAAAAGTCTGTATTCATTTAAAACAAAATTCTTCAATCCCACAGAGACAAAAATGATAAATGTGACAATGAATCCTGATTGAAAAGCCCTTAAATTAACCCTTAAAGCGCCAATCATGACTGCAGCAGAAGACAAATATTGCAGCATGATTACATCTTTCCAAATTTTCAAAAGAAATAAGGAATGCTATTTCATGAGAATCGTCTGCCAGCAGACGATTCTCATGAAATATCATTCCATATTTGTATTTTTGAAAAAGCGGAAAATTTGAAATTGTCGTCTGCTGCAAATAATAGGTGGCCCTTTATGGGTTAATTTTAACTCGAAGGAACTTGAAGTAAATTTGTCAGTCACATTTTCTGGAAATGAAGTTGCCAAGAACTAATTGTGATTTTTGTGAAATTATGAAAAATTACGATAAAAACCATCAAGGACTTCCGAAATCTGCTTTGATGTGAAACAAAATACATATTAGTAAATTGAACAGAATGGCTGATCACTAAACTGTCATCTACCAAACACTATGCTTGGACTGAATTGTCACAAGAAATCTTAAACCCAAATCACAAAGCGCACAGTCTAAAACAGTGTGTATACTGTATAGGTATAAAATAGCTCAATGTACATACAGAAAGAATATGTAAATATCCATAATTATGAACCCAGTCTTAAATTTTCTAAAATTCTGGCAAAAAAGCTTACAAATATGATAATTCAACTTGTAACCACTTTGTAAATGCATCGGATAATTATGAAAAGTACCATTCTGTACATCTGTAATTTAAAGACTTCAGCGTATGATTTAAGTTCATTAGAAAATAAAAAGATAATCTAAATGTTTTGTTGAAAAAGTTTAAATACATGTACCCACACTATTGATTTTTCCAAAGATAATATCAAACTCGTTTTAAATTTTACAACTCTTATTTTATATTCATTCTTTAGAAAGATCAGATAAGTTTTAGATATCAAAAAGTTCCTTATATTTTGTATTAACTTAACTAATTTTACATCCAAAATCTGTATGATACAGATTTTGGTTGTAAAATTAGTTAAATTAATACAAAAAATACACAGTATGCGTAATGGACAAAGTTGCAATTCTCGTACATTAGAAAAACTGAATTCATTTATTATCTTACACTTGTCTTTCCATTTATCATGTAAAGAGAATTTCATAAGATATCTAATGCATGAACATACTGATAAACAAGGTGAAAGAAAAAGTAAAGGCCAAACCTCAGCTACTTTTTTGTCAAGATTTTTTTGTTTTTCGTCGAACTCCTTTTTCTCATCAGCATCCATATCCTTTGGATCCTTCTCCGGTTTCACTTCTACTGGTTTCTTAGGAACAAACTCGCCACCAGAGAGCAGGAATGTCTTCACCTTTTTCAGGTGGTTTTTACCATTGTAGTGTGTTGAAGCCTGGGCTGGTCCGCTTGTTCTCGCATTACATAACACACAGTAGTTTGGCTGCATTAGTGGCTTCAGAGATTCTTCAGCTCTTTTCCGCTCTTCTTCCTTCATGGCAGAACAGAATTGTTCCATATGGGACTCAATAAATGGCCCTAGATCAAGCTCGTCATCCTCCTTCGGTTTCTTTGGCTTCGGAGGTAATGACATCAGCTCGGGAAGTTTCCTCTGAAATTTCCCAGAGTCATCAAACTTCCTTTTAAAAGCTTGTGTTTGCATACCACCGGTGTTCCTGGGCTGCGAGTAGTTGACCCATGGTTTGTCTGAGGGAGGTGGAGGGGGAGGAGGCTCTTGTATATCCGGGAATGGCTTCCTCACAGGTTCATCCCTCTGCCAGTCACGCCCTCTCCTATCTTCAAAATCAGGCCTTCCCATTCCACCGTCCATCCTGTTAAATCCTCCACGCCCACCACGATTTCCAAATCCGCCACCAAAATTCCCAAATCCCCCACGATTCCCAAATCCACCACGGTCTCTGAATCCCCCACGTGGGGGGCCATCAAAACCACCTCGAGGTGGGCCATCAAAACCACCACGACCACTGAATCCATCACGCCCTCCAAAACCACGCCCACCGAAACCCCCTCGGCCTCTATTAAATCCACCTCTATCTCGGCCTCCCCTGTCTCCCCGACCAAAACCTCCTCTACCACTGAAGCCCCTGTCTTGGTCTTTTCTTGAGCTCTCATCTTCCACTGGACTATCTCGATCTTTTGAAGTACTCCCAGTTTTTCCAGCATCTGGGGTGTCTAATGGACTGCTGTCTGGCTTCTCTTCTTTAGCCTTCAACATGCTTCCAGTTGATGATGTACCATAGCTAGCCTTCTGACTGGATGAACTATCAGACTGACTCTTTGTCCCACCAAATCCTCCACTGCTCTGACTTTTATAACTTCCACCTTGATTCCAGCTTCCAGAACTTTGATAACCACCATAGCTAGAACCCTGCCCTGTACCATAGCTAGAACTTTGGGTACCAGAACCATAGTTAGAGCTCTGTGAACCAGTACCATAGCTTGAACCTGATGTACCTGTACCATAGCCTGAAGTCATACCTGTACCATAGCTTGAACCCGATGTACCTGTACCATAGCTTGAAGTCGTACCTGTGCCATAAATTGAACTTTGTGATCCTGAACCATAGCCTGAACTCTGGGTACCTGCACCATAGCTGGAACTCTGGGAACCTGTCCCATAGCCTGAACTCTGGATAGCTCCACCATAGCTTGAACCAGAGCTTCCATATGCCCCACTGTCACTGCTTTTACTTTTGCTGTAGCTGTCTGTATCCTGAGTGCTGTAACTTCCGTAAGATGAGGTTCCATAGCCTCCATATGAGCTTGTACTTTTCTGGTCTACAGTCTTACTTGATGTTGCAGCTGGCTGACTCTGACTATAGCTTGTCTGGCTACCATATGCCTGGGTTCCATATGGGTCTTGTGTAGACTGTGATTGACCATAGTAGCCCTGAGTTGCATAGCTTGGTTGGCCAGTGCCGTAAGATGAGCTGCTGTAATAGCCAGTACTCTGAGTATAAGGGGATGCTGTGTCAGACACTGGTGCACTGGAACCTGCAGATGGTGTGCTGGCAGATTTCTGATCATAAGTAGACCCATAGGCTGATTGAGACCCATAACCAGACGATGTTTGATAACTAGAGGCAGTTGATGCTGCTGGCTGGGATGAACTTTGCTGCAACTGTGTACTACCACCTGTTGTTGCTGACTGTCCTTGACCTGTGTAACCAGGCTGGCTTCCATAATAACTTTGGTCATAGTAACCACTGAAGCTACCATTGTTGTCATAGGAACCGGTAGTTCCAGCAGTACTGTATCCGCTAGCACTGTATGATCCACTGTAACTGCTTTGAGTAGTGGCAGCAACTGTAGTTCCATAGCTGCCATAGCTACCATAACTCTGCGAATAATCACCATAGTAACCATTTGTAGCCGCTGCTGTTGTCGTTGCAGGTGTCTGGGAAGTTGCGCTGGCATCCCCACTTGTGGTTCCATAGCCTGTACTGGTGTATGGGGACTGTTGAGAATACTGGTACCCTGCATACTGGGAATAATCTGAAATATAAAAAAATTGTTGTTCACTTATATTTGGGCAAAACCCACACTGGCCAATGTAAACGCACCGGTGGTTGCTACAACGAGCTGGTGGTGGCATTTTTCCGCACTGGTGATGGCTTAAAAGGTAAAAAAATCTATACCTGTTGACTTTTTATTTATTTATAAGCTTGCATTTATTTTATTTGTGATGACACCTGGCGCATAGACCAACGGTAACATTGCAGTTTATGGCTCTGCCAAGCAATTGGTGATTTAATTCATGGTTTGGACTGCAAATCCAACAAAGTTCTGGAGTTTTGCCATGACAGGTGCTTTTTTCTAGTGTAACTGCCTAAATTAAGGGTAATCTGCATGTCTAAGCGCAGCTGTTGTCATATTCCAATGAAATAACATCCAAAAACGATTACCACTTTGTTTTTTTTTCTTGTTAAACTAGCAAATGTTTTATTGAGGAATTTTATTACAACGCACTGGGGGCATTTTTTAAAGCATTGATACAACGCACTGATGGTTGCACAGAAGTGCTGTGGTTGCTGGTGCAAACTCACCACAGCAGTTGCTGTTCACATTAACATTACAAAAATGGCCATTTCAGCCAGCACATGATATTTCGATACTGTGACGAAGGCTCAGGCGAGCCTATGCAAACATGCAGACTCCCAAGAGCCTTCGCTGCCAGCACAAGAGATCTTGATACTTCTAGCATTGGCCAGTGACTTTGCCTGTGCAAATATGCAGACTCACGAGAGTATTAGCTGATGACATGAATACCACACAAATCGCCATTGTAGGCAGCACAAGAGATTTTGTACAGTGACGAATGCTAAGGTAAGCCTGTGCAAATGTGCAGACTGGCCAGAGCCTTCGCCATTTGAGCCACCAAATAAGAATTTTGAACTGTGACGAAGGCTCAGACTAGACCAAGAAAATGTGCAGACTCGCCAAAGCCATCGCTGTTGGCATGAATGACACCCAAAAGTAGTAAGTCAGTATGATCGGGAAATATCACAATCACAAACTGCAGACAAACCCATAGCACTGAGAGGAATAGCCACACAACAAGCATGTGACACCAGGAAGGCAAACTAAGAAAGCATCCAGCTCTCCCTCTTCTCCATCAAGATGATCGCAAAACAAGAATGGACATAAAGTAACAAAATATAGAACAATTACAGAATCCTATAAGGGTAGTAACAATCAACAACGAATCAACAACAACAGAACCACAGCCGTAGAATAGACAACAGCCTAAGTAAGTAAGAGTGCAAAGATCAGGAATCGATACAATCAAGTACCACACTTGACCCAGGATACCAATGGGAAAGTGACAAACTCACAGCAGACACCACAAACGAGAGCCAAGAGGTCAGACCTTTCCCAGCCGGTGACCACAAAGCACATATAAACAGATGCGCACAAAGACATAGCAAACAAAAGACAAAACAAAAACATAAAAGATCCACAAAAGAAGTACCGCCTTGGAACGGTCAGTAAAATATTTTACAGGAGGGCTTAAACCCTTTTAACGACGCCAACCTCACCCTTAATTCAGATGTGGATCAAGACACACAGATACTTGGTTTGCATGAAAGACCCCTAACTTATCAATGCACCATCTCCTAAAACATATAAATCAAGGATAAAGCAAGGTTAAGGACTCAACAGTAAATTAAACTGAATATTGGAGCAAAAGAAATCCAACAGGTAAACCCTGATGGGCCGGACAAACAGCCAAAGCATCAGGCCCCTACCATCACATCAATAGATAAGTCTTTAAGTCTGAACCATCATACGGGATGGTCAAGATCAGGTGTCCGTAGATTTTTTCAGCGTGTTATTAACTCATATCTAGATACATGTTAAGGACATATGCTACTAAATACTTCCCATATTGAAATATTTTCAATACTTTGCATACAGTTTGTTTTATGCATGGGCTATCCATTTATGAAATAAAAAGGATATGTCACCGTGCTTATTTTTTCAGAATCACATATTGAAGTTTACAGCATTTGACCAATTTTCTAGAAATATAAAATAATAACACTAGTCCTAATTATCGAAATAAAACGGTTGTAATCTTCAGCCAGCTTCTTTCTTTTAACTTAAATTACTGCCAATGACCTCAAACTTTTAAGAAAATGTGCATGGTTACTTGTTATCCCATGCTGTGACAAGATACTGCATGATATATTTTGGCAATTGGTCGAAAAAATGGAATTTGTTTTTAGAATAAATCATGTATTAAAAAATCTGATATTGAAAATCTTAAAAATTTATTTTTAATTCATCGACTATTATAATACCTTTCAGAAAAAAGAATAAAAATCTGGGGTCACCGAACTAATTCTCTTTCTAGGGGGCCAAATTTAACCCCACCCCCATAGGTTTCATGCGTAATTCAATATAAAAAGTTCGGGGATGACCATTTCGGTCGTTTTGATGATGCCATTTTACTAGTATATGAAGTAATTTAGCATTAAAATGTTAAAAAAGAAAGAAAAAACACACTGAAAATATGTGCGCATCCGGGAATCGATCCTGGTCCACTGGCTTTGTAGCCAGACACGCTAACCACTAGGCCACGAGGTCAGGTCGTGCGCCGCTCGAAATAACCATACAAATAGTATAGACTCGGCCACTATCGTATTCGTAACCAGGGTTATTGCGTACGTCGTTTGATTTCGACTGAGCTACATTTATCTGTCTTTAGTGCTGAGACGATCAGTTCTGAAAAGATGTCAATAGATATTTCAAACACACTTTAATTAGTTATTTTGTGAAGAAAATGTCGGAACACCGATATGACATAAGAATATCGGAAGCTGTGTTGATCCGAATCCGTTAAGGGTCGAAAGACAGGACCCAGACAACTTTTCCCCGTTTGCAGACGCGGAAAAGGTGCGCATTGGAAATAGCCGCATATGTCTTTAAAGTAAAAGACAAAGTCTGTTGTTTGAAACACTTTGGGGAATATGCTGAAGCTAATCAGAAAGCAAAAAGTTTGGTACGGAAGCACTTCTTTTCTCACCAGCCTCAGAAAGTGTCAAAAAAGCCCTATTTTAAGCGTTATCAGTTTGCACTCAGAATTTTGCAAGATTTCATTTTTGTTTTATTATTTTATTATTCAGTCCACAACAAGGCAACATATTTAACTTTGTGGACAGAAGACTCCTCATTAAGCAGGTCTTTAAATGAACAAAATCGATAAGGTAGAAATATAGTTATTCTCATTTTAGCCAAACTACTCATTCGTTATCATTTCCTGGTTTTATACCACAGGTAATTTATTTTGGCTATCCAAAAGAAAATAATGCAGAGGATTTTAACAATTGGTGCAATTCTGAGGTCATGTTGTATCAAATAAATCAGAGTAATAAGGATAAACATGTCCCTGCCTTTTTTAGAAAATCAGATAATCTCAAAGGCAAACGAAAATATTCAGACAAATTTTTGTAGTGTCCGTGACAGTCAAATATCTTGGCAGCATGACATGGGACTGAGAAGTTTATCTGTTCATCTTACAGTGCTTCCCCCTGTCTACTTTGATTCAAGCTATGAAATGTGTAGTCCTGTATTTGTTTGAGAATTTTTGAGGCAAATCCTAAAATGTAGTGTCCGTGACGGCTGTAGTGTCCGTGACAAAGACATGTAATATCTGTTCAGAGTGGTTAAATTTCAGGCTCATTTAAATAAACTGCTTGCCAGGGCCATATGTTAATTTGTAAAATGAAAGTAGTTGTTTTATTGGATTTGATTTTTGTCCTGCTGTGTTTGTTTCAGACACCTGATAGTACAATTCTCACATAAGTATCAACACTGCAATATGACTTTGATATTTATACTACTTCAAATTAAGTAATATTCTATATCTGAATCAACATTGGGCATTGTTTATGTTTACAAATGGCCTTGGCACTGTTTATTGATACATATTCAATTGTCATGGACACTACAGAAAAGCCAAAATTTCACTGCAAGTACAGGTAAGCTAGTTATTACTTATGTCAATATACATATATTGTCTATTAAAGGCCTGTTAAAAACTGGCATTTCACAGAGGTGAACAAAATGTTTGAAAACAATTTTGGTAAGAGAATATTGTTAATACATTGTATATGGTTCTGTGCTGAAGTCCTTTTAATGTGACTTTCGAACATGACATGAGTGTGAATTGAGAGGTGTGGAAATGCTTTGCCTCGATTTAAAGTAATAAAATAAGTCATTTGAAATGTTTCAACTTTTGATTTTCATTCAAATTAATGCTTTTCTCAGATTTGACTTTATTTGGTAATTAGAACAAAGTATTGTCCATAACCTTTAGAAATGAAATGGAATTCTGATCATGTAGCTGATCAAAAAGTGTTATTTACTGACAAAAATAGATCTCCGAGTCTCCAAAATGAAGATTTCTTTTACACTTCTTAAAAACTGGCACAATTCTATTTAAATCTTTAACTTAATTAAATGTAAGCATAACACACTTAACACAGTGATCCTTTTAAAATTACTTCTGACAGAAACTCTTAAATTGAATGAAGACTTGTTAAACAAAGAAAATTGTAAATATATGAGTATTTTTTTACATTGATGAACTATAAATACAACTATAATTATAAGTAGTTATAATATCCCATTTTTCAAAGCTTTAGACCAATGTGTGTATCGTTAACTGTCAAATAAAACAATATGAAAACTTAAATCATTTTTGCTGTAGTGTCCGTGAAAGTTAAATGTTACGATTTTGTTAAATGTTACGATTTTAAGTCTGTATGTTCATGACATTGCCCAAACAAGGAAGAACATCATCAGGTTTTAAGCCTTTAATGTCTTTTTATATCCGTTTTAAAACTTCTTACCTCCATTTTTTTTATTTAAGTTCAAATAATTGAAGATTATTTGTAAAGGTCGGTTGTTTTTAAACTAGTATCTTTTGCATAAGTATGTGCATTATGAAATCAGCAACTTTTGTAACTTTGTTAATACTATTAAAAACTGTCCACTTGTCTATAAATGAGACCAGTAATATTGTTAGCAACATGAACTATTTATAAGATATTAATGCCTAAAGTGTCCCTATACATCTATGTACATGTAGTGTCTGTGACGGACAGCTGGTATGGCAAAAAGTGACATTTACAAATAGTTTGGCTGAAAACTTCAGGTAAAGCAATGGTATTTTGTAGGTATAGCCATTGTTATGTGACTTAAAAGGAAAAGTCCTTAAAAGTAACCATGAACCAATGTTATGACAACTGCAAATATGTGATAAGGAGATACTAATAATGTCTGAATGAACACCTGATCTTGACTACTCCGGGTAAAATAGTCCTTAAATGTTGCGGTTTATTGATTTATTATTGTATTTTGTTCCATTCCATTTAGTTTGAAAGCTACATACAATGATTTGACCTAATAATGAACTTAAGACTATTCAGATGATACTGTTAGCTGTACTTGTAGTGTCCGTGACGCGTACCAGTATGTTGGGAATATGTCTTCATTGTAGAAATCTGTGGCACATATACCCAAAAGAACACAGTTTCAAAATAGATATCTGTTTAAATATTGAGAAAATAATGAAGATTTAGAACAAATCCTCTTGCAATTTACTTAATAAAAATTGGAATATGGTAACATGAAAATACATGAAGAGACTGATTTTCTGTATCTTTGTGACGTCTCTGAAATATCGAAAAAGCTAGACTCTGTTGAAAAATACATCCATATTTTCAAGTTATCCTTCTCATATTTTCAATCTAATAAACATTCATACATCTAACTGAGTTTTCTCTGATGCTTTAAGGCTTCAGAAATTATTTATGACACCCTTATGTAGTGTCCGTGACAGTTAGATGGTATGTACATTCAAACGAAAATTGTGAAGAAGCGCATGGAGTCTAAGTCATGAAATTTTCTGGAAAGCTGCTTCATATATTAAGAAACAAAGATTTGAATATTTTAACAGTTTTCTGAAAACTTTATTTTTTTGTCTAAGTGCAAGGTTCAATGGACACCTGATCTTGACTGACCCGATAGAGTCTGAAGTCCGACCCACCGGCGTGCAATTAAAAAGGAAAGCAAACTTGCCAACCGTGATTGGGTTGACCACCAAGCATGCAGTCTGTTGCAATACATTAATGTTATAGCCAACCTTTTTATAATGGGAAATTATTTTAATGAACTGCGCTGAAAAATTATTAGAGCCAACAATCTTCTTCAATTTATACACCAAGTCACCATAGAAATCAGGTTCCGAAAGTCCTTGGCGCAAGAGAGATTTAAGTCCAACTTGTAATTTAGAAATCAAATCATAGTATCGTCTATAAAATTTTTAAAATGTTTTGCGAAGTTTATGAAATGCTAAATTGCATTTTACTGGTACCAAATCTTCGCCATAGATTCTGCTGTTGTTGAAGCACAAAAAATGTTGAGCTCGCATGGAGGCTTCTTAACTATTGCAATGTATCACAACGGACAAACAATCTCATCAAACTAAAAGTTTTGGGGCCAATCTGAAAAATAGGCGGAAACACTATCAAAGTGTGAACAGAGCTAGCTCTGGAGCGTCTCTGGTGTCTGCACATTTGCAGAGTCACGCTTGAGCCTTCATCAGTGTACAAAAACCACAACATCTATGCCTATTGACTGTATGATTTCTTTACAAGCTTGCATTTATTTTACTTGTGATGACACCTGGGCGCAGAAACCGTCAGTAACATTGCAGTTTATGGCTCTGCCACGCAATTGGCGTTTTAATTCATGGTTTGACCGACAAATCCAACACAGCTGTAGAGTTTGACAGTGACAGGTGCTTTTTTCTATTGTGACTGCCTAACTTGAGGGAATTTTTCATGTCTATGCACAGCTGCAGCTATTCATCATAGTCCCATGAAATAACATCCAAAAACGATTACTACTCTCTATTTTATTCTATGCAGAGAACGCTCTGTGGAGTCTGTACATTTGCACTGGCTCACCAGAGTCTTTGTCACAGTCCTGAAATTGGGGTCGCGAGTTCGATCCCGGCCCGGTCCCATACTTTCGTGGAGATTGATCATGAAATAATTTCTACGGTCATTCTCCTCCCTTCCGCTGATTCATTCAAGAAGGGTTGTTGTCAGTTACAAGCGAAAGTATGTGCACAAATTACTGGTTAACCGCTTGTTCAAGCCTGCCCAGGAAAAAGTGTGGTTAGGTCAACTGACAGTCCCGCAATGACCATAGCTGTTGACTTGGGACGTAAAGCAACAAAACCAACAACAACAGTCCTGAAATATCATTTGCTGACTCAAATAGCGATTTGTGTACCGTTTATAAGAACAGTGAATGCTGTGGTGAGGCTGTACCAGCACCTATGGCACATCTAGGCAACCATCTAGTGCGTTGTATCAATGCGTAAAAAAATGCTCCCAGTGCGTTGTTATAAAATTCCTCAATAAAACATTAGCTAGTTTACCAAGAAAAGAAATACAAAGTGGTAATCGTTTTTTATGTTGTTACGTGTAAATATGATAACAGCTGTGCTTAGACGATATATTCCCCTCAATTTAGGCAGTTTTACTAGAAAAAAGCACCTGCCATGGCAAAACTCCAGAACTGTGCTGGATTTGCCGTCCAAACCATGAATTAAATCACCAATAGCTTGGCAGAGCCATAAACTGCAATGTTACCAATGGTCTGTGCGCCAGGTGTCATAACAAATAAAATAAACGAAAGCTTATAAATAAATCATAAAGTCAACAGGCATAGATTTTTTTTACCTTTTAAGCCATCACCAGTGCGGAAATGTCGGGCCTGATCTGAGTCCAAACTGTTTGCAAAGGTTGTCAGCAGACAAAAGTCTCCCTAACGGGCAAGGAATTTAAGATAAATACAAAACAACTTGTTGATACTACTTTCTGTCTAAAACCTTGGCTAAGTTAATTTCATTTGGCTCTAACTTTTTCCATTTGGCTAAAGAGTTGGCTACAACAAATTCTGAGGCGGGGCAAGCCCTGCTTGTTGCGCAGTGTTCATTTAAATATGGGCCTGTGTCTTTGGGGTGTACAACCATGTATGATTCAAGTCTGCCTGCTAAGCTACAGAGACTAGCTAGAACACTCAGGGGATTTTCTGCCCTTCTCTAGGGCCCATTCCCAATCGAAAATAGCCACCTTTTTTCCCAATACCATGTCTGTTTTTTTTTGTTTTTCCCCAATTGAATTAATATATAATTTTTTTTTTTTACTTTTCATTAGAGACCACTACTACTTATGAGAAACAATGACCCATATCAGAATGATACTTAAACACTTGTGATTTAGTGGTATGCTTGGCATAATACAATCTAAAATAAATTGATTTCTAGGATACGCTTGTTGTTCTATGTCGTTAATTTCTCCCAATTTTGATGCCAAGTAGATCATTTTTTCCCAATTTTGGCCAGGGGCTTTTTCCCAAAATTCCTCTGAATATTCGTAACGACATCGTATCTGAATCTGGACTGACTCGTTGATCATCACCATTGGAGAAAAAACTTAATGAATCAAATCAATATGTGGCGATTCATAGCCTGTGTGGAATAGGGGTATAAGGGCGGTCGCCTGCTCTCACTAGGATTTTGAAAACAGGAGTTCAGGACTCCCATCTGGCAAAAAGTAGGAGTCCCACTGGAAAAAGTGGGAGTCCCATTCAAAAAAAGTTGGAGTCCCACCAATTTGTGCACACGGTATATCTTTTCCATTTTAGCCAGAAGTGATACATTTGAATAATTTTTAGATTGACTGATTTTAATCCTATAAGCATTAATGGATTGTTCCTACTTAACAAAACAATATATTTTGCTATTTTTTCATGTAACCTCAACACACATTTTTTGTTTGGCCTTATCAAAATAAAAGATTAAACTGTTGGTACTTGTTTTATTCATTAACAAGACAGACAGACAGGAAAGGCAGACAGACAGCAGTCCTCTGATTTGTATAATCTTATGCAGATGGAAGTTTTTTTTTCTTATAAAAACGCATCTCGCTAGTGTCTACGCCGATTGCAATGAATAGACTGACATTACTTAGCCATTTAACATTTAGAATGAATGATTTTACTTGCTGAAAGTGATTTGTTTGTGTTTATTCATCTAGACAATCGGCTTGAACTGATGATATATTTCATCGCACGGCTTGCAGTGTAGCTTCATTTGGAACTTTTGTCAGTCGGACGTTACCGTATACTGCTTACCGCTGTACCGTTTTTTTTCAACAATTCTCAGACTATTTGTTTGCCGTAGCAATAAACGAATGACGAAATGCAAATCCATAAACTTATTATTTTTTCTCCGTGTTTATGTTGCTCAAATCGCAAACGAGTGCAATTAAAATATGTTTTCTCTTTCATCCCTAATCAGTCGAATTCGGAAGTCGGTAGACCGATGTTGTTTACAATACCCTATTAGTTTTTTCTCCCTTTAATTAACGGTAAATCGGTAGCGCATCTGTTTCAAACAATTATCTGATAATCCTTGCTTAATTACTTTAATAATCACCTCGTAATAATCACACTGTCCCGCATCGGTAATCCTGTCAATCACCTGTCAGAATTGCTACACTGCAGTCCGAGTCATAGGATTGGTCAACAGAGACAGGACAGTTATCACGCTTAGGGATGTCTGTTACAACGCAAGGTGGTTCTGGACGACAGTGCGTTACAGGTCCCGGACGAAATATTCCTAAATATAGGTTTGTGTTATTGAATGTGAATCGTTTTTGGGAGACTTAAGACACAATAAACCGCAAGCATCTTAATTTGTCTATGTATATTTGACCGCGACACATATCTGAAATTATTCAATCCTGTAGAGCATGGCTACTATATCCAGTTAATGCGTATATGATACATTATTATTCTTGAAACTGTATTTTACTACTACACATGTCCTAATATCCTTATTTAGTACTTTCACTTTCGTTTTCTTTGAACATTTTATGACTTGATGTTATTAGACATTGCATTGTCCATCACATAGACCAAGAAAGATTTTTCTTATGAAACCGCTTACTTTAGACGAACGCGTTTTTAAAATCAAAACGAATGTACTGCAGTCATTTTTCCATGTTACAGGTGTGTAACGACTGCAAATATTTTGTTACAGGTTATTGTCGACAGCGTAGCAGGTGGAGACGACAGTGATGGATTTATTAAATATATATTACACTGAAGAATCTTCTGTTTTGACTGAGGGTGAAATGTCATTTGCCCTGTATGCGAATATGAATATGGCGGATACTCAGATTATGTACTGTTATTTCGAGCGGCATACGGCTTGATATCCTGACCTTGTGCTTAGCGTGTCAGACTTTGGAATCAGAGGAGCAGTGTCGATTCCAGGGTGGGCACTTATAACAAATTGTTTTGTTTGTTTTTCTTTTGCTTTTTTCCTCTTGTAATGCAAAATTACTTCATACAAGAAATATGGAATTATATTAAAAGGACAAAAATTACACTCCTTAACGTTTTATATTGAATTATCCTCGAAATAGTGGGGTGGGGATAACTTTAGCCCTCATGCAAGATAATTAGTCTGGTGACCCCCAATTATTTTTTCTGAAATGTCAAATGATAGTCCATGAATAAGATTTTAATGTCAGATTTTTTATATATAATTTACTCTAAAAATCGAAATCCTTTTGTGAGGGAATAACCAAAATATATCATGCAGTACTTTGACATGGCTTGGGAAAACAAATACATTTATACATTTTCCAGAAAGCTTGAGGTCATGAGCAATAATTAAAATTAAAATTAAGAAGCTGGATGGCGATTACAAATATTTTAGCTTAATATTAAGGACTTGGATTTGTTTCAGAAAATTTGTAAAATGCTGAAAACTTCCATGTGAGATTATGAAAAATTGAGTCTGGTGACATATCCTTTGTATTACATAAATTGACAATACATACATAAAACAAACTGTATGCAAACAATTAAAAAGATTTTAATGTGGGAAGTATTACCCGCAATTGCCCTCAATAAGCTCCAGGTCCGACAAAGTGTATACATGGTCGAATAAAATAACGTTTTAAGCTCACCAAAGTTGAAGTCTCCGAAGTGAGCTAATAGTATACAAATGACTCCAGCCTCCATCCGAATGTCTGTTCGTCAATATTTTCAAACATCTTCTTGGAAACCACACTGTCAATCGAATTTCATTGGAGACTCCTTAGGATGGAGGCACGAAAGTTATTCAAATGATCTTGAAATGCATTTAAGCCCCCACCCCCGTTGCTTGGGCTTCTGTCAGTTCTGAGGCGGTGATTCTCTTGTTGTTGATCTATTACTTAATGTACTTCTCATTATGGGGGTTCTTGTTACTGTAAATGTTCAGTGGCTTTTCCTCATGATATAGTGGGTTGGTCTGGAGTTTATAATTGTTGCATTTCCTGATCATACTCACTAACTTCTTGGTCTTAGGACCAAGATTCCGCCTTGCTCAAATAAGGTAAAAACCCTTTTAAATATTCTCTGGAATCAGAAGACTAAAATGCCACCAATCCCATATATTGTATTAACCTTTAAATTCTTCTGATTACCTGGGGCTTGGTATGCACATTCGATAGGAGGTCGCACAATGCTTAACTACTTCTTCATGCGTTAAATCGGCCTCAGAGCAGTATTTACATCTAGTTAAGCGTTCATAAAAGAAAGAAAAATGTCGTCTCACATCTGTTACAGAAAAACTGACGTCGTCTATTACCTGTTACACAGTCGTCTCTAACCAGTAACATTAGAAGAATAAAATTTTGAGGTTTTTCAGTTTTCTTTTAAGAAGGACATGTTAAAATTGACAGAAAAATCATGTGAGATCTATTGTCGGACCATTTATGCTTATTTCATGATGAGAATGCAAGTGATTAATCGCAAATTACACACATTTCTGAAGTTTCTTTTCCTGTCCAGAGTTTTACAATTTAACTACAAATATCTATGGTGTTTGTACTTCTGATGTCGAACTTACAAACACTAATATGACAGGAATTATTTTAAATAGCCAAACACACTATATTATCATTTTCCGCGACGTCTGTGTGTGTTGCCTCTTTCCACTGTCGTCCAAAACCCTAAATCTGTCATCTAAAACCCGTTACCTGTCGTCCAGCACAGGTAAGCAGTCGTCATGGGCCCGTAACGAAATGTCGTCCAGAACCACCTTGCGTTGTAACTGACATCCCTAAGCGTGGTTATCACGTCTCCCGCGCTAGAAAAGCGTGTCGCGATCGATAATATCAAAGGGCTTTTGATCTCCAGTGTTTATTTATCTGTCAGCTACTGGATTTTTAGCGCGTGCCGACTAAAATAACATGTGTACGCGGAACTCCTGCCTAGCGATAAACATGCGTCCCAGGGAAAAAAACGTGCGTACCAATACGCGTAATTCTGCGTTTCCGAGAGCTCTGGTTCAACACATGGCTTTTAAAAAAATACATAAAAAATCATCCAATCGTCCAACAAGAAATATTTTTAGCTTGCATTAATGAGGATAAATATAGAAATGAAATCATTTAACAAAACGGAAATTTCCGGAAATCATGTGACTTAAAATCGCATTTAAAGATTGGTCAACTTCTGGGCCGTATATCTCCGTTATTTTCTGACCCAACTCCGTGGAACTTACAGATAGATGTTCGTCTGGGCTTCCCCAACAAAAATAGTCTAATAATAATAATCTAAATATAAGCTACGGTAAATCTTGTATTAGTTTGTACAGCAAAAAAAATTCTTTCCTTTGTGTACCAACTATTAAAAAATTTTTTTTTTTTGGAAAATGTCACTGTACGAACAAATAAATTGAAATCCCGATGATCCCTAAAAGCATGCGAAATTTGCCCAGAGGGAGGGATTTCTAAGGTGTATATTTTAAGGCTGGTCTTATATTATATGTGTCTGATACATGATGAAAGACTGAAACCAAGAATTGATGGGATGTAAAGAATCAAATCAAACAAACAAACGTACAAAACCAAGAATAGTTGACTATGTGTTGTCATAATCACTGTGTCTCAACAAATCTGTTTTCCACTAAGATTCTAAGATGTGCGATAAATGTATGCATCCCTGAATCATTTAAATATTCGTCAAACTTATTCTTTGATCTGACGGTCGGCTAGCTCTACAACGTAAAGCAGCAATGAATTTGATGACAGCGTGTAGATTCTATTCTACTTAGAGCCCTCGAAAACGCAGGTTGCAGAAAGAGACATGTATGTTAAATATATATGTACAAGATCAGCGCATATTTTCTGTTTCCAACAACTTACGTTTCAGCGCATGCTTATTACATTTAAAGTCCCTGTTTGTTCAATGTAGAGAGTGTTTTGAAGTGACACTAGGAAAATGAACCATTGCATGAGAAAACATGTCCCTCAGGATTGGCTTTACTGAAGACTTCAAAATCTGGATGTCACAAGTGGATCTATCATCAGTGTTTTTTTTCTGCTGTTTTTGGGGCCGAAATTCGGCCCCATTCCCCTCGCCACAAAGTATGTTTTTTTCCCCTATTTTGAAAGAAAATTCCCCTCAAAATGAAGTATTCAAAAAAAAATCGGCAAAATGTGACAGCGTGTCGGAAGTGCGTATAAATTCGTTCCGTGCATTAGCCATGCCGTGATTTTGCGAGTAGCGTCCCTTGGTGATCGATAGACGCTTTCAAGAGCGTCTAAGGGAGAAGTTCCAATCGTGATGTCGCACAATAAGCGTTGTTACGTGAAGAAAATTAATAAATCGGCGGCGCAGGGATCAAGAAGAGTCGACTTAATGTTTAAGCAGGCTTCCCTGAAGGCCTTTACCAGCGACTTTGATGTTTGTGACAAGGGGGATTCGTTAGTTAACAAGCATTGTTTGGTTAAATGTTTTGAACAACTGACCCACAGTGCACTGAATGGATTTAATTAGTTAAGGACATATGCTACTAAATACTTCCCACATTGAAATATTTTCAATACTTTGCATACAGTTTGTTTTATGCATGGGCTATCCATTTATGAAATAAAAAGGATATGTCACCGTGCTTATTTTTTCAGAATCTCATATTGAAGTTTACAGCATTTGACCAATTTTCTAGAAATATAAAATAATAACACTAGTCCTAATTATCGAGCTAAAATGGTTGTAATCTTCAGCCAGCTTCTTTTTTTTAACTTAAATTACTGCCCATGACCTCAGACTTTTAAGAAAATGTGCACGTTTACTTGTTATCCCATGCTGTGACAAGATACTGCATGATATATTTTGACAATTTGTCAAAAAATGGATTTTTTTTTTAGAATAAATCATGTATTAAAAAATCTGACATTGAAAATCTTGAAAATTTATTTTTAATTCATGGGCTATTATAATACCTTTCAGAAAAAAGAATAAAAATCTGGGGTCACCGAACTAATTCTCTTTCTAGAGGGCCAAATTTAACCCCACCCCCATAGGTTTCATGCGTTATTCAATATAAAAAGTTCGGGGATGACCATTTCTTTCGTTTTGATGATGCCATTTTACTAGTATATGACGAAATTTAGCATTAAAATGTAAAAAAAGAAAGAAAAAACACACTGAAAATATGTGCGCATCCGGGAATCGATCCTGGTCCTCTGGCTTTGTAGCCAGACACGCTAACCACTAGGCCACGAGGTCAGGTCGTGCGC
Source organism: Loripinus fragilis (assembly GCA_964019695.1). Taxonomy (NCBI): domain Eukaryota; kingdom Metazoa; phylum Mollusca; class Bivalvia; order Lucinida; family Lucinidae; genus Loripinus; species Loripinus fragilis. The sequence goes on along the minus strand of OZ026529.1, from coordinate 57,700,026 downwards.
CGCTCTAAATAACCATACAAATAGTATAGACTCGGCCACTATCGTATTCGTAACCAGGATTATTGTGTACGTTGTTTGATTTCGACTGAGCTACATTTATCTGTCTTTAGTGCTGAGACGATCAGTTCTGAAAAGATGTCAATAGATATTTCGAACACACTTTAATTAGTTATTTTGTGAAGAAAATGTCGGAACACCGATATGACATAAGAATATCGGAAGCTGTGTTGATCCGAATCTGTTAAGGGTCGAAAGACAGGACCCAGACAACTTTCCCCGTTTGCAGACGCGGGAAAGGTGCGCATTGGAAATAGCCGCATATGTCTTTAAATAAAAGTTAAATACTACAGTGTTATATCCTTTAACAGACTTATGGTATAATACAGCCAAACTTAACTGGATCCATTTTTTTTTCATTCTATTTAATAAATAGAATGGAAAACATGGATCCAGTTTGGCTGTGTTGTACCATAAGTCTGTCAAAAGATATAACACTTTCATTTTTAACTGCAAATGTTTCAATAAAAGATGCTAATGTGTTAAGTTAATAGTTTTCCCCTTTTTGCCCCTACGCACCCTAATTTTCCCCTTTTGAAAGGCGGCATTAGGGTATCTTAGCATACTGGTCCTATTCCTCTTAAAGTCACAAAGCTACCGAGCCCGCATTAGATGTTGTGCCACCAGCGGCATGCCAGTGAAACACCATTTAAATGGTGTTTCGTAAGCGGGCCAATGATGGTCCACCTTTAGTGCTGTTCATCATCAACACAAAAAAAACAAAAACGTGGTCAAAGTTGGACCTCCTCACACACAAACTTTCTGGATCCGCGCATGCAGCTTATGTGCGAAGTCAGCTTTCATGGCCAAGGCCACCACATGCTACCCAATTCTTAAAACAACAACAGCACATGGACGATAGCGGTGGCTTTGATCTTGGACATCATGCTGTCCTTGAGACTTCGACTCTGTCCCTTTGTCTGCGGCTGATAATATAAGCAGACAGTTTGAGCCCAGATCTGGCACGACAAAACACCTTTTTATTCATAACAAAGGCTCTGATAAGACTGTGGGGCGCGCAGGCTGATCTGCGACTTTGTTGGCCTCATGCATTTAAGTCCGGTACATGTATACATCTAAAGACCTGTGTGGTAAGGAAAGACTAGAGAAAGAATTCTGATTTGTCGCGATCATCTCAAGGTCAATACTGTTTTCATTAAGATGGATGGTACATGTAAGACCTTCCAATTTTCAGTGAAAGACTAAATCTTCGGTCTGACTGTTCATGATTCTAATGGAAAGTTGGGATGCATACATCAACAGATGTGTGGTAAATAAAGCGAATTTTCCGGGATGTCGCGACTTTCCTGTTTTCAAATTCACAGCCACCTAGTGGCTATGTGTATGTGGGCAGTTAGCAGTTAAGGTGTGGATGCGCAGGCTCGTCTGAGCCTTCGATGCTCACATATGAGATAGGTACCACAATCACATGAACTGGCTTATTTCGTGAAAATACCAATGTAAATATTAAATTCATCAGAATCTAGCAGGTTGTCCACAAGTTGAGCAAATCAAATTTACCTGACAATTCCCTGACTTTTCCCTGACTAAAATTAAATTTCCCTGACTAGCTTGAGTAATTGTATTTTGAGCGTGAAGTTCTGACATCTGTATAGGCAGTGATTTTGTTACCTGCGCATCCTGCATTTTTTACTCATAATTTTGTCTCTGGGATGCAAAGTTTTTATCTCAGCGAATCCCAGGATGCAATAGTATTGCAGACTTATCATGAAAAAATAGTGTTCTGGACTCATTTGTTTGCAGCTGGGACTCATTGATATGGGAAACAGCGAGTCCCAGGACCCATAAGCCCAAAATTGTAAATAAATCACTGGTATAGGCCTTCTCCCTTACAGCCATCCCTTTCGACCCCTTGCTTTACCAACTGTAATTATACTCTTTTTACATGTATTTGTTATTTTGTTTTTGTTTGTTTTCTTTGATTTTTTCCCTATTTTTCTACACACACACACACACACACACACAAAAAGTCAGGCACTTTCATTATAAATTAGAGAAACCAAAATTGAGCATTAAGGGCTCTATATTTTCTGTTAAACTTAGTTTCGAACAAACTACTTGATGGCTAAAAGTGCCTCTTGGTACCAACAGCTTGTACAGAAAATTTGGGGTGGATATGCCCAGTGGTTCATTCACAGTACATAAATATGTCCATTTTTCGGGACAAAAACACAGTCTCATTATAAAAGATTCAAAGTTCAACATGTTGCTACACTAAATCCATGGTGATTTTTCATATAAATTAGTGTTGGTTTTGATGTTTATATGCCTAAATTTTAGTATGTCAAAAATCAATTATATCCCTTTATTAGTTCAAGACTGGTACTTAAAAGTTGATATTCTTAAATTTGTCCCCAAAATACATACATACATACATGTTATTTATACTGTTAAAAGAGTGCTTGAAATTAAAAGCATATAATAATACAGGGAAATCTGTTGGCGCCCTCCTTCCCTACAGCCAACCCTTACCATGTTTTTACTACCATAAATTGACATTGTATAATTATCCCCACGCTTTTTTAAAAAAGCGATGGGGATATTGCAATCGCCTTCGTCCGTCCGTCCGTCCGTCCGTCCGTCCGTCCGTCCGTCCGTCCGTCCGTCACGCTATCTCCTCCTAAACCATTGGACGAAATTCAACCAAATTTGGTGTGTGGGTTGCTCACATGAATGGGGCGTGCAACGGCACATTTTTTTTTGGCCCCGCCCCCTGGGGCCCTGGGGAGGGGCCAAAAGGTCAAATATCATTAAATGTCATTAAATTTCAATTACAAAGTCAATTTGAAAGATTTTTTGACCAAACTTTGTGTGTCTTCTCCCACATGAAAGATATAAAACATATCAGACGGGATTTTCATTTGGCAGCCTGGGTCATGCCCTAGGGGTCGGACTTGGGGGTACCGTGGGGGGTTGGGGCGGTCAAAAAATTTTTTTCCCGAAATTCAACCAGATTTGGTGTGTGAGTTTCTTACATGAATGGCACACGCACCGGCGCCATTTTTTTGGTCCTCGCGTCCTGGGGCCTTGGGGAGGGGCCAAAAGGTCAAATATCATTAAATCTGAATTACAAAGTCAATTTCAAAGATTTTTAAACCAAACTTTGTATATCTTCTCACAAATGAAAGATATAAAACATATCAGACGGGATTTTCATTTGGCCGCCTGGGTCATGCCCAGGGGTGGGACTTGGGCGTACCGTGGGGGGCTGGGGGGTAAAAAAAAAAAAGTTTCCGAAATTCAACCAGATTTTGTGTTTGAGTTACTCACATGAATGACACATGCACCGGCACAATTTTTTGGGTCCCAGCCCCCTGGGGCCTTGGGGAGGGGTCAAAAATTTAATTTTCTGAACATGTACATGTGGCATATCAAATTAACGGGGCTGAGCTGTATACCAGGATACACTGAATTTTTTTTACCTACGATCAAACTGGTGACCTTCAATTACCATTAGATTTCTTCGAGAGCGTGGGGATTTGCGATGGCGCGCCATCGAATGTGTTCTAGTTACTCTTTGTATTTTGATTATTTTTCTTTGATTTTGTTTTCTATTTTCCTCTTTCTACATACATGTACTTTTTTTCTTTGATTTTGTTTTCTATTTTCCTCTTTTAACATACTTACATGTATACTTAAACGCAAAAGTTTCACAACTCATACTAAAATGATATTTCTTTCTTTTTGAACCAAATATTTCACTCCGTGATATTGTGATTGACAAGTCCAATCAGTGATTTTATTTGGCAATTTTTACTGCCTTATATGGGAGTCATTCCCAATCCAAAAATGGCCTTTATTTTCCCAATTTCATGTATTTTAGCACTTATTTTCCCAATTTTTATGAAATATTTTCCCAAGTGTTCAGGAAAGGTAGCTTCCCGAAATCCCAAATAAACTCACTACCAATGATTTGCCTTCCATACACAGGTTGGGAACACTTCTATTTTTATCTATTATAGTTCAATTGATCTAAAATAGACCGATTTGTCTCCTTAAAAGCACTGAAATAATGCTTTATATGCTCTGTGCAGGTGTTGCCAAAAAATTGCAAAATCATTCTCAAGCCAAACTGTAGCCTTTGTTCATGCGATCTTGATGGTATAAACATTTTGATTTTTCATCAGGGATTTTTTTGCAGAAAACCCTTTTTTTTATAAATTTGTCAGCTGATTTTGTTCAAAAGTCAATTTAACAGATGAATTTCAATAAAGGCTGTTGAAGCTTTCAGACTTCTTGAGACCAACATGTACACTGCCATTTCTGGAGCCTTTCTTTGACACAGTCATGATAATTAGGTCAATTGGGCTGCTGCAAATCAAAATTCCCATAACAGCATCAAAATGTATGGCGGCCTATAAGTGTCATGCATATATAGAGAAATGGGTTTACAGTTAATATACAGTGCATAATTCAATTATATCTGGTATACAATTGCCTCAGTTTAAATTTGGTCCCATATATATATTTATTCTAAAACTCATGAATTTTATACTCTTTATATGTTTTTATCTAGTATTTTGTTCCTGTGTCAAAATATTAAAGAAATTTCAACTTTTTCTCACACGAAATATTATTTCAATAATTTGTAGTTGCCTCCCTTGACATGCTTACAAGTTTTGGCATTTTAAAACAATACAAGCAAAAACCTGTTTTATGCAACTCTTAAAATTTGCACTGGGATATTCAAAACCCATAGGAAGCGAGTCCTTATAATTGACTCCTGTAATGTAAACATGAAGAAAAACCCTGAGCTCGCACACAAAAAGACTGTTTTCTCAAAAAACTAAAATTTTCTCTGTATATGCATGTCATTTATTTGCCTTCATACTTTTGGATGCTGTTAAGGGAAAAAAAGAAAGATTTGCAGCAGAACAGTTGACCTTATTATCACCTTTCTGTCCAGAAATGAACGTGTGCATGTTGTTCTCAAGAAGTCTGTAAAGAATAACATTATTTACTGAAAATTCATCTGTTAAATTGAATTTTTAACAAAATCAGCAGACAAATTTATAAAAAAGGGTTTTCTGCAAAAATTTCCCCAATGAAAAATCAAAACTTTTACACCATCAAGATCGCATCAACAAAGGCTACAGTTAGGCTGGAGAATGATTTTGCAATTTTTTGGCAACAGCTGCGCAGAGCATATAAAGCATTATTTCAGTGCTTTTAAGTAGACAAATCGGTCTATTTTAGATCAATTGAACTATAATAGATCAAAATAGAAGTGTTCCCAACCTGATACATCATGAAAATCAGACCAGTGAGCCTTTTGATTGCCGATCTTAAACAAGAAATGTAAGGTAACCAAAAATTTGAAAAGTCACAGTTATAATACCTTACATTTTTAGAGTCACAGAGCTACAACACCTTACATTTTATTTGGAAAAGGTGTTTAACCAGTATCTGTTTTCAAAAGCAGAAGGGCAGATAAATCAAATCAGGCTATGTAATGCATTTGTTAACGTTCATTACGTCAACGTTGAGCCTTCAATATTTGATGTAATTACCCATTTAAACACAACTGAACATCAATAATCAAGTTTTTAATGTCACAAATGAAAGTCTAATGCAACACATTGCATAGAAGACAAAAGTATCGCTCGACATAACGGAATTAAATGAACAATTTTGATAATTTGGCGTCTTCAGGTGTTTGTAAGGAGTTTGAGACGCGTCAGAAGAAAAGAAATTGGCAGGGCTCACCCTGGCTCAAAATTTTTTGTAGCCAACACTTTAGCCAAATGGAAAAAGTTGTAGCCAAATTTACTTGACTTTAGCCAAGGATTTAGCCGGCATGTAGTATGGCATATTTCTAAAGCGTGAAATCAGTTTTTTAAAAAACCTGTAGGTTTCTTTCTGTACTCTGTACTCAAATTATAAAAAATGATAATCTGTAATATGAACAAGGATCTATTCTTTTTTGAACAATAAATTGTTGATTCAAAACATTCTTCCTCAAGATTCTTTCCTTGCTGGGGTGATTTTTGTTGTCTGCTGATAACAAATCTGGATTCTTATGATCTTGATCTGAATCCAAAGTGTTTGACACTCAGAATGTGTTCCAATCTTCTTTTTTTTTCAAAATATGCTTTAAAAATGTTGAGTAGGCCCCAAAATATTAGGGTTGGTAGGGTTGATAACTTATAGATTTTTTGCCTGATATCTTTACTGAAGAGACAAGGGGTTTTTTTAATTACAGGATATTATCTTGAAATTATTTTCTAGATATTGTAATTTATTGAAACTGGTCTTTTTGTCTTTTTTTATTAATTGGTAAATTTTTACTTTCACTTTCAGCTTTCGTTGTAAACATGGCTGGTGAATCAGTTAATGTCCTGGCTTTAATCAAACATTGATGACTCACATTGTTCAATTAATCCAATCACCAACTCATTTAGTATAAAGTCCGTCATGCTGTGATAAGTTTTTAACACGTTTTTATCCTTTGACACCTATCAACACAAAAGGTCAACATAATTTGTTTCTGGACTGGTTATTGATTTTTACTCATTTGCTTCCGCGGTGGGTAAATGGTAATTATCAAGTGACCCAGTCTGGCCAATATTGGAAATCCCCACACAGCAGGATACATGTGTTGACATATAAATCACCGGTCAGTAAATTTTGAACCATTATTGGCGAAAATGGGCTTTTTATTTGGCGAAAATGGACTTTTCGCCAATGAAATTTATCTGTAGCCACCCTGTCATTTTTGTAGCAAATGGCTACAATGGCGAACGGCAGCGTGAGCCCTGAATTGGCGTAAATTAGAATCCCCAGCAGGAAAATGTATGCGTACAAAACCAAAAGTTGTCGTAAAAATACGCCTGATTCGGTGTTTCCGAGAACTCTGGTATTGCTCAAGGATCACAAGGCAGTGACGCAGGTGAGGCTCGAACCCGTGGCCCCTCGGTCTCGAGTCAATCCGCCAGAGTGTGCCGTCTCAGCTCCCAGCTTAAGGCCTCCTCACACATAGACGAAAACTACCCAACGTCATCTTGCGCATACTGACGAATATGACTTAAGTCCAATTCGTTATCGTTCGTAAATGTGCGTTTTAAATCGTTGGTGATGTTTGCATGGATGCGTCTGCATTCGTTTGTGATCGCACAATTAGCGTTGTTCGTCGGAAAATTTTAAGCATGTTTAAAAAATTCTGACGAATAAATGTTCGTCACAGTTATTCGTAACGATTCGTTTCAATACGTTTATCAATCGCAAGTCTTCGTCAACATACGTTAGAGATCGCAGCTGTGAACAAATTTGCATATCGTGGTCAGCTAATTTGCATATCTAGCGAATGATGACGATCAAGAGACGCATCTCTGCGATGCTTTGCGAACTATAGCGAACAAATGCGCATTGAAGCAAATTTGAATCTGACGCGTGGAAACGAATTATTACGTTCGAAAAACGGACGGTATACGCTTACATACTAATCAATACTTATTGTAACTACAAAAGGCGAATCGATGCGAATTGAAGCGTTCCTACGACGTTTTTGATCCAATGTCACTTTATAGTTGATGAAGGGAGAGAGGTATAAGCGGGCCATCATCGGCTTGCCAGCGAAATGCAATTTGATGGCCCAGCATTGCTCGCTTGGTAGCCTTGTGAATTTTAGGGGTTCAGGGTCACCCTATAGCGTTGTGATTTTACAGGGGGCGGGGGACTGGATCCGCGCATGCTAAATACCCTCAGATGAGAATATTGCCTTTGTGTGTGTCTATGCATTTCTCTGTATGTCTGTCTATCTGTCTGTCTAAGTATCTACATGTATTTGTCTGTATGTCTGTCCGTATCTGCCTCTCTCTCTCAACATATGTGGTGTAGTCCCAGCAGACCAGGGTTCATGAGCTCGATACCAGGCATTTCAAGTCTTTTGTTGGGACTCCAAATCAGTCCCGTTCCCGATAAACCTTAACTGGTGGAAGACATTATCATGGTACTAAATTATGCATTATTTATCAGTTACCACTACCCCCTCCCCCATGAGTAAAAATGGGCCTGATTTTCCGGTGATCTGGTATATGCCCCACTCCAGCACAAGGGGATATTCTTGTATCCGATTAAGCCCTGTTTTAGCCCAACTATGCATAACAAATTTTTTTATCTCAGACAGAGATCAGAGCCTTATCAGAATTAAAAGTGAGACTTGTGGAAGCTTTCCAGTACATGTATTTCTTTTGCTGACAGTTCCAAGGCGGCGCAGAGTTTGTTGATCATTTTCTAAATTTATATTCATGTTATTATGCTGTCTTCACCTGGAGATATATATGTTAACTAGAAATTGTGTTTTTGAAACACTATACCCCCAACCATTAGCTTGTCCACCATCCTTATCACCATGTAATCTATTTATCATCCTCCTTCAGCTGACCAAATCTGAGGCGACCGGCTGTAATAGTTTTTGAGATATCTTTATTGGAAGTTTTCGATGTTCAAATTTGCAAAGGGCATTAACTAAAAAATGCAAAAAAAGATTTTTTTTAAAAAATTTCACCAGGTAATCCACTCATTACCCTCTACATGTATCAGCTGTCCATCTTTGCAGCTCCTAGCTGTAAGGTTTTTTGTGATATCAAGTTTTCTGTCGAAATTTGCAAAGGGCAATAACTAAAAATAAATTTAAATGATTTTTTGTATTAATTTTCACCAAGTAGTCTACTCATTATCCTCTAGAAGCTGACTAAGTTTGAAGCTCCTATGAGATTTCAAAATTTGCAAAGGCCAATAACTAAAAAAACGTAAATGATTTTTTTTTGTAATTTCATCAGGTAATCTACTTATTATCCTCTATAAGCTGACCAAGTTTGAAGCTCCTAGCTGTAACTGCTTTTGAAATATCCGGATTACAAAATTCCATTATGGCCCCTTAAAAGGGGGATAACTCCACAAAGGGAGATAATCCAGATTTAATTTTAAAAAAAAATGGGTCAGTTATCTTTTTATGCTAAGTCCATCTATGAAATTTCACACCCATATCTCAAATTTGCAACGACGGACGGACACACAGACGGACGCACAAGCCCAAAGCAATATGCCGTTCAACTTTTTCAAAGTTGGGGGCATAAAAACCTGACCTTTTCAAAGTTCGGGGCATAAAAACCTGAACTTTACCCTGTACTGTGGTGGTGTGTGTGGGAGAGGGGGTAATCAATGCGTTGCTCGTATGTGGGATTGCTGTGTCTGAAATATTCGGAGTCATTCGCGAAGATTCGCGATGCTGCGTTTAAGTTCGTATCTCTGCGCCCCAAATCGCATCTAATCGCTCCTTATCGTTAATGGACGCAAAAATATTGCTTGCGTAAGCAAATGCAATCTAGCGAATTACAGTAAGTGTTCGTAAACCATTCGCAACAAATAGTTCTCTATCGTCAAAATGTAAGATTATGTAACAAATTATCGAAACTTTCGTTCAGAATTCGCTTGAATTCACAAATTTTATCTATTCGTAAGGATTCGTCGAACGGATTCGCTTATGTGTGAGGAGGCCTTTAGAGACCTTCAAGCAGCGACTGCCGCTCTTTCTTTCTTTCTATCTTTACTGGTTCGCTCATATATGAGCATTACACCAGGGAGTGCGAATTTGGAAATTTTGATAAAATAAAAAACAAAAAACACACAAAAAAAAAAACACAAAAAAACACAAAAACTTTTGGCTGAATTTTTGTTTAAATAAGGAGTGCCCTAAACTCCTCTGTGGACTGGGCATTTGCCACAGAAGGAGGCAGACAATCCAATGTGGAATAGTACGGGGGAAAAAAGAATTCTTCAGGGCATCACTGTATGTCTGGTGTCTGCGGTATTGAGCACTATGTGATGACCTGGTAGTTTTCAAACTATGAGCAGGGGTCATATACTTGTCTTTTTCAATAGACACTGCTCCACAATGAATCTTGTGAAAGAGAAGCAAGGAGGACTGGTCCCTACGGGCCTCAAGAGATGGCCAATCAAGCTCATCAAGCATTTCGCCGACGCTACTGGTGTTTCGCCATCTCCTGCAGGTCCAGCGGGCTGCTGTCCTCTGAACTTTCTCAATCGGATTAATCTGAAGTTTCAAGTGAGGGCTCCAAATGGGTGCTGCATACTCTAGTTTAGGCCGAACCAAAGTTTTGTATGCAACTTCCTTTGTACTCCTAGGTGCAAAAGCCAAATTCCTGCGAAGGAAACCAAGTGTCTTAGTTGCTTTGGAAGAGATTTCTGAGACATGCTGACCCCAATCCATGTTATCTGTAATAGTGATACCAAGGTGTTTTGCCGACTGAACATTTTCCAAAGTTTGATTGTGTAGTGAGAAGTCGAAAAGAATTTGTTTGTGATGCTGATGCCGAGTCACTCTCATTGAGTGACATTTGGCTACGTTAAATTTCATTTGCCAATCGGCTTCCCACTGTCCTAAGCTGGTGAGGTCTTCTTGCAAGGTCAAACAATCCTGAAGTGAATGTATATTCCTATACAGGACACAATCGTCTGCGAACAGGCGAACAGAAGACCTGATGTTATCCGGCAGATCATTTATGAAGAGGAGGAACAGGACTGGACCTAAGACCGATCCCTGGGGCACGCCGGATAGCACTGGGACTGGATCTGAGGCTTGGCCATCTAAAACAACTTGTTGAGTGCGCCCAGAGAGCCATGAGTTGATCCACTTGTGGGTGGATCCTCTAATCTCATAATATTCCAATTTGTGTAATAGCCTCCTGTGTGGAACCTTGTCAACGGCCTTAGCAAAATCCATTATGATTAGATCTGTCTGTTTGTGCCCACGATTCACAGCCCCATCCAGGTTGCTGATGATATCGTGCACAAACTGGACCAACTGGGTTTCGCAAGACCTCTGACTTCGGAAACCATGCTGACAGTCAGCAAGTATGCTATCTAAGGCTAAGTGTTTGTTGATGTTGCTGACTAAAATATGCTCTAGGGTTTTGCAGCAGATGCATGTGAGCGACACCGGCCTGTAGTTAGCAGCATCATATTTTTCACCCTTTTTAAAGACCGGAGAAACATTTGTTTGTCGCCACTCATCTGGTACCTCGCCCCGAGCTAAAGACTCATTGTAGATGAGTGCCAGTATTGGAGAGATCTCATTGCTACACTCTTTAAGTACTCTGGCATTCAGTCCATCCGGGCCAGAGGCTTTATGAACATTTAGTCCGTCCAACAGTTTGGTGACCCCTTTCAGGTCAACTGTTATGTCCCCCATGGAGGAGAACGGACTAGCCCCTTTCGAGGGCGGGTCAGAGTTGTCTTCACGTGTGAAGGCTGATTGGAATTGCCTATTACAAATGTTGGCTTTTTCCTTAGAATCTGTCTTAAGAATTCCGTTTTCTCTGAGTGATGTGATCCCATACGCGTCTTTTTTAAGTGATTTGACAAATGACCAAAACTTTTTAATCTTTTCAGGCTTGGGAGTGTCGGGATCTGAGCTATCGTTCTCGAGTGTATATATATTGGAAACGTATCTCCAATAGGCATCTCTCAGTACCTTCTGAACATGTGCTCTGAACCACTTGTAATGAATCTTGACATCAGGGTCCTTTGATTTGCGAGCACGAAGGTAAAGCTTATGTCTCTTTTTTACAAGCCATTTGATCGTTGCATCGATCCATGGCATAGAGCAGGGCTTTTTTTAAGCGCGGGTCCGTTGGCCCGGGCCAGTAAAATTTCAGCTCGGGCCAGTTAAAATACGCTGTAGCAGGTCCGCCAGGCCAGTTGAATTTTTCGCCTGAAAAATGAACCAGAAGTCGGTGTTTTCGGCTGAAAACGTCCGTCGTGATCAGTGTTCTCTGTAAGCCCCGGCGCTCGACGATTTCGCATGCTAAGTTGGCTACTTTTTAGGCTGAAAGTAGATTACTTTCGTTTTGTTTACAGCACGCGGAGAGCTTCGGTCTTATCCGTTTCGTATCGATTTCCGGTTGCCAATTCGGCGGTAGAATAGAATAGAATACGGACTCGTACACCCCCTATAGCTACACAGTGTCTCCTCGAGCAAGCTCTTGGGATCAGGGAAGAATATGATCGCTAGCAGGACGCCTTTGTCCGGGGTTTTGGCAGTTCAATGAAAAGGAAAAAAATGCCACTGAAGAAATACAGAAGACAGTAAAAAATAACCAGAACAAAACAAATCAGCCAAGCTTATTTGCTTTCTTTGAGAGAGGTATGGCTCATTTTATTATCTATCTAAAGTAAATGAGGACAAGGCGGTACATTGAACGTGGACACTTGTCACTATGAGTCAATGTACCCCACCCACCTTGTCCCCCTTCTTTCTTCTTGCCCAACACTTTTCAATGGCCAGGGTTATCCGGTTGGGGGTGAGTAGAAAAGTACAAAATACAGGGGAACCTATGCCCAATTTTTTTTAAGGGTTGGACTTAGTTTTTTTTGGGCGGGCAGTGGGAGAGGGCTAAGCATTCAATATTAGGGAAAAGTTCTCCGTTCAATTTCCATACCATCTTGACATCATTTCCATGAGTTCTGAAGGGCCTTTAAAAGTTTAAATGCTTATTTTTTTGTTCGGGGAGGGTGGGGTAGGAGGAAAGGTGGTAGGCTACGCTGGCTGTTCATATTTTGATCTGCAATAGAAATAAAATCAAAGCCCATTATCCATATTCAAACATGAAAGTTCCTCCAGATTCAGAGACTTCAAACGGAAATATTGCTGTTTCAGAGAGTGGAACCCTGATTGAAAAGCTGGACCTAATCTCAACTCTGATGTGCAGGTAGAGAGGGACATTCATGGAGGTGTGGTGGAAATGTACTATGACACTCTTAAAGCTGTGGATGTGGACTCAGATTCTGATTCAGATGCCGCCTCCATTTGAATTTGATACGATTGAAGAGTTTCAAGAAATAAAATAATTTCCAGATCTTTTTCTTGTAGCTTCCAAGTCATTTACTATATATAGGGCTCAAGCTAGGGGGTAAAAGGACGTCAGTGCACTCACATCCTATTAAAGCTGCCTCGATCCTATTAAAGCGGCCTCGATATTGAAAAATAGTCGGGCCAGTTGAAAATTTGGATGGCCAGTCGATTTTCAGGCCAGGTGGCCCTTCGGGCCAGTGGCATTTTGGGACTTAGCAAAACCCCTGACAGAGTATTTTGTTTTGGTCATTTTTGATGGGATAAACCTTTCTACAGCCTCTATAAAGCCTGTTTTGAATTTGACCCACATGTCATTAACTGACATGTGACTGTGGTCTTCAGAAAGGTACGCCTCCTTAAATTGGGCCATGTGGTCTTTAAGTCCGACCATGTCTGCACGTTTATAGAGATAGATCTTGCGTGATGACTGTTTTATTCTTTTAGCCTTAATGTCATACTCAACATATACAATGTCGTGATCAGCTTTGCCGATTGGGGGCATCCCCTTGATTCTATTCACAGGGGATGGGGCGTTAGTAAAAAGCAGGTCAAGAGTTTTTTCATTGCGCGTTGGTATGTTTACAACTTGAGTTAGACAGTGCTCTCCTATAATATGCAAAAGTTGCTGCTGAGACTGTCTCTGCACATTCTAAGCACACAATGAAATCATGTTTTAGCCTGTACATTAGACTGTTTTTTTTAAATCTGCACAATCTTTCTATAACGGCACACGTACATTTCACATAGTTCGAAAATACCCGGTCAACCGAGGGATGAACTACAATGGGAAGAAGAAGAAGCACTCTACCACTGAGGCTCCCAAAGTGCACGTGGACGCAGCAGACAAAATTGTATTCAAAATCGGTAAACAAGGATAAAATTTACTGTTTGTGCAACAACACATGCATGGTATACCTTGATACCCAGAAGCCATATTGTTTTTGTTTCCTGGGAATGTCAGTTAAATGGAATTTTGAGCGCAAACAATTCTTTTTTCCAATCACGAGTCTGCCATGTTTGCCTCGCAGGTGCCTGGTGTAAAATCCAACAGACAAAAATACCGGAAATTACCGACAGCGCAACGTTGTTTGTGGTTACCCTAAAATACAACACCGGGGTTTACCTGTTGGATTTCTTTTGCTCCGGTATTCAGTTTAATTTACTGTTGAGTCCTTATCCTTGCTTTATCTCCTTGTTATATCTTGATTTATATGTTTTAGGAGATGATGCATTGAAAAGTTAGGGGTCTTTCATGCAAACCAAATATCTATGTGTCTTGATCCACATCAAGACACATAATGGGATCACATCACTCAGAGAAAACGGAATTCTTAAGACAGATTCTAAGGAAAAAGCCAACATTTGTAATAGGCAATTCCAATCAGCCTTCACACGTGAAGACGACTCTGACCCGCCCTCGAAAGGGGCTAGTCCGTTCTCCTCCATGGGGGACATAACAGTTGACCCGAAAGGGGTCACCAAACTGTTGGACGGACTAAATGTTCATAAAGCCTCTGGCCCGGATGGACTGAATGCCAGAGTACTTAAAGAGTGTAGCAATGAGATCTCTCCAATACTGGCACTCATCTACAATGAGTCTTTAGCTCGGGGCGAGGTACCAGATGAGTGGCGACAAGCAAATGTTTCTCCGGTCTTTAAAAAGGGTGAAAAATATGATGCTGCTAACTACAGGCCGGTGTCGCTCACATGCATCTGCTGCAAAACCCTAGAGCATATTTTAGTCAGCAACATCAACAAACACATAGCCTTAGATAGCATACTTGCTGACTGTCAGCATGGTTTCCGAAGTCAGAGGTCTTGCGAAACCCAGTTGGTCCAGTTTGTGCACGATATCATCAGCAACCTGGATGGGGCTGTGAATCGTGGGCACAAACAGACAGATCTAATCATAATGGATTTTGCTAAGGCCTTTGACAAGGTTCCACACAGGAGGCTATTACACAAATTGGAATATTATGGGATTAGAGGATCCACCCACAAGTGGATCAACTCATGGCTCTCTGGGCGCACTCAACAAGTTGTTTTAGATGGCCAAGCCTCAGATCCAGTCCCAGTGCTATCCGGCGTGCCCCAGGGATCGGTCTTAGGTCCGGTCCTGTTCCTCCTCTTCATAAATGATCTGCCGGATAACATCAGGTCTTCTGTTCGCCTGTTCGCAGACGATTGTGTCCTGTATAGGAATATACATTCACTTCAGGATTGTTTGACCTTGCAAGAAGACCTCACCAGCTTAGGACAGTGGGAAGCCGATTGGCAAATGAAATTTAACGTAGCCAAATGTCACTCAATGAGAGTGACTCGGCATCAGTATCACAAACAAATTCTTTTCGACTACTCACTACACAATCAAACTTTGGAAAATGTTCAGTCGGCAAAATACCTTGGTATCACTATTACAGATAACATGGATTGGGGTCAGCATGTCTCTGAAATCTCTTCCAAAGCAACTAAGACACTTGGTTTCCTTCGCAGGAATTTGGCTTTTGCACCTAGGAGTACAAAGGAAGTTGCATACAAAACTTTGGTTCGGCCTAAACTAGAGTATGCAGCACCCATTTGGAGCCCTCACTTGAAACTTCAGATTAATCCGATTGAGAAAGTTCAGAGGACAGCAGCCCGCTGGACCTGCAGGAGATGGCGAAACACCAGTAGCGTCGGCGAAATGCTCGATGAGCTTGATTGGCCATCTCTTGAGGCCCGTAGGGACCAGTCCTCCTTGCTTCTCTTTCACAAGATTCATTGTGGAGCAGTGTCTATTGAAAAAGACAAGTATATGACCCCTGCTCATAGTTTGAAAACTACCAGGTCATCACATAGTGCACAATACCGCAGACACCAGACATACAGTGATGCCCTGAAGAATTCTTTTTTCCCCCGTACTATTCCACATTGGAATAGTCTGCCTCCTTCTGTGGCAAATGCCCAGTCCACAGAGGAGTTTAGGGCACTCCTTATTTAAACAAAAATTCAGCCAAAAGTTTTTGTGTTTTTTTGTGTTGTTTTGTTTTTTTTGTGTTTTTTGTTTTTTATTTTATCAAACTTTCCAAATTCGCACTCCCTGGTGTAATGCTCATATATGAGCGAACCAGTAAAGATAGATAGATAGATAGATAGATAGATAGATAGACATCTGAATTAAGGGTGAGGTTGGCGCCGTTAAACCGGTTTAAGCCCTCCAGTAAAATATTTTACTTACCGTTCCAAGGCGGTACTTCTTTTGTGGATCTTTTATGTTTTTGTTCTGTCTTGTGTTTGCTATGTTTTGTGCGCGTCTGTTTATATGTGCTTTGTGGTCACCTGCTGGGAAAGGGCTGACCTCTTGGCTCTCGTTTGTGGTGTCTTCTGTGAGTTTGTCACTTTCCCATTGGTATCCTGGGTCAGGTGTGGTACTTGATTGTATCGATTCCTGATCTTTGCACCATTACTTACTTTCATTCGCGAAAGAGGTCTACACGTCCCTAAAGTCATTTTTAGGGGGGGGGGGGGGGGGCGAAGCCCCACTTAAAGCTACTTAAAACCTATTTATTTAACAATTATATTGGTTAATATAAAATCTTGCCATTTCATTGGATGAGTAATTTGCATATGCATATATTTAAATTTTGACGACATCGGCGTCACTGTTTATTTTTAGTGACCTCGAAGGCCAGGGTCAGGTATCATATGTAAAGAAAGGAAACAGCACCCTTGGATTCCTACGCAGAAATCTCCGAATAAACAACGAAGAAGTCAAACGTGCGGCATATATCTCACTTGTTCGACCAAATTTAGAGTATTGCTCCACAGTCTGGAATCCATATCAAAAAGATCAAACTCATAAGTTGGAGATGGTGCAGCGGAGAGCTGCTCAGTATATTACAAACCGATATCACAATACCAGCAGCGTTACAGACATGTTGGACCATCTGTTCTGTTCTGTAGTGAGTAAATCTCCTCCGCTGACTTTTCGGACAGTCGTCTCAGACGTAGTCTGCCAAGCAGCAAGAAAACACTGTTAGAGCTCTATATACACTGGTGTTAAAGTTTATATATATACATGCTAAAGTTTATGATTAAAAAACTGTCTTATCTGTATGTCGCTCAGAAGCTTATGTTGATAATCTCTTTAATTCTGCTAGCCTTTTGTGGTAAATTCTGTGTATGTATTCCCTTGTCAACAATTCAAACAACCCCCAGGTAATATTATCAAACTGTTCTTTATCCAGTACGGCAGAAGCGTCGAGTGTTAACTGTGTCAAAAACTCTGGGTCTTTTATCTGTGACCTGTCGATGTATGCTGACTGAAAAACTGGATTTTTGAGAAGCTTTTCAGAATATGCTGCTCTCTCGTTGTTGAGAAATGAACATTCACTAATGAAGTGTTGTCTTGTTTCCGAGTCGGCTGTGCATAGTCTGCAAGTTGGATTGACCTGAAACTGGTTAACAACTGCTCTATTCCCTTGCAATATATAAGTCCCTGTTAATAATTTACTCTTCAGTTGGGCCCTTCTGCTGTCATATATACTGTTTCGGACTGTTGGCCATATATGAGGAGTCCTGCCGACCTTCAGAGAATCTACATTAACATACTTGAGGGAGGACTTGCTTTTGACGTATTGCTGCCATCCTTCCTCAACGGCCTTATTCACAGCAGATATGGAATCACTAGAATCCAGAAGAACAAAAGCTCAGCTCACCATGATGTTCAGAATTATCAACAACTTGGTGAATGTGCCTGCATAGCAGTACTTAACCCCAGCATCAAGTCGAACAAGAGCAGCCCATTCCCATAAGTACAGACAGATCTCCACCTCTACATCATGCTACAAGAACAGCTTTTTTCCAAATACTATCATAACATGGAACTCACTGCCATCAGCTGTAGCTGAAGCCCCTGACTTGGTATCCTTCAAGCAGGGGCTGTCCAACATCAAGTATTAAATCTGCAGTCGGCGCCAGCCACAAGTAGTTTCTAGTGATTCTCAGAGCTACGCCGGTGGGGTTACCATGCCCCTTAGCGGTCACCTTAGCCGGATTGGTCGGAGTTTAAGGGATGAACATGTGGCTGGGCCAAACTTTGCAACTTTCTTCTACCTTTTATCTATATTCGGTTCTTCTAACTTTACTATCTTTCTTTTCCGTTCTTTTACCAGCACCACCACCGTCGCATAAGAGGCAAGAGTGACTGCGTCGACGTATGATGTAGATGTAGATGTCAAGCAAACAAATAAATAAGTTTTGAAAAGTGCATACACTTTATTTTTCAGCATTTTAAATATTCTCTTCACCTTTTCAAGCCAAGTACTATTTTGGGGTCTGGGAAGTTTACAAGATATATGTTGAGTTTGATCGATAAATCTTCACAGTTTTGTAACTTAGGAAATAAATACGAGGTAGCAATATCATACGCTTTTGGGCGTAGACTTCGTATGAGCGCAATAAGCGCTGTAGAGTCCAAATGGTCCAAACTAATTCTCATCAATTTAACACTCATTTAAACGTTTGTCATTGTCTGCTTCTGTGGTAATCATTATTATCACGTACCTCCTTGCAACTAGTAGAATCATCACACAATCTTTCCCGTTGTACAATTTTACCACCAGTCCACTCAAAATTGATGAGCCATCATCAACTTTCCAATTATGCCATTCATGGCATGGAGCATTCGGAAACTGAATTGATTTCCTGTTAGATGGCTCTTTGAATATGCGTTTCAAATAATACTCTGCAAGTTGGAGATAGACTAAAGCTTTACAAGGAGGAAAAAGATGCCATTAAAAGCAATGGGTACCTGGACTGATGAACTTTGTTATTTCTGGTTAATTTTTATAAATGTAGCCTTTCCATACATGCAACAAACATATTTGCACCTAATAATGTCTCTGAACACTTATTATCTTTCCCCAAGCGTTCAAAAACTTATGAAGTCTTAGTGCTTTCAAAGAGACAGTTCTGTAAAGTGCTGAAACAGAGGTAACTACAGGTCCATTAAGAAAGTTATTTCACTACGCAATATTTCAAAAGTTTTTTCACATTTTTATACATAAATGGTCTATGTTTAACCATACATGTAATTTAATGACCAAGCTATTTTTTTCTAAAAATCATATCAACGTATAATCAGGCACCATTTGTATAAAAATATTAAATACATTCCAATGAAAACACAACAACAACTTAAATACATTCCAATGAAAACACAACAACATACCTGTGCGTCTACATAAAAAAATCAGTATTCGTTGCACCCCCTTCCTTTGCTTCTGCAGCCTCCGTGGCATTGAACTGTTAAGTTCTTCCAAGACATTTGGTGCTACACTATACCACGATTCACATACTCACTTCAGTCTCTTTTTTTAAACATGACATTTGGTTACCAATCTCTTTCTTTATTATAATCCAAAAGTTCTCCATGGAATTAATTTCTAGTGAATTCTCTGGCCATTTCAGAACGGAAATTTCATTACATTCTAGGAGTGTTTTAGTTCTTTTACAGTATGGAATGGCACAAGATCATGCATAAAGATATATCCTTTCTGTGGGAACGCAACGCATTCACATTAGACTCTGTATTTCACAGTAATAACAATCAACGCCATTGTCGTGTTTGGTGCTAACAGAATGAGAAATAACACGCTAAGTGTATTCAGATTACTGTAAAATCGCCAGAAAGTGTGCAAGTCTGGGGAACCATTAAACACAGAGGCCTGGCTCTTCTGAGAAAAACAAATGGTAACATGAATAGTGCAAAATACAAGAGTGATATTATTCATGATACTTAAATGACATGTGAATGCGTTGTGATCCCACAGAAGGGATATATCTTTATTCATGATCTCCTGACATGCCATCACTTTTAAAGTACTATAAGATTCCTAGAATGAAAAGAATTGACCCATTCTGGAATGACCAGGGAATTCGCCAGATATCAATACCATACGGAACCTTTGGAGTATAGTGAAGAAAGAGATTGGTTACCAAATGTCGTGGAAAAAAAGAGATGTGGAAGCGAGTATGTGAAGCGTGGTATAATGTAGCATCAAACGTCCTGGGAGAACTTAACAACTCAATACCAAGGAGAATTGCAGATCTTATCAAAGCAAAGGGAGATGCAACGAAATACTGACTTTATGATGTAGACGTACAATGTTGTTGTGTTTTTATTGGAATGTATTTAAAGTATGTTGTTGCGTTTTTCATTGGAATGTATTTGACATTAATATACAAATGCTGTCTGATTATACGTTGATATGATTTAAAGAAACAATTTGGCATGATAATTTAATAACATGTATGGTAAAGATAGTATACCATAGACTGTTAAAGTATAATAAAAATGTGAAAAAACTTTTGAAATATTACGTAGTGAAATAACTTTTTAATGGACCTGTATTTCCCTTCAGACAAACGAGCTAGATTTATCACATCTGGTACAGCAATGAAATGCAGGATGAACAAAGCACAAATTAGACCCTTTCACTCCAATGATTCACTAAGTTTCTAAGATAAGAGCGCTTATTAAATGATGTAACATATATAACTTGACATAATAAATGAGCAAAGGAATTGTCTTGGCATCCTTTTTGACTACACAGTCAGAGACAAGTGTTTTCAATTTCAGCGTTTTCAAATGGATCATGCAATGATGCCTTATCATCTTTTTTACTCTGCATAAATCTTCGATAGAGCACAATGTAGACCTACTGGTTATCCTATTCTACCCATAGTCCAGTTTCCTTCTTTTGCATGCAACAGCTAATTATATACCTACAAAAACTGAGAAATCAAAGGTTTTGCATTCTTTTAAGACGTGCTTCAATGTACTGACAAACGTAGCAAACATAATTGATGGCAATGTTCAACTTCATGTTCTTTTTCATATATCAGATAACTTTCAAGGTGTAACAGAAATTGTTTTTTGACTGTCTGCCAAAACCATCAAGAGTCAACATTGTAACTAAAGAAAACTTAATTAAAGTCTTTGGGCGCAGCAAAATACTTTTGATCTAAGACCTGAAAACTTAAGAACCAAAGGACTGGAACGATTCCATGGCAAATGGTGCAAAGAATATGCAGTTTATCAAATTTCTGTTTGGCCAATGTCAGAAAACTTATTGCGTTCTTAGAGGTACAAGGCAGAGACATTGCTTTTGCAAAAGCAGAGCAATGTTATCATCTGGCTAGCACGGATGCAGAGGCAGTTGCAGTAAGATTGCTCTTGCCACTTCACAGGAAGATAATATTCCAGAGTCATACTCCATAGTATGCATATATGTGAAATGGCATTAAACGTTGTCAATATTTAATCAGGTGTTTGATCCCATGACGCTGGCATGTTGGTTCTGCTTTTGAAGAATTCTAAGAATTCGAGTTAATTTGTTTGATACTGGCACAGACCACACATACAAAGAAAATAAAGCCCTTTGATTGCAAAAGATTAGGAACACAGGAAACGTTTATAAGTGGTGTTTGTCTCAATTACCAATTTCAAAAGGTAATTTTAGTTAATGTAACACATATAACACCATAGGAAGCTGTATATTTGTTTAAAAAAAAGCTTTCATATGTATTAAAGGTATTATGCATGCAAACCACATGAATAATTTAAATGAATATATAGTTTGATATCTTCTCTCTGTTTCTCAGACTTTCAATTCATTTATTCTTAAATTGATATGGTAACATACGTAACATACTGTTACAGGCTAACCCCATGATTTATAGAGTGCAAACATCTCTTATTTGATGCAGCTTGAATTTTTCTTTAAGGTAGTACAGTGAACAAAATTTCTAATTGGTCACTTTTTAAACTCATTATTTCTGATCAAGCGCTAATAACATGGAAATATTTTTTTGCCTATAAATGTGCAGTTTGATTGGCAAAAGTTTAGCAATTTTTCCGAAAAGTTGTCTTCCAATCCACGTTTTTTTTTTGGTTAAAAATGCAAAAATAAGCTGTTTTGATGAAAAATTGTTTTGATTGAAGTTTTATATTAAATTTAAGTTTCAGTTGGTAATAGACTGGTCTAGTCGACTTCAAAAAACGCCAAACACTTGAAATTTCGAATTTTTTGAAATATCACATTTTTGAGATATTTGAAAGGATCATTGACGGTTTGGGCCTTATGCGCCTATTTTTCTGATTACCAGAACGCTGCTTTTGAGCTTCTGGTGTGATGCATGTAGTATCAGTGCGATAGGTGAATCTAATGACAAGAGCCAGCTAGCAAAATATTTTCAAAATACCTACGCAGCCGAAAGATATGGCGGGTAGAAAGGGGAGGGGGTCTGAAATTTCATGACAACGAAAAGTGGTTTAAAAAGTGATTTCTGCGTTTTTTCTTGATTTATTTGGTAGGCATGGTGATATCTATTGAACATATCATATGCAGAGCATTAACAAATCACGATAATTGATGAAATTGTTTTAATAACAAAATATGTTTAGTAATAAAATGATTTTGGGGAGATCATTTAGAAGTTACCTGTACATGTTTTACTACATGTACCGTATTTAATACAAAACTAAAAGCTCAACAAAAGAAATAAATACGTTTGAAGGAATGAAAGTGTCCCATTTAGTAAAACTGATTCTGACTGGATCTTTTGAATAATGCTTTTGCTTTGTTTAAAGGGCATAGCATGTCGAAATGTATTTAAAGTGTCCGAATATTTATGGTATACATATACAAAGTTACATGAATATCTAATTTGAAAGCTACCTATATTGGATAATATATTGAACACTAAGGTATTTACCTGGTTCAACTCTTTGCATGCCAGTGGAGAATTTTGTCGTATGCCAATAGCCTTTTGCAAACAGTTTGAACCCAGATGAAGACCACCAGAACGTCGGTCTTGATCTAGATCCAAACTGTTTGACATTCCGATGGTGATCCTTGGCGGTTTACTTGTAAAAAGCTTAATTTTGAAGAAAGTCAGCAGACGAAAATAAAAACATGAACAATTCCCTAGCATGCAAATAGATAAGTATAGGACGTTTGCAAAAGAATGTGTTATTGAATAACACTGCGCTTTTTTCTTATGAAAAAATGCATAAACCTTGCTAATTCTACTTTTAATCTATATGTGCTTTACATGAAACTAGCACAGAATACAAAGAAATTTAGGAGGTTGGTTCTAGAGAGCTTCATTACTGTCATTCATTTCTTATTCGGTAGAAAAGGCATTTAATGGGCTTAGGCCCCGGGTTTTTGGGCTGCTGAACACCTTCCCCCCTTGTGCCAGCAAGCCACTTCCATACAATGTGTAAAATATGGTAACACATATACAGGCAAAAGCTTTTGCTGGCACACGGGTGGGGGGGGGGGAATGATATTTTAAAAAAAGTTTTCTAATTCCTATATATTTTAATGTAAAACTGATTGTTCCACCCAAAATTTTACATCTTTGAAGCATTTAATATGGAAAATGGATTTCACTGTCATATAGTACTCAGGTCAGGGTAGCGTCACGGTGAAGAAAGGGACGATTGACAAACTTTTATTTTTACTGAAAACCATAGGCATTTACCCATAGCAAGTGTCAATGATCCTTTATTTGTAGCTTGTGCAAAAAATGTTGTATGCATTTTATTTTTTTCTGAACAAGATAGCCCAAACAGAATAAAACTTGATTAGTCCATTTTGTGATGACAAACATTTCACTGCTGCTGCACATTTCCGGTTTGAATGTAAAACTTAAAAAGTCAATTTGACGGTCCTTTGCATAATCTTTTTTCAACTTCAAAACTAGAATAGTGACGCTTAGTAGTAATACATAATCACTGAAAATTTCAATACCGTTTCACGGATAATAAGGCGCACAGAACAGTGCGAACTTCCTATGTCAACTGCATGCAAAAAGCTGAATTTCAATGATTTAGCTGCTTGTAGTGTTTGTCATCATGCTATTACGTAACAGAAAAGAGGAGTCTGATTGAAGCGAATCATTTGAAGTGTGTTCGTCTTTAATCACGGCAGTCATAAACATTTTCATACAAACAAAAATACAAATGGATGGCATCTCTATAGGTATTTCATATTGTAAGAAAAATGTGACTTTTTGAAATGAGGGTACCTTTACTCTAGCATCGTCTGTGGATGAGGTACCAGTTATTTTTAAATAAAATGGCATGCAGAGTTTCGGCAAGGCAATGGTTGAAGCATGAATTTTGTATAACCGAATATTACTTTCAAAACTAACATAAAAATGTAAGGTGACCAATTAGAAATTTTGCTCAGTGTATATGTCTGCACAATTCCCAACAGGGTGAAGTGGAACAGGACTGTACTCAGTTTGCAGTCCTAAAACTATGCCATGATTCTACTGGTTGTGATGAAATGAGTGATTATTTTGCCACAGAAGCAGACACAATGATGGATATCGTGAGGATGACTTGAATAAAGATTGTTTTTGAATATTTATAGTTAATAGGAACATTTACGTAGAATTTTTATTAGATTATTTATTTCTTCAAAGTTAATAATAATTATAAACACTCTAGGGAATAGCCTCCATCTATAGGTGAGATTGCCACAAAAGATGAGTTCATAAAAGATAATCGAAGACCACTTAGACAATTGCCTACTGTGGATATCCAATAACTTGCTAATTGATATGCTGATATGGTTTCATATCTCTTTTCAAATATGAGCGCAGTGGCTCAGTGGTAGAGTGCTTGACTGGAGACATAAGGGTCGCGGGTTCGAGCCTCACCATCGTCACTGCATTGTGTCCTTGAGCAAGACACATTTACCCTTGCTTAGTACTTGTTAAACCCAGGAAGACCTGTCCCGACGAAACTGAAAAAGTGTTGACTTGGACGTAAAGAATCAAATCAAACTAAACAAAATCTTTCATTCGCCATTTTAAATCTATATTTTTCTCTGGTGAGTTTGAACATTGACCTATATAAAATACGTCACTCCCAGGGGGGGGGGGGGGTACTCTGATATTTTCACACATACATAGGCTCGGCCCATTTTTGGGGGTTCAAAATTCTGAATTTCAATATTTTTTTGGGGTTACCAGAAAAATAAATATTTTTGGGGGGTATGAAGATTTTGTGGATTTTTTTGGGGGGTCATCACAAAATTGGGCTAGTTTGAGGGTCATTTCTATGCAATTTAGGGTCTTTTTTGAGGTCAAGGTACAGATTTGGGATATTTTTTCGGTTGCTAAAATTTAAGAAATATTTTTTAGGGTGCTTGAAATTCCTTATATTTTTTGGGGTGAACGGCAGATGCTGGGTCCGAGCCTACGTATGCGGAAAAAATTTAGTACCCCCCCCCCCCCCCCCCCCCGGGACGTCACTGGTTTAGATAAAGAAAAAGGTAGGAATTGATGAGTATTTATCTTTAAGTATTCAATTATATTTTCATAATTTTCTTCATTTTGCTCTTGTTTGTAGATTTGTATGCTCCTTAGAATCGCATTAGTAAAGTGGTTCTGTGAAGTACCATCAATTCATGTTTTGTGAACCCGCCCCCCACCCCCAAATAAAAAAGAAAGGAAGACTTCCTTTCTTTTTTGTGGGGTAGGGGATGGGGCCGAAGAGGATACATACAGCAGCGGTCTGTAAAGCGTTCAAACTTTGTTGAACCTGGTTACAACTATTTGACTTGTCACAACAACTTTCCTTTCAACAGTCAATCAATTAAAGTTTATTTTAGCCATTATTCAAATACTGTCCTGTCAAAGCTACCTGGATGAGTGACAGTTCCTTGTAATATATTTTGTCCAGCCTCAAATGACCAGTCACTCTTGTTACCATAGCTATCCAGTTAAAAGTTTCAATGAAATGTAATAGATTTATCAAATGTATGGCTCATGAAAAAATGCTGAATATCATCATCATCATCATCATCATCATCATCATATGTATGGCTCATGAAAAAATGCTCATCATCATCATCATCATCATCATCATCATCATTTTATGTATGGCTCATGAAAAAATGCTCATCATCATCTGTATGGCTCATGAAAAAATGCTCATCATCATCTGTATGGCTCATGAAAAAATGCTCATCATCATCATCATCATCATCTGTATGGCTCATGAAAAATGCTCATCATCATCATCATCATCATCATCATCATCATCATCATCTGTATGGCTCATGAAAAAATGCTCATCATCACATCATCATTATCATCATCATCATCATCATCATCATCATCTGTATGGCTCATCAAAAAATGCTCATCATCATCATCATCATATGTATGGCTCATGAAAAAATGATCATCATCATCATCATCATCATCATCATCATCATTTGTATGGCTCATGAAAAAATGATCATCATCATATCATCATATGTATGGCTCATGAAAAAATGCTAACTATCATCATCGTCATCATCATCATATGTATGGCTCATGAAAAAAATGCTCATCATCATCATCATATCATCATCATATGTATGGCCCATGAAAAATGCTCATCATCATCATATCATCATCATATGTATGGCTCATGAAAAAATGCTCATCATCAAGCGTGTATTAAATGTAGATGCTATGAGTAGATGCTATGAGTTTTATCATTTTGTCTGGAGATCATAAGACTCTAAAGTACCGCTTGTCTTTTGAAAGTACCACTTTGATCTCACAATGATGGCTTTTGCACTCTTTTTTATTGAGTTTCAACCCGGACCCAGTATACAGCATTTAGAATAAGGCTTGATATTTCATTTGAATCATCTTCACATGAAGAACCATCTTTCATTTAATTTCAAAGACGGCAACGAAATTTAAAAGTCAACATTTTGAAGGTCGCAAGACATAGAGGAATATGAACAATTTTATTTGTTGCATGGAATATACATGACAGGGGCAGCGGATGTAAGTTTTATTTTAGGATGTCTTTGTTTACATGATATTTGACACCCAAATCTAGCTGACACATTGGATATGTACCCACATGAAGGCGTTGCTTTTTTTTGATAAAATCCAATCAGCATCAATCATTTGAGTTTGTTCAGCGCTGACTGAAAACTAGGATAGTAAATATAGGCTCATCACAGTAAAATATTGATTATTGAATAGCTATACATTGTAACTGACTTCAGACAGTTTGAACGCTTTATTGACCACAGCTTTATCTTAATTTTATGACTGAAAAATGTCAGTTCTAAAGTCACAAAATAGCATTAATTTCATGAATAGGCATGTTTACGTTACGTATGTTTGATTATTTTTTTCATCTGATACATGTATTTTTTTTTTCACTGTACAATGTGTCAAAATCTTCTGTCTGGGATATACATGTCATCAATTGAGCGAAAATGGTCTGATAAACGATAACCAAGATTTCTAAAACGGCTGCCACCCTTCGCTTTGCACTTTTCGACTTTATAAAGAAAATAGTGGCTTAGTGCGAGAGTGTTAGACTTGGGATTGAAGGATTCCTTGTTTGAATCTCGCCACCGGTGGAGTTACATTGTTGTGTCCTAGAGAAAGACACTTTATGCCCTGCTAAACACTGGTTCAACGCAGGAAAACAGTACCGACAGTCTGACAGGACTGGAAAATTGTTTACTTTATCCACTGCTTCGTGAACCGACATAAATGAAAAAATGTTGACTGGAACATAAAAATCAAAACAAAGAAACGAAGTGGTAAGTGACCAAGTTTGAGTGTCCATAAAAGAGTATATGAAAACGTACAGCTGAAAACAATTAAGTTTTCAAATTTATTGTTATTCTAGTTGTTCTGTTGTTGATTGTGGTGCATTCTAGATACATACATTTTACCCTAATCCCCCTGAAAATGTCTGCTTTTATGACTGCTTCATATGCTCAAGTGCACTTCAGTCTATACTTTTTCAGGGAAGCAAACGTTATAGACTCCCATTAGAATGATCTCAGTCTTATTTGAGTCTATACTGTTTGCATACTGAGTTCATACTGTTTTCTTGTCTGTCTAAGAACATAAGCAGATGACAAAAATCGAGACTGCCAATACCCGAAGTGCGCCCAACGATGAATCAAATTTGGATGGGTATCCAACCAATCTGAACTGAGTCTTGGCTGTGTGCTCACTGGACAGAAAATGAACAATACAGCTAATTTTCTGGCAAGAATGAGCGGGTGTACAATACAGGCCCCTCTGAGGTGTACAGGCCGCTCTGACTCGGTGCAACTTTCGTTAGATTTGTCACAATGCTAATGACCATTTATAATGATATCATTTAGAATTATGCAAAACAATTTTGAATTTTGGACAGACAGGTCTAAGCATATAATGTAGACCCCGACATTAAGATATTCACTGTTTGCGTTTGCCAAGCCCTGCGAAAATCTGCTTAATGTCATTTGCGAACAATAAAGGCGCAGATCAGCCTGCGCATCCGTGCAGTCTGATCAGCACCTTTCTTGTTCGCTGCCTAGACATCAGGATACCCGCTCTTACTAAATCTGTAGCTTGTTTCTGTAGCTGAGGAGGCTAGTTTGAATCTTACCTGGTCGGAAATCCTGAAGACACATTTTCGTATGGTGTGGCTCATTTTAAATAGATTGTCGGTACTCGCTAAAACTGCCAAAATGAGGTTCTAATGAGTACCTTCATACTATTTCTTGGCAAAAAAATAAAATTAAGATAAATTAAGAAAATTAAAGTATAGCCTTGTATAATGTCATATTTGCATATGAAAACATTCGTTGTAATTTATGAGAATATTTTTTTCATTGCTAGCAGCGACTTTTGTCATCTGCTGATAACCTATGCAAACAGTTTGGACCTAGATTAGGACTGAAAGAATGTCCATCCTGATCTTGATCCAAACAGTTTGACACGCTGATATTGTTCTTGAAAGAATTCTTCGAAAAGCGAAATATTAATGAAAAGGTCAGCAAATGACAACAAAAGCATGAACAAATACCCAGCATGCAAAAAGTTATACTTGTAAAAAATGATTTCATATAAGATGTTCCAACCATTGTTCAGAAGGACTATAGATAATAAATCAAGAATGTTAGCTGATAAACAGAATCTGTTTCTTATTTTTCTAAAACACCTTTGCAACATTAGATAGCTAGGTTTACATCTATTGGTGGTCAGTTCCTACTGTGATAATATACTGCCTGACTAATTATTCAATTAAGCTGAAGGAGGCTCAGATATGAGCCTGGCTTTGGAGGCTATTCCGTAGAGTGTAAATGCAATTATATACCTACAGCAGCTGACCATTTAATACCGTAAATATTCCTATATCGTCTAGTTTTTGTTTGATTTGATTTGGTTCTTTACGTCCCAGTCAACAATTTATGTTGGGCGGGTCTTCCTGAGTTGAACCAGTACTAAGCAAGAATCAATGTGTCTTGCTCAAGGACACAGCGCAGCGACGCCGGTGAGGCTCGAGCCCGCAACCCCTCGGTCACGAGTCAAACACTGAGCCACTACACTCGATATCGTTTAGTTTAGGTGTAGAACGTTTTCATTATAGACATTTTGATGAAAAAAAAATGTGAGTATGACCAGTGAATGCCACGATCAAAGATCGCAGACAAACTCATGTTACTACAAGGCCACTGCACAGAACACAGACATCCACACAACAGCAAGATTACAGTAAAACCTGGCTTAAGCGGTCACACAAAAAGAAGACTAAAATTGGTTTTCAAGACCGATTATCGCTTAATGGAGTTCAAAAGTATTGCAGAATGCTTGGAGCATTCTGCAATACTTTCGACCTTCATTAAACTACTATTTTTCGTTTAGACCTTTGTTTTGTCTATTATTGAGTGGCCGTTTTAGACAGATTTTGCTGTACTATTAAATTAAAACAACCGGCTTTCTCTTTCTAATCGAGATGATTGCCAAACAAGAAAAGACACTAGGACTTACAACACAAAATAAAGACCAAACAAAACAAACCAGCAACAAACAACGGAACACAAAATCATCACAGTCAAGGTCGTTTGGGGCTTAAAAATAGTTTACTGACTCAGATTCTGCTGTTATTAAAACATAATTTGTTTAGCCCATGCGCGGATGCAGAGAGTGGGTGGGGGGGGGGGGGGGGCATGGGGTCCGGACCCCGCTGATAAATCACAAAAATATAAGGTTTCTTAGCAATATTGGTCCGGATTCACTAAAAAGTCACAAAGCTACCAAACCAGCGTTCAATGTTGGGCCATCATCACGTCTGCGAAACACCATTTACAACCACGCAACTACCAGGTTAGCAAAGAAGTAGTTCACAAACTCTTTGGAGCTGTAGCTGTCATGCAAAAATAAACAATTTGCAGTATAGTGACATGTATTTTAATACTGATTGGCAGTTTGAGGTGTTTAAAGAGGCAAAGACAATGGACATGATACATGTACTTTGTATAAATGATAATTTCAAATTGTTTTTCTTATTTTCAGTTACATATGTTGCAGGTACACATTGGAATTGCCTCATAGAGGCATTTTCAATGTGCTCCTACAACATGGCTTTTCAATAAATGAGCTGATCACCATTAGCTTTTTAAAACAAACTATTTTCGTTGTTTCAGTGAAATGAGCATGTAGGAAAGAGTAAGTTTTCATTTAGTTTGTCATGTACCTTGATGACAATAATAGACTGCATATTTTATGCTTTTGACAGCTTATCTTGAGATGTTTCATTGGAGTATATTGCTAAATGATTGATAGTGGTTGTAAATGGCGTATCGCTAGCGGGCCGATGATGGCGTGGTATTTGGATCTCACCCGCTTCGATATTTATAAAGGTAACGACATTTCTGGGCATGACCATTATATATTCTGTTCAAGTGTGATGTTAGGCACCTACTGCACTGCTTAGTTTTGACAGACACTAATTTGTATAATTTTACGAAGGGAAAAACTTACCTTGAAAATAAAAGATGGCGTCATACTACGTGTTTGCAACATCCATGCTATGACGTAGGTTGTTACCCATATGAAACTGTTCCATTAGTTATTGACAGTTCCAATCAAAACAAGGAGTTCCAGTATCGAAAGCATTTTAGTTGTTTAACTGAGGTTCAGCTGAATATATCCGACTTAACATTCAACCCAATTATTATGAATTGTCAATAATGAGTAAGCCATCTAGATATGTTGGTTTTAGTACATAACCATAGAGACAACTAGAATAAATAGTACGATCAGGAAATGCCAAAAGCATACCCACAGCAGCGTAAACAAGATACAGTTCTAACACCAACAGCCACATGTCATCAAAAAGACAAAAAAGCGAGAATTGCAAAACTAGTAAGGTAACTAAAAACACGCAACTAGCAATTTAGCAATATACTCCCATGAAACATCTTAAGATAAGCTGCAAGAAGCATAAAATAGACAGTCTATTATTGTCATCCAGGTGCATGACAAACTAAATGAAAAGTTGTTCATTTCTACATGCTCATTTCTTTGAATAAATGAAAGTGGTTGAGAACTCGTTTTAAAAAAGCTTATGGTGAAAAACGCAATTATTGACAATACATATGTTGTAGGTACACAGAGGCAATTCCAATGTGTACCTTCAACATATGTTACTGAAAATAAGGTAGAAAACTATTTAGAAATTTACATTTTCCAAGTATCATGTCCATTGACTTAACCTCTTTTAAACATTCCAAACTGCCAATCCGTATTAAAATTCCTGTCACTCTATTGCGAATTGCTTATATTTGCATGACAGCTATACCTCCAAATTCGAGTTCATGAACTACCACTTGCTAACCTTGTAGTTGCGTGGTTGTAAGTACTGCACACAAAACAAGGACCAAACATCCCACCGGTAACCCTTCCCCCTAAAAAACAATGGGAGCAACCATGAGCAATGAGTGATAAACAACAACAGAACCACCGTCTAGGAGCGGACAGCAGACAAAGCCACGGGGTGGTTTAACTAATTTCAATGACGAAATTTTTGCCATAGATTCTGCTGTTGTCAGAAAAAAGCTCGAATGAATCCTATCTCATGGTACAACAAAACAAACTTGCAACACGAGGAGCATATTCTGAACCCATTCGAATGTCTACATTTAGAGCAAAATCTAATATATATATATTTCTACCTAATATATATATATATATATATATATATATATATATATATATATATATATATATATATATATATATATATATATATATATATATATATATATATATATATATATATATATATGAGCCACAATCTGTGAAAACCAGCCTTAATGACGAAGTCGTCAAAATTTTCTTAATTACACACACTTAATCTACAAAGTGTTAAGAAGTTATACTGCAAATTTTATGAAGTTATCTCAATTATTCATGGAAATATGGTTTTTTGAATTATACACTATTTAAACTTTAACACGCAACGTTAGAAACGTAATGACATTACTAATGACGTCAAAGTGAACTTCCTGAGTTGCGGGTATGTCAGGTGCATGAAAAACTTGTTATTTCTTGCTAACCTACTTTTTTATTATCCTTAGCATGTATGCAATGGAATTTGCAGAAAAGTTGGCACCAATTCAATTTTGCCTAAAGTTTGCATGATCTGAAAACGGCTGACCATACTTTAAAAAGTCTGACAGTTGCTAAGGTAAAATTGTTGCCATGGAAACATATGGAATGATAACGAAGAAGTTTAATGAGAAATAATTGCCAGTTGTATTCTACTATCCACCAGAATAAGTTTTAAGGCAATATATGAACATGTCAAATTTCTTAATTTTTGGTGTTTTTCAAATGATTTTTACACAAAAAGTCCTAAATGTCATTAAGGCAGGTTTTCATAGATCGCGGCTCATATATATATATATATATATATATATATATATATATATATATATATATATATATATATATATATATATATATATATATATATATATATATATATATTGTCACAAAGATAATGTGGTAAGTCACAACCACAACATTTTTTTGATGTTCAGAAGTGAAATGTTTTTCTTCTCATATAACAAGCGAATACGGCAAACTTTCAATTAAGATATGTAGACAAACAAGATGCAAGAACACCTTTATATCTGGGTATTCAATGCTTGCCAAAGTACATCTGGTATTATTCAACTATTAGGTCACTGTCTAGCCACGCCCAAACTGGTTCCTATCTCTGTTAGCTTTACAAGAGACCGGGACATTGCATACCACGTGGCGATTCAATGACCAAATAATTGAATAATACCTTTAGGAGTTTCTGGTCCACAAATGGTTGAAACACAATATTTCTGAAACAAAAGGTCAAATAAAAAATACGTGTGTCTCGTGTAAAGGGTCTGAAAGTTTTAGTTAGGGTAATGGAAGTACAAGGCACATTTATTTTGTAAAATAAAGTCTTGAAAAAAAATAATTTTATGCATTTTGAAAGGCATTTCGCCTTTCAAAATGCATAAAACTATATATTTATTCTTCAGAAAACCTGAAAACACGATTCTAGGTTTCACCATTAAATTTAGGTAGGGTCAGGCAACCCTAAACACAGGTATTTTTTTTATTTGGCCTAACAGCGTCAAACATGGGCACACTATCATAGTACGGGTGTAGTCCTATCAACTCCACGCGACAATTGAAATCGTGACTAACATCATTTAATTTTACAGCCGATTTGTGCATTTCTTCAAGTGTTTTAATCTTAGTTTACTAAAATACTCATTCGACTAATGGTAAAAACAAAGTTTGCTTTTCTAACTCTAATAAATTGTTTTATATGAGCTATTAATCAACCCTCCCCCAAATTTTAAGAATCCAATTTTGATATCTATTATTGAAGAAAAAATCATGAAAATATTTGACACTGGTGGATATCTTACATTTTGGGACTGTCTTGCTAATGCAATAAAGAATCATAGATTTGCAAGTTTTCAATCAGGATCAGGGCATTTATTAAATTATGTAACGTATGTTACATGGCGTAATGAATGAGCAAGAAAATTGTCTTTGAAGTAAGAGATGATATTTAAAAAAATACTATTTTTCACATGTTTTCCGATTAATCTCTAGCCTCTTGTGCCTTATTTTTAGTAATGATAGTCTGATAACAAGCCCATGGACTTGTGTTACATATGTTATATATAATCTTTTTATCACATATTTCCTAATGCCTATTATACTAAAATACATAAAAAAAAACAAATCGAAAAAAAAAATAATACACATTTAACTGAGACAATTTAATAAATATTCCTATTAAATATGAATATTCAAAAACAATCTTTATTCAAGTCAACCTCACAATGTCTATCATTGTGTCTGCTTCTATGGCAAAATAATCACCTGTTTCATCACAACCAGTAGAATCATGGCATATTATTAGGACTGCAAACTGAGTACATATCTGTTCCAACTCACCACTATGGGAATTGTGCAGACATATCCTACCTAAAGGAACGATTCAAGCTGCATCAAATAAGAGATGTTTGCACTCTATTTACCAGGGGTTATCCTGTAACAGTATTTTACGTAGGTTACCATATCAATTTAAGAATAAATGAATTGAAAGTCTGAGAAACAGAAAGAAGACAAAAAACTATCTTTTTATTTGAATTATTCATGTAGTTTGCATGCTGAATACCTTTGATACATGTGAAAGTTTTTTTTAACAAATATACAGCTTCCTATGGTGTTATATGTGTAATTTAGTTTACCTTTTAAAATTGGTAATTGTGACAAAGATCACTTATTAGCTTTTCGTGTGATCCTCATCTTTTGCTATCAAAATACTTAGTTTTCTTTGTATGTGTGGCCTGTGCAAGTATCAAACAAATTGACCCAGCTATTACTTGAATTCTTAGCATTCTACAAAAGCAGAAACAGCATGTCAGTGTCATGGGATCAAACACCTGATTAAATATGGGTTTAATGCCATTTTACATATATGTATACAATAGAGCATAATTTTGGTATATGTCTCTTCCTGTGAAGTGGCAAGAGCAATCTTACTGCAACTGCCTCTGCATCTATGCGAGTCAAATGATAACTTTGCTCTGATTTTGTAAAAGCTATGTCTCTACCATGTACCTCTAAGATTTCTGACTTTGGTCAAACAGAAATATGACAGGCTGCTTTTTCTTTGTATCATTTGCCATGGAACCTTTCCAGTCCTTTGGAGCTTTTAAAAGTCCTCAGGTCATAGATCAAAAGTATTTTGCTGCGCCCAAAAAACTTAATAAGTTTTCTTTAGCTACAATGTTGACTCTTGATGGTTTTGGCAGACAGTCAGAAACACTTTCTGTTACACATTGAAAGTTATCTGGCATATGAGAAAGATCATGAAGTTGGACATTGCCATCAATTATGTTTGCTACTGGTTGTGTTTTGTTGTCAGTACACTGAAGCAAGCCTTAAAATAATGTAAAACCTTTGGTTTCTCAGTTTTTGCAGCCATATCATTAGCTGTTGCATTCAAAAAAAGGAAAGTGGACTATGGGTAGAATAGGATAACCAGTAGTTCTATATTATGCTCTATAGTGGAAGACTTATACAGAGTAAACAAGTTGATAAGGTTGCCCCATTTCATGATCCATTGAAAACACTGAAATTGAAACGCTTGCCTCTGACTGTGTAATCAAAAAGGATGTCACGACAATGCCCTTGCTCATTTATTATGACGAGAATTATATATGTTAAATCCTTTAATAAACGCTCTAATCTTAGAAACTTAGTGAATCTTTGAAGTGAAATGGTCCTAAAAGCGCTCTATTTGTCCTGTATTTCATTGCTTTACCTGCTGTGATACATCTAGCTCGTTTATCTGAAGGGAAAGAGTTACCGCCGTTTCAGCACTTCAGAAGAACCAAGACTTCAATAATAAAGATGATAAGTGCATAGACATTATTAGATGAAATATGTTTGTTACATGTATGCCAAGGCTACATTTATAAAAGTTAACCAGCTAAGATATGATTATTTTTCACAGAAATATCAAGGTACATCAGTCCAAGTACTCATTGTATTTAATGGCATAGTTTTCCACCTTGTTAAGCTTTAGTTGTTTTCCTACTTTCAGAGTATCACTTGAAACACATATTCAAAGAGCCAACTATTAGGAATTCATATCAGTTTCCGAATGTTCCAAGCCATGAATGGCAAAATTGGAAAGTTGATAATGGCTCATCAATTTTGCGTGGACTGGTGGTAAAATTGTATAACAGTAAATGATTGAAATATTGTGTGATGATTCTACAAGTTGCAAGGAGGTGGCTGATAATAATGATTACTACAGAAGCAGACAACGACAAACGATTAACATGAGTGTTAAATCGATGAGAAGTACTTTGGACCATTTCGTTTATTGTATTGTCGTGTATAAATGTAAAACTATTTTTTCTATTTGTGGCTCTATATTTAGCATTATATGCACAGTATTAGGAAATATGTCGAAATGGCCACTGATGACATCTATAACAACAGTCCATTGGCTTGATAATCAGAAATTAATATTATTTCTAGTGTTTTGGCACCAAAGACTTATAAGTACACATTAAGTGTCCTGATCTTAGAACCTTGATGACAGCTAGCAGAATGATGAGCAAGACAGACTAAGAAAATGTAAAATATCCACATGCTGAATCCCTTTCATGTGTTTTACTTAAACGGTAATAACAAAATTTGCTCCTCAGTAAAACTGGGAGTAGGTCTGTATATTAGCTCCCATAAGACAATATACTTAAGACAGAAAAGCAAACTTGGTTTTTCCTATTCATCAATTGAGTATATGTTTGCAAAACCTAATAAAACATTTTGAAACCAAGACATAGTAGTTGTTTAACTAAATGACGATAGCCACAAGTATGGCTTTCAAATTATTATTTGGTTCATGTAACGCACATAACACCACAGTAAGCCGTATTAATGTTAAAAAGCTTCCATATGTAGTCAAGACATCTAGTATGCCGACTATAAAAATGTCAATTTATTAGATAATTTTAATGTATTCTTTCTGTAGCTCAAGCATTCAAATTTCTTATTCTAAAATTGATGTAATAACATATGTAACAAGCAAGTACAGGCTAACGCCCCGACCTACGGAGTGCAAACATTTCTTATTCAATGCACCTTGAATGGTTATATAAATTGTAGTGTGTCTGCAGAATTCCAAAGGGGATTGGGACGGAGCAGGTTCTTACTTAGCTTGAAGTCAAAATACTGTTTGATGATTTTACTTATTACGATGATGATGATGATGATGACACTGAGCAGACACAATGATGGATGTTGTGTATGAAGTAGACTCAGATGATGATTGATTCTGAATATTTATATTTAACATGAATATTTATAAACTGCCCTGTTCAAATGTGAAATAATCGTCTATGTTTGTGTCCCTATATGTTTTAGCATTTTACATATTAAGTAATATATGAAAGTAAGTTTATTGATAACATTGTGTAACAAATATCTTTTGGTTTGATAGTATGCACTGAATATAATGTCTAAGGTTTAGGCACCAATGACAAGAGATTTATAGGGAAACATGTAAAGTATATTCATTCTTTCTGAAACACTATCTCTTAAGTAAAGACAATACTCTTGCTCACTCGTTATGCCATATGACATATGTAACGCTCTCTGATATTTGAAACTTGGTGCCAACTAACAGATCTATAAGTCTTTATCATATGAGCCAGCTTTAAGTTCCTAAACAATGTACGATATCCAGCAGCTGCAAGTATTTTCACAATTTTAGCGCAAACTTTCAAATTACATTTTCTTTATTTGATATAGTAACGCATGTAACAGGCTGATTCAGACTAACGCCCCAACTTAGAGAGTGCAAACATCCCTTATTCGATGCAGCTTGAGTAGTACATGTCTGCGAAATTCCCTCGAAGAGATTTAAACATTTTAGGCATATCTTACGTAAAGTAAAGACAATGAGCTTGCCCATTTATTACATCAGATAACAGATGTTACAGCCTCTGATATTAGAAATTTTGCAACAAACTTGCAGATTTATGAGTTTTTTCATATAAGCATATAAATCCCAAACAATGAAAGATATACATCAACTGCAAATATTTTAAACTACTTTTACTTTAGTTTAAATACCAAACATTTCACCTTAAAACTGGGTAGGGGTAGGGTTGTTTAATTGCTAATTCCAGAAAAAAATATTTAAGATAGGGAAACAAAACTTTATCTTTCTGTAAGCTTATTGCATAAGCTAGTCAGACATGGTTAATAACATTTTGCAAAACACACAGATAGATTGTGAATATAAATGATGTTAGCCACACTTGCAAATTTTAACGGGTTATCTAATTTATGTAACGCATATGACACCTTAGGAAGCCGCAGTTTTGTTCAAATGGCTGTCATACGTAGTTAAGATATCCAGTATGCAGACTATATGAATGACTTTTAAAATTAATATTTTAATGTCTTTAATTCGTAGCCCAAACTTCCAATTTACTTTTTCTTAATTTGATAAAGTAACAGGTTCTTACAGACCAACGCCCCAACGCACAGATTGCAATTATTTCTTAAAAGACTCGGCTTTTAATTCTGTACAAGATAGGATAGGTCTGCAAAATTCACTGGCGGGAACAAACCCATTCTCAGCCAACCGTCTATTAAGATCTTTCAACTGAACTTGTTTTTGACTTACAAAATTCAGTTGCTTTGACAGACACTTTCTTGCTCGCCTCACGTGCGTTTATTATGTTAAAGGTTTTCTCTTCTATAACAGCCTTACCACTTACAACAACACAAATACAAAGTTAGCAGCCAATCAAGCTGTCAGTAACATAATATTGGCAGGCAATTATTGTCATCCAAGTACATGTTAAACTACATTAAAATACAAGCTCATTTCACTTAAACAATAATTAAGTTTTTGAAAAAAAAAATAATGTTGGAAAACACATTTATTGAAAGAATATATGGTGTAGGTACGGGGGCAATTCCAATGCGTACCAACAACATATATAACTGAAATTCTAACACAACTCGCCTGTAGAGCCAGTGCTAAAAAAGTGTGATATATCAAACAATAATTCACAGTTTTGAAATCGCGAGGAAAGTACGTGCTAGCTGACGTCATTTGTTATTGGAAAATGACGTCATTTATGACGTTAGACGGTGTAACGTCGTTTTACGCTTGAAAAACGTTACAAATACATGTAAACGTATGCGACGTAGTCTAAGTATTGGCGGGAGTTCTTCAGTGCAAAAACGGAAAGTTGGAAGAAGCTGAAGATTTCAAATGCGTTTTCGTCGTTTATTTTGTTAGAATCGAAATAGATCAGCCCCAGTGCGTGAATTGTTGAGTAATAATTCACTGTTTGTCGGTCAGTTGTACGAAGATAAATCACTCGCGCTGCACGCTCGTGATTTGATCTTCTTTACAACTGACCTCCAAACAGTGAATTATTACTCAACAATTCACTGCTAGAGCTGATCTATGTCTTAAATATACAGATAACTATTTAGAAATTTACATTTTACACCCTGTTGATTGTATAGAGGATGACAAATTGCCAATTGTAATCGAAATACACTGAGCAAATTTCTAATTGGTCACCTTACATTTTTATGTTAGGTTTGAAAGTGAGATTTGGTTATACAAAATTCATGCTTATAAAAATCAACAAATGCCTTGCCGAAACTATGCATGCCATTTCATTTAAAATGACTGCTGGTACGTCGCCCACAGACGGCGCTAGGGTAAAGGTACAACTAATTCAAAAAGTCACATTTTTTCTTACAAAATGAAAATTCCACATAGATGCCATCAAATTGTAGTTTTCTTTGCATGAAAATGTTTCTGACTGACGTGATTAAAGACGAACACACTTCAAATGATTCGCTTCAATCAGACTCCTCTTTTCTGTTACGTAATAGCATGATGACAAACACTACCAGCAGCTAAATCATTGGAATTCAGCTTATTGCATGCAGTTTACATAGGAAGCTCGCACTGTTCTGTACGCCTTATTATCTGTGATACGGTATTGAAATTTTCAGCGATTATGTATTACTACTAGACGTCACTATTCTAGCTTGGAAATTCAAAAAATTATGCTTAGTACAAATTGACTTTTTAAGTTTTATATTCAAACCGGACGTGCGCAGCAGCAGTGAAATGTTTGTCATCACAAAATGGACGAATCAAGTTCTTTTCTGCTT
Organism: Loripinus fragilis; assembly: GCA_964019695.1. Taxonomy (NCBI): domain Eukaryota; kingdom Metazoa; phylum Mollusca; class Bivalvia; order Lucinida; family Lucinidae; genus Loripinus; species Loripinus fragilis. The sequence goes on along the minus strand of OZ026529.1, from coordinate 57,659,972 downwards.
GGGCTATCTTGTTCAGATAAAATAAAATGCATACAACAGTTTTTGCACAGCTACTAATGAATTTCAAACGTTTAAAAAAATGTGGTATTTTAAATAATGTGTAAAAACTACTTTAGTCAAAATTTCAAGTGTTTGGAGTTTTTTTTGAAGTCGACTAGACCAGTATATTACCAACTGAACTTAAATTTGATATAAAACTTCGATCAAAACCATTTTCTTCAAAAAAGCATATTTTTGCATTTTTTACCAAAAAAACGTGGATTGAAAGACAAATTTTCTGAAAAACCGCTAAACTTTTGCACATTCATGGGCAAAAATTCATTTCAATGTTACGAGGGCTTGATCAGAAATAGTGAGTTTAAAAAGTGACCAATTAGAAATTTTGTTAAGTGCACATATCACTTTATTGCAAGTTATTTATATTTACATGACAACTTCATCACCAAATTCGGTGCTTCTTTTGTGGATCCTTTTTATAAATAGTGTTTCGTGTTTGTCTGTGATACTGTTTTGTCTGTTCCTTGCAGCCTTGTGGTCACCTGCTGGGAAAGGGCTGACCTCTTGGCTCGCTTTTATGTGATGTTTTCTTGTGTTTTTGTCACGTTCCCATATGATGTCCTGGCCTCGAGGTTATAAAACTAGGGTACAGTCTCAAACTCAAAAAAGAAGCACAATGATTGGTTGCTTGCGGACACGTGTCCACAAGCAGCCAATCATTGCGCTTTATTTTGAGTTTGAGAATGAACGTAAGTTTTACAACCTTGGGGCCTATGTAAGGTGTGGTGCTTGATTATATCGATTTCTGATCTTTGCCTTCTTACTCAAATTTTAATGAACCTCCTCTCTTCCTCTCTGCTAATCTGGTACCTGGATGGTTGTACTATTGAACTGAGGAATTTCCTCTATTTAGTTTGCACGTTTTTTCGGTTAATGCTAAATGATAAAACACTTTATTACATTATGTTAATTCAAACAAAGAAAAATAAACAAACAAAACAAAACCGCTGTTAAAATCCATTAAAAGTCTTGAATTTACCTGCTGGGCGGTGAAACAGAAAATCATATCAATTTCATGCAGCACAGGTTAATTTCACACTCGTCATGCTATTTTACCTAGCTACTGTCGTGCCAACCAAGAGTGACAGTGACGTTATATTTTGTTTACAATTGTCAAGTAAAACATTGACTTGTACAATTCACTTGAGCTAACGCGAATCGACAGATCATTTGTGTATTAATCCTATCCTGTGGATAGGATTAATACACAAGTGATCTATCGATTCTAATTCCCTGATAACTTTGTAAACAAAACATGACGTCACTGTCACTCTTGGCTGGCAGGAAAGTAGAGAGTGATATTAGATAAGTGTCAAATATTATTAAACCTCTGGAAACTAGTTTTTCTGGTTTTCATCTCATATCAACCTGTATGCCAGTTAAGACCAGTTTCAGGTAGATAGAAAGATTTATGAAGACAAATTGGGTCAATCAGGAGACAGGATTCTCTCCAGTCATATGTCTTCCCAGTGACCTATATAAGAGTGACTGGACACTTCATTTTTCAGCCATATAGGTATGTCGTGGCATGTGTCACGTAACTAACGCCTGGTGCGCCTTTTATCGTACACACTCAAAATGGCGATGAAGCTTGTGAGACCGCTGCATTTATAGGTACTTTAAGAAGCGTACTTCGTCTTTAATATCGCTTATTGGTAAATATTGTTAATAACAATCGAAAAACATATATAAAATATTGCAAAATGCTTTGTTTCTGCAATGTAAAAACTAATCCGATTGAGTTATGACCGTGTAAATAACGGCTGATTTTAAGAAAGTTGCGGAAATCTGCAAAAAATGGCTTCAAAAATACCTCTTTCACTCTGGCGAATAAAGCTTCAAACATGGCTATATCTGTGTCTCGATTTATCAATATTCATAAACTGAGATGTCCAATGATTCATAATTATCGTTATTATATAATTTCGGTGTTTATAAAGGTGTTAAAAGTTTAGGTAAACAATAGAGAAATGACGCTGTGTATTCCAAAACAGAGGTAAAAGCCAATCGTGTAGATAACCTCATTTACCTGTGTAAGATACATGACAGTGTTATTTGAGTTGAGTATTGGTATTTTATTGGAGTTTCTAGTCACTCTTATATAGGTCACTGGTCTACCTGAAAACAGAGGCGAGTTCAACATCGCTGTTAGTGTCATCATTACATTGTTGGACGACAGCGAGTGCTTGCTCAATAAAAAAAAACAGCAGCGCCCTGTGATTATATAGCAAATCAAATGCATCCATTGGTTAGAAAGCAAAGCAAAACCCCTTTCATTCAAAAAATCGAATTTGAATATATACTTAAGGAATCTTCTAACGCATACAGTAAACAATTCACTACAAAAGCTTAATTTCGTTAAACAATTGCAATATTCTGTAATTAAACACAAATTCAATATTATCCACATCATGTGTGAAAAAATCAGAACAATTCCTTGTGTATTATGCAAAATAAACTTATTTAATTTGAAAGGGTCAAAATCGAAAGTCACAAAAAAATCGAATTTAGGCTCAAGTCTGTGTTTCAGTGAGGTACTTTTATTTCATTTGTCATGCTGACCAATAACAAAACGTCATTTGGAATAAGAAATGCATGAGATTCACGGTGGGCCAGACTTCAGACCCCATGACGACTATGGCATATCACTTCCATTGATAGGTCAGCACCTGGTGTTTGCCTTTAGCTGGGCCCATTGTGGCTCAACTGTTTTTTTTTCTTTAGCTCTGACTGCCAGTGTTTTGTTTCCTGGCAGTATGTTTATATATTTGATTGTTTCCCCGTGGTGATACATTGGATAAGTAAGGAAGCCTCCATGCGAGCTTAACATTTTTCCTTGTTTGACAACAGCAGAATCTAAGGCAAATATTTGGCAGTAAAATTAACTTAAGCCCTCAGAGACTTGGGCTGAGCATTCTGGGGCGGTGGTTCTATTGTTGTTGCTTCACTGTTTATTGTTGCCTCCATTGTTTTTTTTGTGTGTAGGGAGGGGGGGGGGTTATGGTTGGTCCTTGTTATTTTGTGCACTACTTAATTTCTATTTTTGCAATCATCTCGCTGGAAAAGGAAGAGAGCTGGTTGCTTTACTTTAATTGCCCTTTAATGTCATTCGACAGTTAGTAGTTTGTAACTCTTCCCCATGGCGCCGTGGATCAGTCGACAGTGTGTAATTGTGGCGTTTCCTAGTCATACTACTTACTTTTTCATGTGATTGTGCTCAGATTCATTTAAAAAATCCCCATTGCAAGCACCATCTGCACGGCTCAGCTGTAAGCTGGTTGGATAAATGTTTTACCATCGCCATCTTGCTACTCTGATCGAATCCTATTGAGCACATATGCGATACGACTGTAAGGAATTATACAATTACTTGTGTGTGCGTATTGTCTGTACACGTTTATAGATTATAACAATCCACCATGAGCGTCCATGTAGGATAGAGATATCTCACCCGAGGGGTCGGAAGTTAAACCAGGGACGAGGCTTGCCGAGTCCCTGGTTAAATTCCGACCCCGAGGGTGAGATTTCTCTATCCTACATGGACAGGCTCATGATGGATCGTTTTTCTCCCACTTTTCGAAGGGTTTTTATCAGAACATAAAAACCCCATGAAAACCTGAAATTTCTAACTTTTGACTCGTTGGGTTTACATTATTTCTGAGTTCACGAGTGTTTTTATCGGGCATTAAAATGGGTGTAAACATAGTTTGCACCTTGATATTGTCAGGAAAACACCCTTGGAGCATTAGTTAAGTTGCAATATGCAAAATAAATTCCTGCTTGGCTCCCTGTGCCACTACCGTAACATTGCCGTTTTCGTCACGCGGCGCACGTTCGGTGACGTCATTAACGTTATATGACGTCAGTAAGTAACACTTAACATGGCTTTGTGCCTTTGGGTTACCTAGGCGCAATATATTGGTCCTTTAAGTATCTTTTTTTGGGATAAAAGAATATTTAACACTGCCCATGTAAGAAAGCAGTCACGTGGTCATGTAAGATAAATAGAATCCATCATTGGTGTTCAGTGGGGACAGAAAAATCCCAACCCGAGGGCCCACCGTTCCATTGGGAAACGAGGCTTGCCGAGTTTCCCACTGAACGGTGGACCCGAGGGTTGGGATTTTTCTGTCCCCACTGAACACCAATGATCGATTCTTTTTCTCATATACCACGACCGTACGGTACAGTACTGTGTTTTATTTATTGATGACGTCACTGAGATCGATGTTTACAGTCAATGACGCGCGTTGTACAAATCAACTTGAAACAGCGAATAAACAGCGCATTAAACAAAGAACAAATGATTATTTCATCAAAATGGATTTACAAGAACTAGCTTATCAGCCACAGTAACTCGAGTAAGTCATTTTGTTTATGAAAATGTGTGTGTGTGGTGTGTTTTTACATCGTCAAGGCTCCCCGTCCCGGTGGATTCAGTCATTCAATGCCCAACACAACAGGTTAAATATGCCAATCGCAATGCACACAACATGTTCAAAGCATTGAATAAAGGTTGTAAGTAAAAATGCGCAGCTTTACTTTTAAACCAAGTTGAAGGCCACTTAAATCGCTGAAAATTCAACATAGAATTTTTTTCCTGACTGACAACAATTCAACTTTCGTTTTCGAAGGAATACAGTCATGCGCCAAAAATGTTATCTCACATTAGCAACCGGCCGCGTGTGGCTTATCTCGTATTAGTTACGCTTATCTCACATGGGTAGCGATGTGGGACAGATTTTTCCGACAGCGAGCTTACATAGGGATCACTCGGTCTCGTATGCGTTGGTATGTGAGAAAGAAATTTCTTACATGAGCTGACAGCCTATCTTATATGTGCAAAAGTGGGAGAAAAAGAAGATAATTGGAAGGTTAACATTTTAATTTATGAATAATAGAATGCAAACTGACTTACCTTTGAAAATAATTCAGAATCATATCCCATAAAATGGAATACAGTGACAAATTGCTATAATTCTGTTCTCCGTATTGATTTGTTTGAAAAATGGCGAATTTGCGACTTTAGTTTTTTGTAGTTTTCAGCTCAAACTTCCATATTTTAAAAGTTCTAAGTCACTTGTCCCTGAAAATAAGCATGCTTTACTGAAAAACATTGTTCTAATGTATTCCAAAATAGTTTTAAATTCAAAATTCAAGTTTTCAAGAAAATGCCAAAACAAAAGTGTATGCGTTAGAAGATTCCTTAGGTGTATTGCGCGGTTAGTCACTCACAAAAAGCATTATTATCATGGGAGCCATCTTGGAATTTTGGGCGAAATACCTATCGAGTTAAATCGCGAGCGGTTGCAAGAGAGAAAGCGCTCGCATTGTTGAACACGCCTCTGGTTCAAACTGGCCTACAGGGAGCGCAGTGGCTCGGTGGTAGAGTGCCTGACTCGAGACCGAGAGGCTGCGGGTTCGAGCCTCACCGGCGTCACTGCGTTGTGATCCTTGACCAAGACACATTTATCCTAGCTTAGTACTGGTTCAACCCAGGAAGACCCGTCCCCGTTTAACCGAAAGATTGTTGATGGGACGTAAAGAATCAATCAAACAAACAAAACAAACTGGCCTAAAGGTTGAGATAAGGTGAAAGCCAGTTCAAAACCAGTTTTCTAGGCGTTAATATTTGGACAGAAATCTTATATCACCCTGTTAAATTTAACGATTTTACGTCATAATATAATGAGGATAACCAAAAGTTGTGATTACCTACAATTAACAAGTGTCGCTTTTGTACACGTAAATTTAATTTACTGATTTTAGACAGTACACGTACAGGTGACTTTTATTGATCAGGCAAATATTTTATAAAGTCAAGTCAAAATTTTATTCTGGACCCCTAACCGGGGTATGAGAATACAACATACAATAAAATGAACGAAACAAATACAACAGCAAAAGAATGAGTTGAAAGGAAAACAGATATTAAGCATTTAACTGTTTCAGATCCAAAGCAAATACCGCAATGGTTCAAAAACTATATCAACCATATACAAGTGTGTATTTATCGTAATTTGCGATTAAGTGGCCAACAATTTAATGATTAGCGATTTACGGACTCCCCCTCCCCCCATCCAGGGCCTCATGCATTTAAGAAGTTATTGAATGTGTTTTACATATAATATAATACCTGTATGTCAATATTATTGGAACAAGTGCAGCGCATTTGTAAAGAACGGATAAATTACATGTACCAGCGGTGTAATATTTTTTATTGTGGGGAGATCGCAATTTTAGCGGGTAAGTCATTCCGCGGTTTGAGCATTTTTATCATTTTTTTCTTCAGTTTTACCGGGGAGGACATTTTTCAATATTGGCTAAGCTCTTGGTTAGTTTACCGCCTTATTATTTACAATTTGGGCCAGTGCATGATATTTCCAACAATGTGGTATGTGCGACCAGCAAAGCCTCCGATCAGTCTGCGCATACGCGCAGTCTGATCAGAGCCTTTGCTTGTCGCTTAAATATTCTATAAGTGGTAAGCTACTGACTGAACATCATTTGGAGTTTGTAAGCTTAAAAGGAGGCTGCACAGGCTCGTCTGAGTCTACACTTGTCAAAATGTCACATTGATGGAAATCACATGTCATGGCTCATTTTTATTTTGTTCTCTGAGAAGGGGTTTATTTACATTGTACATAATTGCTTAGCAGAGAGCAGGGCCTAAAATTACAATGCCTTCTTAAAGTATTGATGTTTCTAAATACTTAATAGATCGATACAGTACTTATGGTCAAAGATATCATTGTGATCTTCGGAAAAAATAATTTGATTTTAATCAGTTTTAAACTTATTTTTCGCATCCTGAAAAATCAATACTTGACTTAAGTCTTCCTTAACTCTAAGGAAGCATAGTAATGCCGTGCCCAGGGCTTAAGCAATGCCTTCTTAAAGTTAAGGAATGAAAGAATTGAATGAATGAATGAATGAAAGAATGAATTATCGTTTATTTTCGTCTCACCAGTGTATACAGTAAAACATATCTTACATTTAAAATACATAAGTGCATATACAACTGCCATTCTAAAAGATTTGTGAGAGACAGTAAGAATTTAAGTTTTTTTTTTTAGATATTTACAATTCTAAAACTATTTCTAAAAACATATATTTGAGCCCTGCCATGAGAAAAGCTGTTAAAGAGATTAGCCTTATAGTTAAACTATAAGTTAAACTATAAAGAGACAATATTAAGTTGCACATGAAATCATTTTCAGCCGCACTGGTGCCAAATCGTACAGCCAGATTTTCTCACGCCATAGTTCATGGGTCTCAAATATACACATTATTTACACAAACACACACGTACAAAGGGTAAACAGGTGTGCAGTTCCATAAACACCTGTATCTGTGCCGGTAAAATCATAGCAGTATATTGGTGTAAAATGGTGTAAAAGGAAGACTTAAGTTAAGCATCGATATTTCAACATGTTACATTAAATACTTAATTGATTGCTAGGATCGATACAGTACTTATGGTCAAAGATATTGTGATCTACAGAAATGATTTAAACTTTACTTAAACCAACTGCTAATTGGTCACCTTACATTTTTACGCTAGTTCAGAAAGTGAAACGTATGGTATACAAAATTCATGTTTTTTAAGTGAGACTCTGCAAGTTATTTCATTTAAAATTGACGTGTACTTCTTGGCACGGACGAAGTTAGAGAACAGGTACCCTCATTTCAAAAATTCACACTTTCTCTACGATTTAAACCAGAACACAAATTAACTTTTTTGTTTGTTTGAAGATGTTACTGGCTAGCATGATATAAGAAGAATAAACATCAAAAGTTTTGATTCCATCGTACTCGTCGTTTTTGCTACTCAACAACATAAGACAAACACTTTTAGCAGGTTAATCATTGAAATTCAGCTTTAAGCTTGCAATTTACATAGAGATTTTGCACTGCTCTGTACGCTTTATTATCAGCGACACGGCATTGAAATTTTCAGCTATTATTCATTACCACCAGACGTCACCGTCCTTCTTTGAAAATTTAAAAAACAAAAATATAATGCTACCAAATCGATTTTTAAACTCTCACATTGAAACCGGAAGTGCACAGTAGTCTTAAAAAATGGACTTATCAAGTTCTACTGTGTTTGGCCTACAGTGTTCAAATAAAACTAAGTGCATTTAACAATTTTACCAGGAAATACTGGTGAATTTCAAACATCTCGAAAAATTTTAAAAAATGCAACATTTTAAAAATGCGTAAAAAATCTACCATAAACAAAATTTCAATTTTTTGGTGTTTTTCAAGTCGTACAGACCAGTTTGTAACCATCTAAACGTCAATTTTATAAAAACTACTCTCAAAATCATTTTTTCTATAAAGAGTCGATTTTTGCATTTTTAACCCAAAAAACTTTGAAGTAAAAGAAAAATGTTCGAAACCTCCGCTAAACGTTTGCCCATTAAAATACTCATATATAGGCAAAAATCATTTCAATTTTATTAGCCTTTGGTCAGAAATAATGAGTTTGAAAAGAGACCAATTAGAACTTGGTTTTTGTATAGTTTTCTGGCAGAATTATGATATTTCTCTCAGTCTGTAGCAGCGACATTTGTCTTTTTGTACAGTGGAGACATAATCCATATAAATATTTCGACTTCTGTGTGTGGTTGAGGCGCGCACGCCGCATTCGTGGGTTCAACCACCACAGAAGTCGAAATATTTTGATTAAATAACTTTTCGCTTCCAAAAAATCAATACTTAACATATACCCGACAAAAAAAAAAACGCACCACTTAGAACTGTTCAACTCTCAGGAAGATCACAAGTGATAGGCCAGTTTAGCTTATATCAGCGCAAAGGTATGTCAGGTACTGCTGCGTGACACGTATCTTGCAATCTGACGTCGAAATTGTGTTAAGTAAATTGGTCATGAACAAAGTGGGGGTCAAATTGTTAAGTCACAGGAAACAAGCGTTTTTATATTGCTCTCTTGCTTGATAAGTTCAAGCGATCCGAATCATCTCAGTAGACCAAATTATACACAGACACTTATTCGCTGCAAATTCTATCTTTAAATTCACCATACGCGATAATTGAACGCTAGGTAGCCCATGTATTGTGACTACCCTTTTGATAATGATTCCACACTGGAGATAAACCTTACAAAACATTTAAAGATTTCAACATTGTTTTAATCAATTTAAACGGTCCTAACTGATGGAAATGGATTTTGGAATAATAAAAAACATCAATAAACACAATGGTTTTCTCACATAACGCCCACATATCATTTTCATACTTTTCAAATGTAAAACATACATGGAATTCCATGCAGACAGTAGCGTTGAATTAAAACTTCCAAAACTTGTTTACCATTTGCTTTGATTTGTTTTGTGCCAACACAGGGAGAGTACAGATACTCATCTACGTCACATTCAAATTTTAGTAAGATTTGATTAGAAATGAATATTTCATGACAATTAACATTTTCGTATTAAAAGGACATCTTAATGGGAAAATCGTAGTGGTGCGTTTCTTTTTTTGTCGGGTATAAGTCGTCCTTAACTTTATAGAAGTAGTGTCAGAATTTGGGTTGGTGCCGGGCCGCTGACCTTTAGCTAAGAGTGCGTAACAGAAAAATAATTTTCTTATTTCTCAACCAAAACATATGTTGTGGGTTTTCAAAACGCACCGTTTACCCAGATACTCCATCCAACGCGGATACGTTTTTCTAACGCGGGTATAAACAATACTTTTATACAAGGCGGGAAAAGTGAATGTATCTATTTTCACTTATTTTGATGAAATTTGCCAGAGTTAATTTTTTAAGCCATTATAGGAAACTGTCTATTGGGTTGCTGTTGTTTTCTCAAAATCTTGCATCATAAAATCGCCAGCTTAGACCATTGGAGACTTTGAAATCCTAATTTCAATGCACGAAAAGGGAAAAACCTGTTTATTGATCTGTAAATCTTTAACAAAACGCTAAAATATAGCGATGCTGCGATTTTTCAGGTCAGTTGGGATCGATACAAGTGTACCCTTTACAAGCAATCATGTACTTTTATGAAAATCGAATAAAATCTATTTTAAGCTGGGCACTATCCTTTGATATGGTACAAAATAACACGGGTTAATATCCTTAGCAGGTACAATAAACACGGGTATATGGTAAAACAAACAACGGGTTAAAAAAATCAATTTTTCATCTCTTTCAAAGTAAACTTTCATAAATGTTGGGTAAGTACTCTGTAAAACCGATTTACCGTTTGGTGACTAACCCAACTGTTTTAAGACTCCTTCGCTGTATTACTTGACTTTTCGCTTACTGTAAAGGCGGCAACTTTAATATTCATACCTGGGTGTGGTTCGGCCATTTCATCTGCTAAGGAAGGGAAATCAGGTTGTATTTATAATTTGGTAAAGAGTTTATAAGCTTTTTGAGCCGCGCAAACGTGTGTGCATTTCATGAAAATCCTAACCGTTAAACACTGAACTCATATTTATCAACCCTTAAAGCGCATAATCACAAAATGTATGTTTTTGTCGTCCACTAAACTATGTGAAGCCTCAGAGATAAACAGTGTGAACCTAGATCAGACTGCTCCTGTAGGAGCAGTCAGATCTGGGTACACAATGTTTGCCTCCCTGCTTATGTCATATAGACATTTTCAGATGCAGTTATTTTGCTGGCGTTTTAAGGACTAAACAATGACTGAGGTAGTGGCATAAGATGATACAGTAACTTTTGAATATAACCACGCCTCCTTTTCAGATTTTACCTGTGCCTAAGGTTGACTAGTCATAATTACGCATTCATGAGGCGCCGCCTTTACAGAAAACGAAAAGTCAAAGAATACAAACATCATGATAATAATCGAAGTCAGCGATAGACTTATAAGAAATTGATAATCTGGGCTTTATGCCAAGAGATCAATGATCTTGTACTTCGCATACTCCATAATCCACACCTCTCTATTTCTGATCATTTGTTCAATGCGGCAAACACTCACGAAATAAGGAGCCGCACTGTACTGAAACCCACAATATGGTGTGTACTCTCACCAGATCAGCTTAAGTCTCAACCAAGTGGGACCAGAGCCTATGCTGTCTACATGAAAACGTTCTAAGTCCGAGTGTATGGAACGAGTCGAAAACGATAGTTTTGATCATATTGAAGGGTAGATGCTTAAGCTGATCTGAGTCAAAGGTATGTACAAATGGCGCATTGCTTGTTTTGTTACGGTGCGTCATTTAGTTTTCATGTCATAACACTTTTAAAATCTGGAGTTATGTGACTTAATGCATTTATACATATAGAAAAAAAGCGTAGATGGCATTGCTGCTGCATTGGTCACTAATTCCATACATCACACTGGTAAATGTAAAAGCACCGGATGTTACTACAACAAACTGGTTCTGGCTTAATTCTGCACTGGAGTGGGCATTAAATGGGCCTCGTCGCGAGAAAACCTGTCTTCGGGGTTTCCGACAAAGCGAGTTTCAAACCAGTCTCTTCAGCTACAGAGACTAGCTAGAAAATTGAAATTTCGCTCGTAGCAAGTCTAGATATGATACTTTTCAATAAGCGAATAATAAAGGTGCTGATCAGTCTGCGCGGATGCGCAGGCTGGTCTGCGCCTGTGTTGTTTGCAAACCCCCCGAAGACAGGTTTTCTCGCGTCAAGGCCCAAATATTTACATGTTGACTTTATGATTTCTTTATAAGCTTGGGTTTATTTTATTTGTGATGTCACTGATTGCACAGACTGTCGGTAACATTGCAGTTTATGGCTCTGCCACGCAAATGTTGATTTAATTCATGGCCGGCAAATCCAACTCAGTTCTGGAGTTTGACTGTGACAGGTGCTTTTTTTAGTGTGACTGTCTAAATTGAGGGAAATCTGCATGTCTATGCGCAGCTGTTATTATATTCCCGTGGAATAACATGCAAAAACAATTACCTCATCCTATTTTTTTTCTTGGTAATCTAGCAAAAGCTTTATTGAGGATTTTTTTTTACAACGCACTGGGGGCATTTTTGACGCATTCATACAACGCATTGATTGTTGCTAAGATTTGCCGTGGTTGCTGGTGCAGACCCATCACATCATTCGCTGTTCACATAAACGGTACACAACTCGCCATTTGAACCAGCACATGAGGTTTCGGTACTGTGTGGAGGCTCAGGCGAGCCTGTGCCAATGTGCAGACTCGCCAGAGCCTTTGCTGCCAGCACATGGGAATTTGATACTTATCGCTTTGTTCAGTGACTATGCCTGCGAAAATGTGCAGACTCACCAGAGTCTACGCTGCTGGCGTGAATAGCACACAAATAGCCATTTGATGCAGCACGTGAGATTTCGGTACAATGGCTAAGTCTAAGGTAAGCCTGTGCAAATGTGCAGACTGCCAGAGCCTTCGCTGCTACCACAAAATAGCATTAAATCGCCATTTTAGCCAGCACATGAGGTTTCGGTACTGTAACGAGGCTCAGATGAGCAGACTCGCCAGAGCCTTCGCTGCCAGCGCATGAGATCCTGATACTTATCGCATTGTCCGGTGACTGTACCTCCACAAATGTGAAGACTCACCAGTCTTCGCTGCTGTGGTGAATAGCACAGAATCGTCATTTGAGGCAGCACATGAAATTTTGGTAAAGTGACGAAGGCTAAGTTAGCCTGTGCATATGTGCAGACACGCCAGAACGTTCGCTGCTCGCACAAAATAGCATTAAATCCACGCCATTTGAGCCAGAACGAGAATTTTGAAGGCTCAATAAAAATGAACTTTTTGTAAATATTGTCATACGACAAATGTCTATCAAAATTTCGCGAATGGATACAATTTTAGCATATGCCAACGCATTGCTTATACGTTTAGGCATTTATAAGTTAGAGTTAGGCAATACGTAAGTGATACATATTTCAGGCATGTTACATGTTAGTTAACCACACGATTAGGTATTACTTGACTTTTCGCTTACTGTAAAGGCGGCAACTTTAATATTTATATCTGGGTGTGGTTTGGCTATTTCATCTACTACGGAAGGGAAATCAGGTTTTATTTATAATTTGGTAAAGAGTTAATCAGCTTTTTGGGCCGCACAAACGTGCGTGCATTTCATTAAAATCCTAACCGTATACACACTGAACTCACATTTCTTAACCCTTACAGCGCATAATCACAAAATGTATGTTTTTGTCGTCCACTAAAATATTTGAAGTCTCACAGACAAACAGTGTGGACAGTCTGATCTGGGTCCAAATTGTTTGCCCCACAACAAAACAAACACAACTCTACGACTCAAACTTCTATCTATATCTGAAAATGTTCTTCGAGTATTCGAATATGAAGTCAACATGAATATGTAAATACTGAGCCAAAATGTTAAATTCGCTACTGTAGATTCGGAAATATTCGCGAGTACTTAATTTTCGCGAATATTCGCGAATTTGATGCCTCGCGAATTCAAAGTTCTCGCTAGTATTGGCTTACTCAGAAGTGAGTTAAACTGATCGTCGAAGACCTTTGAAAATGGCTTAGCGAAGAGAAAATGTTGCCTTAATGTCTATCAGTTCCTCACTAACTTTATCCACAAATCCACCGGCGTCACTGCGTTGTGTCCTTGAGCAAGAACATTAATCCTAGCTTAGTACTGGTTCCCGTCCCTTTATAACTGAAAGATTGTTGATGGGACGTAAAGAATCAAATCAAACAAAACAAATTATCCACAAATCTGTAACTGTTTAAGACGAAACCATATTTTGTGTATTCATTTGTGTTTTAAAACACTGATCAGTATGGTTTACAGGTCAAGTTAAACCGTTATTTATGCAAATTGAGCGTTCAACTGTTACACAATAGATGCTTTGTTATACCACACAATAGAGTGAAGAAGCTCTAGCGATAAGGCGTGTATTTTACCTATATAGTTGACATGATTACAAAAGCTAAATTTTCAAATATAATACGAATCATGTTTACTGTCGTCGCCCTGGGCCCAGCCACCTGTTAAACTAACGGTACCGGGAGCCAACTCACGACAGTAAACAAGAAACGAATTATAGCCCTAATGATTTTTAAAATTCATCTGTTTGGGTAGTATAATATGTATATATAGCATCAAAATACGTTTCAAAGCGATTCGTCATTTATAAAACCTTGAAAACTTGCGCTTTCTACTCCCACCCCTCATTTTACGTCTTTATACTGGGTGTCGTTTAGACCAGAATTTCAGTAAATCCATTATAGGTTTTCAAAAAGTAAAGGTACTTAATTATTAAGGATATAAACGCCCTTCGTTTCCAAAACTTTGCAGTATTCCTTCTGCGCATGCGTACGAAATATACTTAAAATTGTGATGTTTGTCATTGAAATTATGAAACTGGTGTCTTTCAGTTTGTTTTTATATGCTCCCCCCTAGACCCAAGATGCCCTTTGGACAATTTAACGTCATTATAAAGATATACAATATGTGTAAAGGGTGTTTTGGGTCGGGGGGGGGGGGGGGGTAAAGGGGTTGTATAAGTAAAATAAATGTTCATTTAAAACGAAGTAGATATATTACATGCATTTAGGAAAACCCGCTTTAAATATATGAACTAGCGGGCAAGGGTACATAGACGCACAGTCGTATACGTGATATCGTGTAGACTTTTTTGGCTGCAGTATAGATTTTCAAAGATGGCGGACGTGAGAGACAGCAAATCGTGAGTACACATTCATTTGCAAAATATGGCCTGATTATCAAATATCGCGACTCCTTTACTATATACCATTAGCCCAATCCTTGAAACTCACCCTCTAGTCCTGAAAGCCCAGAGAAACCGTCTTGGATGATGATATGCGAGTTTCAAAATATCGACATTGATATCGTGTAGACCATGGCTGTTTTCCGTGGTGTATCGTGTAGACACAAGCAGTTTTTGTGAATTATGTGACAGTGTAGACACAGTTTTAGGATACCGTGTATATCCATAAAACTGTCCATCATCATGAAGCATTTTGTCTGATTTAAGCTGCTCATTGTATTCGTCAGACTTGGCGGATGCAAATCCTAATAGACTTGGTTACCTCTTATACTGATCTGAGCCTTCGTTGCACGCAAGTACCATTTTAGCTTAAATACCTTAGGCATATGCTCAAAATGAACATGAAACTACTGGCTGGAATTTGACCAAACTTGACTTAAATGATCATTATATGGTCCCTTCATAAGTTGTTTGTATGGTTACAGTCAGTTGCCTGTCTAGGTCACATAGGATTAAAAGGAATATTTATAAAAAAAATCCTAGATAGCTCTTATATTTTGGGCATCTAGCACCTGCAATGTTTGTTCAATTTGTGGGTATGGGACAAAAAAACAGCCCAATCTAGGGTTCATGTGCTCTACATAGGCTTACATAGGGAAAACATAAACACATATTTTATCTGAAACCTCAAGATCTAGAGCTTATATATTTTGTATATAGCATCTGCCAGTGGACCTGTACCAAGTTATTGAAATTATTGCCCTGTGACCAAAGAGGCCACACCCAACAAGCATTACATTGGAGTTTATCTGGACCACTACATGCAAAGAGCCTTGATATTTGATATGTAGTATCATCTAGTAGACCTTTACCAAGTTTATTAAATGCCGCCTTGTTCAAAATGGCCCCGCCCTTCGATCACATGTTTTACACAGGTTTATGTAGGCAAAACATAAAAAATCTCTTGACTCAAACTGCTAAGCATATGATCTTTATATTAGGTACATGTATGTAGCATAACGTAGTAGTACTTATCAAGTTTGTTAATATCATGGTCCTGGGGCTACAGGTCCACAACAGGGGTCACATATTTTATATAGTTTTATTTGGAGAGAACTTTTAAAGTTTCTTCCTGTCTGAAACCAACATGCCTTACAGCCTTGGTATTAGGTATGCAAAATCACTAAGGGGATCGCTACTAGGTATGGTCACTTTATTAAAAGGATTATTATCATTTATATCATGTGGTTTCCTCAGGGTGCAATGGGTTAGTCTGCATTGTGTAGTTGTAGCATAATGACCATCTGGCAAAATAAACTCACCCTATGGGTTAGACTTCTTAACACATGTTCAGGTTTATTTGGAGAAACGACAAACATTGTTTTGTTTAAAACCATGAAGGCATAAAAAATAGTAAGTGAGTATGATCAGGAAATACCACAATCACAAACTGCAGACAACCCTGCTGCACCGAGAGGAAGAGCCGCCCAGCCACCACGAGACACCAGGAAGACAAACTAAGCAAAGCAACCAGCTCTCTCTTCCCCATCAAGATGATTGCAATACTAGAATGGACATATAGTAACGTACAACAAAACACAGAACCTTGATATTCTGTATGTAGAATCATCTAATGGTATGTTACCATTTAGTATGTAGAATCATCTATGACTTATCGTTGTAATTGCTATTCTCCAATCATTCCTTTTTCTCCAAAGGTCAAATAAAGCATCAAAGAATAATTGGTTTAAATTCAGAATAGGACAAATAAGGCTAATATTTTGTTGGACCTTATTTTGTCCAAACCGCTTGCAAAGGTTATCAACAGAGTAGTATACATAGAGTTATTACAAGTAACACTTTGGTCTGTCCACTACCGTTTCCGATTCCCACAATCAATGGTTTTGATCACAAAAAGTACACATTGTGGTGATCAGTAACATTTGACGGTCGACAACTCTTTTTTTTGGAGATCCAAAACGACACATTGATTCAAACCAGTGTATACTACCGTGTGTGTTAAAATTCATTTAATAGTGTTTTCTTATCTCTTCACACCAACCTGTGTTGTGGTACTCTTTCGAAATTGAGACGTTCTATACATGTAGAATGGTTTCTCTATGGTTTGGTCAAAATTCAGCTATTAGTTTATGTTCATTGCGTGAAGCGACGGCTTAGATCAGTATGAGAAGTAACCGAATCTATTAGGGTTTGAATTCGCCAAGACTCACAATATTGGCTTTCTTAAAACAATGGGTTGCTTACATGTAAATCAGACAAAAAGCTTCATGATGATGATTGCCCGTTTTATGGATCTACATACTATCCATAGCCTGTGTCTACACGGTATCCATCACCCGTGTCTACACTGTCGCATTATTCACAAAAACTGCTTCTGTCTACACGATACACTACGGAAAAGAGCCATGGTCTACACGATATCAAGGCCGATATTTTGAATCTCGCATATCATCATCTAAGACGGTTTCTCTGGGCTTTCAGGACTAGAGGGTGAGTTTCAAGGACAGTACTTATGGTATATAGTAAAAGAGTCGCAATATTTGCTATGCATAAAGACAAAATAGCAAGAAACCCGCTTTGGTCTCCACTTCGTTTCAACATTCTGCAAGTCACTCATTTCTCTCTGTCAAATTCTTGCTTAACAGATCAAACTGCGCAAAGAGAATAGGAAAATCATAAAATCCATTTTTTTTCTTAGCATGTTAGCGTCTATGACTGGCCGCTGGGTGTAAATAAACAGGCGCTATTTTGTAATTGAAAGTGTACTCACCATTTGCTGGCTCTCACGTCCGCCATCTTTGAAAATCTATACTGCAGCCCAAAAAGTCTACACGATATCACGTATACGACTGTGAGACGGCTCTTCTATATATGTATTTGTTGAGTGTCTAGTGTCTCCAGTCGTTATTTCAACAAAATAAAACGAACGTCTTAGGGAAATAGCACGCCTTATCGCTAGAATTCTTTGATGGCTTGGACAAGCGAAAGGTGATAGATCAATTACGCTAAGAAATACCTGATCATTGATTCAGATATGGACCAGCGATTTTCCTTGTGTGTTCAAAGAGACAAATACTACAATTTGTATGCCTAGTTTCAACCCACGGAAATGAAAACCACACGAATGCTTGCTCGCGAATTCAAAGCTTCGCGAATAATTCAGAAAAAGAATATTCGCGAAATAAAGATCACGCGAAAATTTCTGAATCTACAGTATATACAGAACTTTGACTGTAAAAAGCCATTTTAACGTTTTTTGGCTATTGACAGTTGACTGTTAATAGCCACTTTAGCGGTTTGGGGCTGTTGGTAGTCATTTTAACGTTTTTGGCTATTTGCAAGTCAACTTTAAATTGTCGCTTCCATTATATTAACGTTGTCAGTATTTTTGTCAGTGGGCTTGGACCCCCACCCGACCCCACCCTTCCTACGAAAATCGCTGGATCCGCCCTTGTGACATATTGGCATAGTTAAAATTTGGCGGTTTCTCAATTTAATGTCCTTTAAAGTTATTATCTATTTTCATAGGGAATACCATGGGGAGCATATCCTTTCCTTCAATAGTAGCCCTTTAAAGACGTTTCCTCTACGTTTCAAAACATACTAGTACTTTACCGTTGAATAGTTAAATTTTGACTATACAGACATCAACATACTAAGGATGTGCGTCCATTTATTGCTTATTTGGTAATTGATTTCGAAACTGTGATTCCACGCTAGAGAACCACTCTACTCGAACAGCGCAGTCATCGCGTGGTGGTTGCAGTCGACGAGTGCACAAAATAGTGTACCTAGCTGTTAAAAAGGGCAATACTTTGGCCTTTTTTTCTTCTGAAAATATTTATCACGAATAATTATTACTTCTTATAAATCCAGCTGTGTTTCTGCTTAACACAATTTTTGTGGGTATAGTGATAGTCGCGACAGCACCAGAGTTATGCCAAAAATGTGATTTTTCTTGAAAAAGAGGATGAGAGAAATTTTGGCTTATGTTCTGGAATTTGTGCTTACTTTCGCGCTCGTGTATATTGAACTCATTAAACTCGTTGGGAAAAGCGATAAAAGCTCGGCAAGCCTCGCATTTTATCTATTTTCCTCAACTCGTTTAATAATTCAATAAATTTATGAACACTCGTGTAAGGTCCTCTATTTATTGTACTATCAGGAACCAAAATTGAGTGATTGATTTTTCAATATTGTCAAAATCCTATACTGACATCGATTTGTACCCAGTAAACATAAATAAGTGGACCTCTATAGACCCTCTAGCAAAACGCCATTTCATGGGCCGATGGTGGCTTGGTACTGATATTAACAAAAATACTTATGCTACTTCTATTCAGTGGATTCTCACGCTTTGGATGCCTTCTGAAAGATAAATGTGTGGCAAAATATGACATCAGCGACTAGACAATTTGGATTAGATGCGCATGCGCATTTTAACAATAGCTTAACATATATGTAATAAATACAGGATCTTACATGAGTGCTCGTGTATTTTTGAATTTTAAACGAGTTAGGGAGAAGATGTAAAATGCGAGGCTTGCCGAACAATTTATCGCTTTTCCCAATGAGTTTAAAAAAAAATCAATATACACGAGCACGAATGTTAGATTTTATTTATCATATGACATTAAAGTCACACTGAAATTGCATTTGGGTGTGAAAAAGTCATGATTGTGTACGCAACGTTCTTAACCCTTTATTCCATAGGCTATATTTAGATAATGACATCATTTTCTATTTTTAGACAATATTAAAAAAATCAAGAAAAAATAAGTTCAGTTTTGAATACTTTTGAAAAAATTATGGAAAATGGAGCATTTGCTCCAAAGAGCAAATGCTTCATTTTCCATAATATTTACAAATACATGAAAAACATCTTCTGACTGGCCCAGATGTATATCCACTAGAGTCAATATAACCACAGGAGCTTGAAGTTCGATCCTTAAATCACCCCTATAGCCTCAAAACCAAAAGCTAATGACATAACTACGTAATGACATAATGAGATTTTCGGTTTTAGGGTTTAGAAGCGATATAAGGATAGAACATTAAGCTCCTGTGATATAACTACATATTGCATGGTTTGCCGGACGTGACGTTGCAAAGCACACAACACGAGGTATTATTATATAACTAAGAAAAAAGACTGAATTTCATTGGCTTAGAGCGCTCACGTGGCCAGTCAATATATTGTCATATTCACTGGCTTGCGCGCGCTTGCCAGTGTACATGAGTTACTAAAATTAGACTCTTTGCTTTTTTTCCGTTCTGGTTCTGCTTTTCTAAAGCGTGGCTAATTATCATATCGTAGATGCTGAGAACGCAACAAATCACTCACTGGAGCTGATCTATTTCGATTTTAATGCACAATAAACGGCAAAAACAAATTTGAAGTCTTCAGCTTCTTCTAATTTTCCGCCTTTGCACTGAAGAACTCCCGCCAATACTTAGACCACGTCGCATACGTTTACATGTATTTGTAACGTCTTTCAAGCGTAAAAACGACGTTACACCGTCTAACGCCATGAATGACGTCATTTACCAGTAACAAATGACGTCAGCTATCACACATTTTCCCTGCGCTTTCAAAGCTGTGAATTATTGTTTGGCATATCACACTTATTTTATCATTGGCTCTACATGCGAATTTTTGTTTGTAAATGTTGAATGATGACACTCATGCACAACATATATGCAATAGTAAAAGGGTGGTCTTATTTAGGGTTGCACTGTTTCTGCTAAATGCTTGTCTTGTATATAAGTTCAGTATTTTTTCCAGGTGTGATAATACCTGTACATCTTTCTCTAAATGTTATATAATAAAACAGTTATTGACTAATGAGGTATTGGATATGATGTGATATCGACCAGAGAATACCAATATTGACATCGGCTTTGCCTCGGTCAATATTGGTATTATCTGGTCGATATCACATCATATCCAATGCCTCATTAGTCAATAATTGTATAATATTGCATGACTTACGGGAAGTGACGTCAGAACGTCAAGTACTTTCGCATGATCCATCCGTAACGTTAATGGTTTTACTAGTATAAAATAACAGGAAATGCATAACATATACTTATTTTATGATAAAACAATTGTTTCCTTATGTTTCGGTAGACATGGAGTGTTATTGAATAGCGAAATATTGACCTCCGCTCCGCGTTGGTCAATATGGCATTTACTGTTCAATAACACTCCATGTCCACCTCAGCATCATAAGTTAAAGTCAATAATTATTATTATGGAGTAAAGGGTTAAGGACTTCATTACATAACGTTACAAAATGTGTAAACCACTACACTCCAGCTGTAAAGTTAAGATTTAGAACTAAATTTTCGCTATAACGTCTTTTATCTTAAATTTTAGCAAAATGTGTTCGCGCGATGAAAGTTGTAGAAGACACGTTCTGTCAACTTCTCCAAATGGTCTGGCGCTTGTGGCTCAAACGGACTTTTGTGTACATAAATGAAGATTTTTTAATAAATTGAATTCATCCTAAATTTCCAAGTCTTTTATTGACAGGTAAAAATTTGTATAGGCGTGACAGAAAGGGGTAGTCTCAAAAATTATTTGTAAGCGGTACATATCCCGTTTATTCAAAGGTTGTGCGCGTCGTAAAACTGCTTTTCACATTATCAAAATTTATCAGTTACCTCTCATACCAACTGCATTGCTGCGCGTTGCCTGATAAACGGTGTCTATCTCACGGCATGTTGCCTTTATCAGGTCATGATGACGATGCATGTTTTGAATGACGTCGCTTATGACGCCGAATTAACACAAAAATCGAAAATTACGTCATAATCGCTAGTTTAGAGAGTGAAACAATGGGTAAACTGATAAATAGAATACCAGGTTCGCGTCTTTTGATATCAAGTTTACCAGGCTCGGCTTTGAGAACGCATGTTGAATTGCTCGGCAAGCCTCGCGATGTCAACAAGCGTTCTCAAAGCCTTGCCTGGTAAACTTGATATCAAAAGACACTCACCTAGTATTCTCTATTTACCATGCATATGCAGAATCAACTTAAAGCAGACTCATTGGTAGGAACAAAGGCTGGGTTTTCACATGGACGTCGCGTCAGATGTTGGTGTAAATTTGTGTAACGTCAAAAGTTGTTTAAACGCGCCAAACAATGAGATTTTCACAGATAAGAGAGGCGATTTTCCTTGCGTTAATATTTCTAAAAGACACATGCCAAGTTGTAAAATGATCAGCTGAAAAGTTTGTTTTTGTTTATATATATTTACGTTTTTAAAGGTTTTATTAATATATGTGTCCGAGTAGAATTACAAATTTTAAAACATCACTATTCCCGTAGACGAAAACTGTCATTTTAATTTGTGTTTGCGTTTAAATTACTACCATACGAAAACAACAGAAACCGAGAAGCTACAATAAAAATGTTTATTGCGTAAATCAATTTGCTTTCATTTGGTACTTTTTTCAAAATTGTAGCTTCTATAGTTTTTGGACACTATTTTTTTGCAAAACATCTGGAAATACATCTGTTTAAGCGGCAACGTCACTGGGTGGAGAGTGGGTATGTCCTGTGGCTGTATATATACACAGGAGCTTGAAGTTTGGTCCTAACATTACATGTATATGCCTCATAACCGAAAGCTTAAATGTCATCATTACGTAATGACATTATGAGCTTTCAGTTTAGGGGCTATAGGAGTGAATAAGGATCGAATTTCAAGCTCCTGTGATATATTTCCTAAATATTCCTGAAAACAGGGGTAAAGTCACTGAATATTCAGATTTCTCGAATTAATTATTGTCAGTGACCCATTTTATATTACTTTTTATAGGGCAGTGTCCTACAAGACTATGCTAATGCATCAGTATATAAGTTTTAAGAAAATGCGCGATTAAGTTTTTGGCATTTACGCATGTTATAACGCTAAAATGTTAACGTATTTACGACGCGATTAGCAAAGTAAAAAAAAACGGCGTCTGTGACATTTTTGCTAGACAAACCATTTTAGCGATATTTTATTCAATATTTAACAATTTCTCTTAATTTAAAAACAGCATAAAATATATGAAAAACGCATTTATATATCTGATTTAGAGAGAAATACGTTTGAAGAAACATCTTTTCATTTAGAATTGAATTAATTTCTCATATTTCCGAAGACGCCTTTTGCGTGAGTGTGACATTTGTGCTAGACATAGCAAAATAACAAATTTTTGCTCTAAATATAGAAAAAATCAAGAATAAATTCAAATTTTAATTCTATTTTGAAAACGCATTTTTGTGATATACTTCGAATTTCAAAAACACGAGGCACTAAAAAGTAATACATCAACATAGATTTACAGACCCCATGTTTTCAACGTTTTCTTTAAATCTCTACACATTCCGTTTCTTTGCTTGGTTGGCTATTTCTGGTTAGTTTGCCTATTAACGCCAATTTCGCGCATGTCGTCGTGAGGATAAGCACAAAAAGTAGCTATGCGGGGAAAATTACAAGATTTCATGCATTATTAGTTAAAACTTTTGGATTTAGAAACACTCCGCCAAACGATTTCTATTACGTCTCTACATGCAAAAAATCTGCAATTTATACGGAACATGTTAGCGATAACTTTTTCTTTGTATCTTAATTTGTCTTTCGTTTTTCATCAATGTAAAATATAATCAATAACCTTTTCTTTGATGTTTAGTTTGTAAAAAAGTGAAATAGAGAACTTTCAATAGAGAGGACCCCTACGTTTTTAAAATTAACACCAACATCTGACGCGACGTCATGGCGTGCAATTTTATGCTTTTATGCACGTGCTATGAATGAACGGTTTTGAGATAGCCCACTAGCTTAGCGCACGAGCGAATATTAGGCGCAAATTCCATTATATTTGAACAAGCCATCAATCGCTTTAGTAATTGAATTTGGGCGGTGCAATGTAACTGTTTGACTGGCATTTTGGACTTCTGCTTAAAATGCCCAAAAAGTGCATCTAAGCACAGTGTAATCGCCAGCCTCTTGGATGGTGAAACTGTTTGGAGAAGTTGGCGGAGGTGTTCCTGAACACTTTTCATCAGGAGAAGTTTTTTCAATAAATGATGTAGTTAAAGCTACCACGAGAAAACAGTTCTAAAACATTACAGCTGGAGTTAAAGAGACTAAGTCTGCAACTATGAACATTTTTCGAAAAAATCTTTTCTTTTTAAATCATTTGTAAAAGCAGAATTTAGTTAAGTTTTCACAATAAATATATCAACTATAGCTAAAAACTGCATGGAAAAGTCAATTATCTTATAAAAACAGGTGTTTTTTCTGTTGTTGGTAGTTATTTGCGTCCCTCCAATAACTATAGACAGTCAAGTTTTGACATAAATGCTGTTGTTTTGATACTGATAATATGTAAAGATTTACGAAATTGGTAAAATGTATACCTGAATTTTAGTTCTTATACTGCGTTCTTGAAAAAAAGAAACATTATTTCAAAAATTAAAAAATCAAAAGTTACAGACTATGCAGCTTTAAGTGGTTAATCGATTTATAACACACGGTCTCAAGACGCAACATAATGTGAAAAATATCAATTATCATCATTCATGTTGAAAGACACTGTAGAAATTTAAAAGCCTGATAAAAATCGACATTTATTGTCAGCTTGTGGCGCTCTGAAAAGAGCAACAATATAAATTAGTTTTACCAGTATCAAAGTAAATTAAAGAGAATAACTATAATAGTAAACAGAAGAGAGAAAAAACACACGCGAAAAATCATTTTACATTGTATTGTAACTACTAAATATTTGCAGTTGTATTTACAGACAGGACACTCCACACGTGCTATGGACACAAGCCATAAAGCTAAGCCAGTATTCAAGGCACTGGTCTTATTGACTGCGATTGTGACAATGTGTTGCATTCTCTGGCGAAGTTATGTACAACTACCGAAGGCAGAGGGCTTGCCGGCTGATATACTGATTAATACATTGTCACCATTTAGAAACGCAGAACCAGTGTTACCACAAAACCTCGAAAAGAGTAATAAGTATAAAACAACTGGTACGGAAGATAATGATTTGCACAGATTTTCTAAACAGTTTCGTTACCTAGAAAACATATTACAGGACTGTGGAGAGCTTTGTAACACCTCACGTGAAGGTATTGCTGGTCCTTTCTTTAATCATGTGAAGGCCAATATTCAATGCGATCGATTGTTTAGGAACGTGGACATAGACAGAGGTCACGGTGAGACACATGCTCCTAAAGATATACCCGCTGAACTAAAGAAAGAATTTACAATGGACGGTCGCGTGAATGTAAAACCTTATTATTTCAGCCAAATTTATCTTGGTGGTGAATCAAGAACACCAATATGGACAAAAGACAATATAGAAAACAATATTGGTTTGGCTCAAAAAGACAAGTTAGGGGGCAATTATGGAAATTCAGAGACAAACGCTCTACGAGATGGTCTAAAACATGCCCCAGGTATTGAAAACGGGCGTGTTCTTGTCATTGGAAGTGAAAACCCATGGGTGGAAGCATGTGTGTTAGAGGCTGGAGCACGTGAGATCGTTACTTTGGAATATGGAAAAATTGTTTCCCAGCATGATAAAGTAAGACCTGTGCTACCATCAGAATTTCGCCAGAAATATTTGAACGGAACTCTTGGAACATTTGACGGAATTGTCACGTTTTCATCTGTTGAACATTCTGGTTTAGGAAGATATGGCGATGCATTGAATCCTTGGGGAGATATACTGGCAATAGCAAAAGCATGGTGTGTGACACGGGATGGTGGTTCTTTAACGATTGGTGTACCGTACAATGGTGTGGAAGAGTCTTTATATTTTAATGCTCATAGGTTTTATGGGAAGATACGATATCCTTATCTTACAACCAACTGGCATCAGTTTTATCAGGGCAAAGGAGACCAGCGTGTGTTTGTGTTTACCAAGTAATGTGAAACATATAAAGAGGCACAACATCCCTTAAATGACATTTTACATTTGTCGCAAATGTTCAAACAAAATGGTATTATTTTATCATTAGTTAAGATATTGATATTTTGATGGAAACCATTTCATGCGCAGACCCAGAGGGTGGACTGGGGGTCCATACCCACACAATCCCCCTCATCCCACGGAAAATCACGCCATCATCCGCCCGCCAGCGAATCAGCGTACCCCTGACGCGCCAATAGTGGCCCGCTTTGTTTACTGTGTATAGGTTCTCTTAGGAATATTGGTACGGACCCCTCTCGATGCATGTATGGGGGTTTTAGGGATACTGGATATTTGCCATTTTAAAGCCTCCTTTAAGTTCACATTCTCGCGCATTCAGAGGTTTAGATATAGTAAACAGTATTTTATTAAAATATAAGTACATCAAGATATAAACAAATCATATACACAAATACATTACATTTGAAAGGGATACAGAAAATAGTCCCGGACTTGTTGAAATCTGTTTACCAAATGAGTCATTTAAACAATACATTATGTGAAAATAGCAATTGTTTTATAAAATAAGTGATTTTTCATAATGAATTAAATGTGATTACATCAAGTGTGTGTGTGTGTGTGTGTGTGTGTGTGTGTGTGTGTGTGTGTGTGTGTAATAGGGAGAGTATATTCCACGGTATCATCTTAACAGATAAGGGTAAAACAAGTTTCAGTATTTAATTCTCAAAATCAATAAAATAGGTAATAACCTATGAACAGCTTTAAATATGGTGTATTTCGTGTGGCTATTCAAACTCATATTACCAAACAAGAGAACATACAAGGTTGGGACGCAGTATCTTTGAACCTTTTCTATCATGATTTGTCTTTGTGCAGTGAACCTAGTACAATGGAAAAGAAAATTTTGTGGGTC
Source organism: Loripinus fragilis (assembly GCA_964019695.1). Taxonomy (NCBI): domain Eukaryota; kingdom Metazoa; phylum Mollusca; class Bivalvia; order Lucinida; family Lucinidae; genus Loripinus; species Loripinus fragilis. The sequence goes on along the minus strand of OZ026529.1, from coordinate 57,633,320 downwards.
GTCGATTTCACCACAGTCACATAACTTATTCTGTATTATATTTTTGCTGAACAAAGAATAATTTAAACAGCTACAATTTTTCCTAAGTCTACTATGAAGTATTTGTTCAATTTGGCTTCCAGTAAGATAATAATTATGACTGGGATGCACTATCTATAGGGCCTTCCATTCACGAACGGCTGAGGGGAGAAATGAATTTTAGAAGAGATGGGATTTAGTATCTTTTTTTGGCATGATCACTATTTCTTAAGAAGTCACTAGAAATGTCATTAGCAAAACGGGGAGCGATGAACTCAGATAAGGAATGCTTACGTATTTTATCATTTTCAATACAGTGTTAATTTGTGTTGCTTTCGCCTTGAGTTCAGAGTTTTCCAGCAAGTTTATCTATATAAATTGTCATGGGAGATTAGTTTAGTAAGTAAGAAAGTAGTTTATTCACAACTTAAGCATGTACAGATCATCGTTATTTAGTTTAAAGTAATACATGTATCGGTAACTATCCTGGCAGCTTCAAGTTGTATTTTTTGGGGTTCATCTTCCTGATATTTTGCTTTGTTATAATGACTGGAGACCTGATTGGCCCAATTTGTCTTCATAAATCTCTATGTCAATCGATAACCCAGGAGTAACCCATTCCGTTACATTGCATTCATCACGCGATGAAAGTAGTGAGACGAATTTATTACCCTGGATAAACGAGGATGCCTAAAATTGGTCTAAACTAGCTTACAGGGTGATATAGGACGTACGAAAACCAGCCCAAACTAGTTTCCACAAGTTAATATTTTTGGCACTTTTCTAATAGCACCTTCTAGAGAGCTAAAACAGCATGATGAGTATGAAACTAGCATGGGCTGCATGGAATTGACATTATTTGCTGTTTCACCCCTCAACGGGTAAAAAAACTTTAATAAATTTTAACCACAGTTTTGTTATGTTTTGTTTGTTCATTCTCTTTGTTTGCATAAACAAAATGTAAAAAGGTGTTTTATGATTATACTTTACATTCCACATTCAAAGAATTTATGAACATTTCAAAATGCAAAATACTACATTTAAAGATTGTAATGCAGTTGCTAACACTTTTGAGACTTCAACAACAAAAGCGAAAGTAGAAAATATTCATTCATTGTTAAAAAGTCATATAACAAAACAGTTATTGACTTCAACTTCTGTATACATTTATCTAACCAAAAAGCTGTATTCACCGTGGCACCGTGGCACCGTATCACTTTTTCGTGTAGATAAATCTTCATGTCTACCGAAAAAATGACATTCACCAATGCATCGCTGAATATCACTTTTTCCGGTAAATAAATTCTCATGTCTACCTCATTGAAGTCAATAATTGTATAATAGCAACAAACAACAGCTGCATACTCTAAGATAGGCCTAGTAAAGGATGTTTATTTTATCGATAATTAACTTCAATGAGGTGGACATGAGGTTTTATCTACCCAAAAAGTGATATTGACCGAGGCTGCAAGGCCAAGGTGAATATCACTTTTTAGGGGAGGAATGTCGCAGATAAAACTAGAATGCCCCATCGATGGAACGCTATCGCAAATCCCCATGCTCAAGTTTTTGAACCCCAACACCCCTAAGTATTACCACTGAAGCATGATCCAGGTGACAGAATGAAAATTCCTTCAGACATGTTTTGTATCGTTAATTTGAGAACACACACAACATTTGGTATAAAAATCTTTGATATTAACTCTGTAAGTGAACTTAAATGATATTTGAACTTATGACTTCACCCCAAGGTTACAAGTCTGACCCAAGGTTGAAAATTTTACTTTCATTCTGTTCTACTTATTATCCCCGTCAATTTGATATGCCACATGACCATGTTCAAAAAATAAAACTTGACCTCCTGGGCACCCCCGCGCCCCGAAGCCCCACCTTTTGGACATGAACTAGACGTAGGAGCAAAAATCTCATTCGATATGATTCATCTTTTATTTGTAAGAACACAAGATAGTTTGGTATAAAAACCTTTGAACTTGACTTTGTTATTGAAATATAAATATATTTGACCTTTTGACCCCTCCACATGGCCCTAGGGGTTGGGGTCATTTTTTTTACTGTTTCACACCTCATTCATGTGAGTACCTCACACACCAAATTTGGTTGGATTTCGTCCAATGGTTAAGGAGGAGATAGCATAACGGTTGGACGGATGGAATTTAATTTTTGACCCTAAGCACTTCCAATTTCCTTCCCTTAGGGCATGGTCCAAGCAGCAGAATAAAAATCCCGTCTGATATGTCTAGTATCTTTCATTTGTGAGAACACACACAAAGTTCGGTAAAAAAAATTCTATGGAATTGACTTTGTTATCGAAATTAAATGCTATCTGACCTTTTGACCCCTTCCCAGGGGGGACATTTTGCAGTTATTCGCCCTATACATGTGAGTAACTCACACACCAAATTTGGCTCAATAGTTTAGGAGAAATTGGCATAACTGACAGATGGATGGACAAATTTAATTTTAACCCCTAAGCACCCCAAGTCCCGCCCCTGGGGCATTACCAAGGCGACAGAATGAAATCCCGTCTGATATGTTTCGTATCTTTCATTTGTGAGAACAAAAACAAAGTTTGGTATAAAAATCTTTGAAATTGACTTTGTAATTAAAATTAAATGATATTTGACCATTTGACCCCTTCCCAGGGGCCCAGGGGGGCGGGGCCAAAAAAAATTGCTGTTGCACGCCCCAGTCATGTGAGTAACTCACACACCAAATTCGGTTGAATTTCGTCCAACGGTTTGGGAGGAGATAGCATAACGGACAGATGGACGGACGGACGGACAGACTGACGGACGGAGGCGATTACAATATCCCCTTCACTTTTTTTAAAAAAGCGTGGGGATAAATATACTTATAAAAAACCAAAACAAAACAAAAACAAAAAAAACGAACAAGCAGAGATATTGTCGGCTGTACATATTTGACCTTCCGCCGCAACATGTTGACTATTTCCTTCACCACAGCAACCACGATTTACATGTGACGGCAAAAATGTGGCAGGCGAAACCAGCACATTGAAACCTGTTCACATACAAAGTGTCACCAAACTTACTTAATTAGTTATTGATTTACATTGGGATCTATATGTTTTCGCAATAATTTGACTATTTCCGTTACCATAACATCTATATTTTCATGTGACACCAACAGAAGGTGATCGACGTGCATAATCAACACATTGCCACCAGTTCACATATCTAGCTTCATGAAGCTAGCTTGAATAGTTTTGAGGTGTCTAGGAGTCCATATTTTTTCGCAACTATTAGACTTTTTCTGTTACCATTGGAATCCCAATATTCATGTTATGTTGGAAATAACATAACGTGTATTACGGTGTCAGCCCTTTGCCACCTGTTCACTTAATGAACTTAAATAGTTGCGGAGAAGTATCAGTAATAAGGAACAACATGTAAAAGTTATTTTATAATTAGACAAGAATTCAATCAACGAACCCAAATTTCTATCATCAAACGTAAGTAAATAAAATCTGCATTGTTAACAACAAACGTTGTTATTATATAACTAAGAAAAAAGACCGAATTCCATTGGCTTAGAGCGCTCACGTGGCCAGTCAATATATTGTCATATTCACTGGCTTGCGCGCGCTTGCCAGTGTATATTAGTTACTAAAATTAGACTCCTTGCTGTTTTTTCCGTTCTGGTTCTGCTTTTCTAAAGCGTGGCTAATAATCATATCGTAGATGCTGAGAACGCAACAAATCACGCACTGGAGCTGATCTATTTCGATTTTAATGCACAATAAACGGCGAAAACAAATTTGAAGTCTTCAGCTTCTTCCAACTTTCCGCCTTTGCACTGAAGAACTCCCGCCAATACTTAGACCACGTCGCATACGTTTACATGTATTTGTAGCGTCTTTCAAGCGTAAAAACGACGTTACACCGTCTAACGCCATCAATGACGTCATTTACCAGTAACAAATGACGTCAGCTATCACACATTTTCCCTGCGCTTTCAAAGCTGTGAATTATTGTTTGGCATATCACACTTATTTTATCATTGTCTCTACATGCGAAGTGTGTTAGAATTCTTGTTTGTAAATGTTGAATGATGACACTCATGCACAACATATATGCAATAGTAAAAGGGTGGTCTTATTAAGGGTTGCACTGTTTCTGCTAAATGCTTGTCTGTCCCAAAACTTGTATATAAGTATTTTTTCCAGGTGCAATAATACCTGTACATCTTTCTCTAAATGTTATATAATAAAACAGTTATTGACTAATGAGGCATTGGATATGATGTGATATCGACCAGAGAATACCAATATTGACCTCGGCTTCGCCTCGGTCAATATTGGTATTATCTGGTCGATATCACATCATATCCAATGCCTCATTAGTCAATAATTGTATAATATCGCACAGTCACGCTTCCGTTAGTGTAAACGTTGACAATAATTAGAGATTATCTCATGGCGTTTTGGTTATCGCCCGAAGTATCAACCCGAGACCCCATTATCAGCACTAGAGCTTTTAGCTCGAGGGCTTTATATAGGTCGAGGGTTGATACTGCGGGGCGATAACCAAAACCCCACGTTACAATCTGTTTATCACATATTCCATTTCACTATTTCAACGCGGTTTGACGTAAAAAATGTAAGTAAAACAGAGGAATGGCGTAATTTTTGCGTTTCGTCACGGCACTTGTTTACATCTGACGTCGTCAAATGATCAACGTTACGTGCCGGGCATGATAACCTCTCTCTGTTCAAAATACATAACTTCCGGTTATCATCATTCACGGCAGGCTGACAATCTGATTAAAACCCAATCTAGCCACAGAAAGAGCTTTTCGCATATATGCAGACTTTGGGTTATCGCGGCAAATAGCGTCCCGAATATGTGATAACGGGAGAGATCGCTCCCGTTACTGTCAACATTTACACTAACGGTACCGTTATTGTAAACGCGTTTACAGTAACGGGAGCGGTATCTCCCGCCATGTCAACGTTTACACTTACTGAAGCGTTTACACTAATGGGTGCTACAGTGCACAATCTGACCTCGTAGCTTAGTGGTTAACACCTCCCACTCTTAAACCAGCGAGCCAGGGTCGATTCCTGGGTGGGAAACTATTATACTTTTTTTCTTCTTCTTTTTTCAGCTTTATAATAGTGAATTACTTCCTACAAGTAATATAAATTGATAAAAATGACAAAAAGTACACTCCATAACGTTTCATATTGAATTATCCTCAAAATATGTGGGGGTAGGGGTACATTTTGCTCTCCTGAAAGAAAATTAGTCAGGTGAACCCCCATTTTTATGCTTTTTTTCTTAAAGGTTATATAAAAGCTTGATGTCGTGAGTAATAATTAATATCAAAATAAAGAAGCTGGATGGCGATTACAACTCTTTTAACTTAATATTATGGACATGTTGTTGCTGTAGTTTTTTTCCAGAAAAAATGTAAAATGCTGAACATTTCCATGTGTGATTATGAAAAATTGAGCGGGGTGACATATCCTTTTTATTTCGTTAATTGACAGGCCATACATAAAACAAGCTGTATGCAAAGAATTTAAAAAATTAGTATGGGAAGCATTACCCACAATTGCCCTTAAAGCAGTTTCATTCAAAATGAAGCCTGTTTAAATAACATAACATGTACCAAGGGTTTTGTTAGTATTAGTTTCTGTTTTAAACCAAAAAAAACCTTCGTTACATTTGGTATTGTCTGCTTCTGGGCAATATCTTCAAAATAAAACCGAAGTAATTCAGATGGCCTGTATAAGTAATGGTTCAAACATTTACAAATGACAATAGGTTTCCTTAGAAATTCTGGTATGGACACCAATCGAGAAGCAATTGACCTCATGGGTCAAATTGCTTCTCGAGGGAGGTCCGTTCGGCCCTCTGTGATATACTTAGATGAATAAAAAATTGTCAGGACCCCCTGACGAAATTTTCTGGATCCGCACATGTAGTTTCTACTGTCGTGCCAGCCAAGAGTGACAGTGACGTAATACATTTTTTTTACATTTGTTAAGTAAACATTAACTTGTACACTCCACTTGAGCTAACGCGAATCGATAGATCACTTGTGAATTAATCCTTTCCTGCGGATAGGATTAATACAAAAGTGATCTATCGATTCTAAGTCCCTGATAACTTTGTAAACAAAACATGACGTCACTGTCACTCCTGGATGGCATGATAGTAAAAGTTTGAGCTTAGGTACAATGACTATATTCTCAAAAGTTGAAAAACAAATATACTTAAAGCCATTAAAAACGCATCTGGTACAAGTGTTATTTTTCCTATAAATATCAGCTTGATACACTTTGTCTTTATACTAACAAGCGTCCCTAACGTAGGAGAACGTTTTACCGAAACTTGAGCTCATTTGCACACTTCTGCCAAAATTTTTGGTGAAAAATGACAAATTCATCAAATTTTTTGTTAACCATATTAAATCTTGAAATTTTATTTACTTTCAGCATGCAAGTACTGCGTTTCACTCAAACAAACAATAAAACGGTTTACAACACAAAATTTACTTTGCTGGAAGGACCTAAAATTTATGTTTTAAATTTCATTTTTTCGTGAAATTTCCCCAAAATTTGAGAAATCACTAAAGCTTCAATAAAACTGAATCATTTAAAAATTGGCATACGTAAGTTGTAAGGTCATAACCCATGGTCATCATTTATCGCAATATTTACCGTCGAAAGTGTCGCATTTTCGTTAACTTCCGGTTTTCATGCTGAAACTTTGATGACCATTTTGAAGGTCAAAACGTCAAGACAAAAGAAATCTGTTGCGTATGCATAGAAAATAGAGCAATGTTGAAATTTTCCGAAAGTTTGAATCCAAAAGAGCCATTCATAATGAAGATCTGATATCCAGATTAATAAGGTGATTTTGCAGTTTTTGTGTCGAAGTTCGGGTTGTGTCCCTTTATCAAAAAATACAGCCTGGCTTATCTGGACTGGTTTATCTGCACCAAAAGAGTATCGGCTTGATATCGCGACCATAGGTTTATGCTTTTATTTTGTTATAATGATAAAATAGCATTAAATCTTGAGTAAGGATATACTGTAAAAGTTGCGTTTTTACTGGCGTTAAGTATATCTGTTTAATGAAATTGGACCTGGGTATTGAAAATCAGTGTATGTGATTTGAGAATAAATGTATAGTATTTCGAAATTGCGTTTTCTATGTTACATGATTTTTTTCCAATCAGTTTGCCAATTAGTATGTAAACATGTATTAAAATTCGTTTAAACTATAATGAACAGCTACGAGGGGCGTTCATTCATGCGCCTCCTTACCACATGACTGTAAGAAACTCGTGAAAATTGTGGTAATTTCACGGCGGAGTGGTTTTTAATTTAGTTTGCATCGGTTCAATCTTTCAAAAAATATTGACATGTCGTATATGTAATAAACTGGCTAAATAATGCGTTTTAATGAAAACTTATGATTTTTTTTTTAAATATGGGCCTTTATATAAGGTCGCATTAATGTGAACATTTCCCAGACATATAATGAATTTTGTCAGATACATAAACATCTGCTGTGTCTAAAACGCTAGTTTTCAGGTGGAACAAACAATCAAGATGGTTTCACTAACCTAAAAGATGATTTCCGTTTTGATCAGCCCGAAAAAGTACCAATGCTAATATTGCTACTGTGGCACGCCGATTTCAACAAAACGCCAGGCTTACAGTGAAAAATACTGATTATAGTGTTGGTATATCATCAGGATGAGCTCATTATATTTTGGCTCTGCAGTTAAAACTTATAATTGTGCCCCCATCGCTTAACTAACGAAGGAAAAGGCTACTCATTTGAAACCGTCTATTTTTGAAAAAAGTGCCGAAATTGAGACAAATCTAGAATATCAGAACTACTTGCAAGTTATATAAAGAGTCCCAGAGGCGTCCGTATCAAGCGGTGGCTGTGCAAAGACCAAGCTAGGCATGTTATCGTGAAAATAAAATAAAATGAACCAGAGGGGGGGGGGGCAGGGGCTCCGGAGCCCCCTCCCCCTGAAAAATCATAAGAAATATAGGGTTTCTTAGCAATACTGATCAGGATCCCCTGAAAAATTAAAAAGCTACTTAGCCAGCAATGTTAAGCCATCATTAGCACGCCAGCGAAACGCCATTTATGTTCTGCTAGATTATTCCATTCCAGTCGTTGTAGCAAACAGTGTGGATCCGAATTAAACTGCTCTCCTAAGAGCAGTCTGATCCAGGTCCAAAATGTTTGTCTGTACGGAGAAATTAGCCATTGACGTAAGCATAAGTTGCATTTACCTTAAATAACGACCCATATGTCGTCTACTAGTTCGTTATTGAAAGACGTCGTTCAAGCAACCAATATTGACCCAGATCTCATAGGAGCAGTCTGATCCTAGTCCCAAATGTTTGTTTGTACTGGGATATTGGCCATTGACGTAAGCAAGTTGCATTTCCCTGACACAACGACCCATAAGCCGTCTTTGTAGCAAACAGTGTGGACCCGTATCAAACTGCTATCCTAGGAGTGGCCTGAACCAGATTCGCAATGTTTGTCTGTCCGTAAGACGACTTTGTAGCTAACAGTTGGGACACAAATCTGACTGCTCTCCTAGGAACAGTCTGATCAGGGTCCACGGCGCAATTAGCCGTTGACGTAAGCATTTACATGTTGCATATAACTCCAGCAGACGTAAATTTTAGATGCATTTCCGCGATTGAGTCGTTCAACCTATGTAGATCCATTTGTAACGTCTCTGTAGCAAATAGAGTGGACCGAGATCAGACTGTTATCATAGGAGCAGTCTGATCTTGTTCATCACTGTTTGTCATTATTTTAGATGCATTTCCGCGATCGAGGCTTCAACCTTAGGAGATCCATTTGTAACGTCTCTCTAGCAAACAGTGTGGATCCAGATCAGACTGTTATCGTATGAGCAGTCTGATCTTGATCAACACTGTTTGTAGTTATGCTAAAAAGTCATGTCCTTTTTTGGACCATATCAGTTGTTTAAAAAAAGACAAAAAAAAGACTCAGAGTCTTCTTATAAAGCTATGTACGAATGTCAAAAGATACCAGCAAGATCCACTGCCGTTTTCCGAGTAGTGAGTCTCTTTGAAAGCTATAGTTGAATAATGAATCTACACTACAGACTATGTAAGCTTATTTGACACTGCTCACTCATCTCACTAATCAGCTGTCAACGAGTAGTTTAATTGGTTCCTTTAATTGAAGATGAGAAGATAATTGATTTGTTACAGTTGAGTTCTTTTTTTACTTTACCGTTATTATTTGTATACCTTTTGTATAAGCTTAATTGTTTGAATAGAGGTAAAATTTGCATAGAGTACAGTGACGTCACTAATTATAACTGTAATCGGAGAGGTCTATTGACAATAAAAGGTAATCCCGCATTTAGACAGGTAAACAAACGAGGATATTGGTAGTTATATCCTTACTAATACATTAAAGCTATAATTGGGTGTCACAGACCAGTGGTCCAGTGGTTAAGTAGCGATATTAACATATTCGAACCTGTATTTTTCTGAGGGTTCGAATCCCTGAGTTTTTATTTTCTTTTTTTTCTTTTTCTTACCCCTTCAGTGGGCAGTTTGAATTGCCTAGCGCTGTAACAAACAGTGGCGGATCCAGAGGGGGTTCAGGGGGCTTCATAACAGATTATTTCATTTTTAAAGGGATATTCAAGAAAAATGAGAGATCATCTGCAAATCGACCCCCTCCCTAATTTATCTGAATCCCCTCTCCTGGAGTCGTGGATCCGCCTTTGAACAAAAAGGCTTATGTCAATATTTCAGGCTTTACAGGAAAACCAGTTAAAGGCGAGGGTTTTAACGACCCACGAAGGGTCTAGCAGACGTTAGTGTATCAGAAAACTATGTTTGATCGTTATTATTGCATAAAGTCATATTGTCACTTGAAACTTTGGGAAAACGCTTCGAAAAGGTCATTTTTGCATTACTATAATGGCGCGCAAAAGCATGAAGGATTCGAAGGTTTTGAAAAAGCCTGTTCCAGAGCAAAAACTTACGTCATCCTAACGCCACTGAATTACGTTCATTTCTATACACGCTACTATTGATTACGTCAATTTTTGTGACGGCCTAGAATGCGTATATGTAAAGTAGAAAAGCCGTCCACCAACAGCACGTAAATTGCCTGATTAATACATGGGTTTTTGCCGGTTAAAACACGGTTGTTAATAGCGTGCGACACGGATTTTTATGCAATAATTAAAGTAAAAATGAGTCTTCATCTACATCCACACAGTACGTTGTGTATGCGAGCGGCAAACGCTCTGGTGAGTTTGCGTATTTCTGCATGCTCACCTGATCCTTTGATGCTCAGTATTGCGATCAAAATTTCACTATGCTGGCATTATTTTATGAACTTTTTATATCATATATATATTGAAATAAAATACTATTCGTTAAATAAATTAAATATAAAAATTGAAAAAATAAAATATTAAAAAATATAAAGAAAAATACACTAAATAAGAAAATATCTAGAATAAGAAAATACACAATGAAAACAAATGAAAAAAAATAGAGCATATCAATAAGCCTATAAAATGCTAAACAATGGGATTCGAGCCCTTAACTTTTTACATAGCTCACGTGCATATAATTACAGCTGCCTATCTACCTACTAAGCCACCGAGGATTTACATGCCATGATCATTATTTATCGCTAAATCCGTACAATTGTCTTACCTGCAGTGTTATTATTTTTTTCTGAATGAACTTGTATGAATGAATAACGGTATTAAGCTGCCACACCTGTTCTTTATTGGACTTTATCCATGACGGACAATACTCTTACTGTGTGAGATCTATAGTGTGACGCATGACAGTAAATACAGATTGGTTTCCCTTTGAGGATCAAAGATGGCTTACGAATTCAACATGAGTTTTTGTTGGTAAAATAACTGCTACTACATATACGTGCAGGTACGGACCCGTATCCCTAGACTTGTCAGTAGTTGTTTCACACTACCGGACCCCGAGACAGTCCTCATAGGCGTGGCTCGGGGTCCGGTACCGGACCCCTAGAATCAGTGTCTAGGGGTCCGGTACCGGACCCGTAGCCCTGTAGTCTAGAGGTCCGGTACCGGACCCGGAGACAGTGCCAAAATAAAAAACACGAGAAAAAGCTTCATATGCCTTATTTTTGAACTCTAATTTGTTCAAGTTTAAGTGTCAAAGCTAGAAAAGTTACAGGTAAGTTATTTAAGAACTACGTGCTTTCAAAATTGAAAAAAGCATGAGAAAGGGAAGCCTTAGTCTTTATAGAAGCTTTTAACTTACTCATGACAATGCAGGTGCTCACAAGTGTAAACTGATTCAGGATTCCTATACTAGAAACGACACTGGGTTACAGCTCCCCATTGTTTCGTCTAAGTTCGGAACGCTCAGGTTTTCTCCGTGGATTAGATGCCCTTCCAAAATATATTTGTATATTTGAGCATAAGAATCTACTTAATAACTCTATTACGGATGAGTTTTGCTGCTTGCTGATTTTATTCTTCAAAATAAATGTTTTTGAAACATATCTTTCAATCATATCACCAAAGTTGATGGGGATCAACATTTTGTTCAAACTGTTTGCATAGTTTATAAGCAGACGACAGCAGAAGGCAATGAATCATCGAATAAATGTGAAAAAACACCACACTTTGTCTACAGCGGCAGTTCTATAAACATGATAAATGCACGAGGGAGAATCTGATACACATTTGTTCACATCTATGACGTGTAGTTATCGGCTAAGATTAGTGGTCTAATAAAACACGTGACAAGCGGTTTGCTGCGGTCGCCAATCTACGAGGGTCAGTCAAAAATAACTGAGAGTTGGTTAATATCTTTTTACTGGGTCGGCAGTTTTGGCTGAAACTTTATACACATATAGAATGAACCTTCGGGCTTCAATACATATAGAAGTTGACATATTATCATTTTCAATGCGCTGCTGCTAGGCAACCGAAGACCCTCTCTCAGCGATGTGCGTTCACGCTGACGACACCTCTGACTAAGCAGCCATGAATTTAGAATCATTTCAAATCTAAAACAGTATTATAACGGACCTTTTATCTCTCCAATTGTATCAAACAATGTGTTAGCAATGTTTTGAAGAAGTGTAATAGATAGTAAATACAATACATGCAATGTTCGTTGCCTAGCAACCAAAATCGATGGAAATTCCAATTTTAACTAAAAGACCAGGTTTCGTTGCTATGGCAACCGTTTATTCCTGGGAATATTCATGATATGCATTTAGATGTCAAAGCCAACTACTAAATACAATGAAATGGTCATATGATATGATTCTTAGTTGATAATATTGCTCTAAAATGAACCGTAACTGGTGGGTGGGGTATAATTTGGGGTGAAATTTTCAGAGAATTTAGTCATTTTTCCTCTTATTTATGTAATAAAATTCTAACGCTTCAATAACAGTTGTTGCATTTCACAAAATACATTCACATACTGTATTTGCAACAAATGCACTAGTTGATATAACTTAAATATTGTAAAGTGTTTCCATGGCAACGCTATATTCCAGCGTGAACGCATGACGTTATTTCACATTCTCCGGTTGCTAAGAAACAACAATCTGTACTTTGCATGGTCTTGTTTATTGCATATTCAGACACAGGATAGTTCATTGCATGCATGTGCCAAATTTCACTAGTGTACGTTAGCCTACGTTAGAGATATGAATCAACTCTCAGTTATTTTTGACTGACCCTCATAATATTGTTGATCTGTATTGAAGCCTGGGGTTAGGGTTTATGGATTGTTTGAGGCTGTTCGGTTTTGTCTGTGGTTCACTTGGTATTTGGTTCCATTCGGGTTCAGAACGCTGCTTAGCTTTGGGTACTTCATGTAAGTGTGGGTTACATATGTGTGGGTACTGTAAATGATATTGTAGACTGTGTAGAAAACTAGGTGAGTTAATTATCAATTATTCTCCTTGTTTAACTTTCATAGAGGAGAAAAGCAACATAAGAAACATAGCCATAAAATACAGACTCGAGCAAAGACAAGGGCCTAGCAAGAATAACTCCTGGCACAATATGTCACACTAAACAGTGATTTATTTAAGCAATTGTTAACGACGCACATCACATCAAACTCCACCTGTGGATCGTAAGGGGCCCCTTTTTTATTATTTATAAGCAATTGTTGATGACGCCTTACAGACCAAACTCACTGGGAAATCCACTAGGGAACCCATAATTTTCCATCACCTGATAGAACTAGAAAGATGTCCTGCCAAACCCAAAGCGTCAATATTCCTTATCGCTTAGCACACCCAAGCAGAAAGGAATAGACTCTTTCCTAACTGATGGCATACCTCATTTAGTCTATAACCAATAAACAATAAAAAAGGACTTTTCTCCAATATTATTATGCTTTTATATATGTATGTATATCTTCAATCTGCAAGGGGCTTTTTAGGCATATGAACATCTCAAATAAATTACTCACATTTAAGTATAATGCCTAAGATCTAAATATAATTTGACTTAAAGAATATACTCAAAATGTTCGTGAACATTAATTGAACATTAATGTTTATAATGCCACTGTCATGACGAAATTCCACTTACAAAACTTCAATCAACAGTTACAAACTCTTCATATCTCTAGAAATATGTTTAAGCAAATCATTGCCAGCTCCTTCAAAATCATCTAACAAATATATATATATATATATATTTGAAAAATAATATTTAAATAACTTAAAGTGTACCAGTGTGTCTTTTTTTTTAATTTTACCTATAAGATTTGCAAAATATACAATTATCAACACAAACTTAAATAGAAAAGCGGTGGGTGGGTGTGATTTCAAATAAGACCAAACAAGCCCCTGCCATTGAAAACTTACTGTATGGTCTGCCGCCTAAAATTTCACTTTATATAACATTTACACTAATCAGAAAGCTCCTTACAACGCCTGCGGATCATAAGGGACCCCTTTTTTTTTTTATTTATAAGCAATTCTTGACGACGCCTCACAGACCAAACTCAATGGGAAAAATCCATTAGGGAACCTCTTATTTTCCATCTCTGATCATTATTAACCTGATAGAACTAGAAAGATGTCCTGCCAAACCCAAAGCGTCAATATTCTTTATCGCTTAGAACACTCAACAAGAAAGGAATAAACCTTATCCTCAATGACAGGATACCTCATCTAGCCTATAACCAATAAACAGTATCAAAACAGACAAAGGATTTTTCACCAATATTATTATGCTTAATTTTCAATCTGCAAGGAGCTTTTCAGGCAAATAAACTTTTTTAAGAAAATACTCACAGAATTTAAGTATAATGCCTAGGATCTAAATATATTTTGGCTTAAAGAATATACTCAAAATGTTCCTAATCATTAATTGAACATTAATATTTAAAACGCCACCAATCCAACGGCCAAAAAGCAAAGCACTGCAAAGCAAAATAATGTAAAGATCAGTCCCCGGATCCAAGTATAAAAAAATCCCAGAAGGATAATGTTTAAAGAATGTATAGAAAAAGATAAATACCCCCAAACAACCCATTAAGAATGGGATGACAGGCACGATTTCTGGACAATTTCAATCAAAACGAGCATACATTCAGATCCTGTGACTCTAAAGCAAGCCCCGGCAAAGCAGAGTGCCCAATGAACTGAAGCAAGCAAGAGCCCTAGCTTCAGACAAGCAAAAGAATACAAAATATATATTGCCCGCCCTTCTGCACCCAACCTCAGAATGGCGGATAACAAATAACATTCCATTCAAACTAACTGATAAAATTTTATCACAAAACTCGCTTCACCAAATTATGAAGGAGAAAGGATATACACACACGTTTCAAATGCCTACTCATGAACATATCGAAGTGTCCATTGACACCATGAATAAAATAATTAGTTTCCTCATGATCATTTGGCCTTGGAAGTATGGCAGAAATTAAAATTTATATGGATGGGTGCTCTTTTCTGCAGGTACCAATTAATTTCCAAAATTTGAGATAATATTCTCAAAGGACAACTGAGTATTGACGTCATTAGTACCCACATGACAAATAACATGGTCAAATGCCTTAAATTTAACTTCATGTGTAATACAATGAACTAATCTCCCAATCGTTGCACCACTAAAAACTTGTACATCCATCCCATCCATACCAGTCACATACTAAGCCATAGAATCATTCACTATATTGACTGTTTGACCTCTGTTAGAACAAAAAATACCAAATCAATCTCAATCCTTACCAAACATTTCCCAAATTTCAACAGATAAAGTAGTTGTCCACCCGTTTGTTTCTGAAATGCAGATCAACTTATACACCTTGACGCTATCAGTAAATATCTGAAAAAAGGAAACCATTAAACTTAGCAGTTAGACAGTGCCATCTACCAAGTATATAAGCCTGAAATTAAACAAACAGGCAGTCAAAATTGTTAATTGCTAAACTGAGTTAAATTCTCCTTCATCTTTGCAACTACTAATAATTTATCTTCGAACAAAAATGACAGATATTTCTAATAGAAATCACTCTTCCAGTCATCGTGCAACTTTATTAAATCTGTAGGTACTCTGGATTTAATGGCAAATTTGAACCTCCCCACCTAAAACTATGCGACGAAAATTCTTGTGCATCCAACCCAATTTTGCTAATTAAATCCTTCAACACGAATTGAAAAATTTTGTAAGTTACTACTTTCTTATGAGGTAATACAAAAGTGGATTATCAGATTTTACCTGTATTAACCTTCACATCTGCAAATAAGCTGTAACAGGACATGATACTGACCCAGGAATCCTCAACAAAGGAATTTCGATCACCTGCTGCCCAAACTGATTAGTTTTAGACCATCTCATGATAACCAATAAAATATCATCTTGAAAATAAACATCTCCTCTTCTCAAAAAATTCCTAGTTTCAAACTCTTTTTTGAATTAGATACTAAATTAGACTTCCTAGCAAACAAAAAAGGCAAATAAAAATAAACTCCAAATAGTTGCATCAAATTGATCTCGTACATCTAGGAAACGAAACATTTTGAGAAGTATTTCAGATGTCATGGCTTGAGCATGTTTGACTAAATAAGGATGACTCTTTGCAATACCCTTCAATCCAAGGTTAATCAAAAAATCATTTGTTAATCTTTGGTATATCCCAACAACAGATTATGGTTTTAACCCTGCTTAAATAATTCTTAATTGACTGGGTGGAATCAAACGATCTACTCAAAAACTGAGCATATAAACTCAATTATTTCTGTTTGTACTGACACAAATTTAAAACCAAAATATATAAAATAACAAAAATAAGCCTCCAACTCGATCCTTAAATTCCTCTGACTTTCTATGTAAGCCTGTCTCCTACTACTCTTTCAAATCTGCTTTCAATTATTGCAACTGGCCTTCTGAAAAAATATTACCAGTCATTCAGGAGTTGAAAAATATTGTCTGTAATGACAAACTCCTGTAGCTGAAACTGATTAGTCAACAAGAAAAACTGCTGCTTCTGAAAATCATCTAAGCTCCAATTAGATAAATGTTCAGAAATCCTGTTACTTTTACTATCTAAATAAAAAGCCCTATTTTTACACTCTGCTATAGCTGTCAAAAAGCCAGTTCCCTTAAACAAGTCTTAAGAACCATAAGTTTGGTTCTTCCCAAGTTAATAATAGAACAGACAGCCAAATTATCACAAAAAATTGCATTACTTTGCCTTTGAAAATCTTGACCATAATCTAGCAGCCAAAACTATGGCAATATTTCCAGAACGGTAATATGGTAGTTCTGAATCAAAATACTTTTGGGAAATTCAACATGAAAATACTTTCCTTGCCAGAAACCACCACTACCCAGAAAGGAAGAATCTGAATAAATATTTAATAAAGTTCTGACCATTCTTCTGTAAGCATCATAGACACACTATTATACAATGGTAAAAATCTATGCTACCACAAAAGATCGTTTTTGACATTAAGCTGAATGAGATGCTGCGTTTGACTGACTTTATAGAACTCTCAACCATACGAACTTTCTGGACACAAAATCCTGCTTGGCTTTAGACAAGCTGCCACAAAGTTTAAATTCCTAAAAAAGCTGAATTTCTTTCACTGAAGCATACTTTTTTTAACCATAACTGAATAAGAGCCCTTATTTCATTCAATCTTTTTGTAGTTACCTACGAGGGGCATTCAATATGTAATGAAAACATCCCAGTATATCCGAAAGTTTTATATTTACACACTTTATAATCACTTTTATTAAAATGTCTGTTTCTTGGGTAAATAAATGTAAATTGCAGTTGTCCAGCTCCTTATCTAATTTACACAAGCCACTTTCAAGATAGGGTACTAAAGTACACTGTGACATGAAATAAAACAATGTTTTGAATAGCAGATACAGTCAAACCTGCTGTTGCGGTCACCTCTATTAAGCGTGACCCTCCCTTAAACGGCCACTTCAGGGTCCCCCCAAACGATTTTGAATGCAAATGCACCTCTATTAAGCATGCACCTGTCCAACGCGGCCAGCGGTCGGCGAAATTTGCCCCAAAACGCTGAAATTGTATCCGTAAACGGCCACTTTCCATGGTTCGATGCGGCCGTTTGATTAAATTTTATCGATAAACTTTTTTTGCACCGGTCAAATGCTTGGAGCAATTAAACTCCCCAGCAGTGGCATCTCGTAAAAGAAATTCTATAACGGCCGCCGCCCTATGTTGAGGCTATGGGACGCAACAGTTGGGGTGTTTGTGTGCCACTCGAGACACAATGGAACTGAAATTTAAAAAGTACGAGTGTTTATGCTAATCAAACACTACGACATGCTTCAAGAAACCTGCACATGTGGATTAAAAAATAGCGCCGTCCGTAACGTAAAACCTGAATACGCTAAACGAACACGACTTGTAGTTTTAGTGTATGCGGGTACCAGTGCAAAGCCAGTCAACCGATAAATTGTCAACATCAGAGCGTTTACCGCTGCCACAGTTCATTCATCCATACCGTGGCAGATGTTTAACGGTAAATGTGTGAAAAACTAAATGCAAGTAGTAATACTCTTTGCTGGAGGCATACTTACTACACAAAGATGAAATGTTTGCTGGGGGAAGAAAACAAGCAATAGCTTTTGAGAAAAAATTGAGTAACAGAATCATTTTTTCCAAGTCTCATACACCTGAATAAATCTACAAATCTGAATCATTTTTTCCAAGTCTCATACACCTGAATAAATCTACAAATCTAACAACTTTCTCTTCATGTTCAGTTGCACGATGTCCATTAAACATGCCTTTGCTTATCAAAAATCAAGGTTTAGCTTTAGAAAAAATGGGTATACCAGTGACAAGAAGCCTCTAAGTCCAAATGCTAACTCTTTTGATAAACATTGATTTAAAAAAACAAAAAAACTTATGGAATTGCTTTTGTTTTAAAATTACATATTTTGATATTTGTTTTTTATTTTATTTTTTTATTTCTAAGATGCAATAACTGAACCCTACACTGGCGGTGTAGACCTAATTCTTCATAATTTTAACTGATATGGGAAAATCCTCAATCATATGGCCATCTTACCTGAACCTCTATTAAGCAGCCACCTGTCTTAAGCAAGCGATTTTGGATTATCCCTTGGCCGCTTGCTTAAGACAGGTTTGACTGTAACTACATGAACGAGGGATGTTTTCAGTCTGCTTCTTCGTTTGGTCAATATCCATATATTGGTGATTTATACCTGCAAAAAAAATTGATATTGCTCTATATTCTATGAAATACTGAGGCTGCCATTTTGGTTAAAATCCTCCTTGATGCTACATTTTCTGGCATTCCATTGACAGAGTCGTTTTTGCGTGAACGAATACATTGTGAAAATTTATACGAAACTCATTTGTAACATTTTTTTCTGGTCGCATTGATGTTCATTTGCAAGTAATACAGTCGATTTTAACATTTCCATATTTAATCTCGTTCATAAAGTACCCCAAAGTACGTCATTTGAACTAAGAAAATAACTTAAAAGAATGCTATCTCTGGCTTACACTGAAATGGATCAGACAAAATAACGTGTTTCATCAATGTTTGCATTCGGATGCATTATTTGGGCAATGTTACACGTATTTACATGTGCATAATCTGGCTGGCTAATTTCAAACAATACAATTATAGGAAACGAAAATGGTATACCACTCAGATGAGATACTCCTAGATATTGGGTTCAGCTTAACTGGTTTGCTGCCTATGCACTGTGTGTATTGAAACTTCGATACAATCAAAATTGTCCTTTCCTAGTACAAAGCCACAATTCCGATTTTCAAGAACCGCGCGTATTTTAGTGTTACATCCATTGCTTTAAACGACGTCAACGTAATAGAGGGTAACGTAATAAAACCGTTGTCACGAGAAATCGGTAGTGGTCAAAAGTTTGTATCGTTATAGCAGATAAAGGGGAAATGAGTCAGAAAACTATGGATATGTTATTCATGCATGTTTAATATTTGTTTTAGAAAATACAGCATGCCTTTCTACCTTTGTTTAAATGAGTCTTTACAATTCGGAGGAAAATATATGCAGTGTATATTAGTGTGCTTTTTAAAAAATCTTTAACTTATTAAATTTGGAAAGATAAAATAATGTTTCATGCACCATTATAATGGCGACGGTTTGATCTTTCGCTTGGCATATGGCATAAAACCCTAACGCATTTGTGGATGGAGTTATGAATGAGTTTTCATTACATATTGAACCCCCCTCGTATATAGTCATTTTTTTTCTGTGAGAAGATAAAGATAAAGATTAAACATTGAACACACCTACAAAAGTCCTAACTGTAGAAGGGCTACAAGATTTGTCCATGGCCTCCTCAAATCCACATCTGTCCAAAATTGCTCCTAAAGTAGAATATGCAAAATTTGCAAGTTCTTTAACTTCTTCTGAAGCAAGATCATCAAGATAATTCAAAACCAAAATCCCAATTTTAAACATTATAAAAGAGATGGCTGTAGTGACTCTTTCACATATATAAGCGGCATTGCGAAGACCCATAGACAAAACAGAATAAAAAAAACATGTGTATTTCCAAACAAAAGCTACAAACTGGATGGAGAGATGAGAATTTGCCTATAGGCTCTTCTCAAATCATTTTAAACACAAGGCAGCCTCTTCTTTTCAATTTGATTTACTGAACCAAATTGTCTACTTTAGCATACACAGTTAACATTTTCTTACCCAAATATTCCTCCTCACTAATGACGTAATTAACACCGTTCCCCTTTGGAAAACTCGAATCTAAAATGACCCTTCTCTCATCAGTATCTTTATTGGGTACTGAATTAAGTGGAGATTTCCTTAAACAGGGATTAAAAGGCTTTTTATTAAACAGCCCAAGAACAGCTTGGTTTCTGCATCCCTTTTAGTGCAAATACTTTTTGATTTCCTTGGGGTAATCTGTTACACCTGTGTGATTTCTGAATTTCCCAATTTCTCTATTGTTAGTATAATGAAACAAATTCTTAGAGTCACTACATACTAAAGGAAATCCAAACTCTAACACACTACAAAGTGAAGTATCTTTGTAATCCCATAACCAGGATCTTAATAATCAATATCAAGCCTTTTGTTTACCGGTATCCTACATTCCTCAAAGTTAAATTTACCTGACTGAATAACCTTTTCATGAGTTTCTAATAAGAATTGTATGTCCTTCAAGTTATTGTTTTTAAACGAAACTTGGCAAATATCACATATACTAGAATGCTGACAAACTTACAATTTTTCTTTCAAACTTTTGGTGTAACTGCTTTCTGAAATTTAATCCCACGCATACTTTGTTAAAGTCACGAGGAAGCATGAGGACAACTAGACAAGCTTTTGGGATGTGCTAACTTAGCTTTACCTTTTTTGCAAACAAGCAGCACAGATACATGTATGCTGTGCCTGTCTAATTTTACCTTTAACCACAACCAAATATGTACCTTTATGTGAGCATTTATTTCTCTGAAACTGTGAGCACAACCAAACTTTTTCTTCCTTAATATCATTTTTACAGCTGCTTACAGACTTTTTCTATAAGATGAACTGCTAGATCTTTGAATATGTAAATGCTTAGACAAAATGGCTGATTCCAATTGATGAGGGTCATCGGACTATGCCTGTTTGCCCAATTCAATCTGTCTTAACAAGGCTGTGTAAAAGAATTTAAGGCCCTGAAACTTATAAGTATTGCTTTAATAGATAATTTTCTTCAAAAGTGAAGTCCTACCAATTAAGTCTCTCACATCTGGGCAAACCATCCTAAGAAATGATCTCAATCTCCACTGCAATAAACATCTTAAAATCAAGCTCGTCATAAGTTAATTGCTTGTTTACATATTCATATTGCAGGTGTGCATGAGGCCAACTCTGTGGAAACTTTGCTCTATCCGAAGCTATTGCATTTATTCCAGACTTTTTAGTTTTTGACTGTCACATATCAGTTACAAGTTTTTATTTCTCGAGGTTGAAGTTTTAATTCTGCCAAGTTTATTCCATATTTATTTTTATGGAGTATAAATGTGTAGCTTTGTCACAGGTATTGAACAGGTATTTTACAATAGGATTAATATCAGTGAGTTATCTTAAGGCACGGCCTTTGTTTACTTCTGAGCAGCAGAAGTTAACAGTTAGTCTTCATATGCTATTTGATTGTGTCAGAGTGAAGTAGACATTTTTGTGGATCTGAATATTTCTTGGATATTCAGATGATTTTACAAAGATGAAGAAGCTGTAAGTTATTTTTATCATATTTTATCATCTGCTGACAATTGTGATTTTATCCCTGACAATTTTGAATTGTATCTCTGTGAAAATTTGTCGAATTGTGCGATTTCATTTAATTCGAATGTTTTCACGTTGATTTTGAGCTTAATAAAGGCTAAAGGCTTTCTTTTTCTAGGTGGCCTCATATGCTTGTTACCAAGACTACTCCTGATCAGCAGATGGTGTCAACATGATGTTGTGTTACTATGTTAAGATGAAAGCAGTATCATCAACAAAATAGTTCCGTCATATGTACAACTGATTTGGTGACACAAGTTTATTTATTTACCGTTACTTCATCAGTGATATTCATATAGCAGTAGAAATAATAAGTAGCGTTAATGTATGGTGGACCTAAAAGGTCATAACGTATCACTAATGTTATAGTCCAGCAGGAAAGGGACTGATTTGGGTGTTATAGTCTGGCAGAAAAGTAGCTGATTTGACTGGATCTGGGGAATAGCATGTTGTAAAGCATGTATAACCAGATTACATAGAATAGAGTTTCAGATTTATGTATAGTGAAAGTATGGTGGGATTCAAATGTCAGAAGTGAACGCTATGGTGTACCAGAAGGGTCAAAATGGTCTAACTTTGTAATAACAGTAATTTATTGTTGAATAATGTCAAGATATTATGCATACTCAATTGTGGAGAGAATACAGATACAATAGAGACATGGTCCTTGAGCAAGATACATTTATCCTAGGTTAGTACTGGTTCAACCCAGGAAGACCCGTCCCGCATCACTGAAAGATTGTTGAGTGGACGTAAAGAATCAAATCAAACAAACAAACAAAAAACTATAGAGACATTGATGTGCTGTACATGTACGAATATGCTTGGAGAGATTTATTACAGTCAACATGTTGAATTACATGCTCATTTAAACTATAAATATTTGTCACTTGAAAGTGATTGATTATAAGTCTGAGTATTCTATGTGGTTTCTATGTGGTAGATTAAATCAGACTAAACACGTATACTAAATCGGCTTTGTGTACCAGGATTGTAGTTAGATGGGGTGGGCACAATACGTTTTTGAAACTTTGTGATGATTACTTAAAGGTATGCATAAATAACATTGTGGAACTAATAAGACTTATCAGATATCATAGTAGTGACATTGTCTGGTGATTTAGTTGGATCTAATGGTGACTGTTGTAAAGAGATGCTCAAATACGTGAGAATGGTTTATTGACATTATGGTTAAATAGGATAGAATATTTTGACAAGAAAAGTGGCCATAATTGACAGTTGTTAATCATAGATATAAGTCCGCATTTATTTGGTAGAAATAGTGAAGCATTCTGATGTAATATTTGTTTAATTCATATAACTATGCTGTGTGGTATTAATAGTATAAGATAGATTTTAATACAGAGTGACAAGAAAATCTGAAGTTGTCTTTATCAAGAATATTATTAATGATTGAAAACTTAAATGAACTTGCATCATGACATTGACTTTTTTCTGTTTCTTAGCACTAGACAAAGCTGAATCAGAGCTAGTTTGCATATCTGAAGCAGAACCAGAACTCTAATTGTCAACGGACCCAACAAAAACCACAACCTAACTTTTCTTATTCTCTCTTCACGACCGCAGTCAAATTTTGATCCTGTCTAAGGTTAATTATGTCTTCCTCACTGTCGCTACTTTCCGCATTATGTTTTGCTTTTGAATCAGATTGATCGCCAATGAAACTGACATTCGACACCCCACTAGCCGTTTTGTCTTTCATACTTCTAAATTTCTTCACTGTCTGTCTCGTCTTCTGTACCTCCCCACGCATCTGAGCCAACTTCATTTTTAACTGTTCTTTCTCAAACTGCAATGCCTCCAATTCTTCCTGCAACTGTTTCCTCTCCACATTCCAGTCTTCCAACAATGACCTCAAAGGCTGCACATCAATATTTGTCACAGAAAACCCTGCAACCATCGCCCCATACTGATCTTGTGACAATTCAGAACCAAAACTACCAGAATTCATTGGTATATAGTATATCTTCTGACCAGCTCGCAGCTCCCTGTCTCCCTCTGAATTTTCTGCCAGAGAATCTGCCAGAACTCATCTCTGATATCTCTTCACTGAGAATCTTGTGTAAATCAATTTTCGTATATCAAAATAAATGTTCAATAACATGAACCAGCCACCAATTACAGTTGGAAACGGTATCTTTGACGACAATAAAGATGAATTGAAGACAAAGGAGACCAGAGCTAATATTAAATAAGACCAACAAGCCCCTGTCGTTGAAAACTAAGTGTGCGGCTTGCCACCTAAAATTGCATTTTATATATTATTTACACCAATCAGAAAGCTCCTTACAAATAGCAAAGTCAAGGTATGCAATTCCTACACTAACAAAGTTTACATAAATTGGACAAATGATAACCGCCATATAATTAAAGATTATGAATTCACAATTCTCCAAGTTTACCAGGCAAGGCTTTGAGAACGCTTTTTGAATCACGAGGCTTTTAGACTCAATATAAAAAGATGAGAACCTGGTTATCTATTTATTAATTTACCCATCGGCTTGGCAAGCCTCGTGATTCAACAAGCATTCTCAAAGCCTTGCCTGGTAAACTTGATATCAAAAGACGCCAACCTGGTAATCTATTTATCAGTTTACCCATCGGCTCAGCAACCCTCGCGATTCAACAAGCATTCAGACTAGCGATTTTGACATGATTATTGATTTTTGTGCTTATTCATCGTAATTTGCGACGCCATTCAAAAACTGCAACGTCATTATGTCCTTGTATTTAAAGACACATGCCGTGAGATAGCCATCATCTATCAGGTCAGCATGCAACAATGCAGTTACATGTAATACGAAAGATAACTGATAAAATATCATCTCATTTTGTTACCAGGTAACAGAATGCGTTTGCGTGTCACAAAATGCACGGTGACTTGCCAAATTTTGTCACTGGGTTGCAAAATGCGTTATAATATAGATCCGCATTTTGTTACCTTGTGAAGGCATTTTGTTACCATTGGTACTAACAAAACGGGTGTCAGCACTCCTCCATTGGTTAACCATATGTTTTCTTTGTGATCCTCATTGGTTCTGACTGTGTAACTTCATGATCATTGCTTACTTTTTACTTTTGAAAATTCAAAGAGAATTGAAGGCAACCCATTTTATATGACTATTTGGCAAAATGCAAAACTATACACACGATATTATATAGAGCCATGTGGTTGTTATAATTTGGCTACATATCCCACATCATAAATGGGCCTCGTCGCGAGAAAACCAAAGTCTATGATAATATTTAATTACACTTTATAATTACACAAAGGAAGTGCATTTTATGCGCAAAGTCTACGAATTTATTAATTTCAACTTGTGCATCCACTCGCTTCAGAATGCAAGAATGCCTTTCACTAGGTACAGTGAAACTGGTGAATGTCTCCTTTACTTCTAACAGTGCCTCATTGTCACTGATAAAAAATTAATTTCACTGAAATTTTGGAGTTCAGTTACAAATTGCAGAATATCTCGAAACCCAGAAGGCACATCAGTATGAGATTTCTGGCGTTGAATGTACTTCTGGAGCCTCCAAGGGAATGAGTTCTAACGAAATTGTTCGTATTCCAAACGGGTTGAAAAATACTGGAATTTTCCACTTTCTTTCAATAGTCATTTCAAATGAATGCATTTCATACTTAGCTATTGTTTTTTGGGACCATATTATGACATGTTTACATATATCAAAGAAAAATGATGAGAATCACAGCCTAAGAACAAAACTGATTATTAGAAAACATGTAGAAAACTTAACTCTCACCCTTCTCTCGTAATTTTAAACCTAAAACGCTCGATTTCACTGATACATTCGATTTTACTTATCTTGTGGGCTTCGATGAATCTATACTGTTGTTGATTAACCGCCATTGAATAACGGTATATCCACCGCTTACGAATATTTTTTAGATGGCAACCCTTTCTGCCATGCCTCTACGAATTTTGCTAAAATTGAAAATAAACAAGTGGACCTTAGGCCCTGGATCGCTCACCTGAGTCTAAAACCATAAACACTAGAGTATTATATTAACGTTGTAAGTATTTTTGTCAGTATGCTTGGACCCTTTGTCGCCCTCTCCCAATGAAAATCTTTGAAAGTGCCATTGTGACATATTGGCGTAGTTAAAATATGGCAGTTTCTCAATTTAATGTCCTTTAAAGTTATTATCTATTCTTATAGGGGATACCATGGACAGCACATTCTTTCCTTCAATAGTAGCCCTTTTAAGACGTTTCCTCTACGTTTCAAAACATATTTTACCATTGAAAAGTTCATTTTTCACCATACAGACACGAAATTCCTAAGGATGTGTGTTCATTTATTGCTTATTGTGTAAATGAATTCGAAACTGTATTTCCGCGCTAGAGAACCACTGTACTCGAACAGCGCAGTCATCGTGTGGTGGTTGCAGTCGACGAGTGCACAAAATAGTGTACCTAGCTGTTAAAAAGGATAATATTTTGGTCATTTTTGTACTTCTAAATATTACCCTTTTTAATAGCTAGGTACACTATTTTGTGCACTCTTCGACTGCAACCACCACGCGATGACTGCGCTGTTCGAGTAGAGTGGCTCTCTAGCGTGATGTTTAAAGACATTGCAGAAATATAAAATCCTGATAAAAATTGACATTTATAGTCAGCTTGAGGCACACTAAAAAGAACTACTACATAAAATAGTTTTACCAGTATTGAAGTAAACTAAAGAGAATAGCTATAATAGTAAATAAAACAAACAAAACAGAAGAGAAAAAATACACACACGAAAAAATCAGTTTACATTGTATTGTAACTGCTTAATATTTGCTTTTAAATTTACAGACAGGACACTCCACACGTGCTATGGACACAAGCCATAAAGCTAAGCCAGTATTCAAGGCACTGGTCTTATTGACTGCGATTGTGACAATGTGTTGCATTCTCTGGAGAAGTTATGTACAACTACCGAAGGCAGAGGGCTTGCCGGCTGATATACTGATTAATACATTATCACCATTTAGTAACGCAGAACCAGTGTTACCACGAAACCTCGACATGGGTAATAAGCATAAAACAACAACTGGCATCACGGAAGATAATGATGTGCACAGATTTTCTAAACGGTTTCGTTACCTAGAAAACATATTACAGGACTGTGGAGAGCTTTGCAACACCTCACGTGAAGGTATTGCTGGTCCTTTCTTTAATCATGTGAAGGCCAATATTCAATGCGATCGATTGTTTAGGAACGTGGAAATAGACAGAGGTCACGGTGAGACACATGCTCCTAAAGATATACCCGCTGAACTAAAGAAAGAATTTACAATGGACGGTCGCGTAAATGTAAAACCTTATTATTTCAGCCAAATTTATCTTGGTGGTGAATCAAGAACACCAATATGGACAAAAGACAATATAAAAAACATTATTGGTTTGGCTCAAAAGGACAAGTTAGGGGGGAATTATGGAATTTCAGAGACACGCGCTCTACGAGATGGTCTAAAACATGCCCCAGGTATTGAAAACGGGCGTGTTCTTGTCATTGGAAGTGAAAGCCCATGGGTGGAAGCATGTGTGTTAGAGGCTGGAGCACGTGAAATCGTTACTTTGGAATATGGAAGAATTGTTTCCCAGCATGATAAAGTAAGACCTGTGCTACCATCAGAATTTAACCAGCAGTATTTGAACGGAACTCTTGGAACAATTGACGGAATTGTCACGTTTTCATCTGTTGAACATTCTGGTTTAGGAAGATATGGCGATGCATTAAATCCTTGGGGGGATATATTAGCTATAGCAAAGGCGTGGTGTGTGACACGGGATGGTGGTTCTTTGACGATTGGTGTACCGTACAATGGTATAGAAGAGTCTTTATATTTCAATGCCCACCGGTTTTATGGGAAGATACGATATCCATACCTTACAACCAACTGGCATCAGTTTTATCAGGGCAAAGGAGAGCAGCGAGTGTTTGTGTTTACCAAGTAATGTGAAACACATGAAGAGGCACAACATGCCTTAAATGACATTTTACATTTGTCACAAATGTTCAAACAAAATGGTATTATTTTATCATTAGTTAAGATATTGATACTTTGATGGAAACCATTTCATGCGCAGACCCAGAGGGTGGACTGGGGGTCTTTACCCACACAATCCCCTCACCCCACGGAAAATCACGCTATCATACGCCCGCCAGCGAAACGGCGTACCCCTTACGGGCCCATAGTGGCCCGCTTTGTTTACTGTGTATAGGTTTTCTTAGGAATATTGGTACGGACCCCTCTCGAGGCATGTATGGGGGTTTTAGGGATACAGGATATTTGCCATTTTAAAGCCCCCTTTAAGTGCACATTCTCGCGCATTCAGAGGTTTAGATATAGTAAACAGTATTTCATTAAAATATAAGTACATCAAGATACAAACATATCATAAACACAAATACATAACATTTGAAAGGGATACAGAAATAGTCCCGGACTTGTTGAAATCTGTTTACCGAATGAGTCATTTAAACAATACAATATGTGAAAATAGTAATTGATTTATAAAATAAGTGATGTTTCATAATGAATTAAATGTGATTACATCAAGTGTGTGTGTGTGTGTGTGTGTGTGTGTGTGTGTGTGTGTGTGTGTGTGTGTGTGTGTGTGTGTGTGTGTGTGATAGGGAGAGTATATTCCACGGTATCATCTTAACAGATAAGGGTAAAACAAGTTTCAGTATTTAATTCTCAAATCGTTAAAAATGGATATTTAACTTATCAACAGCTTCAAATTTGGTGTATTTTGTGCAGCTATTCAAACTCATATCACCAAACAGGAGAACATTTAATGTTAGGACGCAGTATCTTTGAACCTTTCCTATCATTTTGTCTGAATCTAGCACAATGGAAAAGAAAATTTTGTGGGTTGTCGATTTCACCACAGTCACAGAACTTATTCTGTATTATATTTTTGCTGAACAAAGTATAATTTAAACAGCTACAATTTGTCCTAAGTCTAGCATGAAGTATTTGTTCAATTTGGCTTCCAGTAAGATAATAATTATGACTGGGATGCACTATCTATAGGGCCTTTGACTCACGAACGGCTGAGGGGAGAAACGAATTGTAGAAGAGTTGGGATTTAGTATCTATTTTTTAGCATGATCACTATTTCTTAAGGAGTCCCTAGAAATGTCACTAGCAAAAGGGGGAGCGATGAACTCAGATAAGGAGGGCTTACGTATTTTATCATTTTAAATACAGTGTTAATTTGTGTTGCCTTCGCCTTGAGTTCAGAGTTTTCCAGCAAGTTTCTCGATATAAATTGTCATGGGAGACTAGTTTAGTAAGTAAGAAAGTAGTTTATTCACAACTTAAGCATGTACAGATCATCGTTATTTAGTTTAAAGTGGTACATGTATCGGTAACTATCCTGGCAGCTTCAAGTTGTATTTTTTCGGGTTCATCTTCCTGATATTTTGCTTTGTTATAATGACTGGAGACCTGATTGGCCCAATTTGTCTTCATAAATCTCTATGTCACTCAATAACCCAGGAGTAACCCATTCCGTTAGATTGCATTCATCACGCGATGAAAGTAGTGAGACGAATTTATTACCCTGGATAAACGAGGATGCCTAAAATTGGTCTAAACTAGCTTACAGGGTGATATAGGACGTACGAAAACCAGCCCAAACTAGTTTCCACAAGTTAATATTTTTGGCACTTTTCTAATAGCACCTTCTAGAGAGCTAAAACAGCATGATGAGTATGAAACTAGCATGGGCTGCATGGAATTGACATGATTTGCTGTTTCACCCCTCAACGGGTAAAAAAACTTTAATAAATTTTAACCACAGTTTTGTTATGTTTTGTTTGTTCATTCTCTTTGTTTGCATAAACAAAATGTAAAAAGGTGTTCTATGATTATACTTTACATTCCGCATTCAGAGAATTTATGAACATTTCAAAATGCAAAAGACTACATTTAAAGATTGTAATGTAGTTGCTAACACTTTTGAGACTTCAACAACAAAAGTGAAAGTAGAAAATATTCATTCATTAATAAAAAGTCATATAACAAAACAGTTATTGACTTCAACTTCTGTATACATTTATCTTACCAAAAAGCTGTATTCACCGTGGCACCGTATCACTTTTTCGTGTAGATAAATCTTCATGTCTACCGAAAAAATGACATTCACCAATGCATCGCTGAATATCACATTTTCGGGTAAATAAATCCTCATGTCTACCTCATTGAAGTCAATAATTGTATAATAGCAACAAACAACAGCTGCGTACTCTAAGATAGGCCTAGTAAAGGATGTTTATTTTATCGATAATTAACTTCAATGAGGTTGAAATGAGGTTTTATCTACCCAAAAAGTGATATTGACCGAGGCTGCAAGGCCAAGGTGAATATCACTTTTTGGGGGAGGAATGTCGCAGATAAAACTAGAATGCCCCATCGATGGAACGCTATCGCAAATCCCCACGCTCAAGTTTTTGAACCCCAACACCCCTAAGTATTACCGCTGAAGCATGATCCAGTTGACAGAATGAAAATTCCTTCAGACATGTTTTATATCGTTAATTTGAGAACACACACAAAATTTGGTATAAAAATCTTTGATATTAACTCTGTAAGTAAACTTAAATGATATTTGAACTTATGACCTCACCCCAAGGTTACCAGTCTGACCCAAGGTTGAAAATTTTACTTTCATTCTGTTCTACTCATTATCCCCGTCAATTTGATATGCCACATGACCATGGTCAAAAAATAAAACTTGACCTCCTGGGCACCCCCGCACCCCCAAGCCCCACCTTTTTTACATGACCTAGACGTAGGAGCAAAAATCTCATTCGATATGATTCATATCTTTTATTTGTAAGAACACAAGATAGTTTGGTATAAAAACCTTTGAACTTGACTTTGTTATTGAAATATAAATATATTTGACCTTTTGACCCCTCTACATGGCCCTAGGGGTTTGGGTCATTTTTTTTGACTGTTTCACACCTCATTCATGTGAGTACCTCACACACCAAATTTGGTTGGATTTCGTCCAATGGTTAAGGAGGAGATAGCATAACGGTTGGACGGATGGAATTTAATTTTTGACCCTAAGCACTTCCAATTTCCTTCCCTTAGGGCATGGCCCAAGCAGCAGAATAAAAATCCCGTCTGATATGTCTAGTATCTTTCATTTGTGAGAACACACACAAAGTTTGGTAAAAAAAATTCTATGGAATTGACTTTGTTATCGAAATTAAATGCTATTTGACCTTTTGACCCCTTCCCAGTGGGGGGGGGGGGCATTTTGCAGTTATTCGCCCTATACATGTGAGTAACTCACACACCAAATTTGGCAAATAGTTTAGGAGAAATTGGCATAACGGACAGATGGATGGACAAATTAAATTTTAACCCCTAACCACCCCAAGTCCCGCCCCTAGGGCATTACCCAGGCGACAGAATGAAATCCCGTCTGATATGTTTTGTATCTTTCATTTGTGGGAACAAAAACAAAGTTTGGTATAAAAAATCTTTGAAATTGACTTTGTAATTGAAATTAAATGATATTTGACCATTTGACCACTTCCTAGGGGCCCAGGGGGCGGGGCCAAAAAAATTGCTGTTGCACGCCCCAGTCATGTGAGTAACTCACACACCAAATTCGGTTGAATTTCGTCAAACGGTTTGGGAGGAGATAGCATAACGGACAGATGGACGGACGGACGGACAGACTGACGGACGGAGGCGATTACAATATCCCCTTCGCTTTTTTTTTAAAAGCGTGGGGATAAATATACTTATAAAAAGCCAAAACAAAACAAAAACATAAAAACGAACAAGCAGAGATATTATCCACTGTACATATTTCACCTTCCGCCGCAACATGTTGACTATTTCCTTAACCACAGCAACCACGATTTACATGTGACGGCAAAAATGTGGCAGGCGAAACCAGCACATTGAAACCTGTTCACATACAAAGTGTCACCAAACTTACTTAATTAGTTATTGATTTACATTGGGATCTATATGTTTTCGCAATAATGTGACTATTTTCGTTACCATAACACCTATATTTTCATGTGACACCAGCAGAAGGTGATCGACGTGCATAATCAACACATTGCCACCAGTTCACATATCTAGCTTCATGAAGCTAGCTTGAATAGTTTTTGAGGTGTCTAGGAGTCCATATTTTTTCGCAACTATTAGACTTTTTCTGTTACCATTGGAATCCCA
The DNA here is from genome assembly GCA_964019695.1 of Loripinus fragilis. Classification (NCBI taxonomy): domain Eukaryota; kingdom Metazoa; phylum Mollusca; class Bivalvia; order Lucinida; family Lucinidae; genus Loripinus; species Loripinus fragilis. Next base: position 57,601,202 of record OZ026529.1, on the reverse strand, counting down.
ATATTCATGTTATGTTGGAAATAACATAACGTGTATTACGGTGTCAGCCCTTTGCCACCTGTTCACTTAATGAACTTAAATAGTTGCGGAGAAGTATCAGTAATAAGGAACAACATGTAAAAGTTATTTTATAATAAGACAAGAATTGAATCAACGAACCCAAATTTCTATCATCAAACGTAAGTAAATAAAATCTGCATTGTTAACAACAAACGTTGATATCGCACAAGATATCGTCACAGTCACGCTTCCGTTAGTGTAAACGTTGACAATAATTAGAGATTATCTCATGGCGTTTTGGTTATCGCCCGAAGTATCAACCCGAGACCCCATTATCAGCAATAGAGCTTTAGCTCGAGTGCTTATATAGGTCGAGGGTTGATACTGGGGGCGATAACCAAAACCCCACGTTACAATCTGTTTATCACATATTCCATTTCACTATTTCAACGCGTATGACGTAAAAAATGTAATTAAAACAGAGGAATGACGTAATTTTTGCGTTTCGTCACGGCACTTGTTTACATCTGACGTCGTCAAATGATCAACGTTACATGCCAGGCATGATAACCTCTCTCTGTTAAAAATACATGACTTCCGGTTATCATCATTCACGGCAGGCTGACAATCTGATTAAAACCCGATCTAGCCACAGAAAGAGCTTATCGCATATTAATACTGCAGATCTCAAGGCTGTCAGAGGGGTCTACTGGTCAGATCTTTGCAACATCTAGTGTTATATACCAAATGAAAATGTAGAGTCTCTAGTATTTAAAAGTAGTTGATGACACCCCTGATTCTGAGTACTAACCGAGTTATCTTCCCTTGAATTACCCCATCCATTTTGATCACATTATAAGAGGTTATGATCATTAGGTTCTTATATAATTGAGATGGAGCATCCAGGAAAAAAAATATACCCATCACTACTCATAACGGTACTTGAAAAAGTAGAAAAGTTAAACTTTAGTCAGAGAAATGGGTTTTTGACCTTTTTTGTTCATCTTTAACGTTAGATTATGTCGTTCCAAAACTCCTTTGAATAAAATTATATTTGAAACTTTCAATTAAAGAAACTGCCCATAAGTGTTATGTCCTTTGAAATGACTAAGAATTTAAAGAACGCTTCTTTATCTATGTTATCAGGATTTCATGATTCCAATTTCTGTATACAGAATGCTCAGGGGGCAATGATAAGCATGTAAATACCCCACCCACATATTACTACTGCAGATCTCAGGGCTGTTTTAGGGTGACCTTGGTCAAATTTTGCTAGCATAAAGTGTCATATACATGTACATGTACCAAACAAAAATGCAGATTCTCTTGTGAATAGAAGCAGCTGATGACACCGCTTATTTCGAGTACTGATCTAGTTACCTCCCCTTGAATTACCCCACCCATTTTGATCATATTATAAGAGGTTATGATCATTAGGTTCTTAAATAATTGAGATGAAGCATCCAGGAAAAAATATATACCCATCACTTCTCATAACGGTACTTGAAAAAAGTGAAAAGTTAAGATTTAGTCAGAGAAATGGGTTTTGACATTTCCGTTCGTCTTTTAAAGTTAAATTATGTCTCAAAACTCCATTGAATAACAATATATTAAAAACTTTCAATTTAAGAATCTGCCCATTAGTGTTATGTCCTAAGAAATGACTAAGACTTTAAAGAACGCTTATTTATCTATGTTATCAGGATTTCTAGATTCCAATTTATGTATACAGAATGCTCTGGGGGTAATGATAAGCATGTAAATACCCCCACCCACCTATTACTACTGCAGATCTCAGGACTGTTTTAGGAAGACTTAGGTCAAATTTTGCTAACATCTAGTGCCATATATATGTACATGTACCAAACAAAAATGCAGGTTCTCTAGTGAATAGAAGCAGTTGATGACACCGCTGATTTTGTGTATTGACTGAGTTAACTCCCATTGAATTACCCACCCATTTTGATCATATAAAAAGAGGTTATGATCATTAGTTTGTTAATTGAGATAAAGCATCGAAGAAAAAAATAAACCATTCACTACTCATAACAGTACTTGAAAAAGTGAAAAGTTAAGTTTTAGTCAGAGGAATGAGTTTTTGAACTTTTTTGTTCGTTTTTTAAAGTTAAATTATGTCATTCCAAAACTCCTTAAAATAAAACAATATTTGAAACTTTCAGTTTAAGAATCTACCTATTAGTGTTATGTCCTTAGAAATGCTAAGAATTTAAAGATCGTTTCTTTATCTATGTAATCAGGATTTCTAGATTCCCCTTTGCTGTATACGGAATGCTCTGGGCGCAAAAATAAGCATGTAAATCCCCCACCCACCTATTACTACTGCAGATCTCAGGGCTGTTTTAGGGTGACCTTTGTCGAATTTTGCTGACATCTAGTGCCTTATACATGTACATGTACCAAACAAATATGCAGATTCTCTAGCAAATAGAAGCAGTTTGATGACACCGCTTATTTTGAGTACTGACCAAGTTAACTCCCCTTGAATTACCTCACCTATTTTGATCATATTATAAGAGGCTATGGGCATCAATTTTGGAATATAATCGAGATAATACATTCAGGTAATAAAACTATCTATCAATATTCATAACGGCACTTGAAGAAGTAATTAAATTAAGATTTAGTCAGAGAAATGGGGTTAGGAACTATTTTCTTCGTATATTATAGTTCTATCATTTGTCAAAACTTGGCTGCTTTGAATAAACATAGAAACTTTCAACTAAAGAATCTGCCCACTAGTGTTATGTCTTTAAAAATGAACAGTAATTGCCTCAGTTATGCCAACAGGGTTACTAGATTCTAATTTCTACATACATATTACAGAATTCTCTGATTCAACTACTAGAATGTAAATACCCCACCCACCTATAAGATGAGGTGAAAACGCTAACATTAATTAACGTTTTATAATACTAAATCCCCAAAGTTTTTATAGCCTAAATAAGAAGAGAATAATTTCTGACAGGGTAACTGTATTGCATGTGCATTTATATGTTTTGTCTTAAGATTGTCAATCATACCCAAGAAAATAATTTTAGGTCACTAGTGGCAATAATAACCATAACTCTTGCAAGACTAAACACATTTTACCTTATAACATGAAAATATGTTACCATTTATACCTGAAAGTTACTGGGGCTAATAGACTTAGTTCGCCAAATACAATTATAATACATTAAATTATATAGATATTGTAGCAAGAGTTACTGCCCTTGCTTATTTGCCATTGTTTTGTATGGAAAACGGCATGTAAAAATAAAAATAGCTCAATAAGTTAAATTTGAAAACTTTTTTTCTAAATAGGAAAAGATCTGTCTTGAACCAATACTATGTCATACTTCAGATCAAATTTGTTTCTGCTTTTGAAACATGAGTTGTTGTCCCTGAATGGCAAGATTCACATAGAAAATGGGCCAATCATAAAATTTTCCTCCTATAAGTTGCTTACTGATGATCTGATTGCAATAAAATATACGAGGTATTTGGTTTTACACATTTTCACATCATCTATTGACTTTAGCGATATAATACACAGCATCGAACAAGCATTATTGTCCTTGATTTTGCGTTTTAAGATAAAAATCAAAATAATAGGCCTGATGAATTATTGAATAATGGTCCCAAAAATATTGGTGAAATATTGAAATTTCCTTCTTTTTTTATGTAGTTTGATGACGTTTGTATTTGTTTTCATATATCACCAAACAAAAACATGTGTATCTGCAATTGTTTCAGTCATTTTAAATTTTTCATCAAACCAGAATAGGTAATCATTGAAAAAGTGGGTGAGGTACGAATATACTGCCCAGTTTTCAGAAAATTTATCAAAAATGTATGATTTTTCTCTAATGGCAGGTTTTCTATAATGGAAACCTCACTGTACTTTGATGCTATTCCTGTTTGTATTTCAAAAAGGGTGATTAAAAATCAGCAGATACCAATCAAGCATAATAAAAGAGAACCACTAGACGATGCTACATACTAAATATCAAGGTTCTAGACCTAGTGGTTTCAGAGAATTTGTTAATGTTTTAACTATACAAGCCTATGTAAAACATGTGATCCCCCATGGATGGGACCATTGTTAGCCCCATGGGCATGATTTGAACAAACTTGGTAGAGGTTCACTAGTCGATGCTTCATACCAGATATCAAGGTTCTAGGCCTTGTGGTGTCAGACATGGAGGTTTCTAAAGTTTTCATCTCAAAAATCTATTTTTAGCCTGTGTGACCTAGCTATGCAACGGACCAAAATTATTTGAACAATCATTAAAGAGGGCTATATAACGATCATTCCTGCCAAGTTTGGTCCAAATCCAGCCGGTAGTGAAGGAGGAGATGTCCTTTGAAGCAATTGTTGACACCGGACACCACGCTGGACGCCAAACATACAATGATCACAATAGCTTACCATAAGCCAAAAGCACAGGTGTGCTAAAAACCTATACAAAACATGTGATCCCTGGGGCAGGACCTTTTTTGACCATGTGCCATATTTTGAACAAACTTGGTAAAGTAGCACTTGGTGATTAGTACTAGGTGATGGTACAAATTAAATATCATGGCTCTGGGAATATTGTTTTATGCTTTCCCTATTAAAGCTTATGTAAAGCATGTGACACCCAGGTTGGGTCCATTTTGGCAACATAGGCATAATTTGAACAACCTGGTATAAGAGGTCTACTAGATGATACTAATACCAAATAACAAGGCTCTATGCCAAGTGGTTCCTGACAAGAAGATTTTTATGCATTCCCTACATAAACCTACGAAATACTTGTGAATCAGGAGCGGGCCTATTTTGGTCCTAGGGCCATAATTTTAACTAAATTAGTAGAGGTCTACTAGATGATGCTACATATCAAATTACAAGACTCTATATAGACTTAATGGTTTCAGACAATATTTTTTCATGTATCCCATTATAAAAAAGCAAGTGAGTATTATCAGAAATACCACAATCACACTCTGCAGACCAACCCACGGCCTATATAAAACATGTGAACCCGAGGGCGGGGCAATTTGTGGCCCCATTGGCATAGTTTGAACAAAAAAGGCAAATATCTACTAATGCTACACATAATATCAAGGCTATCAGCCTTGTGGGGACTCAGACAAGAAGATTTTTGAAGTTTTCGAAAATCTATTTTGCCCATGTGATCTAGACATACCATTTGATCAATTATTTGAGAGGGCCATTTAAGGATCATTCCTGTCAGCGAAATTTGATAAAATTCAAGTCATTATTTTAGGAGGAGATATCGTTTGAAGCAACTGTTGACGACGCACGACGGACAACAGACATCCAACAATGATCACAATAGCTCACTTTGAGCTTATGACACAGATTAGCTAATAACATATACTAAATATTGCGATTTTGGATATGTCTATTTGACCTTGACCCTCGACATTTAAATAGGTCATAACACATTTTTTGACTCTGACATACTAAAGAGTGTAGACTATTACTTATTGTGATGAAACGAAATTGACGAAATATGGCAAGTGAACTATTTTAATATGGGTATAGAATTTTTGATGAAAAGTTTGCATTTTTCTTTTGTGTTGAAGCTATTTGCAAACAGACACACGGACAAACACACCGTTTGGTACATGTATCATTGATATTGATAATTTATTTTAATGTTGTTTTCCAACAAATACCATACTAACTAGTCATAAAATATTGTATTTAATAAACGTGTCCATATGGTAGAGTGGTAGAGTGCTTGACTCAAGACCGAGGAGACGCGGGTTCGAGTCTCACGGGCGTCACTGCGTTGTGTCCTTGAGCAAGACACATTTATCCTAACTTAGTACTGGTTCAACCCAGGACGACCTGTCCCTACATAACTGAAAGATTGTTGATGGGACGTAAAGAATCAAATCAAACAAAGAAATAAACGTGTCCACATCAATAAATGCAATGATCTAGAACAATTGTATACAACATATGAATAGTCCTGTATAAAGGGTATGTACGGTTCAAGGGGCCGTAACTCTGTTAGTACTCATCTTTGATGATGTCATCAACTGGATTCCAAAGCCGTACACAGACAAATATTTTGGTATATTTGACACATGATGTTACCACAACCTTACTAGTTAAGTACATAAAAAGAGGAATTCTGACCAGTCGTATGTGATAGTATAAAGCAGTTATCATCTTGACGTCATTCAAACTCAGGCCGTTACGGAATAGCCCACGCCTCCTTGATTGGGTATTTACCCCCCTTTAGTGGCAAGGAATATGTGAAATTTAAGTATGTAAGACTATTACTTATACGTTAGGCTTCAAACAGGCGCAAAATATACTTATACTAATAAAAATATACATAAAATATGCATTTTTTGTGATTTGGCGGTATGTATGTTTGACCTTGACCTTTGACCTTGACAAAAGTCACAACTTCATTTTAAGCTTTGACCTAAATTGAGTGTATGCTGTTGCTTACTTTGATGAAAAAAAGATGAATCTTGCATTTTGAACTAATTTTATGGTTAAAAGTTGTGTTAATGAAATATTAGCAGCGCCCTTTTACATTGACACTATTTACTAAAAGACACACAGACAAACACACTTTTAGGTATCGTACATGTTAAAACTATATTCCAATGCTGTTCTCTAATCCAATACCATATCAATCATAAAAATATTCCAATTATTCGTGCTTATTAGAAATAAATGCAATGATATCTGCGAACTGTATGCACAATTTTAATAATACTTTATAAAGGGTATGTACGGTTCCAGGGTCGTAACTCCGTTAGTACTCATCAGCGACAATGTCATCAACCGGATTCTGAAGCTGGACATACAAACAAACATTTTGGTATATGTTACTAGATGTTGCACCGATCTGACCAGTAAAGTCCTTAAGGAGAGGACTTTTGGCCAGTCGTCTGCTGTACTATATGCAGACTTTGGGTTATCACGGCAAATAGCGTCCCGAATATGTGATAACGGGAGAGATCGCTCCCGTTACTGTCAACATTTACACTAACGGTACCGTTATTGTAAACGCGTTTACAGTAACGGGAGCGGTATCTCCCGCCATGTCAACGTTTACACTAACTGAAGCGTTTACACTAATGGGTGCTACAGTGCACAATCTGACCTCGTAGCTTAGTGGTTAACACCTCCCACTCTTAAACCAGCGAGCCAGGGTCGATTCCTGGGTGGGAAACTATTATACTTTTTTTCTTCTTCTTTTTTCAGCTTTATAATAGTGAATTACTTCCTACAGGTAATATAAATTGATAAAAATGACAAAAAGTACACTCCATAACGTTTCATATTGAATTATCCTCAAAATATGTGGGGGTAGGGGTACATTTTGCTCTCCTGAAAGAAAATTAGTCAGGTGAACCCCCATTTTTATGCTTTTTTCCTAAAGGTTATATAAAAGCTTGATGTCGTGAGTAATAATTAATATCAAAATAAAGAAGCTGGATGGCGATTACAACTCTTTTAACTTAATATTATGGACATGTTGTTGCTGTTGTTTTTTTTCCAGAAAAAATGTAAAATGCTGAACATTTCCATGTGTGATTATGAAAAATTGAGCGGGGTGACATATCCTTTTTATTTCGTTAATTGACAGGCCATACATAAAACAAGCTGTATGCAAAGAATTTAAAAAAAATAGTATGGGAAGCATTACCCACAATTGCCCTTAAAGCAGTTTCATTCAAAATGAAGCCTGTTTAAATAACATAACATGTACCAAGGGTTTTGTTAGTATTAGTTTCTGTTTTAAACCAAAAAAAACCTTCGTTACATTTGGTATTGTCTGCTTCTGGGCAATATCTTCAAAATAAAACCGAAGTAATTCAGATGGCCTGTATAAGTAATGGTTCAAACATTTACAAATGACAATAGGTTTCCTTAGAAATTCTGGTATGGACACCAATCGAGAAGCAATTGACCTCATGGGTCAAATTGCTTCTCGAGGGAGGTCCGTTCGGCCCTCTGTGATATACGTAGATGAATAAAAAATTGTCAGGATCCCCTGACGAAATTTTCTGGATCCGCACATGTAGTTTCTACTGTCGTGCCAACCAAGAGTGACAGTGACGTATTTTTTTTTTTTTTTACATTTGTTAAGTAAACATTAACTTGTACACTCCACTTGAGCTAACGCGAATCGATAGATCACTTGTGTATTAATCCTTTCCTGCGGATAGGATTAATACAAAAGTGATCTATCGATTCTAAGTCCCTGATAACTTTGTAAACAAAACATGACGTCACTGTCACTCCTGGATGGCATGATAGTAAAAGTTTGAGCTTAGGTACAATGACTATATTCTCAAAAGTTGAAAAACAAATATCTGTTTAATGAAATTGGACCTGGGTATTGAAAATCAGTGTATGTGATTTGAAAATAAATGTGTAGTATTTCGAAATTGCGCTTTCTATGTTACATGATTTTTTCTAATCAGTTTGCCAATCAGTATGTAAACACGTATTAAAATTCGTTTAAACTATAATGATCAGCTACGAGGGGCGTTCATTTATGCGCCTCCTTACCACATGACTGTAAGAAACTCGTGAAAATTGTGGTAATTTCACGGCAGAGTGGTTTTTAATTTAGTTTGCATCGGTTCAATCTTTCCAAAAATATTGACATGTCGTAATAAACTGGCTAAATAATGCGTTTTAATGAAAACTTATGAATTTTTTTTTAAATATGGGCCTTTATATAAGGTCGCATTAATGTGAACATTTCCCAGACATATAATGAATTTTGTCAGATACATAAACATCTGCTGTGTCTAAAACGCTAGTTTTCAGGTGGAACAAACAATCAAGATGGTTTCACTAACCTAAAAGATGGTTTCCGTTTTGATCAGCCCGAAAAAGTACCAATGCTAATATTGCTACTGTGGCACGCCGGGTTCAACAAAACGCCAGGCATACAGTGAAAAATACTGCTCATAGTGTTGGTATATCATCAGGATGAGCTCATTATATTTTGGCTCTGCAGTTAAAACTTATAATTGTGCCCCAATCGCTTAACTAACGAAGGAAAAGGCTACTCATTTGAAACCGTCTATTTTTGAAAAAAGTGCCGAAATTGAGACAAATCTAGAATATCAGAACTACTTGCAAGTTATATAAAGAGTCCCAGAGGCGTCTGTATCAAGCGGTGGCTGTGCAAAGACCAAGCTAGGCATGTTATCGTGAAAATAATAAAAAAAACACGAGAAAAAGCTTCATATGCCTTATTTTTGAACTCTAATTTGTTCAAGTTTAAGTGTCAAAGCTGGAAAAGTTACAGGTAAGTTACTTAAGAACTACGTGCTTTCAAAATTGAAAAAAGCATGAGAAAGGGAAGCCTTAGTCTTTATAGAAGCTTTTAACTTACTCATGACAATGCAGGTGCTCACAAGTGTAAACTGATTCAGGATTCCTATACTAGAAACGACACTGGGTTACAGCTCCCCATTGTTTCGTCTAAGTTTGGAACGCTCAGGTTTTCTCCGTGGATGCCCTTCCAAAATATATTTGTATATTTGAGCATAAGAATCTGCTTAATAACTCTATTATGGATGAGTTTTGCTGCTTGCTGATTTTATTCTTCAAAATAAATGTTTTTGAAACATATCTTTCAATCATACCACCAAAGTTGATGGGGATCAACATTTTGTTCAAACTGTTTGCATAGTTTATAAGCAGACGACAGCAGAAGGCAATGAATCATCGAATAAATGTGAAAAAACACCACACTTTGTCTACAGCGGCAGTTCTATAAACATAATAAATACACCAGGGAGAATCTGATGCACATTTGTTCACATCTATGACGTGTAGTTATCGGCTAAGATCAGTTGGTCTGATAAAACACGTGACAAGCGGTTTGCTGCAGTCGCCAATTTAACCCTTAAAGCGCCAAGAAAAAAATGCATCTGAAAATGTCGTCTGCTGAAGTCGTCTGCTGCAAATAATTGCCTTAAATTACGGACGAATTAAGTATAGAAGCAAACAGCGTGGACCCAGAACAGACTGCTCCTATAGGAGCAGTCTGATCTGGGTCCACACTGTTTGCCATAGAGGCTTCTTAAAAATTTCAGCAGACGAGAAAAGCAGACGACTTTTGTTGCGATTGGCGCTTTAAGGGTTAATATTGTTGATCTGTATTGAAGTCTGGGGTTAGGGTTTATGGATTGTTTGAGGCTGTTTGGTTTTGTCAGTGGTTCACTTGGTATTTGGTTCCATTCGGGTTCAGAACGCTGCTCAGCTTTGGGTACTTCATGTAAGTGTGGGTGCCATATGTGTGGGTACTGTACATGATATTGTAGACTGTGTAGAAAACTAGGTGAGTCAATTATCAATTATTCTCCTTGTTTTACTTTCATAGAGGAGAAAAGCAACATAAGAAACATAGCCATAAAATACAGACTCGAGCAAAGACAAGGGCCTAGCAAGAATAACTCCTGGCACAATATGTCACACTAAACAGTGTTTTATTTAAGCAATTGTTAACGACGCACATCACATCAAACTCCACCTGTGGATCGTAAGGGGCCCCTTTTTTATTATTTAGAAGCAATTGTTGATGACGCCTTACAGACCAAACTCACTGGGAAATCCACTAGGGAACCCATAATTTTCCATCTCTGATCATTATTAACCTGATAGAACTAGAAAGATGTCCTGCCAAACCCAAAGCGTCAATATTCCTTATCGCTTAGCACACCCAAGCAGAAAGGAATAGACTCTTTCCTAACTGATGGCATACCTCATCTAGTCTATAACCAATAAACAATAAAAAAGGACTTTTCTCCAATATTATTATGCTTATATATATGTATGTATATCTTCAATCTGCAAGGGGCTTTTTAGGCATATGAACATCTCAAATAAATTACTCACATTTAAGTATAATGCCTAAGATCTAAATATAATTTGACTTAAAGAATATACTCAAAATGTTCGTGAGCATTAATTGAACATTAATGTTTATAATGCCACTGTCATGACGACATTCCACTTACTAAACTTCAATCAACAGTTAAAAACTCTTCATATCTCTACAAATATGTTTAAGCAAATCATTGCCAGCTCCTTCAAAATCATCTAACATATATATATATATATATATATATATATATATATATATATATATATATATATATATATATATATATATATATATATATATATATATATATATATATATATATATATTTGAAAAATACTATTTAAATAACTTAAAGTGTACCAGTGTGTCTTTTTTTAATTTTACCTATAACATTTGCAAAATATACAATTATCTACACAAACTTAGATAGAAAAGCGGTGGGTGGGTGTGATTTCAAATAAGACCAAACAAGCCCCTGCCTTTGAAAACTTACTGTATGGTCTGCCGCCTAAAATTTCACTTTATATTATAACATTTACACTAATCAGAAAGCTCCTTACAACGCCTGCGGATCATAAGGGACCCCTTTTTTATTTAAAAGCAATTCTTGACGACGCCTCACAGACCAAACTCAATGGGAAAAATCCATTAGGGAACCTCTTATTTTCCATCTCTGATCATTATTAACCTGATAGAACTAGAAAGATGTCCTGCCAAACCCAAAGCGTCAAAATTCTTTATCGCTTAGAACACTCAACAAGAAAGGAATAAACCTTATCCTCAATGACAGGATACCTCATCTAGCCTATAACCAATAAACAGTATCAAAACAGACAAAGGATTTTTCACCAATATTATTATGCTTAATTTTCAATCTGCAAGGAGCTTTTCAGGCAAATAAACTTTTCAAATAAAATACTCACAGAATTTAAGTATAATGCCTAGGATCTAAATATATTTTGGCTTAAAGAATATACTCAAAATGTTCCTAATCATTAATTGAACATTAATATTTAAAACGCCACCAATCCAACGGCCAAAAAGCAAAGCACTGCAAAGCAAAATAATGTAAAGATCAGTCCCCGGATCCAAGTATAAAAAAATCCCAGAAGGATAATGATTAAAGAATGTCTAGTAAAAGATAAATACCGCCAATCAACCCATTAAGAATGGGATGACAGGCACGATTTCTGGACAATTTCAATCAAAACGAGCATACATTCAGATCCTGTGACTCTAAAGCAAGCCCCGGCAAAGCAGAGTGCCCAATGAACTGAAGCAAGCAAGAGCCCTAGCTTCAGACAAGCAAAAGAATACAAAATATATATTGCCTGCCCTTCTGCACCCAACCTCAGAATGGCGGATAACAAATAACATTCTATTCAATCTAACTGATAAAATTTTATCACAAAACTCGCTTCACCAAATTATGAAGGAGAAAGGATATACACACACGTTTCAAATGCCTACTCATGAACATATCGAAGTGTCCATTGACACCATGAATAAAATAATTAGTTTCCTCATGATCATTTGGCCTTGGAAGTATGGCAGAAATTAAAATTTATATGGATGTGTGCTCTTTTCTGCAGGTACCAATTAATTTCCAAAATTTGAGGTAATATTCTCAAAGGACAACTGAGTATTGACGTCATTAGTACCCACATGACAAATAACATAGTCAAATGCCTTAAATTTAACTTCATGTGTAATACAAACAACTAATCTCCCAATCGTTGCACCACTAAAAACTTGTACATCCATCCCATCTATACCAGTCACATACTAAGCCATAGAATCTGTCACTATATTGACTGTTTGACCTCTGTTAGAACAAAAAATACCAAATCAGTCTCAATCCTTACCAAACATTTCCCAAATTTCAACAGATAAAGTAGTTGTCCACCCGTTTGTTTCTGAAATGCAGATCAACTTATACACCTTGACGCTATCAGTAAATATCTGAAAAAAGGAAACCATTAAACTTAGCAGTTAGACAGTGCCATCTACCAAGTATATAAGCCTGAAATTAAACAAACAGGCAGTCAAAATTGTTTATTGCTAAACTGAGTTAAATTCTCCTTCATCTTTGCAACTACTAATAATTTATCTTCGAACAAAAATGACAGATATTTCTAATAGAAATCACTCTTCCAGTCATCGTGCAACTTTATTAAATTTGTAGGTACTCTGGATTTAATGGCAAATTTGAACCTCCCCACCTAAAACTATGCGAAGAAAATTCTTGTGCATCCAACCCAATTTTGCTAATTAAATCCTTCAACACGAATTGAAAAATTTTGTAAGTTACTACTTTCTTATGAGGGAATACAAAAGAGGATTATCAGATTTTACCTGTATTAACCTACACATCTGCAAATAAGCTGTAACAGGACATGATACTGACCCAGGAATCCTCAACAAAGGAATTTCGATCACCTGCTGCCCAAACTGATTAGTTTTAGACCATCTCATGATAACCAATAAAATATCATCTTGAAAATAAACATCTCCTCTTCTAAAAAATTTCCCAGTTTCAAACTCTTTTTTGAATTAGGTACTAAATTAGACTTCCTAGCAAACAAAAAGAAGGCAAATAGAAATAAACTCCAAATAGTTGCATCAAATTGATCTCGTACATCTAGGAAACGAAACATTTTAAGAAGTATTTCAGATGTCATGGCTTGAGCATGTTTGACTAAATAAGGATGACTCTTTGCAATACCCTTCAATCCAAGGTTAATCAAAAAATCATATGTTAATCTTTGGTATATCCCAACAACAGATTATGGTTTTAACCCCGCTTAAATAATTCTTAATTGACTGGGTGGAATCAAACTGTCTACTCAAAAACTGAGCATATAAACTCAATGTTTCTGTTTGTACTGACACAAATTTAAAACCAAAATATATAAAATAACAAAAATAAGCCTCCAGCTCGATCCTTAAATTCCTCTGACTTTCTATGTAAGCCTGTCTCCTACTACTCTTTCAAAACTGCTTTCAATAATTGCAACTGGCCTTCTGAAAAAAATATTACCAGTCATTTAGGAGTTGAAAAATATTGTCTGTAATGACAAACTCCTGTAGCTGAAACTGATTAGTCAACAAGAAAAACTGCTGCTTCTGAAAATCATCTAAGCTCCAATTAGATAAATGCTCAGAAATCCTGTTACTCTTACTATCTAAATAAAAAGCCCTATTTTTACACTCTGCTATAGCTGTCAAAAAGCCAGTTCCCTTAAACAAGTCTTAAGAACCATAAGTTTGGTTCTTCCCAAGTTAATAATAGAACAGACAGCCAAATTATCACAAAAATTGCATAACTTTGCCTTTGAAAATCTTGACCATAATCTAGCAGCCAAAACTATGGCAATATTTCCAGAACGGTAATATGGTAGTTCTGAACCAAAATACTTTTGGGAAATTCAACATGAAAATACTTTCCTTGCCAGAAACCACCACTACCCAGAAAGGAAGAATCTGAATAAATATTTAATAAAGTTCTGACCATTCTTCTGTAAGCATCATAGACACACTATTATACAATGGTAAAAATCTATGCTACCACAAAAGATCGTTTTTGACATTAAGCTGAATGAGATGCTGCGTTTGACTGACTTTATATAGAACTCTCAACCATACTAACTTTCTGGACACAAAATCCTGCTTGGCTTTCGACAAGCTGCCACAAAGTTTAAATTCCTAAAAAAAGCTGAATTTCTTTCACTGAAGCATACTTTTTTTTAACCATAACTGAATAAGAGCCCTTATTTCATTCAATCTTTTTGTAGTTACCAACGAGGGGCATTCAATATGTAATGAAAACATCCCAGTATATCCGAAAGTTTTATATTTACACACTTTATAATCACTTTTATTAAAATGTCTGTTTCTTGGGTAAATAAATGTAAATTGCAGTTGTCCAGCTCCTTATCTAATTTACACAAGCCACTTTCAAGATAGGTTACTAAAGTACACTGTGACATGAAATAAAACAATGTTTTGAAAAGCAGATAACTACATGAACGAGGATTGTTTTCAGTCTGCTTCTTCGTGTGGTCAATATCCATATATTGGTGATTTATACCTGCAAAAAATTTGATATTGCTTTATATTCTATGAAATACTGAGGCTGCCATTTTGGTTAAAATCCTCCTTGATGCTACATTTTCTGGCATTCCATTGACAGAGTCGTTTTTGCGTGAACGAATACATTGTGAAAATTTATACGTAACTCATTTGTAACATTTTTTTCTGGTCGCATTGATGTTCATTTGCAAGTAATACAGTCGATTTTAAAATTTCCATATTTAATCTCGTTCATAAAGTACCCCAAAGAACGTCATTTGAACTAATAAAATAACTTAAAAGAATGCTATCTCTGGCTTACACTGAAATGGATCAGACAAAATAACGCGTTTCATCAATGTTTGCATTCGGATGCATTATTTGGGCAATGTTACACGTATTTACATGTGCATAATCTGGCTGGCTAATTTCAAACAATACAATTATAGGAAACGAAAATGGTATACCACTCAGATGAGATACTCCTAGATATTGGGTTCAGCTTAACTGGTTTGCTGCCTATGCACTGTGTGTATTGAAACTTCGATACAATCAAAATTGTCCTTTCCTAGTACAAAGCCACAATTCCGATTTTCAAGAACCACGCGTATTTTAGTGTTACGTCCATTGCTTTAAAGGACGTCAACGTAATAGAGTGTAACGTAATAAAACCGTTGTCACGACAAATCGGTAGCGGTCAAAAGTTTGTATCGTTATAGCAGATAAAGGGGAAATGAGTCAGAAAACTATGGATATGTTATTCATGCATGTTTAATATTTGTTTTAGAAAATACAGCATGCCTTTCTACCTTTGTTTAAATGAGTCTTTACAATTCCGAGGAAAATATATGCAGTGTATATTAGTGTGCTTTTTAAAAAGTCTTTAACTTATTAAATTTGGAAAGATAAAATAATGTTTTATGCACCATTATAATGGCGACGGTTTGATCTTTCGTTTGGCATATGGTATAAAACCCTAACGCATTTGTGGATGGAGTTATGAATGAGTTTTCATTACATATTGAACCCCCTCGTATATAGTCATTTTTTTCTGTGAGAAGATAAAGATAAAGATTGAACATTGAACACACCTACAAAAGTCATAACTGTACAAGGGCTACAAGATTTGTCCATGGCCTCCTCAAATCCACATCTGTACAAAATTGCTCCTAAAGTAGAGTATGCAAAATTTGCAAGTTCTTTAACTTCTTCTGAAGCAAGATCATCAAGATAATTCAAAACTAAAATCCCAATTTTAAACATTATAAAAGAGATGGCTGTAGTGACTCTTTCACATATATAAGCGGCATTGGGAAGACCCATAGACAAAACAGAACAACAAAAACATGTGTATTTCCAAACAAAAGCTACAAAGTTATAACTGGATGGAGATTAGAATTCGTCTAAAGGCTCTTCTCAACTCATTTTAAACAAAAGGCAGCCTCTTCCTTTCAATTTGATTAACTGAACCGATTTGTCTACTTTAGTGTACACAGTTAACATTTTCTTACCCAAATATTCCTCCTTACTAATGACGTAATTAACACCGTTCCCCTTTGGAAAACTCGAATCTAAAATGACCCTTCTCTCATCAGTATCTTTATTGGGTACTGAATTAAGTGGAGATTTCCTTCAACAGGGAGGCTTTTTATTAAACTGCCCAAGAACAGCTTGGTTTCTGCATCCCTTTTGCAAATACTTTTCGATTTCCTCGGGGTAATCTGTAGCACCTGTGTGATTTCTGAATTTCCTAAAAACTACTACAAAGCGAAGTATCTTTGTAATCCCATAACCAGGATCTTAATAATCAATATCAAGCCTGTTGTTTACCGGTATCCTACATTCCTCAAAGTTAAATTTACCTGACTGAATAACCTTTTTATGAGTTTCTAATATTAATTTTTATGTCCTTCAAGTTATTGTTTTTAAACGAAACTTGGCAAATATCACATATACTAGAATGCTGTCAAACTTGCAATTTTTCTTTCAAAGTTTTGGTGTAACTGCCTCCTGAAATTTAATCCCACGCATACTTTGTAAAAGTCATGCAGAAGCATGAGGACAACTAGACAAGCTTTTGGGATGTGCTAACTTAGCTTTACCTTTCTGCCAACAAGCAGCACAGATACATGTATGCTATGCCTGTCTCATTTTACCTTTAACCACAACCAAATATGTACCTTTATGTGAGCATTTATTTCTTTCAAACTGTGAGCACAATCAAACTTTTTCTTCCTTAATATCATTTTTACAGCTGCTTACAGACTTTTTTATAAGATGAACTGCTAGATCTTTGAATATGTAAATGCTTAGACAAAATGGCTGATTCCAATTGCTGAGGGTCATCGGACTATGCCTGTTTGCCCAATTCAATCTGTCTTAACAAGGCTGTGTAAAAGAATTTAAGGCCCTGAAACTTATAAGTATTGCTTTAATAGATAATTTTCTTCAAAAGTGAAGTCCTACCAATTAAGTCTCTCAGATCTGGGTAAACCATCCTAAGAAATGATCTCAATCTCCACTGCAATAAACATCTTAAAATCAAGCTCGTCATAAGTTAATTGCTTGTTTACATATTCATATTGCAGGTGTGCATGAGGCCAACTCTGTGGAAACTTTGCTCTATCCGAAGCTATTGCATTTATTCCAGACTTTTTAGTTTTTGACTGTCACATATCAGTTACAAGTTTTTATTTCTCGAGGTTGAAGTTTTAATTCTGCCAAGTTTATTCCATATTTATTTTTATGGAGTATAGATGTGTAGCTTTGTCACAGGTATTGAACAGGTATTTTACAATAGGATTAATATCAGTGAGTTATCTTAAGGCACGGCCTTTGTTTACTTCTGAGCAGCAGAAGTTAACAGTTAGTCTTCATATGCTATTTGATTGCGTCAGAGTGAAGTAGACATTTTTGTGGATCTGAATATTTCTTGGATATTCAGATGATTTTACAAAGATGAAGAAGCTGTAAGTTATTTTTATCATATTTTATCATCTGCTGACAATTGTGATTTTATCCCTGACAATTTTGAATTGTATCTCTGTGAAAATTTGTCGAATTGTGCGATTTCATTTAATTCGAATGTTTTCACGTTGATTTTGAGCTTATTAAAGGCTAAAGGCTTTCTTTTTCTAGGTGGCCTCATATGCTTGTTACCAAGACTACTCCTGATCAGCAGATGGTGTCAACATGATGTTGTGTTACTATGTTAAGATGAAAGCAGTATCATCAACAAAATAGTTCCATCATATGTACAACTGATTTGGTGACACAAGTTTATTTATTTACCGTTACTTCATCAGTGATATTCATATAGCAGTAGAAATAATAAGTAGCGTTAATGTATGGTGGACCTAAAATGTCATAACGTATCACTAATGTTATAGTCCAGCAGGAAAGGGACTGATTTGGGTGTTATAGTCTGGCAGAAAAGTAGCTGATTTGACTGGATCTGGGGAATAGCATGTTGTAAAGCATGTATAACCAGATTACATAGAATAGAGTTTCAGATTTATGTATAGTGAAAGTATGGTGGGATTTAAATGTCAGAAGTGAACGCTATGGTGTACCAGAAGGGTCAAAATGGTCTAACTTTGTAATAACAGTAATTTATTGTTGAATAATGTCAAGATATTATGCATACTCAATTGTGGAGAGAATACAGATACAATAGAGACATGGTCCTTGAGCAAGATACATTTATCCTAGCTTAGTACTGGTTCAACCCAGGAAGACCCATCCCGCATAACTGAAAGATTGTTGAGTGGACGTAAAGAATCAAATCAAACAAACAAACAAAAACAATAGAGACATTGATGTGCTGTACATGTACGAATATGCTTTGAGAGATTTATTACAGTCAACATGTTGAATTACATGCTCATTTAAACTATAAATATTTGTCACTTGAAAGTGATTGATTATAAGTCTGAGTATTCTATGTGGTTTCTATGTGGTAGATTAAATTAGACTAGACACGTATACTAAATCGGCTTTGTGTACCAGGATTGTAGTTAGATGGGGTGGGCACAATACGTTTATGAAACTTTGTGATGATTACTTTAACGTATGCATAAATAACTTTGTGGAACTAATAAGACTTATCAGATATCATAGTAGTGACATTAGCTGGTGATTTAGTTGGATCTAATGATGACTGTTGTAAAGAGATGCTCAAATACCTTAGAATGGTCTATTGACATTATGGTAAAATAGGATAGAATATTTTGACAAGAAAAGTGGCCATAATTGTCAGTTGTGAATCATAGATATAAGTCAGCATTTATTTGGTACAAATAGTGAAGCATTCTGATGTAATATTTGTTTAATTCATATAACTATGCTGTGTGGTATTAATAGTATAAGATAGATTTTAATACAGAGTGACAAGAAAATCTGAAGTTGTCTTTTCATGACCTTTATCAAGAATATTATTAATGATTAAAAACTTAAATGAACTTGCATCGCATCATGACATTGACTTTTTTTCTGTTTCTTAGCACTGGACAAAGCTGAATCAGAGCTAGTTTGCATATCTGAAGCAGAACCAGAACTCTAATTGTCAATGGACCCAACAAAAACCACAACCTAACTTTTCTTATTCTCTCTTCACGACCGCAGTCAAATTTTGATCCTGTCTAAGGTTAATTATGTCTTCCTCACTGTCGCTACTTTCAGCATTGTGTTTTGCTTATGAATGAGATTGATCGCCAATGAAACTGACATTCGACACCCCACTAGCCGTTTTGTCTTTCATACTTCTAAATTTCTTCACTGTCTGTCTCGTCCTCTGTACCTCCCCACGCATCTGAGCCAACTTCATTTTTAACTGTTCTTTCTCAAACTGCAATGCCTCCAATTCTTCCTGCAACTGTTTCCTCTCCACATTCCAGTCTTCCGACAATGACCTCAAAGGCTGCACATCAATATTTGTCACAGAAAACCCTGCAACCATCGTCCCATACTGATCTTTTGACAATTCAGAACCAAAACTACCAGAATTCATTGGTTTATAGTATATCTTTTGACCAGCTCGCAGCTCCCTGTCTCCCTCTGAATTTTCTGACAGAGAATCTGTCAGAACTCATCTCTGATATCTCTTCACTGAGAATTTTGTGTAAATCAATTTTCGTATATCAAAATAAATGTTCAATAACATGAACCAGCCACCAATTACAGTTGGAAACGGTATCTTTGACGACAATAAAGATGAATTGAAGACAAAGGAGTCCTAAGCTAATATTAAATAAGACCAACAAGCCCCTGTCGTTGAAAACTAAGTGTGCGGTTTGCCACCTAAAATTGCATTTTATATATTATTTACACCAATCAGAAAGCTCCTTACAAATAGCAAAGTCAAGGTATGCAATTCCTACACTAACAAAGTTTACATAAATTGGAACAAATGAAAAACCCCATATAATTAAAGATTATGAATTCACAATTCTCCAAGTTTACCAGGCAAGGCTTTGAGAGCGCTTTTTGAATCACGAGGCTTTTAGACTCAATATAAAAAGAAGAGAACCTGGTAATCTATTTATTAATTTACCCATCGGCTTGGCAAGCCTCATGATTCAACAAGCATTCTCAAAGCCTTGCCTGGTAAACTTGATATCAAAAGACGCCAACCTGGTAATCTATTTATCAGTTTACCCATCGGCTCAGCAACCCTCGCGATTCAACAAGCATTCAGACTAGCGATTTTGACATAATTATTGATTTTTGTGCTTATTCAGCGTAATTTGCGACGTCATTCAAAAACTGCAACGTCATTATGTCCTTGTATTTAAAGACACATGCCGTGAGATAGCCAACATTTATCAGGTCAGCATGCAACAATGCAGTTACATGTAATACGAAAGATAACTGATAAAATATCATCTCATTTTGTTACCAGGTAACAGAATGCGTTTGCGTGTCACAAAATGCACGGTGACTTGCCAAATTTTGTCACTGGGTTGCAAAATGCGTTATAATATAGATCCGCATTTTGTTACCTTGTGAAGGCATTTTGTTACCATTGGTACTAACAAAACGGGTGTCAGCACTCCTCCATTGGTTAACCATATGTTTTCTTTGTGATCCTCATTGGTTCTGACTGTGTAACTTCATGATCATTGCTTACTTTTTACTTTTGAAAATTCAAAGAGAATTGAAGGCAACCAATTTTATATGACTATTTGGCAGAATGCAAAACTATACACACGATATTATATAGAGCCATGTGGTTGTTATAATTTGGCTACATATCCCACATCATAAATGGGCCTCGTCGCGAGAAAACCAAAGTCTATGATAATATTTAATTACACTTTATAATTACACAAAGGAAGTGCATTTTATGCGCAAAGTTTACGAATTTATTAATTTCAACTTGTGCATCCACTCGCTTCAGAATGCAAGAATGCCTTTCACTGGGTACAGTGAAACTGGTGAATGTCTCCTTTACTTCTAACAGTGCCTCATTGTCACTGATAAAAAAATTAATTTCACTGAAATTTTGGAGTTCAGTTACAAATCGCAGAATATCTCGAAACCCAGAAGGCACATCAGTATGAGATTTCTGGCGTCGAATGTACTTCTGGAGCCTCCAAGGGAATGAGTTCTAACGAAGTTGTTCGTATTCCAAACGGATTGAAAAATACTGGAATTTTCCACTTTCTTTCAACAGTCATTTCAAATGAATGCATTTCATACTTAGCTATTGTTTTTTGGGACCATATTATGACATGTTTGCATATATCAAAGGAAAATGATGAGAATCACAGCCTAAGAACAAAACTGATTATTAGAAAACATGTAGAAAACTTAACTCTCACCCTTCTCTCGTAATTTTAAACCTAAAACGCTCGATTTCACTGATACATTCGATTTTACTTATCTTGTGGGCTTCGATGAATCTATACTGTTATTGATTAACCGCCATTGAATAACGGTATATCCACCGCTTACGAATATTTTTTAGATGGCAACCCTTTCTGCCATGCCTCTACGAATTTTGCTAAAATTGAAAATAAGCAAGAGGACCCTAGGCCCTGGATCGCTCACCTGAGTCTAAAAACATAAAAACTAGAGTATTACATTGACGTTGTAAGTATTATTGTCAGTATGCTTGGACCCTTTGTCGCCCTTTCCCGACGAAAATCGTTGAAAGTGCCATTGTGACATATTGGCGTAGTTAAAATATGGCAGTTTCTCAATTTAATGTCTTTTAAAGTTATTATCTATTTTCATAGGGAATACCATGGGGCGCATATTCTTTCCTTCAATAGTAGCCCTTTTAACACGTTTTCTCTACGTTTCAAAACATACTTTACCGTTGAATAGTTAAATTTTGACTATACAGACATAGACATACTAAGGATGTGCGTCCATTTATTGCTTATTTGGTAATTGATTTCGAAACTGTGATTCCACGCTAGAGAACCCCTCTACTCGAACAGCGCAGTCATCGCGTGGTGGTTGCAGTCGACGAGTGCAACTAGCTGTTAAAAAGGGTAATATTTTGGTCTTTTTTTTTCTTCTGAAAATATTTATCACGAATTATTTTTCTTATATATCCAGGTGTGTTTCTGCTTATCACAATTTTTGTGGGTATAGTGATAGTCGCGACAGCACCAGAGTTATGCCAAAAATGTGATTATTTTTTTTGAAAAAGAGGATGGGAGAAATTTTTGCTTATGGTCTGGAATATGTGCTTACTTTCGTGCTCGTGTATATTGAACTCATTAAACTCGTTGGGAAAAGCGATAAAAGCTCGGCAAGCCTCGCATTTTATCTATTTTCCTCAACTCGTTTAATAATTCAATAAATTTATGAACTCTCGTGTAAAGGTCCTCTATTTATTGCACTATCAGGAAGCAAAACTGAGTAATTGATTTTTCAATATTGTCAAAATCCTATACTGACTTCGATTTGTACCCAGTAAGTTTACATAAAAAAGTGGACCACTAAAGACCCTCTAGCGAAACGCCATTTCGTGGGCCGATGGTGGCATGGTACTGATATTAACAAAAGTAACTTGGCTACTTCTAGCCAGCAGATTCTACCGCTTTGGATGCCATCTGAAAGATATATGACATCAGCGAATAGACAATTTTGATTAGATGCGCATGCGCATTTTAACAATAGCTTAACATATATGTAATAAATACAGGATCTAACATGAATGCTCGTGTATTATTGAATTTTTAAACGAGTAAGGGAGAAGATGTAAAATGCGAGGCTTGCGCAACAATTTATCGCTTTTCCCAATGAGTTTAAAAAAATCAATATACACGAGCACGAATGTTAGATTTTATTATCCCCCGACGAAGTCAGAGGGATATAGTTTTGGCGTCGTCCGTGCGTCCGTCCGTCCATTCCGTCCGTCCGTCCGTCTGGAACCATATCTCAGTACCTATTAGTCAGATTTGATTCATTCTTGATACAAATGATAAGTACCATGAACTCTCGATATCCTATAAGGGATCAAAGGTTAAATATTTAAATTTCGCAATAACTAAGGCAATTGTTAATATTCTTTGCTGAAATTTTGCATACAGGCAGAGCAGCTATATATATGAAACATATCAAACGGGATTTTAGTTTGAAGGCTCGGGTCCGAGCCTGTTGGGTGGACTTAGGGGTGGGGCTGAGGTCAAAATCAATTTTTTTCAGAATATGGTCATGTTGCATATCAAATTAAAGCTTACGACGCTGGCAACATCATGGTAGCAAATATTTTGCCCACAGACAAACCCTCGACCCAGAGGGTGGGATCAAAAGGTCAAACTATATATTTTTCTGAAAGTAGTCATGTTGCATATCAAATTAAAGCTGACGACGCTGGCAGCAACATTGTAGCAAATGTTTTGCCCACAGACACACCCTCCACCCAGGGGGTGGGTCAAAAGGTCAAACTATATCTTTTTCTGAAAGTTGTCATGTTGCATATCAAATTAAAGGGAATTGAGCACAGAGCACCATGAAAGCAAACATGCTGTCATTACACTCACCAATGACCTCTTGGGTGGGGTCAAAAGGTCATTTTATTTTTATTTTCTAAAAGTGGTCATATTGCATATCAAATTAAAGTGGAACATGCAAGGTAACACTTTGAATTTACACACATCTTTGACCTCTGGGGTTGGGTTTAAAGGTCAAATATTGAAATTTTGCAGTTGTTAGTATATTTTTTATTAACACTTTCGTTGCCAAGCACCTCAAAAAACCAATACCTCAGTGCCAAGCATGTTTCAACACGGCTGACAATCTGTCGAATGCGAAACCGGCGGTTCAGCAAAGACATCCGGGCGATTAATTTCCGGTTTCGCAAATAAGATCGGCAAAAGGTCAACAAACAACGAGTTCTCGCGTTTGAAAGCCGTTAATTTGAACTTAAATGAATATTTTTGAAATTAAAAAATGCTATTTTGTCAGTTTTATATCGGTTTCTTCGTGCACCAAAGGATATGGTAAGGTGTTTCCTCGTTGTTGTGATTTTTCGTCCATCCCATGCAACACCTGTTAAGATGAGGAAAATATGGGATAAACACGACGATATTTTGCTAGATCTGACAATTATTGCCTTGTGGGCTACAAAAAGACGCCATGCTGAGTGTGAGATAATGCGGGGGGGGGGGGGGGGGGGGTCTGTAATAACTCCACATTGGCGTAGGGTATTACATTTTGCAGATTTGTAGGCTAATTCGGTCTCAAGTTTTTGGTTTCGCATGCAAATGTTCCATAAGGGTTGAAATAATTCCTTCATATTTTATGATTACATGCCGAACCAGGAACAATCTTCCGTTTCGATCAATATTCTAAAATATGCTAAACGCTATGTTAGTTGGGGCGCAATCGCCGACTTACGAAAATATAATTCAAACAATTAGACAGTGAATTTTTTCATCGAGACTCACTGATAATGGTAAAATGCTTTATTTTCATTTGTATTTTTGGCGACCTTGATTGTGTTGAAACAGGAGTTTCGGAGGAGGGAATAAATTCCTCGAAAGCCTTGCCGAAATCAAGTAAATTACTTAGGCGTGTCAAAACACTAAATATTAACTGACAAAATAGCATTCTAAGATTTTTGATTTACTTTCTGTATAAGTAAATATCCATCATTAAAATTGGAACAGGAAGATTTTGCCTACCAATTGCAGATCCTCTTTGCGAAACCGGAAATTAATCGCCCGGATGTCTTTGCTGAACCGCCGGTTTCGCATTCGACAGATTGTCAGCCGTGTTCAAGGACTCCTGAATATTGAGGGTATATGGGTTCAACACAGAGTATCTCAAAAACGATTAAACCTATTGCTGTGAAACTTTCACAGAATGTTGCTAATAGATAAAACTTTCATTTGAACCAATAATAATAAAAAAAAGCCACGTGACCATTGGCGGCCATTTTGAAAGCCTTATTTAAAATATGAAAAATGCCTGTAAACAACTATTTTATGCAAAAAAGATAAACTATCCATTAACACCAAGTATCAAACATAAGGATTTATTCTGATATTATATTGTTTAATCAGAAATAAATCAAAATATAGCAGTTGATGGGCTTAATGCGTCCTGTATGTCATTTCTTTGGACATGTTTTCGTCGTTTTTGATGTCCGCGAAATCTGATGACATTACAAATATTTTTGTAAAGTCAATTCTTGGACAGAAAATTGCGTATATGGTATTATTATGTCCCCTAAACATTTTGAAATAAAGAACAAATATTTGCGTCCCTTACAACGGTTTAAAATAGACAGTTATCAACTTTGCCTTTAAATTTCGACTATAGTCGCGTTTAGCAGTGAATGGTAAATTCGACTACAGTCGCGGTTTGGCAGCGAAAGTGTTAAACTAAGCACTAAAACAAACTTGATAGGTGTTTGTTATGATCGGTAAACTTAGGGTTAGATAAATGGGATTAATAGTTTGTGATTTACATGTTTATCTCAAATAACCCTTCGTCGGGGGATATAAATTCGTCGAATTTGTCTTGTTTATCATATAACATTAAAGTCACACTAAAATTGCATTTAAGTGTGAAAAAGTCATGATTGTGTACGCAACGTTCTTAACCCTTTACTCCATAGGCTATTTTTAGATAATGACATTATTTTCTATTTTTAGACAATATTAAAAAAAAAAGAAAAAATAAGTTTAGTTTTGAATACTTTTGAAAAAATTATGGAAAATGGAGCATTTTCTCCAAAGAGCAAATGCTTCATTTTCTATAATATTTACAAATACATGAAAAACATCTTCTTATTGGCCCAGATGTATAACCACTCGAGTCAATATAACCACAGGAGCTTGAAGTTCGATCCTTAAATCACCCTTATAGCCTCAAAACCAAAAGCTAATGACATTACTACGTAATGAGATTTTCGGTTTTAGGGTTTAGAAGCGATATAAGGATAGAACATTAAGCTCCTGTGATATAACTACATATTGCATGGTTTGCCGGACGTGACGTTGCAAAGCACACAACACGAGGTAATATTGCATGACTTACGGGAAGTGACGTCAGAACGTCAAGCACTTTCGCATGATCCATCCGTAACGTTAATGGTTTTACTAGTATAAAATAACAGGAAATGCATAACATATACTTATTTTATGATAAAACAATTGTTGACTTATGTTTCGGTAGACATGTAGTGTTATTGAATAGCAAAATATTGACCTCCGCTCCGCGTTGGTCAATATGGCATTTACTGTTCAATAACACTCCGTGTCCACCTCAGCATCATAAGTTAAAGTCAATAATTATTATTATAGAGTAAAGGGTTAAGGACTTCATTACATAACGTTATAAAATGTGTAAACCACTACACTCCAGCTGTAAAGTTAAGTTTTAGAACTAAATTTTCGCTATAACGTCTTTTATCTTAAATTTTAGCAAAATGTGTTCGCGCGATGAAAGTTGTAGAAGACACGTTCTGCCAACTTCTCCAAATGGTCTGGTGCTTGTGGCTCAAACGGACTTTTGTGTACATAGATGAAGATTTTTTAATAAATTGAATTCATCCTAAATTTCCAAGTCTTTTATTGACAGGTAAAAAATTGTATAGGCGTGACAGAAAGGGGTAGTCTCAAAAATTATTTGTAAGCGGTACATATCCCGTTTATTCAAAGGTTGTGCGCGTCGTAAAACTGCCGTTAACATTATCAAAATTTATCAGTTACCTCTCATACCAACTGCATTGCTGCGCGTTGCCTGATAAACGGTGTCTATCTCACGGCATGTTGCCTTTATCAGGTCATGATGACGTTGCACTTTTTGAATGACGTCGCTTATGACGCTGAATTAACACAAAAATCGAAAATTACGTCATAATCGCTAGTTTAGAGAGTGAAACAATGGGTAAACTGATAAATAGAATACCAGGTTCGCGTCTTTTGATATCAAGTTTACCAGGCTCGGCTTTGAGAACGCTTGTTGAATCGCTCGGCAAGCCTCGCGATGTCAACAAGCGTTCTCAAAGCCTTGCCTGGTAAACTTGATATCAAAAGACACTCACCTAGTATTCTCAATTTACCATGCATATGCAGAATCAACTTTAAGCAGACTCAATGGTAGAAACAAAGGCTGGGTTTTCACATGGACGTGATGTTGGTGTTAATTTGTGTAACGTCAAAAGTTGTTTAAACGCGCCAAACAATGAGATTTTCACAGATAAGAGAGGCGATCTTCCTTGCGTTAATATTTCTAAAGACACATGCCAAGTTGTAAAATGATCAGCTGAAAAGTTTGTTTTGGTTTATATATATTTACGTTTTTAAAGGTTTTATTAATATATGTTCCCGAGTAGAATTGCAAATTTTAAAACATCACTATTCCCGTGGACGAAAACTGTCATTTCAATTTGTGTTTGCGTTTAAATTACTACCATACGAAAACAACAGAAACTGAGAAGCTACAATAAAATTTTTTATTGCGTAAATCAATTTGCTTTCATTTGGTACTTTTTTCAAAATTGTAGCTTCTATAGTTTTTGGACAATAATTTTTTGCAAAACATCTGGAAATACATTGGTTTAAGCGGCAACGTCACTGGGTGGAGAGTGGGTATGTCCTGTGGCTGTATATATACACAGGAGCTTGAAGTTTGGTCCTAACATTACATGTATATGCCTCATAACCAAAAGCTTAAATGTCATCATTACGTAATGACATTATGAGCTTTCGGTTTAGGGGCTATAGGAGTGAATAAGGATCGAATTTCAAGCTCCTGTGATATATTTCCTAAATATTCCTGAAAACAGGGGTAAAGGTCACTGAATATTCAGATTTCTCGAATTAATTCTGGCCAGTGACCCATTTTATATTACTTTTAATAGGACAGTGTCCTACAAGACTATGCTAATGCATCAGTATATAAGTTTTAAGAAAATGCGCGATTAAGTTTTTGGCATTTACGCATGTTATAACGCTAAAATGTTTACGTATTTACGACGCGATTAGCAAAGTAAAAAAACGGCGTCTATGACATTTTTGGTAGACAAACCATTTTAGCGATATTTTATTTAATATTCAACAATTTCTCTTAATTTAAAAACAGCATAAAATATATGAAAAACGGATTTACATATCTTATTTAGAGAGAAATAAGTTTGAAGAAACATCTTTTCATTTAGTATTGAATTAATTTCTCATATTTCCGAAGACGCCTTTTGCCTGAGTGTGACATTTGTGCTAGACATAGCAAAATAACAATTTTTTGCTCTAAATATAGAAAAAATCAAGAATAAATCCAAATTTTAATTCTATTTTGAAAACGCATTTTTGTGATATACTTCGAATTTCAAAAACACGAGGCACTAAAAAGTAATACATCAACATAGATATACAGACCCCATGTTTTCAACGTTTTCTTTAAATCTCTACACGTTCCGTTTCTTTGCTTGGTTGGCTATTTCTGATTAGTTTGCCGATTAACGCCAATTTCGCGCATGTCGTCGTGAGGATAAGCACAAAAAGTAGCTATGCGGGGAAAATTACAAGATTTCATGCATTATTAGTTAAAACTTTTGGATTTAGAAACACTCCGCCAAACGATTTCTGTTACGTCTCTGCATGCAAAAAAATTGCAATTTATACGGAACATGTTAGCGATAACTTTTTCTTTGTATCTTAATTTGTCTTTTGTTTTTCATCAATGTAAAATATAATCAATAACCTTTTCTTTGATGTTTAGTTTGTAAAAAAGTATAATGGAATAAGTGAAATAGAGAACTTTCAATAGAGAGGACCCCTACGTTTTTAAAATTAACACCAACATCTGACGCGACGTCATGGCGTGCAATTTTATGCTCTTATGCACGTGCTATGAATGAACGGTTTTGAGATAGCCCACTAGCTTAGCGCACGAGCGAATATTAGGCGCAAATTCCATTATATTTGAACAAGCCATCAATCGCTTTAGTAATTGAATTTGGGCGGTGCAATGTAACTGTTTGACTGGCATTTTGGACTTGGTTTATTTGCGCTTCTGCTTAAAATGCCCAAAGAGTGCATCTAAGCACAGTGTAATCGCCAGCCTCTTGGATGGTGAAACTGTTTGGAGAAGTTGGCGGAGGTGTTCCTGAACACTTTTCATCAGGAGAAGTTTTTTCAATAAATGATGTAGTTAAAAGCTATCACGAGAAAACAGTTCTAAAAACATTACAGCTGGAGTTAAAGAGACTAAGTCTGCAACTATGAACATTTTTCGAAAAAATCTTTTCTTTTTAAATCATTTGTAAAAGCAGAATTTAGTTAAGTTTTCACAATAAATATATCCACTATAGCTGAAAATTGCATGGAAAAGTCAATTATCTTATAAAAACAGGTGTTTTTTCTGTTGTTGGTAATTATTTGCGTCCCTCCAATAATTATAGACAGTCAAGTTTTGACATAAATGCTGTCGTTTTTATACTGATAATATGTAAAGATTTACGAAATTGGTAAAATGTATACCTGAATTTTAGTTCTTATACTGCGTTCTTGAAAAATAGAAACATTATTTCAAAAATTAAAATATCAAAAGTTACAGACTATGCAGCTTTAAGTGGTTAATCGATTTATAACACACGGTCCCAAGACGCAACATAATGTGAAAAATACCATTTATCATCATTCATGTTGAAAGACACTGTAAAAATTTAAAAGCCTGATAAAAATCGACATTTATTGTCAGCTTGTGGCGCTCTGAAAAGAGCAACAATATAAATTAGTTTAACCAGTATCTAAGTAAACTAAAGAGAATAACTATAATAGTAAACAGAAGAGAGAAAAAACACACGCGAAAAATCATTTTACATTGTATTGTAACTACTAAATATTTGCAGTTGTATTTACAGAAAGGACACCCTACCCCTGCTATGGACACAAGCCATAAAGCTAAGCCAGTATTTAAGGCACTGGTCTTATTGACTGCGATTGTGACAATGTGTTGCATTCTCTGGAGAAGTTATGTACAACTACCGAAGGCAGAGGGCTTGCCGGGTGATATACTGATTAATACATTATCACCATTTAGTAACGTAGAACCAGTGTTACCACGAAACCTCGACAAGAGTAATAAGTATAAAACAACAACTGGTACCACGGACGATAATGATGTGCACAGATTTTCTAAACAGTTTCGTTACCTAGAAAACATATTACAGGACTGTGGAGAGCTTTGTAACACCTCACGTGAAGGTATTGCTGGTCCTTTCTTTAATCATGTGAAGGCCAATATTCAATGTGATCGATTGTTTAGGAACGTGGACATAGACAGGGGTCATGGTGAGACACATGCTCCTAAAGATATACCCGCTGAACTAAAGAAAGAATATACAATGGACGGTCGCGTGAATGTAAAACCTTATTATTTCAGCCAAATTTATCTTGGTGGTGAATCAAGAACACCAATATGGACAAAAGACAATATAGAAAACATTATTGGTTTAGCTCAAAAAGACAAGTTAGGGGGCAATTATGGAATTTCAGAGACAAACGCTCTACGAGATGGTCTAAAACATGCCCCAGGTATTGAAAACGGGCGTGTTCTTGTCATTGGAAGTGAAAGCCCATGGGTGGAAGCATGTGTGTTAGAGG
Organism: Loripinus fragilis; assembly: GCA_964019695.1. Taxonomy (NCBI): domain Eukaryota; kingdom Metazoa; phylum Mollusca; class Bivalvia; order Lucinida; family Lucinidae; genus Loripinus; species Loripinus fragilis. The sequence continues at coordinate 57,570,166 of OZ026529.1, read as the reverse complement.
CTGGAGCACGTGAAATTGTTACTTTGGAATATGGAAAAATTGTTTCCCAGCATGATAAAGTAAGAACTGTGCTACCATCAGAATTTCGCCAGAAATATTTGAACGGAACTCTTGGAACATTTGACGGAATTGTCACGTTTTCATCTGTTGAACATTCTGGTCTTGGAAGATATGGTGATGCATTAAATCCTTGGGGAGATATACTGGCAATAGCAAAAGCATGGTGTGTGACCCGGGATGGTGGTTCTTTAACGATTGGTGTACCGTACAATGGTGTGGAAGAGTCTTTATATTTTAATGCTCATAGGTATTATGGGAAGATACGATATCCTTATCTTACAACCAACTGGCATCAGTTTTATCAGGGCAAAGGAGAGCAGCGTGTGTTTGTGTTTACCAAGTAATGTAAAGCATATTGGGAGGCAAAATATTTACTTTAAATAATGTAAATATTTTAATATAAATGTTTGTTTGTTTTTGTTTTGTTTTTACAGTAAACGATCTATTACATCAGAATTGCAATATAAAAATTGTACAATATATACTTATACCACATCTACAATGTGTACTATCTTGCATTGTACATCTTATGATTAAAACAAACTGTGTGTGTGTGTGTGTGTGTGTGTGTGTGTGTGTGTGTGTGTGTGTGTGTGTGTACCTGACAGCTTTAGAAAGGGGACTGGGGCGAGTGGGGAGCGGAGTATGCCATATATTGTGTTTTCAAATGGTTGCATGTATAAAGATGGTTTAAATTAACTGTATCTGGATTGGCGCTGGTTTAAATTAACTGTATATGGATTGGCTTTGGTTTTGGAATTTTATGTAAAATTTAATCATTTAGTAGGTAATGAGTAAATATGTACTTATTTCATTGAGTAGATCCTCGTATGGTCTTCATTCATTTTGAAAGTTATCCAAATTGTTAATGACATATGTTATTTCCATCTGTATTTTATACATTAAATATATTTATTTCTTGAAAATGTCAAGCATTAATGAATGATTGTTGCAGCGGGAACAGAAGATGTAATATTTGGCATACAGTTATATGAATTTATTGACGTTTGCTATTTTTTCTCTGTTTCTAGTCCAAATAAGAATGGGTTTTCAGACAGTTCTACATGAATATGGAAATTTGCAGCCTTGATAAAAATGATTTTGTCCTAGTGCATTCCCACAGTAGATGGACTGTTGTTTCTTCGTGAATTTTTCAAAATGTACGGAGTGGATCATTCTTTGTACCCATATATTGTAGACGCTTGTTTGTGTTAAATATGTTATGTTACAAATTTGAAACTACTGTAGAGTGAAGTACTTTGTTATTTTCATTGGGTACATATATATCTTTTCCCAGTCTTTTTCTTGAGTATTATAAAGATTCTCCAGGTTTAATGTGCTGTTGGTTTATCCTCATTTAAATTTATTATATCATACATAATATTTTCCCCTTGTTTGTCTTTAATTATATTGGAAAAGTGAGCAGGTATAAAAGTGCTCTTATATTTGTTGATAATATCTATTTCTTCGTTTTAATGTATGCCTTAATGGAATGTATTGTCCTTAAATATTGTAGAAAATTTATTTGTACTCTTGCTCTTTCCAAAAACTCTTGAAAACTGAAAAAAATCCCCATTATTTTTAATGAAATCATTGATAACTCTCACACCTTTTTTATATCACTTGTCATAGCATATAGTCTGTCCCCCATTCAGTATATTTTGTTTAAAATTATTGGACTTTTCAATATTAGTTTATCATCAACAACAATTTTTTTTTTAATTTATTTTATTAAGCTTTGGAAAACGTCTATCCAAAAATGATTTTTTATATTTATCAATTCATTCTTGATGTATTCTGCACTGCACCCTACTAATTTGCCAGGTTTGAAAAAAATCGATGTCTTGCCATTTACTATCAGATTCAAGAAGCCTTCTCATCCATGTTAATTTTAATGCTCGATTAAATGGTGCAAGATTCACCATTTTAAGCCTCCCTCCAATTATTGTTTAATAACCACATTTCTTTTAATTTTGACTTTATTACTCCATAAAAAGTTAAGAAATATATTTTAATGTGATTAACTATTTCTTGTTCTGGGCTGGGTAAAGAGATAATAAATAAGTGATTGAAAGCAGGTATGATAATACATGTATTGCTATTATTTTTCCCCAATGGTGTCAGGTTTCTTTTTCCATTTTTTGTCATATTATCTAGTGCTCTTTTTTGTGTGTATAGTTCTGTTCCATCAGTTGTGTTAAGTCAGTATTGCAATTAATGCCTAAAAGTTTAAATGCTTGCTTGCCCCACAGAAGTTCCAATTTAGTTTTTATAGAAGTAGTATCAATTTTAAAAGCCAATCCATACAATTTGTGTCTCATACAGTTAATTTTTTAGGCCTGATATATTTACAAAATCTTCCAGTTCATTTAACATTTCATTCAATGATTCTTCTGGGCCGTCATGAAACACGATGTATCATCAGCATGTTGTGAAACTTTGTGCTCTAATTGATCTATATGTATTCCACTATTAACTTGTTATTTCTTACCTACATTGTAATTTGATAAGAACTCGGCACAGATTATGAATATATATGGTGACAGAGGATCACCTTACCGACAGCCACGACTAATTGAGAAAAAAGAAGATAGATTGCCATTTTGTATAACTGATGTAATATTCCATTATAGAATACTTTCATTCATCTTCTGATTAAATATCCAAAGTTAAGATATTTCAGTGCTTTTTGAATAAAGGACCATGTCAATGAATCAAACGCTTTTTTCAAAATCTATTAGTAAAAGTAAACCTGGGATGGCGTTATCTTCCGTATGTTGTAACATGTCATATACTAAGCGTGTGTTTTCTCCTATATACCTTCCTTTAATAAAGCCTGTTTGGTCTTTAGGAATGATTTGATCAAGCACTTATTATATCCTATTTACTATTGTTCCAGAAGCTGTTTTATTTACAGTATCCAAAAAAGTATGAGGTCTCCTATTTTTTAAAGAATTTTCTGTTTTTTCTTTCGCAAGACATGTTATGATGTGTTGTTTTTTGAGCTGTTGAAAGCTGGCCTGTGCTATAGCCATAATTTATTGATCTGAGTACGAAGAATCCCAGTTGCTTCCAAAAAAACTTTTAAAAGTCAGCGGAGAAACCAGAGAGTCTATGACTCTTATCATATTTCATATTTTTCAATGTTTTTGATATTTCACTGTAAGCTAGAAGTTCTTCTATTTTTCTGCCGCTCTTTCTGTCAGTTTGGTAACCAAATTACTGTTAATATATGTTTCCAAATCAATAGTCTCAGGCTGATCTTCAAACTTATTATAAAGATTTTTATAAAATATTTCTGTTTCTTTCCGTATTGCATTTTGCTCCGTGATCAATGTTTCATTTTCAAGCTCTAATTCATTCAATGTTTTACTGATGAAATTATGGTCCTCTAGTCCACAGAAATATTTAGTTATTTTTTTCTCCGTTATCAATATGTTGGGCTCTTGATCTAATTATATGTTCTTTAAGTATTTCTTGCCTAATGTAATTTAGTTGGATTTATAATTTTTTAAGATTTTTCAAATTGTTTTCTTCCAAATTATATTCCATTTCTGTTATTGATTCAATTAAATATTGTTCTTTTTATTTCTCTCTTTATGTTTATAACTTGAATATGAAATGGCTTGCCCCTTAATTCCATCAGTTAGACATCTAAAAATAATTGGTCGTTTATAGTGAACTGAATTTCTTGATCTGGTATAGTCTCGATGTCTTCTAGGTTATACATAGGTATTGCATACCGTCTCTTAATCACTTTTCTATGCTTATTGATGATACTAAGATATTCTTTGTCATTGAGTAGAGAATTATTATGTTTCCAATACAAATTTCCATAATTAACGCCATCAAATTGAAATTTAAGAGTGACCACACAATGTTCTGATCAATATGCCATATCTTTTGTGCATTTTTAACATATTGCATTATATATTTGCAGAAATCAAGAAATAGTCTAGTCTAGCTTGTTTTAATGATGTCTTCTTTCTCCATGTATATATTTTTAATGTAGGATATTTATCTCTGAATGAGTCTATCATGTTATAGGTATCTACCATCTCTATTATCTTATCTCTAGCCTTGGGGTTATTAATTTAAATGTGCTTATAGTTATAACAGTCCAAGAGTGGATCTAGTATACAGTTATAATCTCCACATAAAATATTTTTTCCATCATTTATTAAAATGTCAATATGGTTTGGCAGATTTTGAAAAAAAAACATTGGTTAACCTCATTCGGTCCATATATATTCATAAGAATATCTTGCAAAGTTAACGAGAAGCCTGGTTTCACGTACTTGGCAAGAGACCCGAAGATTCATGATTCCATGAATATTCCAAAAATTGAATTCCACTCTGAAAGAATAGACATTTTAGCTTTCCCATGAGACTTTGGTACTTATCGCTAATGTGTAAAAGCCTCCTTTAAAGCTGCATAGTCTGTAACTTTTGATCTTTAATTTTAGAAATATAATGTTTCTTTTTTTTCAAGAACACAGCAAAAAACTAAAATTCAGGCATACATTTTACCAATTTAGTCAATCTTAACAAATTATCAGTATCAAAACAACAGCATTTATGTTAAAACTTGACTGTCTATAATTATTGGAGGGACGCAAATAATTACCAATAATAGAAAACACGCATCTATTTTATAAGATAATTCACTTTTCCGTGCAGTTTTCAGCTATAGTGAACAGATTTATTGTGAAAACATGACTTAATTCTACTTTTAGAAATAATTTAAAAATAAAATATTTTTTCCGAAAAATGGTCATAGTTGCAGATTTAGTCTCTTTAAACGCCCATCCAGACACATTTAGCTGGACAAGAGCCCAGGATGGGAAGGGGGTGCTACAGGGGCGGATCCAGGATTTCTGGAAAGAGGGTTCATATGTATAAAGATGTGGCTGTTCGCTTTGCTGATTTGATTTTTTTTATTAATATAAATATCCCATGAAAATGAAATAATTTGGTCTCACTTAGACCAAATTATTTCATTTTCAAAGGATATTTAAAAACGGGGGCAGGGAGGGGGGTTCAAGCGAACACCCGAACCCCCTCTGGATCCGCCACTGTACTATCTGCTGTTTACCCCCCCCCCCCCCCCCCCCCAAAAAAAAAAAAAAATACCAAGCATATCAGGCATAACCAAAAGTATTTGAAACTTTAGCATACTTACCTTAAAGAGACATTAAAATTAGCCCAAAAGTAATTTTATTATGTGGTAAACGCCCCCACCACCACCACCAAAAAAACTATCCACAACAATCTTCATACTCCCAAAATTATTCATTTTTCAAAAAAAGAAAAGATATCCAAATTCAAAATTTTGCTCCCGAAATATTGACCATGCCTACCTTTATATAAAAATATCAAAGTGCCTCCCACCCAACCCCACACCCACACTTGAGGTCTAAACATATTAATTCTGAGTATTCATCTATACCTATATTTTGTGTATGCGAGCATCAAAGGCTCTGACTAGCCTGGGGTTTGGTTTTTCGAGGCTGTGATGAGTACACACAATCCCGTGTATCCACAATAACAAACAGTTCTGGAGATAATTATTTTTCCCAATGAGTACAGTACATATGGGCGGATCCAGAGGGGGAACAGGGGGTCAAGTGGTTAGGTTCTCATGAAATATTTGTTCTTAGACATTTTGTTCAAATACACTGACCTACAGAAATAATCTGTCATATAATTCAATGGTGTTTTTGTACATTGTATGCTTTGTTTTTCATGATAAAGATTAGAGCCCGTAAAACTGATTTGCTAAAGCTTGTTCATGCACAAGATCGCAAATTCGAATCGCACTGAAACAACTATTTTTTTATTAATTAAAAAGTTGCATCTTGGTCATAATACCTCGATCAGTAAATTCAGATCACACGCAAATCAGTCACTTCACGGATGATGATTGTTGATAAAAGGCAGTGGCTAGAGGTACGGATCCGTACCCCTAGCCAGGGAGGCTAGGGATACGGATCCGTATCCCTAGCCTGGGAGGCTAGAGGTACGGATCCGTACCCCTAGTATATTCTACCATGTCAGGCTACAGGTACAGACATATAACCCTGATGAGAAGAAGTGTTCGAAAATATCTTGTTGTTGTGTTATGAAAATACAAATCCAACAAGCCGCCATTTGCAATAACTTTGTATAATAAATATAAAAAAACGAAACACGAATTAGGAAATGGGACAAGTGGTGCGGGATTGATGTGGTGTTATTATTATTATTATTATTATTATTATTATTATTATCCTTTAAAAGGGAGATTAACCTCGAAAGGAAATATTATTTTGTGAAATGATACGACCTGTCAGGGTCCGTGGAAACACCCCCAAACCACCGCAAACCACATCTAAACCACCGCAAACCACGTCCTAAACATCCAGAATTTGCATCTGTTATACTATCAATAACTTCAGAACAAATGTAAAAGCATTGATTTTGGGTGCTCAAAAGAACCGTCTCATCGAGAAGACTCTTTTTAGCACCAACTATATGTCTGAAATGACTAGAGAAATATTTGATCCACGCATTATTTATTTGTTAGGACCTTTAGACGTATGGACAAACTTAATATTTTTTAGATCCTTAAGGTTCTTATGTTACTTCTAAACACGAAAACAAATAATAAAATTGTACGGACTGACGAATGGACAGACGGACGGATGGTGTGTAAAATTGTATTTTCTATCACTTTTAATGTAAGTTTTTGGTGCTCAAAAGAACCATCTCATCGTGAAGACTCTTTTGAGCACCAAAAATGTTTATCTGAAAATATAATAGTTGATTTACGCATTATATCAAAACTAACATCAAAACTAAACATAAAAAAGCGGGCCAGGGTCGGCCCGCCAGCGAAATGCCATTTGAATGGCATTTTGTGGGCGGACCGATGTGGGTCCGACATAGTGTGCTGGCTGGGTTTACTTGTCATGACCTGCAAAACGAAAAAAAGATAGATAGATAGATAGATAGATAGATAGATAGATAGATAGATAGATAGATAGATAGATAGATAGATGAGCAGCGAGAATTAGGCGGTTATAGGTATAATTATAGGTCTAGATACTGTTTGTACGGATTAGGCTAATTAAGGACGTTCTTAAGTTCTTCTGATGTCGTTGAGGTTGGACATTAAAACAGTCAGCCAATCATTGTAATTTGTTCTTTTAAGTTTAAAGATGTCTTTGTGGTGCGTTATGCCAACCAATTAATCACAGAATGTTGTTCGCACCCTCGCTAATGACACAAACAGAAAGTGAAAATAGCAAAAACAAACCATGAATAACAAGTTTTAATTTGATTTAATAATAATAATAATAATAATAATAATAATAATAATAATAATAATAACAACGACACAACATAAATCCCGCGCCACTTGTCCCAGTTCCAAATTCGTGTTTCGTTTTTATATTTACTATACAGAGTTATCCCACATTGCAAATGGCGGCTTACTAAATTGGTATTTCATAACACAACAACAAGGTATTTTCTAACACTTATCATCATGATAACTTCTCATCAGGGTTATAGATAGATGGTTTATTTGAAAATTCCAACAGGCAAAAATGCCCATGAGGATACAACATATATACATATACATGGCAAGAACAGTGTAGTACATAAGCAGTTTACAATGATTGTCAATGATTCAACAAGTTTATCCGATTTGTGGTGGTAGTATGGAGAAGGTGTGCACAGTACTGATTAGATCAATCGATGTTTTATATAAACTGGTAGTGTTTTAGAAGCAAATTAATTAACATTTGATCACATACAAAATAAATAAATAAATACATTTAAGAGAGTGTTAAAGCATCTGGCTGTGTTATTTGAGAAAAGAACCAAAGTTCTTCATTTAGCAATGAAGAACGTAGGTATTTTTGCCAAATAGTCAATAACAAAACAATGAAAACATTAGCATTCCCCCATCCGTCATCTTCTAGCGAAATCGAAACAGAAGACTGACTTGGGGGCATATATATTCGATTTTATTTAAGTTCAAACTTGTCCCGGAAAACCTGCATCTAAAAATACATGGACATATCTGGTGTTATATATAGATTTAGTACACATTTTATAAATAGTTCCACATGCGGTCACTAAACTGTCATGGCCGAAATCATGTTAAACCTGTTTGAGTTCATTCTTTTGCGGAATTATATTGTATGCATCCCGTTTTACATATGTGCAGCATTGCAGAACAAGGTATCGTTGTTTTCTTTTTTAATGAATGGAAGAAACCGCTAATCTTGTGCATTGTGTTAAAGTCACGTGTACTATAAATCTTTATAAAACACATACTTAATCCAGATAAGTTGATTCGCATTCGTCAACCTTTGTAGTCTAGAAACCAAAAGTTTTATGATTCATTGCACAGAACTTAGGGTTTTACAGGTTTAAGAATTTCTTGATTCAGTCTTTGTAAGTCGAGAGTCAAACAGTGAGAACCATGATGAGGTGCCAACTTCTGCAGCATATCATCTGGGTCACCAATGTTTGCCAAATTTATTCTGTTCAGAATACTTGTCAGAACAGCTATATGTACAAAATAAACGAATGATTAGTTGCTGTGATACAATAGTGTCTATCAGTGTGGGCTTATTTATGATTTGTTGGTGCATAAAAGAAACGTACCGAGATACGTTTCTTTAAAGCATCCACATTTTTGAACATCAGTTATATCCGGAGGCTTGCAGATATATTCATTTATAAACCTTCTCCACCACTGATTTGATATGAACATATTCTGCTTAAACTACACTATCTTCTGCCATGTTTGTATATAATATTATGTTGTATATCCTCATGGGCGTTATTGCCTATTGGAATTTTCAAATAAACCATCTATCTATCTATCTATGTCTGTACCTGTAGCCTGACATGGTAGAATATACTAGGGATACGGGTCCGTACCCCTAGCCTCGGAGACTAGGGGTACGGATCCGTATCCCTAGCCTCCCAGGCTAGGGGTACGGATCCGTACCTCTAGCCACTGCCTTGATAAAAATGAAGTAATCCACTTCCAGAAATCTCCATGGAAAGCTTTATGTGAAAATGGAATTTTGTTTAAAATACCCCTTTTTTCAAAACCAAATTTTAAGACAAATTTTTCAATCAAGCGCCACGACGGCATCGTTTCTGTACAGTCAATACCATTTTAATGTTGCAGAAATCATTAGGTTGCAATATTAACAAATTAGGAAGATTCTACAGAGTTCCTGAAAAAAAATCGTCATTTTCAAGAAAATTAAAAATTACACAAAATTTGAGCCATGCACTTAAGCAGTGATTGTTTTTGACTATCATAGCAAAAATGGCAATAGAAACTGGGTTTCTGCCTTTTTGTCTAGTGAAATGCATTACTTGTCTATTGGACAGCGGTTAACATTATCACCTATGGAAAATTATCAGGTGTTCCTTTAAATATTTTGAGCAGTGTATATATAATCAATGAGATTTCAGTTTACAGCAATGATTTTCATGAAATATATATGTACATTTGCGCGGTCCAAACAACGGGGAAGAAATTAACTCTTTCTATCTACACTGCGGGTTCAAGTCTCATGATGGAAACACCAAAGAAGATCAACGACACTGTCTGCAGGAATATCATGTCAAATGTTTTCAACTATTTTAAAGACGAATCATCCAACTTCCCCTGGACTACCCCAGAGAAGCTTCGAAAACATTTCAGCAAAACCAGACAATTGTTAAATATTTGACGTTAAGCATTGGGATACAAATGAAAGGTGCAATAAAAAAAATTGCATCATGACTTTGCCGCCTTTACAGAGAGCAAATAGTTCTATTATACACTAGGTGGAAAATGAGACAACACATTTTTTTCTTAAAAAGACATTTTATTCTAAAGGTTTTCTTACACTACTGGTGGCTGATAAGGCCTGATAAATGAAACCGCACATGCGATGATGTATTATTTAGCAGCTACAAGTCTGGTAAGAATACATGAAAGTACATGCACATTTAAGTATTGCCAGGTCACCTATTTAAATACATATGGACCAGAAAATGCGATTTTAATACTTAATGCATATAATGGACGTGCAAAAGCCTCAATATATATATATGAAAATTGGGGGTTCTGGACCAGAAAAAGGGTGATCCAGAATTCTCAGGCCCTCTAATAGAATAACATTACTATTTTAGCTTTAAGCATTGCTATTTTTTGTTATAAACATTGCTCTTTTAGCTAAAAGCATTGCTATTCTGCTAGAGGGCCTGAGAATTCTGGACTACACTTTTCTGGTCCTAGAACCCCCAATTTTCATATATATCTCTCCAATAAACACCCATGCTGATGATTTGAGTGAGGCATAATGGCCTGGCACTTCATCTACATCTATATTTTATGCATGCAAGCAGCGAAGGCTCTGGTGAGTCTGCGCATTTGCGCAGACTCACCTGAGCCTTTGACCATTGCTCAACAATGCAATTATTACCAAAATCTCATGTGACCTAAATAGCAAAATTTCATGGGCAGGCTCAAGTAAAGGCTTCGACAAATGAAAAACTGCCTTTGAGCATATGAGCACCATAGTTTTAAATAAGCAAAATTTTAGGGAGTAAAATTGTGAATATCTTTTTATCCATCAGTTTAAACATTTGTTTAGGGTGCTCAACAAAACTGTCTCATCGAGATGGTTCTCTTGAGTACCCACAACATATATTTTGGTCGAGAAATGGACAAATTATTTTTACCTTTTACAAATTGGGGAGCAATGTAGTACATAAAGAATATTCAAGATGACAACAGTTAAGTTATCATGAGAGTCATACTGGTCATATTGCATATTGCCTGACCAGACTGTGCCCAAAAGCAGCTTTTCATATAAAAATTGATCACTATGTTGTAAAAGTGCATCAAATTATCTTCAGCATAATTTATTTCTCAATAATAAAACATCAAAATTGATGTTACAACAAAATACTAGGACGGAACAATTAAGAAAATAATACATAAAATGACTATAAAAACGTTTAAACATGAGAAAACCTCACTTGGGTGGCATTAGGCAGAGAGGCACCTTTATGTATATGCAAAAAAGACTGATCCTGATCAGACAGTCTGATCAGGATCTTTTGCTTTTCTCTTAGAGGAAGAATTAGTACTAAAAATACTATACAGTCCAATCTCAAAAATTCAAAGTCTTCCGGACTTAAGGTTTTATTCCAAATTTATTTAATCAGTTGTTCAAATTATTCATAGGTAGACATAACAGGGTTCGTACGGAAATGGAAAAACAGAATTCCAGGACTTTTTTCATTTTTCAAGGACTCAATTTCTTCCCAATTTTGCATTAAACAACGCACAAAAATGCACTTTTTCAGCTCGAAGCGTCGAAATGAAAAGGCGCACGAGATTCTTTTGATTCTGACACCGGTGATAAAAACCGGACTACCGCACAAATTGAACAGAATAGAATATGAGTCGCACCTTGCTCTTCGACGTGTATCTAGCGAATTTCACTCATTTTTTTGCGATTTTCACAGTTTTTTTGCGCATCCCATAAGTCTGAAAGGACTCGTTGTATTTGATATTTTCAAAGGCTAATTCATATTTTCAAGGATGATTTTACAAAATTCCAGGACAATTCCAGGACAAAAGGCACTTTTTTCAAATTCCAGGAGTTTTTTTAGGACCAAGGTCAAATTCAAGGACTTTTCCAGGTCTGTGTGAACCCTGCATAAATGTGTATATAACCCCAAAAAATGATTTTATCAGTGTTTTCCTATCAAACATAATATATGTTTTTGGTGTGTATAAGAAACAAGGTTTCTTTTCCACATCAGAAAAACATACATTTTAATTGACAATTAACAAAATATTTCAGAAAAATGCCCTATTCTCTAAATTGTGTATGTCCCAAATTTATTTCGAATTAAGGTGTTTTTAGAAAACTCGGAGTTCAAATTTTCGAGGTTATACTGTAAATGCCATCCTGTATCATGAAAGCAAACTCTGATCAGGCCTTGCATATGCATAAACTGCCCAATTCAAGGGTTTTCTCTGTCCATGCTTACATACAAATATCACAGTCAACGCATTTAAGATTACAGTAAAACCTGTGTAAACGGCCACTCAAAAATAGACAAACCAAAGATCATAATGACAAATGGTAGTTTAATGAAGGTCAAAAGTATTGCAGAATGCTCCCCTTAGAGCATTCTGCAATACTTTTGACAAGCATTAAGATATAATTGCATGCTCTTGAATGAAAACCAATTTTGGGTCGTCTCAAGAGTGGCCGTTTTACACAGGTCACAGGTTTTACTGTATACATGCTACATCACAGGAAAACCTGTACAAGACAGACCAGATCAGCCTGCACATCTGTGCAGTCTGTTCTGTGTCATTATTGTTCAACTGAGCATAAAAACTAAAATGCTGAAAAAGTAAAGACTTGTTTTGCTTTCAAATTCTCTGATGTTGTATTTTATATCATGCTAATAACTGTTAAAATGTCAATGTTTGTTTGCATTTTAACATTATGAGCATAAGCATTTTCATGCTCAGTTTAGTGTAACATGAAAAAGTTTTTAAAACTTGCAGCCAGGATATATTGTGACATAGCTTATATTATAACAATATCTATAATAAACATAATTATGCACATGATAGTTTTGACAAAAAATATTGCAGCAGATGACATTCTACAATTTTTTGGCAGCTATAATAAATCAAATAAGGTTGTTATTGAATTACCATGACAGTCGTAGCAGATGACTCACATATGGGCAGCGACACATGAAAACCTGTCATCTGGGGTTTGCAAACAACAAAGGTGCAGACCAGCCTGCCCTTCTGCGTAGTCTGATCAGCACCATTGTTATTCACTTAATTATTAGAAAGTATCATATCTAGACTTGCTACAAGCAAAAACTCAATTTTCTTCCTAGTCCCTGTAGCTAATTTAAAGTAGGCAAGTTTGATTCTTGCACACTAGATCGGGATTTCCATTGTTTTTACGCATGTGAGATATTTCTATCTATCTCACACACCAGTACCAGCCTTACAGAAAGATAAAAAATGAACAGCAGCACGCTGGCTGCGCGTCGATCCGTGACTTCATTGTAATGTTAAAATGACATCACCATGTCGCATCTCAGCGTATTCAGGATTTCTGGAAGTCTTTTTCAAGATTTTCCAATATAAATGATGTATTAAGTTTTGTTTGTTTGTTTTGTTGCTTTATGTCCCAAGTCAACAGCTATGGTCATTGCGGGACGGTCAGTTCACTTCTAACCACACTTTTTCCTGGGCAGGCTTGAACAAGCGGTTAACCAGTAATTTGTGCACATACTTTCGCTTGTAACTGGTGAGCAAGAAAAAGAATCCATTATTCGTGTGAGGATGGGATAGAAAAATCTATCCCTCGTGATCTGTGATTCTCGGACAATTTTTCCTATCCCAACCTCATACTCATGATAGATTCTTATAATCTTTTTCTGTCGAAACCTCCGAAGATAAGTTTTCTGGCTTTGAGGCCCATATAATGTCAACCTTATTTTCCCTTGATATCAAGCAAGATATCACAAAAATTGACGTCTGCTGCAAATTGTATTGAGGCTTTATGGGTTAACCTCATATTATAGATAATAAAAGAATGGGTCTTTTGTTTATAAATGCACACACCCACTCTATTTAGCCCAACTACCCCTTTGAGCAATACCAATGCCCCTGCAAAATATGTGCATTTAGAACCAGTGACATGTTTAATGATAATTTCTGCTTTATTAATTGAGGATCTTACATGAGTGCATATATGTTTTATTGAATTTATTAAATGAGTTGGGGAAAAGAGATAAAATGCGAGGCTTGCCTTGCATTTTATCTCTTTTTCGCAACGAGTTTAATAAATTCAATAATACAAGAGCGCGAATGTTAGATTCTATTTATCGTATGACAAATACTTTGAAATCTCATTTCTGGCAAAAAATTGTTATTATTTTGTCAACATGTACACAATTTTGTTATGGACGTTATAACGTTTCCTGAAAACCTATAAACCACTAGTGGTTTACAGATTTTATCACATGGCGTTGTTTCACTCCCAGATGCGACGTCATATGATAAACATAAAAACAAATTTTTATCATATAACGTCGCATTCGGGAGTGAGATAACACCATGAATTAAAATTGATAAACCACTAGTGGTTAACAGATTTCTTAACAATACGTGATGATATCCACAATAACCTCTTGTATATGTGCCAAAATCTTAGCATTTTCATGCAAAATCAAAGTAATTTTTAACTCATATGATAAATAGAATCTAACATTTGTGCTCCTGTATTAGCAGATGATTCACATATGGGCCACAACACCAGAAACTGAGTTAGCTGAGTAGGCAAGGTTGAATCTTTCTGTTGAAAACCCAGAAATCATTTTTTTTGCATCATGGCCCATATAATGTCAACCTTATTTGCCCTTGATATCAAGCATGATATCACAAAAATTGACGTCTACTGCAAATGTGATTTAGGCTTTAAGGGTTAACCTCATATTATAGATAATAAAAGAATGGGACTGTTGTTTATAAATGCACAAGCCCACTCTATTTAACCCAATAACCCCTTTGAGCAATACCAATGCCCCTGCAAAATATGTGCGTTTAGACTCAGTGACATGTTTTATGATAGTTTCTTCTTTATTAATATAAATACAAGTTTTTATCATATAATGTCGCATCCGGGAGTGAAATAACACCATGCATTAAAATTGATAAACCACTAGTTTTTCTTCTTCTAATCAGATGTGTCAGTATATCTGCAAGTGCATTACAGAGTTGGGGTGAACCTAACCTAAATATGTAACATATCATATAATCTAACAAGCACTGTTACTCTGACTACAATATTAATAGAACCCAACACAAGTTTTAGCTTCGTAAAAACGTTTACTACAGAGAGAAAAATAGAAACTGATAAAAATAAACACATATTACTTTGTGAAAACTAAATGAACCATGAATTCAATGCAATTTCATAAGTTATCCTATTATATACATAGTAGCATGCACTTTTACCCAACACAAGTTTTAGCTTCGTAAAAACGTTTACTACAGAGAGAAAATTAGAAACTGATTAAAATAAACGCATATTACTGTGTGAAAACTAAATGAACCATGAATTCAATGCAATTTCATAAGTTAACCTATTATATACATAGTAGCATGCACTTTTTATTAAACTTATAATAAACAAAAAAAACAGAAATCATAAATGAGTTTGAAAAATATATTTTCTAACAAAGAATCTCTGACTTCAGGAACTATGCTTCCTGAACACAGCAAACCACTTAATATTCGCTGCATCAACATTTTGACGATTTTTAAAGACTGACATTTTTTTTTTCAAATTTATTTATATTATTATCTATTCTCGTAGTGGCTACTTTTAATAGTAGCCCCTTTTAAGACGTGGTTTCCTTTATGTTGAACCATACTCTACCATTCAAAAGTTGATTTTTGACGATACGGACACTAACTTACTAAAGATGTGTGTCCATTCATTGCTTATTGTGCAAATGAATTTGAAACTGTATTTCGTTATCTTAATTTTTGGCTTTACTGCTAACCGCGCCAAATGAAAATTGCTGCAAAATATAAGTGTTTTACCGTAATGCAGCCCATGAAGATTGCATTAAAATGTTTCAACTACCGTATTTGACCCAACAAGTGCACTGTGTACATAAACTAGTCAAAATAATTTAAGCCCCTAATAATTTATAACCTCGGGACCTGGATCTAGTCATGAGAAAATGGCTAAATTCGGACAAAGTGAAAACTGAAGATCCAGATGAGATGACTCTTACAATATGCCTAGGCTATTTTTATGAAGAGAAAACAACAAACACATTGACATGTAAAGAAAATGCAACTTAGAGCCCAGTAAAGAGAGAATTGGAGGTTAGATATTATTAGCATATTAATGCCCATTGCAATTGTTGAAAGTGGACAAATTAAATGACTTGTGGCATATATAAATCGGTGTATTCCAAAATCTGATACACCGATTGTCTGAGCTTGGTCTATACAGAAAATGTTCTAAAATATTTCGAACACTAGTTTCCTGTCAAAAAGGCCTTGACAAACAGTGCAGACCCAGATCAGACTGCTTCTGCTTCTGAAGAAACAGCCTGCCCATAGATTTAGGCGTTTAGGGTGGACTTTCTGAATTCAGGAATAATCCTGAAAATTTTCACTCAGACACTATCCTTTCTAATTTATCACAGAGAAGATTCCCTAAAGAGACATAAGGAAGATTATCTGCTAATTAATTTGCTAATCATTCTCCTATACACTATCACTCCACTGTCTGTTTTCATTATACATGTTTAGATGAACAAATATTTCCAGCGTAAAAATGTAAATATTTTTTTACCCATAATTCATAGCATATGTTTTGGGTGCTCAAAAGAACCGTCTCATTCAGACGGTTCTTTTGAGTACCCACAACATATGTTTTGGTTGAGAAATGAGAAAATCAAATTTTCGTTACACACTCTTAATTAAAGTCCTGACTATCCTTTCAAATATATAACAGAGAAGCTCCCCTAAAGAGGCATAAGGAAGATTATCGACTAAGTAATTTGCCAATCATTCTCCTTTACACTTTCACTCTACTGTCTTCTTTCATTATCTTGACAATTTTAGTCTTCAACCAAGATCTGTGACCTTCTTTCTCGCTCACGGTCCTGAAATAATACAATTATACAAAAAGATAAGATTTAAATTCAAATGTGCGGATCCAATGGGGTGACAGGGGGTCTGGACCCCCACCCCTGAAAAATCACAAAAATATAGGGTTTCTTAGCAATACTGGTCCGGATCCCCTGTAAAACCAAAAAGCTACCAAGCCAGCATTCAATGTTGGGTGACCATCGGTTCGCCAGCGAAATGGCGTTTCGCTGACAGGCCGATGATGGCCCGCTTATAGTGGTATTTGGATCCTCTTTGCCCTCATCAAATAAAAAAAAAACGTAGTCAAACTTGGACACCCTCTGAAAAAACTTTCTGGATCTGCGCATGAATCACTAGCTTAACCAAAGGCATTATTTCTGTCCAAGATAGATTATCTTATTAACCCTAAATATTTGGAGAGACAGGCATGATTAAACAGTATTTTCACTCTTGTGCATTCTTTAACCCTTTGCATATAGGAAACCCCATAACAGGTACTTTTACAAACAGTATAGACCCAGATGAAATGCCGCATAATGCTGCATTTCATCTGGGTCTATACTGTTTATAAAGGTAAATTAGAGCTTCAGACAAATGAATACAATTTAAAAAAAATATAAACTGACACCCCTAGATATGTACAATGGACTATTCCAAAATTTCTCCTATCAAACCAGAAGGAAGAATTCATTTGTATACAAAGGTTAACTGAAATTGAGAGTGAGCTAACCAAGTTTCAATGCTATACATGTAGCTCTTATGGTTTATGAGATAGCCCACTAACAATATACTGGTATAAGTGAGTCAGAGGCAATAACTCTGTATCAAATTGATGCAAAGTTATGTCACCCTCATTAAAATATTTAACACACCAAATACTCTTAGCACACCAAAAATCAGCATTATAGGTCAAGAGTGTCTGAAATTGAAAAAATTGCCAATGTCTAAAAAAGGGCAAACATTAATCAGGTGATTACCCTTCAGCCCAAATCAGTTTACCAAACAACAAGACTCTTAACTCCTATTTTATACTACTTTTTTAGAGATATTATGCTAACAATATTGTTATCTTATTTTAATCCAAGGGGCATAACTCAAGAATTGGAGATATCTCAAGACATAACAAAAATTTCACATCCGCATCTGCAAATCAAATGATGTTAGAGGTATAAAAAGTGTGGCCAGACAGCTTGAAGGACAGATAAGCTGAAAGCAATTTGTCCCCTTAACTTTTTCAAAGTTGCGTTGGGGGCATAATTAAGTAGTTGTGATGAAACAAAGAAAAGGACTCACAGCAACCATGCACACAAAAGTCATGTACAGTCAGAGCCAAGAAATCCGCCAGCTGGCTAAAGACTAAGTACTGGCACATTGATGAAGATACCATCTAGTCCAAGCCCCTGCCCACCTTTGACCGAAAAAATCAAAGAGCAAAATGCAGGAAAACACCATAATGAGGTAATGTAGCTGCATTTTGCTCTTTAATTTGTGGTGGTCAGCAACACTATAGGCATGTAAACCATCACATTTCAGTCATTATTTTCCAACTGTTATATAAAGTGTATAACACCCTTGAATCTTTCCTTGCTTGCAGCAACTCTTGTCATCTGCTGATAACCTTTGCAAACAGTTTGGACCCAGATCAAAACTGACAAAATGTCGATCCTGATCTGAATCCAAACCCTTTGACTCTCTGATAGCATTCCCGAAATAATTTCCTGATATGGTTAATTATGAAAAATATCAGCAGACTAAAAAGCATGAAAAATTACCCAGAATGCAAAGAGTAAACACAGAAAAGTATGCTATTGATATCCCCATGATTCAGGACTCATCTTTTTCAGGTATTTGCAAGATTTCAGTCCTTTAGAACTTGATTTTACATGATTAAACTTTCTGTTTGAAAGGACTATATAGGCTGCAAAAGTAGGCTTTACAGGTATGAAAAAGCTTGGCCAGTATGAGGAATGAATAAATTGATTAAAAAAAAAATAATTCAAAGTGTGAATTTTGTTCTCTATTGTCTGATTTTTTTTTATTCTTTTGCATTACATTTGCTGCATTGGCCTGAGTTATATCAAGAAACATCAAAATTAATGTTAATTGTGAGTATTATGTTTTCAAATGGCATGCCAATCAGTGTTAGTGAGCAAAACCAAGCATATGTGAGCAGTAAATGGATCAAGGATGATTCATTCTTGTTATTTTATCTTTTGTTTTGCAATCATTTAAAGACCTCTAGATATGAGTGCGTTATCACAATTTAAATTTCTTATTTCTCATCAAAAGCATTATGTTGTGCATACTCAAAATAACCATCTCAATGAGATAGTTGTTTTGAGCATTCAAAACAAATGTTTAAAATGACGAATAAGAAAATATTCAATTTTTTAGACCCAAAATATTTATTTGTTTCTCTATTTATTTAATTCTTTAAGGCACAGTCAACAATTTTCAGCTATGTTGGGACGGATCTTCCGGAATTGAACCAGTATTAAGCAAGGCTCAAGGACACAACAAAAGGACGATGGTGAGGCTCGAAACCGCAACCCATCGGTCTCCTGTCAGGCACTCTTCTACTGAGCCACTGCGCTCCCCCAAAATATTTGATTATCTGGTCCAATGATTTTAGATCATTATTCAAAGTTCTTCATGAAACTCAGTCAACTCTTTGTGTAGTGTTGTCTGGTGATACTCTTTGCAATTAAACAATTTGGACCCAGATCACGACGTTTTGTTCGGCCTGATCTGGATGCAAACTGTTTGACACTCTGAAGGTATTCTTGAAATAATTTAAAAAAAAGTTAATTTTGAAAATAATCAGTACAAAACAAAATAACTTGCTAAATTACCCAGCATACACAGAGTTAAGTATGTTATAACACACAGTCATCACATTGGTGTGAAACAAACTGTACAGTAAAACCTGTGTAAAACAGCCACTCAAAAATAGACAAAATAAAGATCCTAAAAACAAATGGTAGCTTAATGAAGGTCAAAAGTATTGCAGAATGCTCCCTATGAGCATTCTGCAATACTTTTGACCTGCATTAAGCAATAATTGGTATTCTAACACACCTCGCCTATAGAGCCAACTGTAACAAACTGTGATATATCGGACAATAATTCACAGCTAAAGTGTGTGATAGCTGACGTCACTGGAAAATAACGTCATTCATGGCGTTAGACATGTAACGTCGTTTTTACGCTTGAAAGACGTTACAATTACAAGTAAACGTAAGCGACGTAGTCTAAGCATTGGCAGGAGTTCTTCAGTGCAATGGCAGAAGGTTGGAAGAAGCTGAAGACTTCAAATGTGTTTTCGTTGTTTATTGTGTGTAAGAATCGAAATAGATCAGCTCCAGTGCGTGAATTGTTGAGTAATAATTCACTGTTTGTTGGTCAGTTGTACGAAGATAAATCACTCGGGCTGCGAGCTTGTGATTTGATCTTCTTTACAACTGACCTCCAAACAGTGAATTATTACTCAACAATTAACTAGCTGGAGCTGATTTATTTCTTAATTGAAAACCAATTTTTGGTCTTTTTGAGAGTGGCCGTTTTACACAGGTTTTACTATATTCTTACCCAGTTGTTACCGAACTTCATCATCGATACTAGAACAAATATGTACCATCTCTTAGCATGTTTAATATATTGTAAACAACTTAATTTTAATGGCAGCAAAATTTGGAGATTTTAAAAGACGCAAATACTTGAGGCTTGTATACGGGAGTACCAAATATCCCATATCCCTTGAAGTAAACAGGCAAGTATCCCTTATAAATTGGCAAATATCCCCATAACTAATTTTACTAAATATTCAATATCCCTGAAAGTAACCAAAATATTGAACACAGTATCCCATATCCCTGGAAGTAAAATGGATAGAACCTTATATCCTGGAAGTAAAATGGGAAATATCCTGTATCCCTAAAACCCCTATATAAGCCTCATACTTGTGTAGTTTAATTTCGGGTGTTTCTCAATTTAATGCCCTTTTAAGTTATTTATGATTCTCATTGGGGCTACTTTTAGAGGAATGATTATGCTTCCTATGGGGAGCATAATCATTCCTTTAAAAGTAGCCCTTTTTAAGAAGTGGTTTAAGCATTATCTTTTTTTTAAAAGTAGCCCCTTTTAAGAAGTGTTATCTCTATGTTGATTATTAATTGATTTGATTCTCTACGTCCTAGTGAACAATTTTTCAGTTATGTTGAAAAGGGTCTTCCTGGGTTGAATCAGTACTATGCAAGGGTTAATGTGTCTTGCTCAAGGACACAAGGCATTGACACTCAAACCCGCGTCCCTTGGGTCTTGGGCCAAGCCCTCTACCACTGAGCCACTGAGCCACTGCGCTCCATATATTACGGCCTATATCACTATGTTTGAAATTTACTATGCTGTTCAAAAGTTGTTTTTGAAGATGCAAATACTAACAGTACCAACATACTAAGGGTCTGTGTCCATTCATTGCTTGTTGTATTACTGAATTTGAAACTAATATTTTGGTGATTTTTGTTTTTACTGCCAATAATATAGTGACAAATAAAAATAGAAAAAATATATGAAGGATAATATTTCACTGATTTATCTAATATTTCAAATTGAAATTTTGAATCAAATAAGCTGACTTATTATACTTTTCAGAGAGGGAATAAAACGGTGATCAGACTGCACCGATGCACAGGCTGATCTCTGTTTATGATGTTCATATGCAACTAAACAGCAAGGGTTTATCACAGAGAGGGCCTTAGAAATTAGAAACATACCTGACTGTGTTCAAGTGTGTACAATTTGTTCTGTGTATCAAATAGATGTCTCTCCTTGTCCGTGAGTTCAGTTTTGAGCGTTTTAATCTCGTAATTCTTTCTCTTTAGCACCTCACGCTGGTTCTTCTTTCTTAAAACTGCCTTGGGATCATCAGGGGGACATCGATGAGATGTGGGAGCAAGGTGAACATTTTCATTTTCCAGGTGAAAAGTCTGTAATAAGACAGTTAAGGTTTAAGATAATATTTTGAATATGACACAGTACATGTATATACCCTAAACACCATATATATTCAATCTAATAAATACATCACATGAATAACTTTTTCAAAATGATAAACCCTCTTTTGAAAACTGTAGATGCTGAACAGCTGGCTTCATCAGAAGCAAGCAGGACTACTTCTTCTGTCAATTACATCAATGCAGATCGTGTTCTGTCATTTACATTAATGCAAAACTACTTCTGTTATGTCAATTGCACCAATGCAAAACTAGCTCTTGTTCTGTCAATTACATCAATGCAAAACTTCCTCCTGTTCTGTCAATTACATCAAAACCAAAACTAGCTCTTGTTCTGCCATTTACATTAATGCAAAACTACTTCCTGTTCTGTCAATTACATCAATGCAAAACTACCTCTTGTTCTGTCAATAACATCAATGCAAAACTAGCTCTGGTTCTGTCTTTACATTAATTCAAAACTACCTCCTGTTCTGTCAATTACATCATAGCAAAACTACCTCCTGTTCTGTCAATTACATCATAGCAAAACTACCTCCTGTTCTGTCAGTTACATCATAGCAAAACTATCTCTTGTTCTGTCAATTACATCAACACAAACTATCTCGTGTTTTGTCAATTACATAAATACAAAACTATCTCTTGTTCTGTCAATTACATCATAGCAAAACTATCTCTTGTTCTGTCAATTACATCAATGCAAAACTATCTCTTGTTCTGTCAATTACATCAATACAAAACTAGCTCTTGTTCTGTCAATTACATCATAGCAAAATTATCTCTTGTTCTGTTAATTACACCGATGCAAAACTATCTCTTGTTCTGTCAATTACATCAATACAAAGCTAGCTTGTTTTCCATCAATTATATCAATACAAAACTATCTCTTGTTCTGTCAAGTACATCAATGTAAAACAAACTTGTTCTGTCAATTACATCAATACAAAACTATCTCTTGTTCTGTCAATTACATCAATACAAAACTAGCTCTTGTTCTGTCAATTACATCAATACAAAACTAGCTCTTGTTCTGTCAATTACATCAATATAAAACTATCTCTTGTTCTATCACTTATATCAATACAAACAGGGTTAAAGTGTACCTTTCTCTGTTTAATGGCAGTGTTGAGTCTTTTCTCCTGGTCCAATTTATCTCTTGTTCTGTGCAATGATTCTCGCAGATATTGAGATTCCTCTGACTTTGTTCTTATATCATTCTAAAAGAAAAAAAACATACACTGAGTTTTGATTTATTTACACTTTTAGGACCAATGGAATTTTCCATAAAGCTTGATACAGTTGCCAAAATGGTTCATTTTATATATTGAGGGGTCACAGTGACAGGTTCTATTTTCCAAAATATATTGTATTTCTTTCTCTGAAGATCCATTTCGTCTTAAAGCAAATATGTCAAATAGTGCAGACCCTAATGAAATGACGTATTATTGTTTATTAACTTCAATGATACATGATACTGAGGTGAGACCATCATTCTGTATGTATATAGGTTATAGATCATATATTACAATTATAAAGGAATTAAGTCGGAACGAGCACAGCGAGTGAACCACTTAATTCCTTTATAATTGTAATATATGATCTATGACCTACTTATAGTTTACCCCCATATCCTGACTGTCCCTACGGAAATGGTCGTATTGACCACCTCACGGATTTACTTTATAATTTACTTAATAGATATTACAAATATTGACAAAATATGTGATTAAGTTGGCCAAAAAATTAAATATCTGTGCAATCTGATTGGTTGTGAAGCACAGGAAGTGGAGGAGTAAACTATAAAAACTGGTAAGAATAGATACATGAAGTACTTACTGCTAAACTGTCCACTTGAACGGCTTTTCTGTCAGCTAGTTCCTGAGCTTGTCTGAAAATTAATGCAAAAGAGAAATTAAAACAAAGTACAAAGAATTTGACATATCAGATCCCTGATTATACCCCTATAAAGCATTTCAGATAATCTGATTTTAACCAACTCCTTATCAGCAGCGACTGGTTGGATAAAATTAACCTTGTTATCACACCACTATTTTTTGTCCTGGAAATGTCGCTGCATTTTACTTATGCTGCATATATTAAAAAGTACTTCAGACTAGATTTTTTTCATGGAAACAAACAATATGAATCCTGATCAGTCTGACCTGGGTCTATATTGTTTGCAAGATAGGCTACTTAACCCTACTCAACCTTTAAAGCCATAATCACGACTGCAGCAGATGACAAATTTTTGGACATCTTTCCTAATTTTTGAAAGAAATAAAGATAAAGAAATAAGAAATGATATTCCATGAGAATCGTCTGCAGACTACTCTCATGAAATATCATGCCATATTTTGTTATTTTTGAAAAAGCAGCAAAATTTGAAAGTGTTGTCTAATGCAAATTATAGGTGGCACTTTATGGGTTAAGAACATAAGCCGATGCGAGGAGCAGATGTCCAAATGAGTGAATGGTGGGAAAATGGTTAATGGGTTAACTCAGGTCATGTAATCAAAGGTTTAGATAAACAAAATTTTTCAGTGTAAAATTGTAAATATTTTCTTACCCATCAATTTTAACATATGTTTTGGGTGCATGTTATTATTTCATGTGTTTTGCTATTTATATCTTGCTTACATGTTAAATATTTGTCATGGTCATTCTCCTATAATTCCTTTGTACAATTCCATGGTAAAAAAATTGAGAGCCACAACATGACCGTCTTATATCCAAGTCTGTATTAAAGCAATTCTAAAGGGAAAAATCTTTAGGGTCTACCAGCATTTAAACCCAGAACTCCTGCGTGACAATCTACCACTATAACCATGTCCCTAAAGAGTTAACACAACTAGGAATGTCGCTGTCACTACACTCTTCCCCCTTTTATTTTTTGAGAGCCGGGCATCAACCTTTCCTACAGACATACAACGGAGTATAGCCTGCTACCGCTTCCACTCCCAGAGGCCAACTCTGGCGGTACCAAATTACTTCTGACACCATTTAAGCAATTCCAAAGGGAAAATATTTTGAGTCCGCCAAGATTCAAACCCAGAACTCTTGTGTGACAGTCAACCTCTCTTACCATGTCGCTAAAGAGTTAACCCAACAGAAAGGCTGTTAGAAATGGCGCTGTTAAATGCAGTCGGAACTGCCTAGGCCAATTCTGCGAAATTCAATGGAATCAGACCACGGATGTACATGGATGATCTACTTTGATAACGCTGGTGATAATGTGACGCTGATGTTATATAACGTGAAGCTGACGTTATATAACGTGACAGAAACCATGTTTACACAATAACAAGTGTGATTGCAGCAAACCAAACGGCTTAAATGAAGTGTATGTTTTTTCAATAAAATATCGCTATATTTTATTAAAAAAACATAAACTTCATTTATTCTGCTGATTACACTTTTCGGATAAACAAAATAATCAATTTTACTAAAGCTGAACCGACATGCTAGAGAACTAATTTTCCATATGCTAGTTCCGGCTAACAAAATGGAGCTTTTTGGTACATGGTACTACACATAATGCTCCTAACATACACCCGAGCCATGATTCGATTCTCGAATATTGTGGCAGACTTTCCCCGAATGTGTTAAATGATGTGTGTTATAAAGGGACTGCACTGTCAAAGTTTTACCTTAATTTAGCAAGGTCTCTTTCATATCCCTGCAGCAGTTCATCTTTTCTTGCTATTCTTTCCCTGTACACTTTAATTTGACTGACCAGTTTTTCACAAGCGTTTTCTCGGTCTCGGAGAAGCCTTTCTCGTTCATCTTTTGGTATGTGTCCTAGAGGTCTCAGGCCTTCAATACCATCTAACTCTAGAGTGGTAGATATTGCACCAAGCATGCTTAAGAACTGAAACAATAATAACAGGGTTCTTACAGGCAAGTTTGAGTAAAAATCAAGGACTTTTCTGGACTTCTTAAAGCCTCTCCAACAGTTTTCAAGGACTTAATGTTAATGAAAATACTGATCTAAGTGTTAGAAGTCTACTTCATAAATGCTAGACTGAGATAATGGAGACGTTAGTACTGGAAAATTAGCATATAATTGTTGTGCCTATATTTGGTGCAGCATATGCTGCACCAAATAAAGGCACAACAAGTTTATACTGATTTAGGTCTGCAGAAAGTAGTAGAATTCAAGGACTTTTCAAGGCTTTTTAGTGATTTTCAGCACTTTTCAAGGCAGATTTAATTTTCAATGACTTTTCAAGAAAACCTTCTAAATTGAAGTACTTTTCAAGCCTGTGCGAACCCTGAATAACAGGGCTTTAGAAACTATTGTTTGCCGTCACCCGACCCACTCACTCAAAATGCCACCTACCCAAAATATTTTATGGCCCTTTTTTGAGGAATCATTTTTTCATTCTGATTTTAGACATTTTTTCTTTATCTTTAATGTCTTTTTAGCAAAAAAAAATTAATATTTAAAAACCAATCTACCTACCCACCTGAAAAATTATGAGTAACGTGATAACAAACAAATTTTTTAAGGATGGCCTTATCACACTGATATTCAGTGAATATTGTCCCTGGTTTCAACAAGATTGAGTAAAATTCAAGGACATTTCAAGTACTTCTCAAAGACTTTCCTACCGTTTTCAAGGACTGAAACTTAAGAAAAATACTGATTTACACATTAAAATTCTACTTTTGAAATGCTAGATTCCATTACTAAAGATATTCGTTTAAGATAATTGGTATAAAATTGTGGTGCCTTTATTTGCTGCAGCATATGCACCACAATTTTCTACTGATATACGTCTCCAAAACACTGTTGAATCCTCCTGTAAATGGTAAAATTCAAGTATTTTTCAGGCCTTTGAGTGTTTTTCAGCAAGTTTTATATTCAAGGACTTTTCAAGACAGTTAATTAGGAAAGATGTCACAAAATTTGTCGTCTGCTGCAGTCATGATTGGCGCTTTAAGGGTTAATATGTGTGTCATAAGGTCAAATATGGTAGAAATCTAGCCCCACTGGACAAGTGTGTTTGCATGTTTGAAGATTTTCTCAGTGCCTATGTTATAAGAACCATTTTCTCATAGGATAGCCCAAATGATTAAAAACACTTACCGAATTTTCACTTGCATCTAAAGCTTCCATTGTTTCCCGATGAGCACTTCTTTCAATATCAGCTTCTGCATTAGTGGTAGTCATTAATCCCCTGGCTCTCCCTACCTCACGGTCCAATGAAGTTATGCTCTGTATATGTTTGTCTTCAGAGAGGGCTTGATTAGCTCGCATTTCAGCAAGCTCCTTCTTGAGTAAGATCACTTGTTGAAGAGCTTGGTCTTGTGAGGGTACTATAAATAGAATAGACAAGTTTTAAATATATTGTAATTAAAACATTTTGATAGCGCTTGATTAGCTCTCAGTTCAGCAAGCTATTTCTTGAGTAAGATAACCTGTTGGAGAGCTTTGTCTTTTAAGGGTACCATAAATAGAATAGACAAGTTTTAAAATATATTGTAATTAAAACATTGTGATAGTGCATGATTAGCTCTCAGTTCAGCAAGCTATTTCTTGAGTAAGATAACCTGTTGGAGAGCTTTGTCTTTTAAGGGTACCATAAATAGAATAGACAAGTTTTAAAATATATTGTAATTAAAACATTGTGATAGTGTATGATTAGCTCTCAGTTCAGCAAGCTATTTCTTGAGTAAGATAACCTGTTGGAGAGCTTTGTCTTGTAAGGGTACCATGAATAGAATAGACAAGTTTTAAAATATATTGTAATTAAAACATTGTGATAGTGCATGATTAGCTCGCATTTCTGCAAGCTCCTTCTTGAGTAAGTTCACTTGTTGAAGAGCTTGATCTTGTGAGGGTACAATGCACAAAAGGGTTCATACAGGCAAGCTTGAGTAAAATTCAAGGCCTTTTCAAGGAGTACTAAAAGCCTCTCCTACAGTTTTCAAGGACTAAAATATAATGAATAATACTGATCTAAGTGTTAAAATTCAACTTCAGAAATACTAGACTGAGATAATGGAGACATTAGTATTAGAAAATTAGTAAAAAAACTGTTGTGCCTATATTTGGTGCAGCATATGGTGCACCAAATAAAGGCACATCAATTTTATACTGATTTCGGTCTCTATCAACAGTGCTAAGTCCTACAGAAACTAGTAGAATTCAAGGACTTATCAAGGCTTTTGAGTGATCAAGGCAGATTAAATTTTAAAGGACTTCTCAAGAAAGCCCTCTAAATTCAAGTTCTTTGAAGCATGTAAAAACCCTGTACAAGCTAACAGTTAAGGATCTGACTACTGTATTAGTTCTCAGTCCAGCTACTTCTAGAGCAAGATCAGGTGTGTGACAGCAATTTAAATTAAAGAAAAATAACATGAATTTCAGGATAGAAATCTTTTAAACAGAACTGGTGGCGCTGATTTGGCACTTTCAAAATTTTATCAAATTCTTATTGCATAAAATAAATAATTTTGAAAGAGAATGTGGCTCTGGGTTTTAATCTTTTCAACATTTTTGAATCTTTACAGGGAAGGAGATGCAGGTCTCCATTTAAGAAATGAATTCAATTTTTGGAATGTTCATGGAATCATGAATACTTCGGGTCTCTTGCAAATTCAGGCTTCACGTTAACTTTGCAAGAGACCCAAGTATTTATGATTCCATGAACATTTCCAAAAATTGAATTTATTGCTTATATTTACACTTTATTAGAAATATCTAAATTTCAAAAATATTTTTAACTTAGGAATTAAAACAGTTTTGTATTTAAAATATAATTGTATTATCGGTTTAGTCGGAGTGGAAATTGGAAAAGCGGAACAGCCAGCTTGAACACGAACAGCCAATGGAGCAAACAAGAAGCTTGTTTTGCATGTGCGACCTATTGTGGCTCGCTGTAAATCATATCACCAGTGTCACTTCTGGCTAATGAGTTCGATGTTTGAAGCGTATTGCACGGGCAAGTGAGCTTGGCAGCTGTCAATCAAATTTTGTGTAATTCATGAGGCTATGAAAGGTTGCAAAAATCTAAAGATTTATTAAAGGATTGCTTTGAAAATGTAAATATAATGGCATGAACAGATAATTAGATAAATCAATTCCTTATAACAAACTAATTTGCAACTGTGATGAGAGTTTTTCCCCCACATTGACTAGCTTTATGTAGGAGGACAGTGGCTCAGTGGGTAAAGCGTTAGACTTGGGGTTGAAGAGTGGCTAGTTCGAGTCTCACTGGAGGCACTGTGCTGTGTCCTTGAGCAAGGCACTTATCCTCTGCTAGTACTGGGTCAACACATGCCACAACAGGACTGAAAAATTGTTGACTGGGATGTTTTGTTTGTTTGATTTGATTCTTTAGTCCCATCAACAATCTTTCAGTTATAAAGGGACAGGTATTCTTGGGTTGAACCAGTACTAGGCTAGGATTAATGTGTCTTGCTCAAGGACACAAGGCAGTGATGCCTGTGAGGCTGAAACCCGCGGCCCCTCCGTCTCGAGTCAAGCACTCTACCACTGAGCCACTGTGTTCCCATTGACTGGGATCTAAAGCACTAACACAAACAATAGCGTTTAGTAGTTACTCTTTAAGCACAGGGGACAAAAATTCCACTTGTCCACTCGTAATTACGAGTGAAATCTAGAAAGGACGAGTAATTCTTCCCAAAGCACTCATCCTGTAGGACGAGTGCTTTGGGAAGAATTACTCAAGGAAGTCATATGACATTGTACAACCTTATGTTCTTTATTGCATATACGCTTTTAAAGGACAAGTGCATGTGTTTGCAGGACAAGTGAAATTGTAAGTCACTGGTCCTGCAGGACAAGTGCAATATTGAAACATTTTTGACCCCTGAAGCATAATAATTGTAATCTAACTGCTGTCAAAACATGTGAGCCGTGGCATGAGATTTCGAACAATTTGGTATGTGCTACCAGCAAAGGCTCAAACCAGCCCGCGCATATGCACAGTCTGATCAGAGCCTTTGCTTAGTCGCTTGGATATTCTATGAGTGTTAAGCTACTGAATGAGCACCATTTGGAGTTTCTAAGCCTAAAATGAGGCTGCACAGGCTTGTTTGAGTCTATACTCGTCAAAATGCCACATTGTTGGAAATCATGTGTCATGTCTCATGTAATAAACTTATATAAGTGAACCGAACTTACGTGGTGGAGCTTTTGTTTCAAGGGTCTTAACTCTCCCTCTCAACTCTGACAACGCCTCCCTCTGCCGCACAATCACTTGTTCATGTCTTTCTCCACGACACTGAGCACCAAGAGAAGTTAACTCTGACGTAATTCTACCCTCCTGGTCCAACAACTCTAGCTGTTTGGCCTGTTCGGACTTTTCTGACTTGAGAGCAACTTCTAAACTTCTGACCCGATCAGATTCCTGGTCTATTTGTGATTTATACCGAACTGAGATGGACTTTTCTTTGCTGTGATAAAAAATAAACAAAAAAAGATTCATTTAGTATCAAATTTTAATTTAGCATTAAGTCTCACTAACTTGCTAGTATCCGATCAGATTCCTTGTCAATTTGTGATTTATACCAGACTGAGAAGGACCTTTCTTTGCTGTGATAAAAAATAAACAAAAAAAAAGATTCTTTAAGCATCAAATTTTTTTAAGCATTAAGTCTCGCTAACTTTCTAGTAGTTTTCTCCAAAAAGCAAGCAGAAATTGCCTTAGCAAGTGAAAAATCATACTTGACATTGGCATAGCTCCTATTACGCAGTTATGCATGTACAAAATAAAAATAGTAACATTCAAGGGAGGTCAACCAATGTGGTAAAAGTGATTTATCATACCATAACTACTCTTAAAGGAAAGAATTCACTCCCATAGTTTGGTTGATCTCAAGCAATGCATAGCCAGAAAGCTGAAAAAGTTACGCACATCAAAGGGAGACTACTGGATCAAGCTGTGTTTCTCTTTAATTGCGTTCCTTTTCAAAATGGGGTCTTCTCTTAAAGGAAAGAATTTGCTTCCTATGGGAATTCGCTCCCATGAATATTTAGTGGAATGCTACCTATAGATATGTCTATGCTTACCTTAATTCTGATTCTACTGCTTTGAGTTCTTCTTTCGGTTTATCAATGATACGGGAAAGTTTAGCAAGCTGTTGTCTGCATTCTTACCTTAATTCTGATTCTACTGCTTTGAGTTCTTCTTTCTGTTTATCAATGATACGGGAAGTTTAGCAAGCTGTTGTCTGTATGCTTACCTAAATTCTGATTCTACTGCTTTGAGTTCTTCCTTCTGTTTATCAATGATACGGGAAAGTTTAGCAAGCTGTTGTCTTTATGCTTACCTTAATTCTGATTCTACTGATTTGAGTTCTTCCTTCTGTTTATCAATGATACGGGAAAGTTTAGCAAGCTGTTGTCTGTATGCTTACCTTAACTCTGATTCTACTGATTTGAGTTCTTCCTTCTGTTTATCAATGATACGGGAAAGTTTAGCAAGCTGTTGTCTGTATGCTTACCTTAATTCTGATTCTACTGATTTGAGTTCTTCCTTCTGTTTATCAATGATACGGGAAAGTTTAGCAAGCTGTTGTCTGTATGCTTACCTTAATTCAGATTCTACTGCTTTAAGTTCTTCTTTCTGTTTAACAATGATACGAGAAAGTTTAGCAAGCTGTTGCCTCCCCTCTAGATATGTCCATGCTTACCTTAATTCTGATTCTACTGCTTTGAGTTCTTCCTTCTGTTTATCAATGATACGGGAAAGTTTAGCAAGCTGTTGTCTGTATGCTTACCTTAATTCTGATTCTACTGCTTTGAGTTCTTCCTTCTTTTTATCAATGATACGGGAAAGTTTAGCAAGCTGTTGTTTCCCCTCTGGATATGTCCATGCTTACCTTAATTCTGATTCTACTGCTTTGAGTTCTTCTTTCTGTTTATCAATGATACGGGAAAGTTTAGTAAGCTGTTGTCTGTATGCTTACCTTAATTCTGATTCTACTGCTTTGAGTTCTTCCTTCTGTTTATCAATGATACGGGAAAGTTTAGCAAGCTGTTGTCTGTATGCTTACCTTAATTCTGATTCTACTGCTTTGAGTTCTTCCTTCTGTTTATCAATGATATGGGAAAGTTTAGCAAGCAGTTGTCTGTATGCTTACCTTAATTCTGATTCTACTGCTTTGAGTTCTTCCTTCTGTTTATCAATGATACGGGAAAGTTTAGCAAGCTGTTGTCTCATCTCTATGACTTCCTTCTCCTTGTGACTCATCATCTCCCGGTATTTCTCCACTTCCTGTTTCTGGCCTTCGCTCAGTTCACCTACAAGATTTCAAAATTTTAATTAAAAGGTATGTGTATATTAATAGACTTTTCGCTTACTGTAAAGGTGGCAACTTTAATATTCATATCTGTGTGTGGTTCGATTATTTTATCTGCTAAATAAGGGAAATCAGGTTCTATTTATAATTTGGTGAAGAAATAATAAGTTGTTTAGGCTGCGCAAATATGCATGCATTTCATGAAAATCCAAACCATTTACAAACTGAACTCACATCTATTAACCCTTAAAGTGCATAATCACAAAATTTATGTTTTTTGTCGTCCACTATAATATTTGAATCCTCATAGACATACATTGTGGGAGCAGTCTGATCTGGGTCCACAATGTTTGCCTCTATGCTTATGTTAAAAAGACATTTTCAGATACGGTTATTTTGCTGGCGTTTTAAGGACTAAATAATGTGTTTTGCGTCTATACTGAGGTAATGGCACAAGATGATACAGTTACTTTTGAATAAAGCCACGCCTCATTTTCAGCTTTTACCTACGTCTAAGGTTGAGCAGGCTTAATTAGGCATTGATGAGGTACTGCCTTTACAGTAAGCGAAAAGTCTTATAATACCCGCGTGAATTGCACAAAGTATGAAACATGTGCAAATTTTGCACAGGTTTCATACTTTGTACATTTATCCCAAAAGTAAAAGTATAAGTAGAATTATCAAATGCATTTTAAGAAGTTTATTGTTTCAACATTTCATCTAATATTTGAGAGTATCGCACAAGTAAAGTGCATCTTGGTTTCCGCGGTGCTTTGGTATAGAAACATAAAAAGACTCACATAGGCAATTTTGAAAATTGTATTTTTATTATAGTAAAATGGCAATTTCGGCGGGAATGGCAATCAGCATTTTTAATCTTTTTCATGATTATTTTGGAGTTCTTTTGAACACTCAAAACAAATGTTTAAATTCATGGGTAAGAAAATAACTGCAGTTTTAGGCCAGATTTTTTTTATAAGTTGATTTACAGGGAATTCTTTTTCAGATTTATGGTGGGGGGATGAAAAAAAAGAAAAAAAGCTCTTAACTGGTCATTTTCAGGATTTTTTTTTTCCTTTTCAGAGTGTTTTTTTTTTGTTTTTTTTTTTAAATATCTCCAGAAAAAAACAGTTAAACAAGTGAAGTAAACCAACAGTCTGTGTAAATCCTGCATAGGACAATCTTTTTTTTACAGTGTCACTCTCAAAGATACACAAACAGAACCTCAAAAATATATAATTTTTTTCAACAAAATAAATAATTTTTAGAGTCGGCCGATAATATAAAAAAAAATTGAAAATGAAATTTTATTTTTTTCTAATTTCTGGAAAATTACAGTAGGAGGGTTCGTAAATCGACTAATAAAAAATTCTGGCCTTACACTCCAAAAGTTTTCTTATCTGGACCTACCCCTACCTGTAATATCTGATAATCTTGCTGATGCCCCGGCCAGATCTTTCCGCAACCCGAGTATCACATCATCCTGGCTCTGACAATGTGCTTTCAGCTCTGCACTCTCTTTCCTGCAAAAAGAATAAAATGCTTTGCTTAACCCTTTCCTTCATGAATATTCATGCTGAGCCCCACCCACTAAACTTCCACATTTGTACATAGAACAAAGAAATAACTTGTCAGGTCCAGGATCATATGGGCCTCGTCGCGAGAAAACCTGTCATTGAGGGTTTGCAAACAACACAGGCGCAGACCAGCCTGCGCATCTGCGCAGTCTGATCAGCGCCTTTGTCATTCGTTTTTTGGAAAGTATCAAATCTAGATTTGCCACAAGCGAAATTTCAATTTTCTAGCTAGTCTCTGTAGCTGAGCAGGCTGGTTTGAATCTCACTTTGTCAGAAACCCCGAAGACAGGTTTTGTCGTGTCGAGGCCCATATCTAATCATATTTCTTATTTCTTTTTTCTTATAAAGGTACTGCACTGTAGCATAAAAACTGCAGCCTAACTTCAGGCCATGTATTTAGGATTTATTACTGAAAGATCTATAACCACTACAGAGTTAAATCTATGATATTTAATTTCTTCCCCATTGGCGGAAATACAGAAAATCAGACATTCAGTAAATATTGGTGCACAGAGCATGCACAGATCCAGAAAGTTTTGTCAGAGGGGGTACAACTTTGATGTTGTTTTTATTTTAGTTTGATGAGGGGGGGGGGGGGGGGAAGGATCCAAATACCACTATAAGCGGGTCATTTGCGGCCTGCCAGCGAAACATCATTTAAATGGCGTTTCGCTGGCGGGCCGATGATAGCCCAACATTGAATGCTGGCTTGGTAGCTTTGTGATATTAAGGGGATCCGGACCAGTATTGCTAAGGAACCCTATATTTTTGTAATTTACCAGGGGGTGGGGGGGGTCCGGACCCCTGTCTCCACCTCTGGATCTGCACATGCAGAGGTAGTGTATGCTTGTTTATGTACATTTTATACTTTACTATTGCCCTTTTTACTGGTCTGATACCAGTCTATAAAAACTGGTACAACCAGCATAAAAATATATCTTACCTAAGTACAACTATTAACTGCTCCATAGCAACAACGTCATGTGTTGGTTTCTGAACAACAGGTATTATTTGTGGTTTTGGTGGAGGTACGGGTTTCTCTTTTTTACTTAATTCCAACTTTAATTCTGCAAAACAACAAGTAAACTTTATGCTAAAACCATTTTTGACTAATGGAATCTTCTATCTAGTTTGAAACCATATGAGCCCCTTCTCATGTTGAACTCGACTAAGCATTAACATTCAACTGCCCATTAGAAAGAAAAGACTGAAAAAATGCTAAAAACACCAGATTTTGACATTATAGCATTTATGAGCAGAATAAATGTCATGCTTAGTTGAGATGAACCTGTTTGTTTTGAGTCTTTATGTACCAAGTTAACAATTTTTCAGTCATGTGGGGACAGGTCTTCTTGGGTTGAACCAGTACTAAGCAGTGAATAAATAGTCATGCTTAAGGACACAACGCAGTGACAGTCCTTTGGCGGTGAGTCATATGAACTTGTAACCCTTCAATTCCCAGTCTAATGCTCTACAAACTGAGCCACTGCGCTCCACAGAGAGATGAGCATGACATAAGTTTTATAACCACCTGTTTTAATGGTCCAATATATACACAGACAGAACCTCAAAAATATATATTATTTTTTTCAAAGAAACAAATACTTATTTGAGTAGGCAGATATAAAATATAAAAATAATTTTAGATTTTTTTTTTATTTCTACTTTCTGGAAAATTACAGTATGAGGGTTCGTAAATCAACTAATTAAAAAAATTTTGGCCTAAAATAAAGTTGGGATTATATTCCTCAGTTTTTAACATCACCATCTGGACCTAGTCTGCAACTTGTTGTTTACATGGGACAAAGTCCTGTTTTCTTGTATCAAATATTTATTTGATCAATTGTGCATGTTGCGTTGGATGAAAAAATATAAAATTCTTTTAGCGGAAAGAAATGCCTCCAATTTGTTTATGCTAAAGGCCTTCTAAATACTGTAAATTGGGAAATTTTCGAGAGAATTTTATTTTTGCGAAAAGTGTTAAAAGACATATTTGGGACACTAAAAATTCACGACTTGGGCATGATTTACCTATATCAGTAATAGAGAGAGTGATTGCACCATTTGGCGAGGATTTTATTTTCACGAAACTTCGCATATGCCAAGTTTCTTCGCATATGCGAAGTTTCATGAAAATAAATCCTGCGCGAAAAATTCCGAATTAACAGAACAGATAAAACACATACCTTGAATAGTTCTATGATTTGATTCTATTTCCTCTTGGCATTCCTTATTCTTTTTCATAACTTTTGTAATCCTTTCCTCCATTGCACATATAGTCACTGAATGTTGTTTGATCTGTTCTTTGTAACTCGATACATCACTCTCTAATTTCTTATCTAAAGCAATTAATTCAGTTTGTAACTTAGTAGTCTCGTCTATACGAGTAGATTCTAAACGAGCGACCTCCTCCCTTAATTGAACCTCTAGCACTTTGTACTCTTCTAGTGAACTTAGCGCTTGCTGTCCTTCTTCCAATCTTGATTGTTGGTCCTCAGTTTTCTCCGTAAGTTTCTGAAAAAGGTGAGAACTTTTTATTGATACAGATGAAACTTCAAATCCATTACTACCATGCAACTACCAGCTTAGCAATCAAATTTGGTGATATAGCTGTCATGTAAATATAACAGTTTGCCATATAGTGACAGGTATTTTAATACTGATAGGCAGTTTGGGATGTTTAAAAGAGGAAAGCCAATGGACATGATACTTGTTTAGTGTATATTTCAAAAAAGGTTTCCTTAATTTCAGTAACATATGTTGTTGGTACACATTGGAATTGCATCATAGAGGCGATTTCAATGTGCACCTACAACATTTGTCCATTTAATAAATGAGTGTTTTTCACCATAAAACAGGTTTTTCACAAGCTTCTCAACTACTTTTTATGTTTCAGTGTAATGAGCATGTAGAAGTGAACAAGTTTTTGTGTAGTTTGGCATGCACCTGGATGACTAAATTAGATTACTGACAGCTTATCTTTAGATGTTTCATTGGAATGAAATGCTAACTTGGTGGTTGCCTGGTTGTAGTTTATTTCCACTCTTTGCATGCTGGGTAATTTTTTTTCTGTTATTTTTTTCAAAATTAACTTTTCAAAAAATTCTTTCAGGATTTGATTGCGTTAAGGCTTAAAGTCCCAGTCAACAATATTTCAGTCATGTTGGGACTCCTCCCACAGAGAGGGAGAGATAACGAAAATAAATTGGGCTTGACAAAAAGGCCCGGACCCCACCCAAATTTGCCTCAAGTGAAGCAATTTCATCCTGTTAACATGCCAAATATGACAGGGCCATCTCTCCAAAAGCTGCAACAGAGAGTGCACCACCTACAACACCCAAAATTCTTTCAGGAATACAATCAGATTTTATATGTAGTTTTGTTTAAAAATGAGTAAAATACAATAATTATTGAATCTAACTGCTTGATGTTTTACTTGCAGTACTAGTACTAGCAAGTGTATGTCTTATTTGCAAGATAAAATGAGCCGTGACATGAGATTTCCAACAATGTGGTTTGTGCCACCAGCAAAGGCTCAGACCAGCCTGTGCATACGCGCAGTCTGGTCAGAGCCTTTACTAGTCGTCTGAATATTCTACGAGTGTCAAGCTACTGACCGAACATCATTTGGAGTTTCTAAGTTTAAAAGGAGGCTGCACAGGCTCGTCTGAGTCTCCACTTGTCAAAATGCCACATTGTTGGAAATCACATGTCACGGCTCAAATTTCCTTTTTGTAGAAGACCCTGTCTTAAGCAAGCTAATTTTGCTTTTTGAAGAAAAGCAAAATTAGCTTGCATGAGATTGGTAATTACTGAATAAAAGCAGCATGAGTATAAGTTTGGAAAAGTAACTGCCATCAAGATAAATAATATAGAAAAAAAATATTTAAGTCAATCCAAAAATGTTTTTCTCTATTTTAAGTACTTTTTAATTATAACATTAAGAATTTTTAAATATCACTATTCACTTCTAGATCCTTAATATATGTTTAGTTATTCAGACAGGAAAAACTAAGGATTTCTGAACAAAAATGTAAAATATTGAACCTGAACACACCATCAAATACAAGTATGTCTATATTTAATATCTCCGACACAATTTCTACACTTCACAAATTATCAGATTAGTAACAATTAACCTGGGCAGAATTCCAACAGGCAGTGACCTAGATAAAATTTATTACCTTATTAATTCTACTAAACAAACAATTTTTAATAACAAATACACCCTTCCTTCTGTGTGAAAAAGATGGTGGACTGCTGTAAAAATATTTTCCTTTGTTCCAATGAAATAATTGCCCTTGTTCCATTGTTCCCCCAAAACTCTGGGAGGGTTTGGTTTGATTCAAACGTCTCAGTCAACAGCTATGGTCATGTCGAAACAGTCAGTTCACCTAACTACACTTTTTCCTGGGCAAGCTAGACTAAGCGGTTAACCAGTACTTTGTGCACATACTTTCCCTTGTAGCTGACAACAACCCTTCTATGAATTAGCAGAAGGAGGAGAATGACTGTAGAAATTATTTCACCATCAATCTCCATGAAAGTATGGGAATCGGTAAGGATCGAATTTGCGACCCCTGGATCTGTCATCGGTAATGGTCGGACTTGTTACCAGCTGCACTACCAGGCTCGGTATGATTTTTTGAACCCTCAGTACAGAGAAGTGAGTCAGAGGGACTCTTAAAACTCATTATTGAGGGAAAACCCCGATTCTAATGCACTTGTAAATGTAACACGACGTCTGATTGGATGACGTCATTCATTTATGATAGTATATCATGCGATATACTGTCACAAACTCCACATCATTACATAACGTCTCTTTTCATTGCCTGGTTTTATGCAGCTGGCAAGTGGTTTTATGCAGCTGGCAGCCACTGGACATAGGTGCAACATACTATATTTTCACTGTCTTTTTGAAGGAAATATTTTACTAGTACAAAAGAATGGGGATAACCATATTCAAAGTTATCATTTGGGGAGGTATATCATCGGATAACTAAATATCCGACCATACATCCGATGATATACCTCCCCAAATGAAAATTTTGAATACAGCTATCCCCTAAATTATGTACACCACTTACGACTCTAAGTTCTTCCATTGCTGCTCTCAATTCCTCATTCTTTCTTCTCTCCTCTGAAAGAATACTTTCACGCTTCTCTTCTTCGACAGCCCTGATATCATCTATTGCCCTGTTTAGACATTCTTCCGCTGGAAGTATAAATAGGTCAGCAATGAGCATGATATGATAATGGTATTTGTTATATACCTGACAATGCACTCTGACGGTAATCCTGAACTAATTTTTTAGAAGCATTAATCTAAAAAAATCAGCTTATTACAAAAAAGCATGTAAAATTACCCAGCATGCAAAAAGTTGAAGGTGCATGTACAACCCCGTAAAATACATAAAATATACAACCTGTGCAATTTGCATTTTCCACATTTCACATAATTGAGCAGCGGCATGTGATTTCCAGCAATGTGGCATTTTGACAAGTGTAGACTCAGAGGCAGACATGGGGCGAATTAATCGTTAATGCTAATGCATTATTAATGCATTACTTTTTCCAGTAATTCAAGGTAATGATTAATTCACCAATTTTTGAATTACTTTAATGCTAATTCAATGCATTACTTTTGCCCAAATTTACTGCATTACTTGCA
The DNA here is from genome assembly GCA_964019695.1 of Loripinus fragilis. Lineage (NCBI taxonomy): Eukaryota > Metazoa > Mollusca > Bivalvia > Lucinida > Lucinidae > Loripinus > Loripinus fragilis. Next base: position 57,530,842 of record OZ026529.1, on the reverse strand, counting down.
TTACTTTGAATTACTGTCTAACCAATAGTATACAGACTGCACAATAGAGAAATGAGATACACAACAAAACATTTCCATTCACACTTTCCTTTTGTTCGACTTCCTTGTAAAGACTATTATTTGACTAAGGAACATGCTAAATGAATTGTGAAGCTTGTAAGTAGGGGTTTTGTGGATATAAGCTTAGAAACTCCAAATGTTTGGTCAGTAGCTTAACACTTGTAGAATATTCTGATGCACAAGCTTTTGTAATGTGATGTCTTATTGGATAACGTCCAAAATTTGCGACAGTTTATCCTGAGAGATACCGTCGGAAATAGTTTGACGTCATTAATTACGTCACATTATGTTGGACGATGTACGCCTTTGCACGGCTTGCAAAGCTCCGATTTGAGACAAGACTGTAGAAGCGCTTTAGAATGGGGATAACCATATTCAAAATTTTCATTTTGGAGGTATATCCTCGGATATACGTTCGGCAATCACGTTTAAGGGCTCTGCTCGTGTGTTGCCATAAAACTAAATTTCGGACCATATATCCGACGATATACCTCCCCAAATGGAAATTTTGAATACATTTATCCCCTAATTCAAGCAATCAGCAAAGGCTCTGATCAGACTGCGCACATGCGCAGGCTGATCTGAGGCTTTGTTGATCAAACATACCACATTGTTGGAAATCTCATGTCGCGGCTCACATGACTACTAACAGTAAATTAGAACAATCACATTTATATTTTAAAAAAAATTATTATTGGAAATCTCATGGCACGGCTCATATGTCTAACAGTAAACTAGACCTATCACATTCATTTTACAAAAAAACATTATATTTACACATGTTGTCAGCTCAATCTTAAAAGTATTGGAGAGTGCATCTGGATTTGCACAATGGTAAAAAAAAGATCTTCAATCAAAAGAATACACTTTTTTTTTTTAATTATAACCTGACACCCCTTGATATGTACAATGGACTGTCCCAAGTTTATTGTATCAAACCAGAAGGAAGAATCCATTAGTAAACAAAGGGATATTTGTAGAAAGTTTGGTTAGAACAGCTGCCCGTGGTTTGAATCTTTACAGCATTATTTTTCCACCTTACCCTTAACCATTTACCTCAAAGAGACGCCTTTTAACACATTTGCAAACAGAGCAGACCCAAATCAGACAGCTCTTGTAAGAGCTTCCTGATCAGGGTCTACTCTGTTTGCTTATGGAAATATGATTAGATATGATTCTACACTAGTGGCCCAGACAGATAATTTCTCTTTCTATGTGCATACATGTAAGTTTATTTATATAATTATTCATAGTGGGTGGAGCTTAGCATGAATATTCATGAAGGAAAGGGTCAAGCAGAGGTCCTCATAGTGGCACCAGAATTTACTTGCTATTCTATGAGAAGTGATATATACAGGTTGTATAGCTTTTATCACATTTAAACCAAATGGAATTTCCCAATCTTATCAATTGGACCAGTCCATTTCCATTTTAAGGGTTGTTGGGTTGTATTTTTCATTTTTATTGGAATTTCAAAAGAACATCCTGCAAGCAAACAGTGGAGATGCTGATCAGACGCCGCATAATGCGGCGTCTGATTTGGGTCTGCACTGTTTGTATATGTCCCACATAACGGATGCTAGTCTTAAATAAGTTAAGGAATAATCTAGGACAATGATGTCATAACAATGTCAAAATCAAACCTACATTCTAGCCTGGCAGCCTCAACAGCATCAGATATCCTGCTTTCAGAGTCTGTCTTCTGAGACTCGAGTTGTTCATGTAGGTCTTCCTTGAACTTTTTCTCCATCTCTGTCATCTGCTTCACAAGACGGTCTTTCTCTCCAATAGCACTCTCCCACTTGGCAAACAACAGAGAGATATGTTTACCAGGCTCTGCAATAATCAGAATGATGAAATTGCAGGGTTCCCACAGAAATTCAAAAACACCATTCCATGATTTTTTCACGATTTTCAATGATCAACGTGGTAATCCCAGGGGGCTTACTCTGATATTTTCATACATACGTAGGCTCGGGTCATTTTTTTGGGTTCAAAATTTTGAATTTCAATATTTTTGGGGGTTTTCAGATAAATAAATATTTTTGGGGTATGAAGATTTTGTTGATATTTTTGGGGGGTCATCACAAAATTGGACTGTATTTAGGGGTCATTTCTATGCATTTTAGGGTCTTTTCTTAAGATCAAGGTACAGAAGGGGGGACATTTTTTGGGGTTGCTAAAATTTCAAAGATTTTTTTGGGGTGCTTGAAATTCCTGATTGTTTTGGGGGGTGAACGGTAGATGCTGGGCCCCAGCCTACGTATGAAGAAAAATAGAGAGTACCCCCCTGGGGATTTTCCATGATCAACAATGTTATTTCCATGACTATTTGATGCATGCACTGCCTCCAACCTCCCCTTTTAGCCGCTAGCGACATCTTCAACACGCAGAGCATAAATGGGGAATGCAGCAACAGTAATATATTTAAATAAGCATGCTTCTAGGCCATGCATGCATTTTGAAATAATTAAAACTTGAGAACACCAGCAGCCAGAAAACTTGCTGTCAGACACAGAAGTCTGACAGCTAGTTTTCTGGCTACTGGTGGTTTCATCAAATTATTTCACAACATTCCATGATTTTTCCATGATTATTCAGTTTTTTTCAAATTCCATGATTTTTCCATGCATGGAACTTTTTTTCTGATTTTCCAGGATTTCCATAGCTCGTAGGAACCCTGAAAATGACTCTAGCTGCATAGCATTTAGATAACCAGACGACCGGAAGGTCGTATGAATGCAAAATTACCCAGCATGCCCTTGTAATGACATACATCTCTTTGCAGGAAGGTCCAGTCACTCATTATTTCGTTTCGTTTTTTTATGGATCCCTGAAATGCTAGATGGTTAGCGCTTTAAGTGTCATTTGAATGTAGATTTTGTTTGTTTTGATGTTTTACATCCCAGTCAACAAATTTTTCAGTCATGTCGTGACAATTTCCTGTCTTCCTGGGTTGAACCAGTACTAAGCAGTGGGTAAAGTATCTTGCTCAAAGACACAACGAAGTGACTCAGCAGCTGGTGAGACTCAAACAGGCTACCCTTTGATCCCCAGTCTAATGCTCTACAAACTGAGCCTCTGTGCCCCACTATGAATGTAGATAACCTATTTTTAATTTTTTTGTTGGCATTTTAACATTCATTAGCATGATAAATGCAAGTTTGAAAGCAAGACATGTCTAAATTGTTCAGCATTTTTGTTTTTATGAGCAATTGAACTTTCATGCTCGGATGAGTTGAGCATGAAATTTTTAGAACTCCAGTTCAAAACAGTCATACAACAAGAGAGCTCATGGACCCTGGATCGCTCACTTGAGTTCTTGTCACAAGGAGAGGATGTTTACCACAAAATATAAATCCAATTTCTCCAACACCTAAGTCCATCTTAGGTGTTCATGGGTGAACTTGTGTCAATTCATATGAGATTATGAAACTCACTAAATGACCACTTATTTAAGATCCTTTATTATATACCTATAAATGATACCACTTTAGAACTGTCTGTTTTCTGGCCATCTGATACAGAAAAGCGGATCAACAAATTGACGTTTTCTGAATCCATATCACTATCCTTTAAAATGAGGCTAACGTCGGTTACCTGCTTTTGCAGCGAGGTTATGTTAAGAAAATTTCAAGCGTGGAACCAGAGACAGAAAACATGATGACGTAACATCATATGATATGATGTGACAAAACGTAATGGCAATTAATAAATTGTTTGGGTCTTTAATACAGAAAAATTGTGGAAACGTTTCCCGCAATTTTTCTGTATTAAAGACCCAAACAATTTATAAAATCAAAATAATGTCAAAAAAAGGAATATGATAAACATATTATTATAAAGTAACTTGATCTGGCGTACAGTATCACATCTTGTGGATGAGGCCATTCCATTGGATCACCCAAGACGCTTTGCTTCGCTTCGCGTCTTGGGTGATCAGATGGTATGACCTCATCCACTCGCCGTGATACTGTACGCCAGATCAAGTTACTATTATAATAATGTTTATCACATGACGTCCCGTCTGAGAGTGATATAACGCTATGCAATAAAATTGATAAACCACTAGTGGTTTACAGATTTTCGGGAAACGTTATGACGTCCATTATAAGGTTGCGTAAAAGATGGCAAAATCTTGACTTTTTCACGCCAAAAATGCAATTTTTTTTATAAATTTTAATGTCATGTGATAAATAGAATCTAACATTTGTGTTCCTGTATTATTGAATTTATTAAACTCGTTGCGAAAAAGAGATAAAATGCTCGACAAGCCTCGCATTTTATCTCTTTTCCTCAACTTGTTTAATAAATTCAATAAAACATGAGCACTCATGTAAGATCCTCTATCTATTTACTATTTTCTTACCATCATTTGTAAGTTTGGCATTTACACCGCACTTCTCCAGTGCTGTTTCAATTTCTGTTTCCCATGAGAGTTCAGCTTGTAGCAATCCTACAACTGCATCCTTAATCCACGAGATTGATTCATCGACTGTAACTGACTCTAGCACACTGATCTCATCTTTCAGTGAGCCTGACAAGCGACCATTTTGCTTCAAATGAGCCTACAAGAAAAACAAATTGAATCAGGACAGGAAATAGTTTGAAATGAAGAGACTAGAAATCAAGGTTGGGTATTAGAATCGTAGTCCTTTGATAGTAATACAGGGTTCTTACAGGCAAATATGAGTAAAATTCAAGGACTTTTCAAGGACTTCTAAAAGCCTCTCCAACAGTTTTCAAGGACTTACAGTTAATGAACGCTACTGATCGAAGTGTTAAAATTCTTCTTCAGAAAAGCTAGACTGAGATAATGGAGACATAAGTACTAGAAAATTAATATAAAATTGTTGTGCCTTTATTTGGTGCAGCATATGCTGCACCAAATATAGGCACAATAATTTTATAATGATTAAGTTCTCTATCTACAGTGCTACACTCCTACTGAAAATAGTAGTATTCAAGGATTTTTCAAGGCTTTTGAGTGATTTTCCAGTACTTTTCAAGGCAAATTTAATTTCCAAGGACTTTTCAAGAAAGCCCTTTAAATTCAAGTACTTTTCAAGCCTGTGCGAGCCCTGTAATAGATAAGATGCCCTTTCTTAGCAAAAAGTTATGAAGTACTAATTTTTTTGCCTCTCCAAGAAAACGTTTTGTTGGTGTGTCCATTGGAAGCTTCTTGGATTGTTTTTTACTTTGAGGTTTTATGTCCCAGTCAACAGCTATGGTCATGTCTAGACAGTCAGTTCACCTAACCACACTTTTTTCCTGGGCAAGCTTAACTAAGCAGTTAACCAGAACTTTTTGCACTAATATACTTTTGCTTGTAAATGAAACAAGCCCTTCTTAAATCAGCGGAAGGAGGAGAATGGCTGTAGAAATCATTTCACGATCAATCTCCGCAAAAGTATAAGACCCGGCCGGGGTCAAACTCGCAACCACTGGATCTGCAGTCGGACACGTTACCGACTGCACTATGCGATTGGAAAAGCTCATATTTAACCGTAAAATTTCAGCAAAACCCAACCAATATAGACTGTATAAACTATAATACAGTTAAATCCCAGAAATTCAAAGTCCTTGGGACTAGAGGTTTTATTTGGAATTATCAGTATTTGGAATTATAGGGAGGTTGACATAAAAATATATAACCCTCAAAATGTTTATAATCAGTTTTTTTTCCTTTCAAACTTAGGGTCTGTAAAAGAAACATCATGAACAGGTCCTATTCTCTAAATCCAGTGTGCCTGAAATTTATTTTGAATAAGGGAGTATTTCTAAAATAGAAGTTCGATTTTCGAGGTTTTACTGTACCTTAGCATTCATCACAGCCTTGCGTATATCCGACATATTCTTTTGGAAGTCCTTGCTGCTGGTGTCGGCCATCTTCAGTTTGCCTTCCAGTTCTTTTATTTTCTGCTGTAGTTCGGTTCTCTCGTTTATGAGTTTCTTTAAGGTGTCCAGTAGTTGATCGTCACTGATTTCAGCATCTGGGGCCTTGATTCCGGGTGTTGAAAATGTCACCTGAACAACACGATTTCTGAACCTTTCCATCTATAATAGATAAATATCAGGGTTCATATAGGCAACGTTGTGTAAATTCAAGGACTTTTCAATGACTTCTCAAAGACTTTCCTACTGTTTTCAAGGACTGATAACTTAAGATTTACACCTTAAAATTCAACTTTGGAAATGCTAGAGCCCATTACTAAAGATATTAGTTTAAGATAATTATTATAAAATTGTGATGCCTTTATTTGGTGTAGCATACGCTGCACCAAATAAGGCACCACAATTTTATACTAATTTAGCTCTATAAAAACACTGTTGAATCCTCCTGTAAATGGTAAAATTCAAGGACTTTTCAAGGCCTTTGAGTGGTTTTCAAGTACTTTTCAAGGCAAATTTTATTTTCAAGGACTTTTCAAGACAGTCCTGTATATTCAAGTACTTTTCAAACCTGTGTGAACCCTGATAGGTAAATAATGTCCTTTGAATAAAAAGTCTCATTCAAATCTACAGTAAAAACTGTCTTAAGCGGCCACTCAAAAGAAGACAAAAAATAGGTTTTTAAGACCAATAATCGCTTTTGACCTGCATTAAGATACCATATGGCTCTATTAACAATTGTAAGTTACGCTGTTCAATTGCCTTGTGATTAGCTGAAAATAAATCAGTAAAACTATAATAATCTGCCTAATACAGTATTTTGAGGCCGACTATCTATGGAAAGTCGGCCTCAAAATCCTGAATTTAGGAACAATTCTGAAAACTTCACCCATATAAGTAGAATTACAGTACCTTCTTTGATGACTGTTCAAGGTCTACCCTAACAACCCTCTCAGCTCTCTCAAGATCTTGCGTCTCTGTCTTGGCTTGATCGAGGGCCAGCTGAAGTTTATGCTGGACTTCTTTCTCATCAATCAGAGAAACTACTTTATTCAGGATTTTGAGCTGACTTTCTATGGAAAGTCAGCCTCAATATCCTGAATTCAGGAATAATCCTGGCAACTTTCGCCTATGTACCTTCTTTGATGACTGTTCAAGGTCTACCCTAACAACCCTCTCAGCTCTCTCAAGATCCTGCGTCTCTGTCTTGGCTTGATCAAGGGCCAGCTGGAGTTTACGCTGAACCTCTTTCTCATCAAACAGAGAGACCTTGGTCTTCTCCAGTTCTTCTCTGAGACTGTCAATCAATGTCTGTTGCTCCTGTACCTTGTTCTCTGTTGACTTGAATTTCTGTAAGTTTAGATTACCATTTATTATCTACTATGTAATGAAATACAGGAAAATATTGATTTAATATAATGCATATATTTCACAGGCGTGAAAATATAAAAACTTGTATTTTCACTGCTTTCACAGCAGTGAAAATACATGATTTGATATTTTCACGGGAGAGAAACCGTAAGATTGGAATTACTTTTTTTCTATTTTCTCAATATGGTCTAAGGGAAGCAACCCTTTTAATGCATATCTGTTTCTTTTCTAAGGGAAACAACTATTGGTGTTTCCTATTTCTATGGAAATGGAAACAAAAAGCCAGAGTTGCTTAGAAGCTTAATAAAAGAAAGAGCTTTTATAAATTTGTCTGTTACAACTAGAAAATCAAAACAAAAGCTAATGTAAAGTAAGATTCGCTTCTCTTTACCTTAAAAGATTATGGGAAATTTGTAGATAATAAAAAGAAAATTCAAATGTTTTTTTGTTAAATATGTCTTTTATTTCACTCGTGAAGTGGACAATAATTTCTATTTCATTCGTGGCTTCGCCACTCATGAAATATATAAATTGTCCACTTCACGAGTGAAATAAAAGACATATTTAACAAAAACATTTGAATATCCTCTATTTATCACATGACACACCATGACTGGGAGTGGTATAATTCCATGTACTATGATTGGGCCTCGTCGCAACAAAACATGTCTTCGGGTTTCTGAAAAAGCGAGACTCAAACCAGTCTCCTCAGCTATAGAGACTAGCTAGAAAATTGAAAGTTCCCTTGTAGCAAGTTTAGATATTGTACTTTACAAAACGCGAATAACAAAGGCGCTGATCAGACTGCGCGAATGTGCAGGCTGGTCTGCGCCTGTGTTGTTCGCCAGTCCCCGAAGATAGGTTTTCTCGCGTCGAGGCCCAATTGATAAATCACTAATAATTTACATAATTAGAAAAAATATTTAATGATGGCCATAACCATGGCGCAATTTTGCTTGTTTTGATTCTTTAAGTCCCAGTCAACAATTTTTCAGTCATGTGGGGATGGGTCTTCCTCGGTTGAACCAGTACTAAGCAGCGATAAAGTGTCTTGCTAAAGGACACAACACAGTGAGTCAGCTGGCGGTGAGACTCAAACTAGAATCCCTTGGATCCCTTGTCTAACACTCTACCAACTGAGCCACTGTGTTCCACACAACGGTGTGTATATATCATGGTGATATTGCACTGTTTCTATGCCAAAAACGTGATTTCAAAGTAATTTTAGTGTCATATGATAAATAGAATCTTACATTTGTGCTCCTGCATTATTAAATTTATCAAAGTTGTTGCATGCCTCTCATTTTATCTCTTTTCCCCAACTCGTTTGATAAAAAAAAGCAAAAGGAACACTCATGCAAGATCCTCTATATTCAACCGAATAAGCATACATGCTCCTGCATACTCAGCTCTTTTCACCTTATAAAGTGACACCTATAATTTGCAGCAGACGACAATTTCAAATTTTGCTGCTTTTTCAAAAATAACACGTAAGGCATGATATTTCAGCAGACCATTCTCATGAAATATCATACCTTATATTTTTCTAAAATTGAGAAAGATGTCTCAAAATTTGTCGTCTGCTGCAGTCGTGATTGGCACTTTAAGGGTTAAGTTGCCAATGCTATCAACTTCTGATTTATAGTCAATCTAGTAGTGCAATTTCATTATTAATATGGATTCATTGTGTGGATGAAAAAAAGGTCTGATGAAGCCAGCTGATCAAGATCTACACTGTCACAAATCTGCACTCAGAAATTTTGTTTATCTAGACCTATGGTATTACTTGACTTTTCGCTTACTGTAAAGGCGGCAACTTTAATATTCATATCTGGGCGTGGTTGGACTATTTCATCTGCTAAGGAAGGGAAATCAGGTTTTATTTATAATTTGGTCAAGAGTTTATAAGCTTTTTGAGCCGCACAAACGTGCGTGCATTTCATGAAAATCCTAACAGTATACCGACTAAACTTATTACCCCTTAAAGCGCATAATCACAAAATGTATGTTTTTGTCGTCCACTAAACTATTTGGAGCCTCATAGATTTACAGTGTGGATCCAGATCAGACTGATGCTAAGAATGATGGGTAGGGAAATATTCGCAATTTTACGCTCAAAGTTTGCAATGCTACTACTATGTTACAGTAAAACCTGTCTTAAGCGGCCAATCAAAAGAAGACTAAAAATTGGTTTTCAAGACAATTAATCGCTTAATGCAGATCAGATGTATTGCAGAATGCTCTCATGGAGCATTCTGCAGTACTTCTGACCTGGATTAAGCTACCACACGGCTTTAAGACCTTTGTTTTGTCTATTTTTGAGTGGCTGTTTAAGACAAGTTTCACTGTATATTTTTATGTTTCATACAAATCTGTGACTATGCGTGCCGCGATTTTTTGGTGGTTACAGAGAATTGATGTTAATACCTGTCTCAGACTGACAAGTTCCCTCTCTCTGGCATCTCTTTCCTCTGTTCTTGGTTCTTTCAATCTGTTTATCTGAAATAATTATAACAATATCAAGAAGATCAAGGAATGAATGAATGAGCTAACAAATGAATGACGGAATGGACACTTGGAAAGGCTTAAATTGTATACCCCCACAGACTTGGTATGTCAGGGTATATTATAAATTATCATATGACGTCACGTCTGGGAGTGATTATTATGCCATATATTAAAATCAATAAACCACTACTGGTTTACAGATTTTGGTATCGTTATGAAAAGACACTCAAAGCAATGTCGCATATATGACGTTTTCGTACCAAAAATGCAATTACAAAATGATTTTAACGTAATATGATAAATAGAATCTATCATTGGTGCTCCTGTATTATTGAATTTATTAAACTTGTTGCAAAAAAAAGGATAAATTGATGCTCGGCAAGCCTTGCTTTATATCACTTTTCCCCAACTTGTTTAATAAGTTCAATAACACATGAGCACTCAAGTAAGAATCTTTATTTGGGCCTCGACACGAGAAAACCTGTCTTTGAGGGGTTGCTAACAACTAAGGTGCAGACCAGCCTGCGCATCTGTGCAGACTGATCAGCGCCTTTGTTATGCACTTTCTGGAAAGAATCATATCTCAACTTACTTCAAGACAAATTTCAATTTTCTCCCTAGTCTCTTAAGCTGAGGAGACTGGTTTGAGTCTCGCTTTGTCAGAAACCCGGAAGACAAGTTTTGTCGCAACAAGGCCCATCTTAAAGAGCATATTACCAACATCAATAACACATTCAAGACTATTCCAACACATGCACCTTGCCAAGTAACATACCTTTGTTGTCATTGTGTTCATCTGGGAATCTTTTTCTCTCAATTCTTTCTTCAAACCCTCTATCTCTCTAGTAAGTTTGGATATCGAAGAGTCCTATAAAAATGAAATTTGAGCCGTGACATGAGATTTCTAACTATGTGGCATTTTGACAAGTGTAGACTCAGACAAGCCTCTGCAGCCTCCTTTTAAGCTTAGAAACTCCACATGGTATTCAGTTAGTAGCTTAACAATCATAGAATACTCAAGCGACTAGCAAAGGCTCTGATCAGACTGTGCATATGCCCAGTTGCACATACCACATTGTTGGAAATATCATGCACTGGCTCATTTATATGTTTACCAGTCATAAATCAGAAATCTCTACCCTAGAAATTTATACCTGTGGTAAATTTTCAAAATTTTGAACACTTTTATCCAACTAATTTGGTTATCAGGTTGTTAACCATAAGTTCCTGCCAATATTTTCTTCTGGAGATTTTTAAAGGGCTTTTGCCATATATGGTTGTGGTGGCCATCTTGGGTCATGTGACAAACACCTTTTGAACAAACTTTTGTTTCTCCATCATAAGGAGTCTCCATATGAAAACTGAGTTCAATTGGCCAAGGTGTTTAAGAGGAGAAGATTTTTGAAAATGTTGATGGACGGAAAAAGGACTACTGGATGGACTGACAGAGTCATTGGTATACCATTAGCTCATGTGAGCCATGAGCCTTCGGATCCGGAGAGCTAACAAACTGTAGAAAGCTCTGCTGCATGAATGAGACACTGTCATTCTATCATTTTGTCTTATAATACATGTACATGTCAAAAGCCACAACTTGAGATTACATTTTAACTTTAAAAAAAAAAATAGATGATTTTTTACAAAATCTTAACAATTGATATCTGCATCCTTTAATGACATTTTTTAAAATGGTTTTCAAGACCGATTATTGCTTTATGCAGGTCAAAAGTATTGCAGAATGCTCCAAAGAGAAGAGAGCATTCTGCAATACTTTCAACCTGCATTAAGCTACCATTGTCATTAAGATCTTTGTTTTGTCTATTTTTGAGTGGCCGTTTAAGACAAGTTTTACTGTACATACAAATATAAAATAATTACAAACAATACAAATAGGATTTGAACAAAGGCTAAAGTTTATTGAGTTCAAATGTATTTTCAAGAAGTGTAAAGTAACTTGATATCAGAGAGGATGACAAATTTATCTATCATTTAAATAAAAGAAAATTATATCGGAACAAATCTACAGACAAATTAATGGGTATTGGGTAAAATATTAATTATTTTAAAACTTGCAGGATGTCTATAATAATGAACAATTTCATGTTTAAATGATTCATTGTGTTTAGATAATCTGAAAACAAATCCGAGAACCTATTATAATCTGCCTAATTCAGCATTTTTCAAAATCCTGAATTCAGGATTAATCCTGAAAACTTTCACCCATGGATGCCTTTTTAGGGTGAATATTACTGTAGTATGCAACTGCAATAATGTAAAATTAAAAAAGTGAAAAAATAAGATTAGTTGTTATCACAATTAATAAGTGAGTTTTTTGCTGTCAAATATTAATGTCATTGCAAATTTAAATACATAATGTCAGCAAGTCACACATGAAAAAAATCCAGTTTTTGTTAATATGAATGCTGAAAAATAATGATTTATGATGGAACTCAAGACTGAAGCCATTAAATATGATATGTAAGAGTTGGTCTGTTCATGGAATCATGAACACATTAGGTCCCTTCAAGCATCACCTACTGTGCAAGAGACCTGATGTGTTCATGATTCCATGAACAGACAAAAAATTGAATTTTATCAGTCACCTAACTTGGCTAGTTTTCCAATATTTTGAATTAAATCAGAAATAACAGGTTTCTGAAAAGCCAAAATGCCAAATTTGCATGCTTAAAATCATGGTGATATGTGTTCAATGTCAGGCAAACGTCAGCAAACAAACATTGGATCGTGTTGGTGTTGGTCCTCCCAAATGGCGCATATGTGAGCATTGCTTAAATTGATCCATTCATGACGGTATGATCAACATCTAAGAAAAGTTAAGGCTTTATTTAAAGATGCACAATGAAATGTTACATATAATTATATGGACACGAGAAATAAGATTCCAAATATAATTATTAAAATTTGCTAGCTCTACTAGGTAGAAAAACCTGACAACCGAATGGTTGGAAAGAGGATAAAGGGTTGGAAAGAGGATAATTATATAAACAACATTCACACGGTAATGTGTAGCACAGCCTGCTTGTGTTGTTTTCCGTTTAGAGTTGAAAGACTTCTAAAATTTTGATAATCATATTCAATCTGCTGGCACCAAAAACTACAGAATTAGAGAGCAGTCCCTTCATAAAACACCTGGTTATAACACATATTTGGATATATAACAAAAGGGTATGGTGGCTCCCAAATCTATTTACCATCATCATGGTAATCTGATGATAAAAAGTAGAAGTTTCAGGTGTTTATGCCCACCTCCAAACACACTTGGCCTTTTTTCTAAAATTCCTATGTAAAACTGTCCCTTTACATTGGCGAAGCACCCATTATGCAGGTTACGCACATGCGCAAGAAAAATAGTAGCATTCAAGGGAGGTCACTTAATGTGATAAAAGTGATTTTTTTATACTATAATTAGGAACTGCTCATAAAGGAAAGAATTCGCTCCTCTGGGAGCAAATTCTTTCCTTTAAGACAAGTTCCCTTTTTGAATAGGGACGCAATTGAAGAGAACCATTGCTTGAACCTGGGTAGTCACCCTTCGATGTGCGTAACTTTTTCAGAGTTCTGGCTACGCCATTGCTTTATAAAATGATTAATTTATAACAGTCAATTCCTATGGACCCCGAACAAGGCATTATAAAGGGATTGCACTGCACTGTACTTTGATTTTGTTTTATTCTGAACATTTGAAACATATGAAAATGTTTTCAAGATTTTGAAATTGAATGTAGTTCTCATATATAATTCATTAGAGGAACTTTGATAAACAGTATAGACGCAAATTTGGTGCTGCATCATGCAGCCTAACTCTGACCAGGGCCTACTGTAACAATGTTTTCATTTAACTGATGAATTTCTAAATTAAATAAGATAAATTGGAACCAGGCAAAAGTTCCCATACATTGCAAAATTAAATCTGTAAAAAAAAAAGTAGAAGAGTTCACTTTGCATGCTGACAAACTACTGCAGTATTGTGTTGTAAAATAAATAGACATCACTAACATTAAAAGGGCCTCATCATGAGAAAACTTGACTTTGTTGCATGCAAACAACAAAGGTCTGACCAGCCTGCACATCCATGCAGTCTGATCAGCACATATTCGCTAATTGAAACGTATAGTATCTTAACGTGCTTCATGCAATATTCAAATATTCTAGGTAATCTCTGTAGCTGAGCAGATTGGTTTGTCTCTTTCTCTGTTGGAAACCCCAAAGACAGGGTTTCTCACAATGACGAGACCCAAATGTGAATCTGTAAGTAAAAGGTTGATAATAGGTCCATTTAGAATACTGTAAATTACTTTATGTTCATATGTTCTTAAAAGTAATGTTTATGTGTTCTTAATTTCAAAACTTTTGTCTTCACAGATTTAATCACAACTAATAATTTGCAATTGACAATTTACTTTGTTTGTGAGAAAATGATGAATGCCCATATATATATATGCAAGGCTAATCAGGACCTAATATTTGTTCATCAGTATACAATGTAAGTAAGAATAATACTTGAAACTGTATTGATACTGATCATGCAAGCATGTCATCATTTTAATTGTTTCTCATAAATGCTAGATGTTTGAAAATATGGGTACAAGGTAACCAACTTTGAGAATATAAGAGAAAACAATAAAGTTATCACATATCTTTGATATTTGAGCCGCGACCTGAGATTTCCAACAATGTGGTATGTGCGACCAGCAAAGGCTCAGACCAGCCTGCGCATACGCTCAGTCTGATCAGAGCCTTTGCTAGTAGTTTGAATATTCGATGACTGTTAAGCTTTAAAATTACTGACCAAACAGCATTTGGAGTTCCTAAGCTAACCAGGGGCTGCACAGGCTCATCTGAGTCTATTCATGTCAAAATGCCACGTCGCTGGAAATCACATGCTATGGCTCATTTATAATGTGCTTGCATGTTCATAAAAGTATGTGTAGCCTCATGCAGTAAGAGAAATAAAGCAAAACTGTAGTATATTAACTACAGTAACCAACCCATAAAAGGATTAACGTACCAGTAACCAACCCATGCAAAAAGAAAGGAGGATGGATTTCTAAGTAAACCAGAGTATTCTTCTACAGTAACCATACAACCCATGCAAAAGGAGATTTCTAAATAAATTCAGAGTCGGTTTATGACAATAACCACACCGTGAAAATGGGAATGGGTTTAAAGTGACAAGAAAAGAGGTGAAAGCACTCTATTCTAATAGTGTAGTGATGTGAAAAGGTGAGGTAAATCAGTGCTCCAAATAAGGGGGCATAACTCTGATATTATTTCTTATCTCTCAAAGAAAATATATGAAATGTGAGTAAAAACTTAAAATCTGTCTCAGAAAGACTGTTCTTTTGAGTACCTACAAAAAATTACTGGTCCACTATCAGCAGCAAAAAAAATATAGTTATAAGATAACATTTTTAACCCTTCATGGGCCAATACCAACAAAAGTCGTCTGCTTTTCTTGTCTGCTGAAATGTTTAAGAAGCCTCTATGACAAATAGTGTGGACCCAGATGAGACGGCTCCTTATTTGCAGCAGATGACTTTGGCAGACAACATTTTCAGATGCATTTTTTTCTTGGCGATTTAAGGGTTAATATTATAGCCTTGTTTGAGAACATTGTAGATCTTAGCTAACAGCACAGACCCTGATGAAATACAGCTTTCTGTAGCATTTCATCTGGGTCTTTGCTATTTGTCTAGGTTTCCAGCCTTTAAAGGGTTAACCGTTAGGTGCATGCTAATGAAATAAACTTTTTTCCATATCACTGTGGTATTGTTCTTCAATATTGCAGCCAAAAGCTGACGTAGCAAAATCAATCAGACACGAAGTTGTAAAAGTAAACTCAAGCATTTTTAAAAACTTGCATTTTTTTTATATTACAACAGACAAAGGGCATGCTGTTATGAAAACCCTTTTACCTGTGGCATGGGTGAAAGTTTTCAGGATTATTCCTGAATTCAGGATTTTGAGGCTGACTTTTCATAGAAAGTTAGCCTCAAAATGCTGATTTCAGTAGATTATTATAGATTGCCTGATTTATATTCAGTCTGTCTTGAGACAATTGACCATTTAAACTTCAAAATGTGAACATTTAGTGGGAATACTGCAAGTTTAAAGATTGGAGTTTTGAAAGTTCAGGATTTTGAAAATTTTGGCTTTTCGCCCATACTGCAGTGTTTTATCGGTTCTTATGTTATAGTTAAAATAAGTAAAAGTAAAACTGTCATTTTGTTCAGGTAACCAAGATGGCCAATCACATGGTAAGCATGATGGGGTTCAGGGATTTCATGAACCAGTAAAATCATTCATAACTTCCGTAATACTTAGTCAAATTTCATGCCATAAACTGCAAAAACACCCTCATATTTTTCTGCACAAAGTTTCTCCTCGTCAAAGTTTCTCCTCAGTTTGCTGTAGTTCCCAGATTACCTCGATCAACTGAAGAAAAAACAGGAAAATTCTCTGCGATCGGGTACACACTTCAGTTGGTCAAAGTAATCTAGAAAACTGCAGCGAATCCAGGAGAAAGTTTTACACAGTTTTGTGCAGAAAAATGAGTTTTGTTTTTTTTTGCACTTTACCGCATGGAATTCGACTTAGCATAACATGAGTTATGAACAACTTTCCGATGTCCGATTACTGGTTCGTGAACCTTATCAGGCAGACCACGTGATTTGCCACCTTGAAGCTAAGAAACTGGATTTTCTCACACTGTGAACAGAAATCTGCATCAGTTTCATTTTTACTGCATATGATAGTGGATGCATAGAATATTTAATTTGAGAGATTAGAAAATACCATATTCAACCCAATAAGCATACTATGTGCATTACCTTTTCAAAATTATATACCTCTTTTGAAAACAGTGGAGGTCCAGATCAGCTGGCTTCTGATGAAGCCAGGATCAACAGTTTTTCATCCAAACAATGGATCTATACATGTATTAATAATAATTTAATGAGATGGTTCAACAAGACGTTTCTTTTGAGCACCCAAAACATTTGTTAAAACTGATGGGTAAGAGAATATTTACAATTTTACGCTCAAAAAATTTTGTTTAACTAAACCCTATAAAAAAGCCTGATTAGGTTGAATATGGTTATCAAAATTTCAGCCCCGAAAAGGTGGGCATGTGAGAGGGTGAGGAGGTTATTACACCGGGTAGGCGGTAATCGAAAACGCTATCAATAATCGACAAACGCAGATCAAAAATTGATAGAAACAGTGTTTTCGATTGCCATTTGTCGCCAGTGTCGCGACAAATGGCAATCAAAAACTCTGTTTTTAACAATTTTTGATCTACGTTCCTCGATAGTATAGGTGTTTTCGATTGCCGCCTACCTGGTGTGGTTATAGAAGGTGAAAAGGTGAGGAGGTTATAGCAAACAACATGGTGCAATCATTCACAAGAGACGGCAAAGTGGGTGCACACTGGATTACGTAATGCCTTACTTTGTTGGACATGTCCCTTTGCATTTGTGTAACGAGGCCGGACGTTATGTTTTTATCCTTCTTTGTCCGTTCCAACTCATTTCTAAGGTTATTTATATCCTTAACTTTTTCATTCAGTTCACTACGCAGTGCAAGTGGATTTTCAGTGTCATTTTCAGACTGAGAGTGCATTACAACGAGCTGAAAAGTGAAAGAATAACATGCATTCATGCCTCAGTCAATGTGTACAAAAATAATTGTAAAATCAAAATTATAAATAAATATACGTATAACATAAATAATGTCCCTTGCTTCTTGTTAACATTTACATTTTGAGCTATCAGCGATCTGGTCATGCAGTGATGTTGAATGAAAGCATCATAACATAAAGGGAAAACATAAATTTCAAAAAATTGAAATACCCATGCATACTTCAAAAGATTTCCTGTAGAACCTGGCACTTAAAACCACCTAGGTTTAACCCCGGAGTTTAACTGTATTTAAATTTGTTAAAATGTTGCCAATATTTAAACAGAAAATGAATGTCTTTTTTCAGGCTAAATGGATTTCTGATTTTTTTTATTGTTATTGCCAATATAATTTGTAATTTATAACTTTATTTGCAATATCAAATTCTTATTTACATTGTTGAGGTGAAAAAAGTCACCTTCATATAGGGCATTTAATCACTTGGCTGTATGAATGTAGAAATTACTTAAAAATGAGCCAGGCCCCGAGGTTATAAAACTTTTTTCTTGCTCAACTAAATGAGCACGAAATTTCAACTGCTTATAAAAACTAAAATACCGACAAATGAAGAAGTTTCTTGCTTTAAGTCTCTCAGAGGTTGTATATATCATGCTAATAAATGATAAAATGCCAACAATTGTTGGCATTTTAACATTTATGAGCATGATAAATTTCATGCTCAGTTGAGTTGAGCATGAAAAAAAGTTTATAACCTTGGGGCCACTTCATGAGATTTTGCTTCTTATCACATGCACAATATCACTTTTTACATCCGCGAACAGCCAAGGCTCAGACGAGACTGTGCATCCTGCAGTCTTGTCAGAACCTTCGCTGCTCCTGCAGTATTGTCAGAGCCTTCGCTGCTCGCATACACAAGTAAGATGTAGGCTCAGACATAAAATTAGGCCTCTTTCCCCACTAGATAGCTGTACATGCATACTTAAGGAGTGACTTTACATATATACTCAGCATCAGTGAAAATTTACCAGTATTTAAATTCTGATATTTTGGAAAATTTACAATACAGATATGGCTACTTTTACGTTCATGTTTCTGGTCAACAACAGACTGGTTTGGAGAGATAAAACAGTTCCACGAGCCCTGGAACCATGGTATACGTGATGCACCTGCTTTTTATGTTTTTTGCAAAATTTTAAGAATTTGAAATCATCATTTTCAGAAGACAACATGCCAGTACATGCCCTAGACATTATCATTGAAAACGCCACTGAATTATCCCATTAAACACAAAAAATAAGGTACAGCCAAAACTTTACATTTTCCTATACAATGCAATGAAAACTACTGGGTCCGTCAAGGAATGGGTACAATGTATTCGAATCTGCTGGATACCGTTTTCCATAGTAGTGATGCATGAGACTCTATGCCATGAAAATGAGTGCTGAAGTATCCGCAGTTCTTCATTCAGAATGAACTAAATATTGTCCTTTGTTAAGTGTATAGGATTAACTGGTAACTTTTTACTGACGCTGAGTATATATGCAATGAGACTGCTTGTAGTACCTGTTTACCTACTGGTGTCTTCTGCTGATAACCTTTGCAAACGGTTTGGACCCAAATCAGGTCCGACATTTTGTCGGACCTGAGTTGGATCCAAACTGTTTGACACTCTGATGTTATTCCTGAATATTTTTTTTAAAAAAATTGGATTTTAAAAAAAGCAGATGACAAAAAAGCATGAAAAATTACCCAGTAGGCAAAGAGTTAAAATCATTTATGCTGGCACATATATGTAAATCAGTCCTTTAGAATTCTATTTCAAGATCAGTTTTCGTTTTTCAAAACAATTCCAATGATTCAAATTTGCCTTGTGAAATCAGGATCCATACAAGCAAGGCATTGTGAATTCAAGAACTTTTCAAGGACAATTTAAAGACTCACTTACAGTTTTAAAGGCCTAAAAGGTTATGACAGATACCAGGGGTGGATCCAAGATTTCAGAAAAGGGGGTTCAGATGTAGAAAGGGGGGGGGGGTTAATTTGCTGATTTTACCTCATTTTTCTGAAACAATTTGGTCTCAAAGGGGGGTTCAAGCAAATCCCATGACCCCCCTCTGGATCTGCCACTGGATACAGATTTATAATTTATAATTCAATTTCCCATATGCTAGACTAGAAAAATTTAGGAATTAGTATTTTACTATCAGAATATTAGAAAATTAGCACTTTTCAAGGACTTCTAAATTATCCTGCTACTGTTTCGAAGGACTATCAATTTATCAAAAACACTGATTATATATAATTTAATTTCCAAAGCTGGACTGAGATAATGGGAAAGTTAGAATTAGATAGAAAATTAGCATAAAATTGTTGTTTCTTTGTTTGGCACAGCATAAGCTTTTCATGGACTTCTAAATGAATCTCCTATAGTTTTCAATGACTACCAGTTAATGAAAAATACTGAAAATAGACTAGGTTTATGGGGAAATTAGTTTTGGAAAATAAGCATAAAATCGCTGTGCCTTTAAGTGGTACAGCATATGCTGTACCAAATACAGGCACAACATCGAGGATATTCAATTTTTTTTTGTTTAATATGTCTTTTATTTCATGAGTGAAGTGGGCAATATTTATATTTCATGAGTGGCAAAGCCACTCATGAAATATAATTATTGTCCACTTCATGAGTGAAATAAAAGACATATTTAACAAAAAGCATTTGAATTTTCTTTTTATTATCTACAAATTTCCCATAATCTTTTAAGGTATAGTTTTTGGTTTGATTTTCTAGTTGTAGCGGACAAATTTATAAAAGCTCTTTCTTTTATTAAGCTTCTAAGCGACTCTGACTATTTGTTTACATTTCCATAGAATAGGAAACACCAATAGTTGTTTCCCTTAGAAAAGTAACAGATATGCCATAAAGAGTTGCTTCCCTTAGACCATATTGAGAAAATAGAAAAAAGTAGTTCTAATCTTATGGTTTCTCTCCCGTGAAAATATCAAATCTTGTATTTTCACTGCTGTGAAAATACAAGTTTTTATATTTTCACAGCTGTGAAATATATGCATTATATTTAATCAATATTTTCCTGTATTTCATTTCATAGTAGATAAAAATAATTTATAATATTATTCACCAAATAGAGGCACAACAATTTTATGCAAACTTTAATCACAATTAACAGGGTTGAGGTTTTAAATTACAGAAAATATTAAAATTCAAGTTATTATCAATGCCTTAGAGTGATTCCCCACACTTTTCAAGGCAAACTTAACTTCCAAGGACTTTTCAAGAAAGCCCTCTATATCCACATACTTTTCAAGCCTGTGCAAATCCTGCAGAGATGGATCCAGATTTTGGGGTTGTTTGAGAACAGAAAGGCTGAACCCCTGAAAATATTGTTGACAATTGGTCACTTCCTGAATTGAAACTACTGTAAATCCAGAAATTTTCACGAGGGTTTTATTTTCGCAAAACTTGGCCTATGCGAAGTTTCGTGAAAAAAAAGTCCTTGTGAAATGGAGAAATCATTCTGTAGTTTACTGATATTGGTAAATCATGCCCTTGTCAGGAATTTTAAACATTGCAAATATATCCTTTAACGCCATTCGCGAAAATTAAATTCTCTCGAAAATTTGCGGATTTACAGTAAAAGGTAACATTACCTCTTCTTTTAATTTTTCAAGCTCTTCTTTCTTTGTCGCTACTTCTGTTTCTAACTGAACGAGTTTCGCCGTCATTTCCTGGTCGACTCCCATGACGACAGGTGGCTGCTGAGATACCTGTGATTCAAGGCTGCCTAACTGCTGCTGCAGCTGCTGAACCTGCTGGTCTTTGCGGAAGGATTCCATTTCGATGGCGCGAAGTCGCGTCACCTCATCCGTCAACTGTAATATCTTTTGATCCTGCAATTAAAGAACATCATAATAAGTAAGGTGACATTATTTTATGATACCTTTTTCTTACATACCCTATTATAGAGATATCTAAGATTTAATCTATGGCCATTTTAATTCTACATTATTGAATTTTTGTTTGTTTGTTTTAATGCTTTACATCCCAGTCAACAATTTCTCAGTCCTATCGGGACAAGCCTTCCATGTTTTAACAAGTACTCAGCAGTGGACAAAGTGTCTTGCTCAAGGACACAGTTACTTAGCCAGCTGTGAGCGAAATCTTTAAAAAAAACTTTGAAAGAAGAACCATCAAGCATGACACCTGCGAAGTTGGTTAAATTCCACCCACTGATTTCGGAAGATTTTGTTTGAAGCAATAATGGTTAATAAACATACAATGGACAATGACCTCGGGGATCCAACAATGAACACATTATACTCACTCACTGGTGAGTTATAAAAAGCTACTGACTGATCCATCCGTTTAAACAACAGGTACTTACAAGATGTCTGCATAGTTATCTATAACACAAGTTCATGCAAGTACCTCCATTTATGAAAGTTCACTTCTTTCTTGTGAAATAATGTGAATATAACAATCCAAAACGGCTATAGAAAATTAAATTTTATTATTGAGAAACATGGTAGCACTAGCTGGAAAAGCTGGGCTGTCATACTGATACAACATGACAGCTGCTCATTTTTCAGTTTGTGTTTCTTCCAGAAAGGTTTGTTTTGTTGCTAATTGGAAAATATCTCTTGAGAGATGCTGCCCAATGAGTCGACCTAAACAAAATTAGTGCATCTTAACAAAATCAAATATTTTTTATGCATTGTATCATTACATCATTGTCGTTTTCAGCTTTACATTGAAAAGTTTCCCCAAATAGTACCTTTTCTTGCATCATTTCCATTCCGACACCATTAGCAACAGTAGGAGACTGGGCAGGAACCATCTGACTAGCTATCATAGTTCTACCAGTACTGGTATTCACCCATCCACCATCTGAAACAAATTTAAACTCTTTAAAAACCAATGGAATTTTTCCATAAAGGTTGTTACAGTTAAGTCAGGATGGTCCATTGTATATATTGAGGGGTTACAGGTTATAATTAAAAAAAGTCATTGTATTTCTCTCTAAGAAGATCAATTTTGTCTTAGCAAACAGTGCTGACTTGATTGAAATGCTGCATTATCCGGCATTTCATTTGGGTCTACAATATATGCCAAAGTGCCTATTTAGCGGTTCCAGTCAACTAAGGGTTAAATTAATAGATAAATGGGCCTCAAATCATGATAATCCGTCTCAGGTATAACACAAACCAATCTGCTCAAGTACATGGACTAGCTAGATCTTAAATCTTTAAAAATTTAATCTATGACACATGGCCACATATATATAAGTGAATAGCATAGGTGATCAGACTACCAAATTGTAGTAGAAATACAGCTAATGCTCTAAAATTTGAACAGTTCTCTAATAAAATTTTGGATATCAAAGCTGGAAATCACAAATGCTAGTCAAAAAAGGAAATAGGGAAGACCATTATCAAACTGATCTGGGTCTTGGCTGTCTGTATATGCCTTTCTGTCTGACAGGTGCCTTTCTGTCTGAAACATGCCTTTCTCTCTGACAAATAGTGCTAAAAATTAAAGAACATTTGCTATATATAGGTATAGCCGACACTTCAAGCCTATTGTGGAAGAAGCAAGCATGAAGCTGTTTTTAAACAGTGCCAATTGGTAGAGTGGTCTGAATTTTGATCCTGTGATGCAGGTTCCTATCCCTCCTAGGTCAAAGTGAATATTTCTGCGCCAGTGTGACAAAACTAACTACTGATTTTTCAATGGGATAATTCAAAGTTTCTCTGAAATTCGAAATTCTATCAAAATATATGCAAAGTGTAAAAGTCCCTGTAATACAACTAATATCAATGTGTGAAAAACTACAGGAGTATTTGATAGTCCAAATGGCAAAACATTAAGTTCAAAAAGACCCCTTTGGCAAAAAATAGCTATTTTCTCTTTACCCCCTTTAGTCCATTAGCACCTGCCAATACCCACTTCTTTAATCTAATGTTAAAAAGTATTTAACCCTTCACAACAAAGCAAGAATGTCAGATAAAGGATAAATATTTCTTTTTGTAATCTTATTAAACTTCCTGAAGTCAACGAAGAACCTTTCTGAACCATGTTTCTTATCAACTATCACAACATGAAAACTCTACAGAGATTGTGACCTTTCAATTATATAAGGGACACGCACTTCATCTATAGCCTCATCAATCGCATGTCCATTGTTCAAAATTGCTATGTATTGTTTTTACTTAATTGGAAAATGAGTGCCTGTATCTATTTTCATTTTTTTTGTCTTAGTGCATCTTTATTCAAAGTCCTTACTAGTAAAGATATCTAAGTTTCTTAAAAAAAGTTCTGATTTGAGTTTCCTTGAATCGTCTGCTTCCTCTTTGTCTTTCTGTTCAATTCTAGTTTTTAAATTCTGACTCATCAAAACAAAGTTTGTCTCTTTGACAGCTCGTTCCATATTTTTAATTTAACCAATCTGGATACATTGACTGTTCTAATTGTGGTGTTCACAACAAGGATTGGAATGCAAGAGTTTTATTGATCTGAATACAAATAAGAAATAAGAAGTATACGGAACAGCAACAGTTTTTATGTGGCAGGTGTTTGTTAGAGCAGGTGACTGACTGGTGCTTCTATTACAGTTTTATGTAAGTGCATAATTTGGTGGTGTTGCCAATACGGTGCATAAGCTGTCAGTACAGGTACTAAGATACTGCTTAACTAAAATGAGCCTGATGACCATCATGATTTACCTAACATGATCATTAAATATAATATCAATGATAACACTGCCAAATAGATTTTATTTTATAGAAAAAGAAATACAGTCAATGTTTTACACAAAAATGACTAAATATTTTTTCTTGCTGGGGCTTAAAACAGATTCCTGATCTTTGCACCCTTACTTACTTTTATAACTTTAGTTGTACCATCAATTGTCTAATTAATCAATGGTCATATTAATGACTAATCTCTGTAGCTAAGCAATCTGGTCAGTATGACAAGATAGATAGGATTGTTATTACATGGCTCAAATTACAAATATGTTATTTTTGGAAATATTTCTGTACAAAGTAATGCTCTAATATATTCAGAGGAGTTTGCATAATCAACCAATGGCTCTTTAGATAGTTGGTGGTGCAGTGAGCACAAGCTCGTGAGATTTTGGTACTTATCACATATACACAAACATGCATGGGAAGCTATCCAGTTTAACTAGAGGCTCAAACTCTTGTCGGATCCTTCATCTATGCCCGAAGGTTACAAGCTAGCTATCTGTAGCTAGCGGCAATTTAAGGGCTCTAACGCAAGCTCCTCTGAGCTTAAATTTGGCTCCATCAGTACCAAAATCTCATTACCAGACTTTGGATATCATGCGACAGTCTGCATGCCTGATTGTAAACCCAATGGAAGTTTATACCTATGGTTTCTTCTTTAATTGCACAATGGAGGATCAGGCCTCAGACTCAATGACAGCTTTGAGGTAAGGTTGGTACCTGATGCTTGGCTGTAGCTGGGCCCACTATGGCTCAACTTGAGGTTTTCTTTAGCTTTGACTCTCTCAGAGTTGTGCGCCCTTTTCTTTGTTTAAATATAGTGTGTTAATTTGATAATAGTGTTTCTCTATGATACATTGCAGTAGTTATATTAGAAATCCACCATGCGAGCTTGACATTTTTTTGTGCTTCAACAACAGCAGAATCTAGATCTAGGGTGAAGATTTGGTACCAGTAAAATGCGTTTACGCCCCCAGTGGCTTTGGCTGCTGTCTGTTCTAAGGTGGTGGTTCCGTTGTTCTTGATTCGTTGTTGTTTGTTACAACCACTGTGAGAGAGCGCAGTGGCTCAGTGGTAGAGTGCTTGACTCGAGACGGAGGGGCCTCGGGTTCGAGCCTCACTGGCGTCACTGCGTTGTGTCCTTGAGCAAGAACATTAATCCTAGCTTAGTACTGGTTCTACCTAGGAAGACCCGTCCCTTTATAACTGAAAGATTGTTGATGGGAGGTAAAGAATCAAATCAAACAAACAAACAATCACTGTGGGATTCTGTAATTGTTCTATGTTTTGTTGTGCGTTACTTTGTAACCATTCTAGTTTTGCAATCATCTAGATGGGGAAGAGACTGAGCTGGTTGCTTTGCTTTGTTTGTCTTCCTAGTGTCTCCTGATTGTTGTGTGGTTCCTCCTCATGATGCCACAGGTTTGTCTGCAGTTTGTTATTGTGGTATTTCCTGATCATACTCACTATTTGCAATTTGTATGACATTATTCTGATTGCACATGCTACACTAAGTACTTTACAAGTTGTGTATATAACAAGAACTTCTGATATCCTGTCAATCCTAAGTGGCTTGATGCCATCATTGATATGGATTCATTGTGTGAATGAAAAAGTATGGATCCTGATCAGCTAGCTGGCTTCTCATGAAGCAATCTGATCAGGATCCACATTTTTTTTCAAAAGAAGGTATAGAATTCTGAAAAAAGTTATGTGCAATATTTAGAGTGATAAAATGATATTTTGTATAAATAAGCCATCAGACTTTACTGTTTCAGTAAACATTAGTGGCATACTAGTAGTAGCCTAAGAAGTAAAACATGCCTCAAAATGAAAATGTTTCTATATATAAAAAGAAGAGTCCAACAATCCCTTTAAAATTGAAAGCAGAATATTCAGGGAGACAAAAAATAAGTAATAAAGCACCTCATCCAAATCACACAAGATAAAGATGACCAAGGTAGATTTTAGTAGACAAATCAATTTTGTTCAAAAAGGTTTTAATACTTTTCTCTTACATACTGTTCTAAAATTTGGATTCTCAAGATGTTCATGCACAAATGATTCTTTGAATAGCAAATATTATAGTGCAATCCCTTTATAACATACTTAATTATATCACAGGTTTGGATATAACATGGCCATGATGTGTGTGGCCCCCAAATTTTTTACCATAAACATTTTACCAAGAAATTGTTGCAAACGATTACATACTGGTTATTTTCCTATAATTGCTTTGTAAAACTGTCCATCTATAACATGATTCGCTAAATATAACACTCTCCATTCCTATGGACCCCAAACATAGCAATGTAATTTAAAAGCACTGCTTTGTAGTAAAGGCCTTATTGGAGTCATATGATAAATAGAATCATTGGTAAAGTATCTGGTCCAATTTGAAAAGGAAAAATCCCAATTGTATGCTACTTGTACTTATGTTGACGGAACCTCATAATACAATAATCAGTAATCGTAGAAGCACACACTCTGTAGGAATCAGCTAGGGATGAACTGAACAAGGAAAATGTGAGTTTCAACATGATCGATCGATCTGACTAATTATCATTAAAGCTATGTTATATATACCATTCTAAGAGAGATGTTGTTGTTGTTGTGTTTCGGCTTAACGTCAGTTTCAACAATTTTTTCAGTCAATTATCACAATGGTCAGTTATTACTGCTCACTGTCCCTGCATATGGGTAAGTAGGGTGGCTTAATCAGATTATTGATGGTGCAAAAATTAAAAGTTTGATTATCACCATAAAAAATTGAGAGAGTATAGTCATATCTATTAGTGCTCTGAGCAAAACAGGCAAATATTATTTGTAATAAATCTAACTTTGTCATGATTTAGAGTCACTTTTTCCTTGACTGTGATCCCTTGCTTGATCCATGTGAAACTAAAACTGATCCCATCTACTCTCTGAATAATTGTGACAGGGCTCCAGATAAGGGGACATATTTCTGAATTATTTTCCTTATCCTGGGTTCATACAGGCAAGGCTTATATTATGTAAAAATCAAGGACTTTTTGGGGACTGCTTAGTCTCTCTCACCATTTTTAAGAACTATTAGTCTAGAAAAGATACTGATTTGAACTTTACAATTCAACTTTAAAATGCTAGGAGCTAAACTAGTATAAAATTTGTTGTCATTAATTTGGTGCAGCAAATACTGCACAAAATTAAGGCCAATCTATAAATATTCTAATTTTGGTCTCTATTAACACAGAGTTAAATAAAGACAAACTGATAGCATTCAAGTACTTTACAGTCCTTTGTCTTGGTATGCAAGCATTTTTTCAGGCGGAAATTTTTATTTTCAAGGACTTTTAAGGAAATTAATTTTCTCTCCATTTTCAATTGTAATTGCAGCCTGTACAAAGCCTGTTGTTTCCAAAACATATTTTGCTGAGTGTATTCAAAAGGAGACTCTCAAGATGAAGAACCTTATAATTATAAGGGAGATATATATATCTTAAATAGCCATGCATCATTGGATGAGATTAACTGTTACTCAAAGATTGTTCTTTCAAATACAAACAACATATGCTTTGGTTGCAAGATAAGCAAATAATTATGACACACCATATTTGCATAAATAAAAGCAATGCATTCAAAACTTTTTCAATTTTTTGTATTAAAAAATACCTCCAAAAGTAAAGATCCAGATCAGCTAGCAGATTAGCCAGCTAAATACATTAGAACCCACACTGTTTTTCGTCAACATAATTGTCCAGAAATATACTGTTTTGTTTGTATGATTTAATTCTTTACATCCCAGTCTACAGTTTTTCAGTCATGTCAGGATGGGTCTTCCTGGGTTGAACCAGTACTTGAAGCAAGGATAAATGTGTCGTGCTCAAGGACACAATGCAGTGATGCCGGTGAGCCTCAAACTCGCAGCCCCTCGGTCTTGAATGAATCACTCTACCACTGAGCCAATGCGTGAAGCTGCTTACCAGCCAGAAAAATCATGAAATTTGGCAATTTTAATTGGCAATAAATCAGATGCTGATACATCATTGTCTCTACTAAAAATCCTCAGTGTTTGCTTATAAGAGCATGTGCGCTTATTAGGTCAGATATGGTGTGCCCCAAGTTTTGCCAACCATATTCATTCAGCTAAAAGACAGGGGTTTTCCCATTCCAAAGTATCCCCAAATACCCCCTGTGTTATCAAGATCTGAAGTTCCATATTTAGAGATAAATTCAATGTTTAACCCCTTGTAAACTAGTGACTCCTTAAAATGAGTACTTTGGCAAAGCATTTCATTATTGTCTACACTGTTTGCTAAGACAAAAACGATCTTCAGAGAAAGAAAGAAAATTTTATATGAAAATTATAACCTGTGACCCCTTCATATAATATTACAATGGAGCATCCCAAGTTTATTGTATCAAATTAGAGGGAAAAATCCATTAGCGCATAAAGGGGTAAAACCCCACTATACCAGTTTTTTTTTCTAAATTAAACAAGTCAGATCTGGGATGAGTTTGGAAAGGGGCTTCCCTTGTCTTTTAGCCAATAAATTATGGTAAATCTGGAGCCAGAACTGTGAGATACCTTGGGTTGTCCATGCCCTTGTGGTTACCGCTGTTAGAAGTGAAAAATCAACAGTTTTAGATCAAACAAACAACTAACTTTTTGATGGGTGACTAGCAAAATAAATTAAAACAATGTGTTAAATTCCTAAAAGAACAAGAGTTAGTGCCATTTGATAAACAGAATCCTCCTGTGTTATTGAATTTATTAAACTTGTTGAAAAAACCCCGATAAAATACTTAGCATTAAGCCTCACATTTTGACTCTTTTCCTAAAGTTGTTAATAAATTCAATAATACATGGGAACTCATGTTAGTTGCTTAATATAAAGTTTAGACTAATTCACTGGCTCTGTTTAAAAGTGTAACAGACAGATTGAAGCACACAGCCTGTCCAGTGTTTACAGTATGCCACAAAGTAATGAGTTATAGTCTATTTCAGTATATGAGCTGCGACATGAGATTTCCAACAATGTGGCATTATCGGTGATGGCATATTATTAAGCTGGACTGGCCCCTGTGAATTGAAGGGTTGGTCTCAAATTGACAAGAGGTCACTAAATGCTGTATCTTTTAATTGGTAGCATAAGAATTGAAGAAACCATTTTGGGACGTTGCACAGAATCATTTGTATGTTGCTGATAGTGCTCTCTGTTGGTGCAAACTAGTGCAGTTCAAAAAGATCATATTTAGGAAATGTGCATTTGAATAGAGATGACTGTATTCAGGGTATTTAATTGTTAGATTTATGGTCATAATTATGTTTTACAGTCATTGTAAAATGAAAATTCTGACTATAACAACAACCAGCCACTACCCCAAGCAACAATTTTAAACAGACAGTTCTCTCCAAAAGGTTAATTAAAAAAACTTCCTCAAACAAACCATGCCTTAACACACTGGGGTGCAAAATGTTATGAATCTGCTGTCAGTATACGGGCCAAAATTACTGTTAGCACAATGACTTCAGACTTCTGTCAGATGTGACAATATGCCTTCAACTAATAGCAATTAATCTTATTGAAATATATTGACAGCAAAAGCACACCATACTCTGCAATGCTTAATATATGGACAAACATTCACAATGACAACACTGCAAACACAGAAATATATGGAAATTTGTAAAAATACAAACAAGGGCCGTTTCGCATATATACACCAAAACCTAACCAAAACCACAACAGAATTGTGCATCGTTTTGATTTCGGCAGAACTTTCACTGTCATATGAACCAAATCAGGGTACGAAATCTAAGAAAATGCATGTATTATTTGGCACAGACCTGATTATTCTACAGACATCCTGATATAGTTCCATGTCACTGCATTTAGTTTGAGGTCTATATAGTCGCTCTGGGCTTTGTCCCACAAAAGTCTACAGTCTTGTACTTGTAAAATAATCTCACTATTGTCTCCCTGGACAACCCATCAATGGTTTCCATGATTACTATTAGTTATATACAACACACATGGTTGTGTATGTGCAGGTGTAATTAAAATTACCTGTCGTATTTGCTGAAATTCCGTCAAAACCCCCCAAAAAACAAAATCTAATTTGTGCACGTTCTGGTTCAGCGTTCATTTTCGCCATATATGTGAAAGCACTCATAGATTTTAAGGCATTTTTTTTCGGTTCAGTTTCCGTGTATTCGTGAAATGGCCCTAAGCCTTTGATATTAACAAAGTGAAGAAGTTCTTCATCAAAAACAGCCAATGCTTTTCGTATTTCTTAATGAAAACAATTATTATCGACAGCCAGCACACCAGATTTTGTACATAAAAATCTCCGATAAATGCCCATAGAGACATACCCAGCCGGGCTATGTCTACATTTTTACATTTTACTTTGACTGTATGCAAGCAGTGAAGGCTCTAGCAAGCAAGCCTGTACCACTTACTGTGTAGGGCCAGTTAAGCAAAATTTTTCAGTGTAAAATTGTGATTATTTTCTTATCCATCAGTTTAAACATGAGTTTTGGGTGTTCAAAAGAACCATCTCAGTGAGACGGTTCTTTTGAGTACCCACAACATATGTTTTGGTTGAGAAATAAGAAAAATAATTCTCCGTTATGCTCCCTTATCTGTGGTCCTGTTACTGTAAATTCGTAAGTTTTCGCAATAATTTTATTTTCGCGAATAGCGTTAAAAGGCATATTTGCAACATTATAAATTCATGACTAGGGCATGATATAGTCATAACTATACCAAACGACAGAGTAATCTGGTCATTTTGCGAGGATTTTATTTTCACAAAACTTCCCATAAGTGAGGTTTCGCGAAAATTAAACCCTAGCGAAAATTTCAAAATTTACAGTACCCATGCAAAAATTACCAAAACCATGTGTGCTCAATGCATGCTATGAGCACCACAGCAAACTTATTTTTACCTGTAGTAATAAATAAAACATCAGTTTTGTTGTAACATGTTTATTTAATCAGGGGGTTTGACTGGCTCCAGCCCTTAAAACAATTTTTCATCAATGTGTCATATCATATACTTGTAGCCAGTCTAACTCTGATGGCTCTGTATTAAAGCAGAGCCATCAGAGTTAGACTGGCCACAAGTATATGATATGACATATCAATGAAAAATTGTTTTAAGGACTGGAGCCAGTCTATCAGGGGGTTTTAAGGGATTTTCAGGGGATTTAAGAAAAAAATGGGGATTTAAGAAAAAGAACATATACTCATAGTTGTGAGTGTTAACTTACTTCTAGGTATAGGTGAGATGATACCAGCTGTCGTTGATGTCTGCATATTGCTGCCAATTGTCTGCAACCTGGAGATAGATAGTAAATAAATAAAATTGTATTTGTTGACAGTCACAACACCTCACCTATTATTCAGTTATATCAATGCTATCACAAAGTGCAATAGTGCTGTATGAACTCTTTGAAGAAGGTTTTGAAGGTTTTTAATATAGTTCTCACCCTAATTAACCGGAGTACAATTAACCCATTAAGCGCCACCTATATTTTGCAGCAGACGATAATTTCAAATTTTGCCTCTTTTTTCAAAAATAACAAATAAGGCATGATATTTAATGAGAATCGTCTACTGATATATCATTCCTAATTTCTTTAGAAAATTAGAAAAGATGTTGCAAAATTTGTCGTCTGCTGCAGTCGTGATTGGCGCTTTAAGGGTTAAGTCAAATTATGCAATAAACTGAGGTAAGTTGCAACCCTTTTTTTCCTCTGCAGATACTTCTCAAAATTAACTTTTTCAAAAAGTTCTTTCAGGAACGCTATCTGAATGTCAAACCGTATGGATCCAGATCAAGACCGATGTTCTGTCCTCCTGATCAGACTCCAAACAGTTTTCAAAGGTTATCAGCAGATAACAAAAGTCGCTGATACCAAGGAAAGAGTTAAAGTGAACAAAACCCTTTACAAGAGAATCTACTTCTTTCAATTTTTTCAAGGGCCATAACTTATACATGTACATCATATTTAGGGAGCCCAGTGGCTCAGTGGTAGAGTGCTTGACTCAAGACCGAGGGGCTGCCGGTTTGAGCCTCACCGGCGTCACTGCGTTGTGTCCTGGAGCAAGAACATTAATCCTAGCTTAGTACTGGTTCAACCTAGGAAGACCCGTCCCTTTATAACTGAAAGATTGTTGATGGGATGTAAAGAATCAAATCGAACAAAAACAAAACTTCATATTTATGTAATCCAGTGATACAGCTTTGGAGTAGGTATTCAATAAAAATGTTAAAGTTGTTTGTGTGAGTTGATGCTTTGCATCCCAGTCAACAATATATTTCAGTTAGTTTTCCTGGGTTGAACCAATACTAAAGCACTGATGAAAAAGTGTCTTGTTCAAGGATAGTGTCAATTTGGCACCACCAACTAAGTGTTGCACCACTAACAGTTACTAAGTGGTGCGAAGTTTAAACTATCATTGAGCAAGATAGTAGTGTAAGAACCCACAATCTGTTGGGATCTCCAATATTGTATCAATTTCATTACAGTACTCCTTTAAATGATGTTACAGTAAAACCTGTCTTAAGCGGCCACTCAAAAAGAAGACCAAAAATTGGTTTTCAATACCGATTATTGCTTAATTCAGGTCAAAAGTATTGCAGAATGCTCCAAAAGAGCATTCTGCAATACTTTCGACCTTCATTAAGCTACCATTTGTCTTTAATACCTTTGTTTTGTCTATTTTTGAGTGGCCGCTTAAGACAGGTTTTACTGTAGTTTTCCTGGGTTGAACCAAAATACTAAAGCACTGATGAAAAAGTGTCTTGTTCAAGGATAGTGTCAACTTGGCACTACTAACTAAGTGTTGCACCACTAAGTAAGTGGTGCAAAGTTGACACTATCCTTGAGCAAGATAGTAGTGTAAGAACCCACAATCTGATGGTGATCTCCCACATTCTATCAATTTAATTACAGTGCTCCTTTAAATGATGTTACAGTAAAACCTGTCTTAAGTGGCCACTCAGAAAGAAGACCAAAAATTGGTTTTCAATACCAATTATTGCTTAATTCAGATCAAAAGTATTGAAGAATGCTCCAAAAGAGCATTCTGCAATATTTTTGACCTTCATTAAGCTACCATTTGTCTTTAAGACATTTGTTTTGTCTATTTTTGAGCGGCCGCTTAAGACAGGTTTTACTGTAGTTTTCCTGGGTTGAACCAGAATACTAAAGCACTGATGAAAAAGTGTCTTGTTCAAGGATAGTGTCAACTTCGCACCGAGTGGTGCGAAGGTGACACTACCCTTGAGCAAGATAGTAATGTGATAATCCACAATCTGTTGGTGACTCGATCTCCCACATTCTATCAATTTACGGTTATTACATTGCTCCTTTAAATGATGTTATACATACTACCATGCAACTACCAGCTTAGCAAAAGCATAGTTAATTAGATCAAATTTGGTGATATAGCTGTCATGTAAATATAAACAATTTGCCGTATAGTGACATGTATTTTAATACTGATTGGCAGTTTGAGATGTTTTAAAGAGGAAAGCCAATGGACATGATACTTGTTTAGAGTATATTTCAAAATATGGTTCCTCAATTTCAGTAACATATGTTGTTGGTGCACATTGGAATTGCCTCTATGAGGCAATTCCAATACGCACCAACAACATATGTCCATTCAATAAATGAGTGTTTTTCACTATAAACAGGGTTTTCACAAACTTCTCAACTACTGTTTATGTTGGGCATGTAGAAATGAACATGCTTTTGTGTAGTTTGGCATGCACCTGGATGACAATAATAGATAGCCAATTTTATATTATTGACAGCTTATCTTTAGATGTTTCATTGGAATGAAATGCTAACTTGGTGTTTGCCTGGTTGTATATACTGACCTTTCATATGTTGGTGGTCTTCTTGATCCGGCACTGAGGGGTCGACTACGAAGTGGTGGACGAGGAATGCTAGCATTCTGATTATGAGCCACTGGCTGCCAATGGGCTGAAGGGATTGTGAGGATGGGTGTGGTGATGTATGGGCTGATGTATGGGAGCCCCCCTTGTGCTTGAGAGGTTGCTCCTGAGTAATTGGTTTCATCTGTGAGGAGGGCCAGGGGCTGTGTCCAGGCAGGTCGCTGTTGAACAGGGGGATAGGCTATCTGAAAATATAACAGAACTGACACTTTTATCCTGTGGTATCGATGTTGATTAACACATTCAATCAAAGAAAGGTACAACCATTATAAAAAGTATTACCTGTCGCAACGCACCGCCTGTGTCGCTCGTAAACAGTTTGGAACCTGGTTGGGCTGTGCAATACATCTGAGCTGATCAAATCCAAGCTGTTTGACAGTGTAGCGGAGATCTACACATTTCTTTATTCTTTCCTTCGTACTGATGTTGTATAAATATTGGGAGCATTGTATTGGTGATATTGTTTTTTTTCTTTTTCACTGGAGATATGCATTTCATTCAATGCAAGGGACATAAACCATGGATAACTAATGGCCTTATTAAAAAGTGTAAAAGTACATTCCCTTGTCTATCCGTCGCTTGTAAACAGCTTGGACCCTGGTGAGGCTGGGCAACATGACTGACCTGATCTGGATCCAATCTGTTTGACAGTGTTGCAGTGGAAAATAATACCTTTATTATGTTTGTAAATTTTGAGTTTTGTATTGATGCCATACAGTTGATGGTCAAAAAGGACAATACTTATACATAAGGCATGTAGTTCACTTGCGATGGTGTGTGCGTGCGGTGTGTGTGTGTGTGTGTGTGTCTGTGTGTGTGTGTGTGTGTTGCCATATATGAGTCAAAACTCATATAAGTTCAAAGTAGAAAAATATCCCAGTGGGCTTATAGTGTTGGGATGGCGTTGCATCGGTGCAAATGCAATGCGGTTTTGACGATGTATGCCTATTGGTATGTCACTTACCTGAAGACATGCCTAGATAATATTGTACATGTTTTGTTGTCATACTAATTTAACTATCTACACTATTTGCTTCCTGCTGTCTCCTATCTCTGAGAAAATTTAATCAAAACCCATGCAGGTGCAGGAGCATCTTCCACATCAGTGGGCCCCTCTCCAGGCAAGTGGCTAGCTGCACACAGAGCAGATCATAATTACTTTGGGTAAGACTGCCTTTTGTATATTTGTAGCAAAGTTTTATGGCAGGATGCCCTGCCTTTCACTAACTCAGACAATTTGGCAGTCCAAGAGCTCCGCCTGTTCCATACTGACTTGGGCTGTTTGCTCCAGTGTTGGCACCATGAATTAGTAGTGCTCTTCTGCTGGACCACTGCTACCACAGCATGAAATTGGACTGTTGACTCCTTCTGTGATGCTACTATTACCCAGGTTGTGACAGGCTAATTTCTGGCATAGCTGCCACTTTCTAGTTAAAATTAATAGAAAGCCTTCATTGTACTCTTTGCCTAAGAATGACCGTCTGCTGATAATTAACCTTTACAAACAGCTTAGACCCAGATCAGGCCCAACAAAACATCGGGCCTGACCTGGGCCCAAACTGTTTGACACTCTGGTGGTTTTTTCTGAAAGAACTTTTCGAAAAAGTTGATTTTGAAAAAATTAACAGGCCACACGTCAGCCGACAA
This sequence comes from Loripinus fragilis, assembly GCA_964019695.1. NCBI lineage: Eukaryota > Metazoa > Mollusca > Bivalvia > Lucinida > Lucinidae > Loripinus > Loripinus fragilis. Next base: position 57,494,983 of record OZ026529.1, on the reverse strand, counting down.
AGAATTAAGCCATGACTAGACTTTTTTCTTGAAGGTGCCAGAGTAAAGCCCTAATGTATAAGTTAATCAAAATCTGCATAAAACTGGGGGCTTATGATAATCCTAAATAAATACATTACCCTTAAACTTATGAAGATAAATCTTATACACCAAACAAAGAAGAGATCAGCAAATCTGCACAAACTATGTGCTACTGTAAATAATTAAATACCTTACTCTAAGATTTTGAACACTAAAATTTCTCTTTATTCCATAATGTTGACAGGAAACCCTGACATTGGTACGTAACTTTAGTAAACAGGTGTAGACCCTAATGAAATGCCACAGCATGTGGCATTTCATTAGTGTCTGCACTGTTTTCTACGATAATACAATGTTGAGAGACAGTTATTTACAAATCTGAACTTCTATCCACATTAGAGGACAAATTTGAGATTTTTTCTTATAAGAAGATAAACCTAATTCTACTCAAGCTCTGTCCTAATATTAGAGGAAGAGTCTGAGCTTCCATCTATCTTATAGAGGATATTTCTGAGCTTCCATCTTTATAGCCGACATCCTTATAAGAGGATATGGCCAATATGATATTATCCTATGAGATTATGATCTTATCAGATACAATCTGTATGCAAACTTTGACAAATCTGAGCTTCCATCCTTATAAGAGAACAAATCTGAGCTTCTCTCCTTATAAGAGAACTAATCTGAGGTTCCATCCTTACAGAAGAACTAATCTGAGCTTCCATCTTAATATAAAAGCATGTGCTAATTGGTTTATGCTACCATAATGATCTTACAGGACAGTGGCAGCGGTATACTTCATACAAAAAATTTCCAAAAGTTAAGAGGATAAATCTAAGCTTCCATCATTTTAGAGGCTTTCATCTTTTAAGAGGTCAATCTGAGCTTTCATCTTAGAGAGAACAAACATTAACTTCCATCCTTATATGAGTATGCGTTGCGGTTACGGCCAATATGATTATATGATCATACAGGATAATGTGGCTCAGATACAATCTTTTTGCATGCCTTGACAAATCTGAGTTTCCATCTTTTTAGAGGACACATTTGAGCTTCCATCCTTATTAGAGCAATTATTTGTGTACTGAGGCCGTGACCAATATGATATATGCTACTCTGAGTTTATGATTCTTACAATAATGAATGTGGCTAATATAATCTGTATGCATACTTTGACAAATTTGAGCTTCCCTTCTTATTTAAGAGCACATCAATATAAGCCTCAATCCTTGTTAGAGCATATAGTGTAGTCGTGTCACGGTGATTATGGAAAATACGACATGTTACTTTGAGATTATGATCTTAAAAGATAAACGGCTCACGAAATGCAATTTATCAATATGCATACTTAGATAATATCTAAGCAAAAAGAACACAAATTTTAAAACAATATTGAAAATCAATGCTTATAGCTTTGCAATCCAATATCACCTAGTGCATTTTTGAATCATCCAAAACATTACAATGCAGATACATAGAGGATATTTACTCTTTTGGGGTGAATACCAAATATATTTCATCGAGTGAGGTGAAAAAATCAGTATTTTTCACGAGTGCGCAGCACGAGTGAAAATGCTGATATTTTCACCGAACGAGATGAAATATATTTGGTATTCACCCCAAAAAAGTAAATTTTCTTTTTATTTTATTCTCAACGGAAAATACAGAAAGCACAACCTGTTTTTTCCCCTGGTCGATTCTCGTACGATTTGACTTTTTCAGTGTGTTTAGTGACTATAACATTGGGTGTAAACAAAGTTTGCACCTAGAAAATGGCTTAGAATCATATTTTAACGAATGAAACGTCACTGAGAAATCAGCATTTAAAGAAAGCCTATTGAGTGTGCCTTAGGATAGACGTCACATGCAAACTGGCGCTACGCTAGGCCAAACAGTGACGTCATTATGTTTGATGTCGACGTCACAACATGTGTAGCGTTATTTCTCACAAACATCCTTCTCGTAAAACCTTCTGAAAAAGTATACCAGTCCCAAAATTGCCAAAAACGCCTCGTTTGCTACAGTGAAAATATAAATCGTATCAGTCACTAGTGAAAAAATACGATATTTTTTCACTGTAGAAAAATACCAATTTTATTCACATTTGATATGCATTGAATTCACTGCTTGTGATAAAATAAATTGTTTAACTTACATATTCAAACAGATAGACTGGAGCCAAAAGTGAAAACCCAGATCTGACTGCTCCTTCAGGATCAGTCAGGGTTAACACTGCTAGCAATTCCAACTTTACACACAAATTTATTTGTTTGATTTGATTCTTTACGTCCCATCAACAATCTTTCAGTTATGTAGGGACAGGTCTTCCTGGGTTGAACCAGTACTAAGCTAGGATTAATATGTCTTGCTCAAGGACACAACACAGTGACGCTGGTGTGGCTCGAACCCACGGCCCCTCAGTCTCGAGTCAAGCACTCTACCACTGAGCCACTGCGCTCCCTACACACATGTATTGACATCTTTAGGATAAACATATCATAGTGCCAACAAGTCAAGGTGTCTGTATATTAAATAAGGGTAAATTATTTATATGTGCAAAAAATATGGACTAACTGTAAACAGTGTCACCCCGGCTTTTGGTACTATTAGTATCACATTGAAACACCCTTGCTGATATACCAGCTGGAGCTTGAGGTCTAATTTTTGGTCTGAGCCTTCCTCTACTTTTATACTTTGAGTATACAAGAAGCTAAGGCTCTAGCAAGACTTTGCAAATTATTATGAGCAGGCATATCTGAGCCTTTGCTGCTAGCTGCTGAGATGCGATAAATACCAAAATCTAATGTGCCATCCCATATATTGGACACAATGCAAGAGTTTGATTATCTGAAATGGGCCTTATTGCGACAAAACCTGTCTTCGTGGTTTCCCACAAAGTGAGACTAAAACCAGCCTCCTATGCTAGAATATTAAAGTTTCACATGTAGCAAGTTTACATATGATACTTTTCAAAAAGCGAATAACAAAGGCGCTGATATGACTGCGCGGATGTGCAGGCTGTTATACGCCTGTCCTGTTCACAAATCCCCCGAAGACAGGTTTTTTCACGTCAAGGCCCAAATTACAAATGCAACAGTCACTTGTAAAGACAGCCCTTTTGGGCCTGTATTATCTAATAGTAGACCAGAAACCCCGTAATGGGTACTTTGGCAGACAATGAAGACCCAAATGAAATGCAATATGATGCAGTACTTCATTAGGGTCTGCACTCTTTGCTAAGACAAAATCAACCATTCAGAGAAAGAATTACAACCACACAATTAACTAGCAATTTAGCAATATACTCCTATGAAACATCTCAAGATAAGCTGTCAGAAACATAAAATAGACAGTCTATTATTGTCATCCACTGGTGCAACATAAACTTCATGAAAAGTTGTTCATTCTACATGCTCATTTCTTTGAATAAATGAAAGTGATTGAGAATTTGTTTTAAAAAGCTATGGTGAAAATCTCAGTTATTGAAAATACATATGATGTATGTACGTATTGAAATTGCCCCATAGAAGCAATTCCAATGTGTACCTACAACATATGCTACTGTAAAAAACGAAGAAAACTATTTGGAAATCTACATTTTCCAAGTATCATGTCCTTTTAAGGACATATGCAGCTAATTACTTCCCATGTTGAAATATTCTCAATACTTTGCATACAGTTTGTTTTATGCATGGGCTATCCATTTATGAAATAAAAAGGATATGTCACTGTGCTTATTTTTTCAGAATCTCATGTTGAAGTTATTATCATTTGACCAATTTTCTAAAAATATAAAATAATAACGCTAGTCCTAAATATTGAGCTAAAACGGTTGTAATCTTCAGCCAGCTTCTTTCTTTTAACTTAAATTATTGCCCATGACCTCAAACCTTCTAGTAAATGTGCAAGTTTATTAGTTATCCCATGCTATGACAAGATACTGCATGATATATTTTGGCAATTCGTCGAAAATTGGAATTTGTTTTTAGAATAAATCATGTATTAAAAAATCTGATATTGAAAATCTTAAAAATTTGTTTTAATTCATGGACTTTTATAATACCTTTCAGAAAAAAAGAATAAAAATCTGGGGTCACCGAACTAATTCTCTTTCAAGAGGGTCAAATTTACCCCCACCCCCATAGGTTTCATGCTTAATTCAATATAAAAAGTTCAGAAACGACCATTTCGGTCGTTTTGATGATGCCATTTTACTAGTATATGAAGCAATTTATCATTAAGATGTTAAAAAAGAAAGAAAAAACACACTGAAAATGAAGGCTCACCTGGGAATCGATCCTGGTCCTCTGGCTTCATAGCCAGACACGCTAACCACTAGGTCACAAGGTCAGGTCATGCGCCGCTCTAAATAACCTTACAAATAGTAGAGACTCTGCCACTATCGTATTCGTTATCAGGGTAATTGTGTACGTCGTTTGGTTTCGACTGAGCTACATTTATCTGTTTTTAGTGCTGAGACGATCAGTTCTGATAAGATGTCAATAGATATTTTGGACACACTTTAATTACTTTATTTTGTTAAGAAAATGTCGGAACACCGATAAGACATAAGACTTACGGAAAGCTGTGTTGATCCGAATCCGTTAATGGTCGAAAGGCAGGACCCAGACATCTTTCCCGTTTACAGACGCAGGAAAGTTGCGCATTGGAAATAGCAGCATATGTCTTTAAAAATCCCAAACTATCACTCAGTATTAAAATTCCTGTCACTCTACTGCAAATTCTTTATATTTGCATGACAGCTATATCTCCAAATTCGGGTTCATGAACTATCGCTAGTTGCGTGGTTGTAATACATTATATTTTTTGAAAATTTATGATAATCCGTGACCCCTCAATATACATATATACAATGGACTAATAAATGGCTTTATAGAAAATTGCATTGGTCTGAAAAAGGTCATATTAGAAGCTTAAGTGTGAATATTGCAGATATGGAAGTCTCAGGGCAGCTAGGAGCTGAATATTTGTCCGTTCCCAATAGCTACTGTCTGTCAATATAACATCAAAGGTGAGAAAGACCAAGTATAGGAAATTTAAAGGCAAATACAAAGTTAGGATTCCAGAATAGAAGGGCTGTAATTTCTTAATAACATTTCTTATTTCATACTCAAAGGTTATACTGTGGGAACTCAAAAGAACTGTCTCTTGGAGACAGTTCTTTTGAGTACCAACAGCATTATGTTTTGGTAGACAAATTAGCAAAATAATATAATTTTATAAAGCAATTCTTCCTTGTTTGAACCTATGCAGAAGTACACTGAATAAACACACTTGACAAACTTTGCCATCATAAAAGTATAGACCCTTATCCTGCTGAGCCAGGATAGATCGGCATTTTGAAAACAGTGTAGATTCTGTACTGCCAGCTGATCAGGATCTAAAGTATTTTCCACCCTGCTAAAGCTTGTAAATTATATGCTAATAATTAACTCCCAATGAGTCCCTCAAATTAATTTGACACAAATTAGGGAGACTGTAGCATATTACAATAACCAGCAGGTAAGGGTTAACCTTTATCTTGCTGTCAGTCATGGATATATCCTCTTTAGAAAACAATGTTGGTCCTGATCAGCTGGCTTCTGATGAAGCCAGCTGATCTGGATCCACACTGTTTTCATGCTGCCTTGGAGTTCTATTGTACTGAACTCACCGGGCTGGAATGTAAACTTACTAGTTCAGTCAGCACATCAAGGGGTGCGATTGCCAGGCATTCGTAACTAATTTACTAAAAGGATTAAATTAATTCATAAATCTGTATGTATGGTAGATATTTTCTTTTTTGCTATTATAGTTGTATGTAAGTGCAAAAGTTATTGAATAATAGGCACTGTGGTGATCTGTGTTTAAGAAGGTCAGACTGCAACCTACGTGTCATGATCATAATGACACTAGTACTGGCAGCATACATGTAATAGCTTTGGTCGACCTATATGGTGTCTTTTCTTATTTCAAGAATGAAGCACTTATTCTTGCGGGGCCAAAAGAACTTTTTTGGGCGCAAAAACATAAAATGTGATAGATGACGAGAAAAAACTAAGTTGTGTAAGAAAAGATCCCTCCACCAGCATGCAAAATAGACATCTATATAATGTAGTGAAGGAGAAACACATGTAGAAACAAACAGAATGATACACATTCAGGCCAGAATTTTTTTATTAGTTGATTTATGAACCCTCCTCCTGTAATTTTCCAGAAAGTAGAAAAAAAATTAACTTCTAAAAATTTTTTTTATTTTATCTGCTGACTCTAAATATTATTTGTTGTGTTGAAAAAAATTATATTATATATAACAAATTTTTGAGGTTCTGTCTGTGTCTTTTTGAGAGTGACACTGTTAAAAGTGATTGTCCTATGCAGGCTTTAAAATATTTAATACAGACTGCTGGTTTACTTTACAATATTAACTGTTTGTTCTGGAGATATTAAAAAAAACTCTGAAAATGAATAAAAAAAGCTCTGAAAATGACCAGTCAACACATCCCCCAACCCTTAATCTGAAAAAAAACCATAAATCAACTATTAAAAAAATCTGGCCTCACTGAATAGACTCCTTAGAAGTTTAACACTTTTTTAAAATAGAGACTCCAAAAATAGAAAATCTGAGTTATCATTCAGGATACCACTGGGATCCCAATAAACAACAATTTTGGGGGTATTAAAATTGTGCAAATTCTTATCCTTCAGTTATAACATTTGTTTAGGGTGACAGCTCACCATTAGGGGGAGCGGAAAACATAAACAAACAATAACAAAACTCCTTGCCCTTCCAGGGGGAATAAAAACAATATACTTTCAGGAACAGTGGGGGTGACACTGTGCAGACGAAATTGTCACGTCAATCCCCACAAGATTGAAACAGTGTTTTTGAGCATTTCCAAAATTCAAACTAATCAATGCCCCACACCTTTACTATAATAATGTAAAATGTTGTTTAGTGTGCTCAAAAGAACCATCTCATTGAGACGTTTCTTTTGAGTACCCACAACATATGCTTTGGTTGAGGATTAAAAAAAATATTTTTTTTGCTTCACACTCAGTAAAGAGGCCTGCCTTTTTTTAATGCCACAATTCGATTACAAGTAGCGCTAGCACTGTCAGCTCTATGAAAATATCCTCTGTTTGATGCTCACTCAATGGAATTGTTTCAAATGAGCACCCAAAACATATGAGCATAGTTCATAGATTGTGTAACACTTATTGCATATGTAAATAGTGAATGCTCCGGCCAGCCTGTGTGCTTTGTGCAGCATAGCTAGAACCTTTGCTGTTTGCACACACAAAGAAGGAACATATAGCTGAAGTCCCTTGCGAAAAATTGTTCCATATAATCCCAAATAATTGGTATGTTCTAGAATGTTCTAGAAAGTCTCAGTCCAGTTCCAATTCTGCTTTAATAGAACTTTCTGGGATTTTGTGGTACTTCATTTTATATGGTATTTAATGGAATTCCATTAAATCCCAAAAGTTGGAACAATTGGTATTTTCTGTCACTATCTGGAACTGGAAAATCCCAGAAAGTCTCAAATAATTCTGCTTAAAACATAAGTGGGATTTTATGTTACTTTCTGGGATAAATATTCCATTAAATCCCAGAAAGTCCCAGTAGGTACTTTAAATGGGATTTATTAGGATTTTCTGGGACTTCATCAATTCAACACATCCATGACCGATTATTGGGATTAAATGGAATCTTTTGGTACTACTAGTAAATACCTTGGTTCCATTTAATACCAAATAATCCCAACCTAGATTTGCATAGAACCATTATAATCTGAACTCAGTCTGACCTTGAAATATGATATAACTGTGTTAACCTGGTTCTCTCAGTTTAATGACTCAAGCTGAAATCTTTAATCTTGCAGGAAACCAGAAAAAGATTCAAATAAACCTCATGGTTTGCAAGGCTCTAACCATTTGATGAATTCTGTGTTAATTTTGGATATATACTGCATAAACTGCACAAAATAAATCCTACAACAGACAATGTGAGTAAATAGAACATATTTCTATGCTTATAAATTATTTTTGCATGAGACTTTTCATCATATAATTTAGTTTCTCAGAAACAAAGCCATTTGTAGTTGTTTCATTCTTTAAATGCTGATGAAAGACACTTATTACTGAATTGTGTTCATTATGGTTATACAATTTTACCATTATCATTATTATTTACAGCAGCATTAGTGGCAGTACAACACTTAGTTAGTGTGGTACTTGTAAGCTTACATTAGTCACAGAATAGGTTAATTACTAAATTTACAGAATAATCAGGCTGATCATTGGGGCTTATTTTTATTTGATTTTTTTATCACCATTCTCTTTTTAAAAGGAGTTGGAGATATTGCAATTGCCTTCACTGTATATCAGTTTTTTGTTTGTTATGCTATCTTCTAAACAACTGGACAGATTATCCAACCAAATTTGTTGAGTAACTGGTGTATGCAACAGCAAAATTCCAATTCCCCAATGATCTGGGCTGTAGGTCAAAAGTGTCCTTCGGTCTGCCCATTTGCCTGCAATACTATCACCTTTCAAACGGATTGTTTGTTGGTTTTGTTGCTTTACGTCCAAAGCAACAGCTATGGTCATGGCGGGATGGTCAGTTCACCTAACCACACTTTTTCCTGGGCAAGCTTTAACAAGCAGTTAACCAGTACTTCATGCACATACTTTCGCTTGTAACTGACAACAACCCTTCTTGAATGATTCAGCGGAAAGGAGGAGAATGACCGTAGATATTATTTCATGATCAATCTCCACGAAAGTACGAGACCGGGTCAGGATCGAATCTCGCGACCCCTGGATCTGCATTCAGACTCACATCTGTTGCCAGAAACGTTACTGACTGCGCAAACGGTCAAACTGAATCCAACCAAATTTGTTTGGTGACTTACTTACACACAAGTGAGTGAGCAGGAGCATTACTGTTTTTTGTTTTTTGGTCCCCCCTTGCATGGGCCCCAGTGAGTGTGCATTTTTTGGCTTTGCTGTCTCTTTTTGAATTGCTGGGTAGAACTCAACCAAATTTGTGAGCAACTTAAACAAATTGTGTATACAAGATCTTATTTTTGGGTACCCTACTCAGAGGTGCCCTATAATGGGGTCAAAAGTGTCTGCCCATTCTTCTTTTATGCTGATCCAAACATGCTGGGCTGAATTCAACCTAATTTGTTGAAAGGTCGACTTTCTCACAAGTGGGGAGTGCCAAAGAACATTTATTTTTTATCCTTCCAGCCAGTTGACCTTGCAAGTTACTAGTTAAAAGTGTCTGTTTATCTGTCCATTTACTAATTATGCTATCCCCTAATCTGCTTCATTTTGGATATGGTGAACCCACAAGGAGTTAATACAGGAAAGTTATATATGGACCTGTGATCAAACAATTATCACTGCGTGATCAGAAATTGGACAAACTGAAGGTGCTAGCCAGGTTTTCTGGGTGCCAATATAAGTACAAATTAATTCAATTAAGTAGTATTATAGTAATTTTTAGCATCAGTACTACGTACTATCAGATTTTAGCATTGGTGGTACTTTCAGATTTTGGTTTCAGTACTATTTGGTATTATCTGGTACTTTCAGTTTTTTGCATTGGTACTATTTGGTATTTTGTGGTACTTACAAATTTTGGTATTGGTACTATTTGGTATTATATGGTACTTTCAGATTTTGGTATTGGTACTAATTGGTATTTTATGGTACTTTCAGATTTTTTTGTATTGGTACTATTTGGTATTTTGTGGTACTTTCTGATTTTGGTATTGGTACTATTTGGTATTATATGGTACTTTCAGATTTTGGTATTGGTACTAATTGGTATTTTATGGTACTTTCAGATTTTTGTATTTGGTACTATTTGGTATTTTGTGGTACTTTCTGATTTTGGCATTGGAACTATTTGGTATTTTGTGGTACTCGCTGATTTTGGCAGTTTTTGGTATTTTATGTTACTTTCAGATTTTTCAGATTTTTAGTAGGCAATGGTACTATTTGGTATTTTATGGTACTTTCAGGTTTTGGAACTGGTACTTTTTGGTACTTTATGGTACTTTTCCATGAAAACTATACATTAGCTAGAAAAGAAATGGAATTATCTGTTACTATTTAGAACTTCTAAATTGCTGAATTGGGATTTTGTGGAAATATTTGGGACTCTTGTCAATACAGAATTGAGATTTTCTGGGATTAAATGGTATTTTAATAAATGAACAGGTTGGGATTATTTAGGATTTATAGGAACCTGATCAAATGGGACTTTCTGGGATTAAATGGTATTTTCAGTACCAGAAAATACCACAAAATCCCATATGCCATTTAACATTCCATTTAATACCAAATAATCCCAATGTTGGGATTTATTGGGATTAAGTGGTTATCCCAGAAAGTACCATTAAAGTGAGTTCCAGAAAGTTCTAGAACAGTACCAATAAATGCCACTTCATTTTCGCAAGGGGACGTAGGCAAATAATTATGCCTTACTAAGCCACATTAACACAGCTGGAACTACAGCAAAACCTGTCTTAAGCCGCCACTCAAAAAGAAGACCAAAATTTGATTTTGAGATCAATTATTGCTTAATGCAGGTCAAAAGTATTGCAGAATACTCCAATAGAGCATTCTGCAATACTTTCCACCTTCATTCAAGGTCCGATTTGTCATTATACCCCTAGATAAGAGCGTGACTTGTAATAAAAAATTAATTGTCTAATTGCTTAGCCCAAGCATATGTTGTGGGTACTCAAATGAACCATCTAAATGACTCAGTTCTTTTGAACAACCAAAACCTATGTTAAACAAATGGATAAGAAAATACACAAAATTCTACGCTAAAAAAATTGCTTATCTTGACCAATGATACCATGTGATAAGTAACAAAATCTCATAAACTGTGTCTCATATCCAGGCCTTTAGTTGAGAGTGAGTACCGAAAAATTAATTTGCTTATTTCTCAAACAAAACATATGTTGTGGGTACTCAAAAGAACCGTCTCAATGTTAAAACTGATTGGTAAGGAAATATTTACGATTTTATGCTCAAAAATTTAAAATCTAAACCTGTGCATATCGCTTACTTTTAGTTTTGATTCTTTACATCCCAGTCAACAATTTTTCAGTCATATCAGGACGGGTCTTCCTGAGATGATCCAGTCCTTAGAGCAGAGGATAAAGCGTCTTGCTCAAGGTAAACCAACAGAAATTGGGCGGATATATACAAATGAGAAAGAAAAAGTGGTTTTGTGCTACTATACATACTTGAGACTGCTGATATGACTTGTGCATGATTTGATTCTACAACAAAGACAATCAAAATATGAAATAACAAATTACTACACACAAGATATTTTTAATATATGTAAATTAATGGAATATAGATCTCTTGGGTAAAATCATGAAAGCTCTCTGGTTCAAAATTACAAAGAGCCCTTAAACCTGGTTAAAACATAGGTCCATGTCCCATTCAACTACAAGCAATTTTCAAATCTTAAATGAGTCTTTTGAAATTTAGATGGTGCCATTTGGAAAAATTTGATGGGCCTAGGAATCCCTCATACAGTAAATCAAAGGCACGTAATGTTTTGTAATTAAGACAGATCTAAACTTGGTTTTGTATTGGAAGGGAAAAAAAACAACATCCAATAGCCTCACAAACAAATGCAGTTGACTTATAATTTAGTTAGGATATTTTAAACCCATGGATAACTTTATGAGTTAATTGGAATAGTAATGATGACCTTATCCCTTATCATACTGGATATTTTTATGTACCTTGTACTTCACTACTCATGAGTTACTTAGGGGATAACCATATTCAAAATTTCCATTTTGGAGAGGTCTATTTTGTCGGATATATGGTCTGAAATATAGTTTTACGGTGACGCACGAGGGGAGCCGTAAAACGTGATTTCAAACTGTATATCCGATGATATACCACCCCAAATGAAAATTTTGAATATCGTTATCCCCATTCTAATGTATTTCTGCAGTTTTGTCTCAAATTGGAGCATTGCAAGCTGCACATCACCCAACAAAATGTGACGTAATTAATGACATCAAACAGTTTCGGACAGTACATCCTTGGTTATGCTTCGGCAATTTTTTGATGTTATCCAATCATATGCAGAAGTCATAACAAAATCAAGTGCACCAGAATATCAAATTGCTATGTCCAACATACTTTCCCTGATTTTTATCAATTTGAAATTAGCTTGTATGAGTCCAGTCATTAGCATGTGGAATCGGAAAACAGTGTAGCTCCTGATCAAATGGCTTTTCAGATGCCAGCTGATCTGACTCTACACTGTTTACAGTACCCGGCTTTAGCATGATAAGACCTTCTTGACTACTGTAGTGTCAAATTATTTTGTCTGCTGATGATCTTTGCCAACAGTTAAGACCCAGATCAGGCCCGATCTGGATCTAAGCAGTTTGGCACTATGATGTTATTCCTGAAAGAATATTTCATTTTGAAAAAAGTGTAAGTTGAAAAATATCTGAAGACAACAAAAAATCATGAAAAATTACACAGCATGCTAACAGTTAATAGAGCTTAACCCTTAAAGCGCCAAGAAAAATGCATCTTATAATGCATCCTCTGCTGAAGTCATCTGTTGCAAGTAATTGCCTAACATTACTGACAAATTTATTATAGAAGCAAACAGCGTGGACCCAGAATAGACTGCTCCTATAGGAGCAGTCTGATCTGGGTCCACACTGTTTGCCATAGAGGCTTCTTAAGCATTTCAGCAGACGAGAAAAGCAGACAACTTTTGTCACCATTGGCGTATTAAGGGTTAAAACTTACTGGTGGTGGATTCTCAATATTTAGCTCATAAGGCATTCCTCCATAACTGAATCTGATGACATCACCCGGGGCCAGCCGTACAGCTGCATTTTGAACACGGACGTCATTGACATAGGTACCCTGTGCTGTGTTTAGATCCTGCAGGACATAGCAGTCCTCTTGTTCACTGTATTCTACTATAGCATGCTGTTGGTCTACACCCGCAGTCTGAAAAATTAAATATAGTCACATTTGGATGCTATCTTGGCCCCAGGGGGGGTACTCTGATATTTTCATACATACGTACGCTCCGGTCATTTTTGGGGGTTAAAAATTTTGAAATTCATTACGTTTTTGGGTTTTCAGAAAAACGAATAATTTTTGGGTATGAAGATTTTGTGGATATTTTTTGGAGGTCATAACAAAATTGGACTATATTTAGGGGTCATTTCTATGCATTTTACGGTCTTTTCTTAAGGTCAAGGTACAGAGTGGGGGATTTTCTTGGGGGTTGGTAAAATTTCAAATATTTTTTGGGGGAGCTTGAAATTCCTGACATGTTTTGGGGGGTGAACGGTAGATGCTGGGCCCGAGCCTACGTATGAAAAAAAAATGAGAGTACCCCCCTGGGATCTTGGCATCGTGCAGATGCCAAAATCCCAGGCGGGGTACTCTCATTTTTTCTTCCATCTGATCTTTTATATTATGTGCAATTTCCAGATTTGACACTTTTTCTGAACTTCAGCAATGCTTGATTAATCATAAAGAACAATGCAAATTCTAATATTAATATTGCAGCATATCTCATCTGAGTCTGAGTTCAGTTTACCATGCTAATCACCCACTCACTGCCCACAGTGCTCATACCTTCTATAAATTAAAAAAAAACTTGCAGCTGTCTTCTCATAAAGCCAGCACTGCTTTGAATCCTTAAAATGTGCATGTTTATATAAATATTGAATTGCATCGGTGGAAACGCTGGTAATCAGATGATAAAGCATTAATTTAAAAATGAATTTGATGTGCACCTATCATCAAAGTGCATTTGTGCTTTTTAAGTTAAAACATTAAGGAGTGGCTTTTAACCCTTTATGAAAATTTACTAGCTAATGGGTTCTTCCCTCTGGACTTGGGATGGTCCATTGCATATATTGTGGTGGGCCACACATTATAATTTCGAAATTGTATTTTTTTTCTCTGAATTATAATCTAAGATCATTTCGAAATTTGTCTACACAATCAGTGCAGATCCTGATAAAATGCCACATTATGCAGTATTTCATCTGGGTCTTTCCTGTTTGCCAATATAAGTACTCCTATAGGAGTCTCCAGCATGCAAAGGGTTATATTATAAACATTAAATGATTATCTGGACCTCACTAAATCACAGCTTCATTGGTATCACACCTACACTTATAATCAATAAAATTGGTAATGTTACAGAGAATTAAAGGTCCCTTAACACTTTCGCTGCCAAACGCGACTGTAGTCGAATTTACCGTTCACTGCCAAACGCGACTACAGTCAAAATTTAAAGCGGCAGTTGATAGCTGTCTATTTTTAAATGTTATAAGGGACGCAAGTCTTTGTTCTTTATTTCAAAATGTTCAGAGGACATAATAATATCGTATATGGAGGTTTACGCAATGTTCTGTACAAGAATGGGTTTAACACAAATGTTTGTAATGTCATTAGATTTCGCAGAAATCAAACATATCGAAAACATGTCCATGAGGATGACATAACAGACGCATTAAGCAAACAATATATCAGAATAAATCCTGATGTTTGATACTTGATGTAGATGGGTGTTTTATCTATTTTTCCATGAAATGGTTGTTTATAGGCATTTTTCATATTTTCAATATGGCTTCCAAAATGGCCGCCAAAGGTCACGTGACTATCTTTTTATTATTCGTTCAAATAAAAGTTTTATATATTAGCAAAGTTTCAAAGTGATAGGTTGAATGGATCTGGAGATACTCTGTGTTGAACCCATATACCCTCAATGTTCAGGAGTCCTTGAAACATGCTTGGCACTGAGGTATTGGTTTTTTGAGGTGCTTGGCAGCGAAATAATTAAGCCATTAGAGACTAAGACACTTGAATACAGAATTGCCTACAATAAATAGTAAGCAAACTACATCATTGGGTATCATTTTCAGCCTAATCAGGGCATTTTCTGTTTTTTTCTAATGCTCCTACCTGTATATATGCTTAACATCAATTACCGTCTTGTTATTGGTACAGATCTCTAGAGAGGCACATGCCACTGATGATGCAAATAATTGCTTTATTGATGGGAGAATCAATATTTGTATGTAGTTCTTAAGTAATACATAATAGAATACTTGTTCTAGTTTTAACCCTTAAAGTGTAGGAAACAAAACAGTCAAACCAGACATAATTAAAAAGGAAAATACACAAAACCATTTTGCTTTAAATCTAGACAGATAAATATAATTAAGTGCTGAATTGCTTTACAGAAGCCGCTGTGGTGTAGGGGATAAACCTATGCCTTGTAAACCAGGGGTCCCAGGTTCGATTCCCGGCTTCTCCCAGTCTGTAGGATGAGACTTTAAGCTGTGGCCCTGTCTTCTGAGACACTTTAAAACAGAACCACTGCTGGTTGAGCCTTCGGGTGTTCCTGGACATAAAAACCACAAAACCATAAACCCGCCCAGCCAGTACTGGTTATAAGCCAAGGAACATGCCCACAAAAAATGCTTTACATGTATAATGAAAGTAAAATGGTATAAATTAAGATATTTGCAGGCTGCTCTGAATGTCGATCTTTTTCAGATACCAGATCTTAGTATCTTACATAGAATAATGCTTTATAGGGCTGACCTTGATGCCTCAGGCCAGAATTTTTTTATTAGTTGATTTACAAACCCTCCTACTGTAATTTTCCGGAAAGCAAAAAAAAAAAATTATTTCAAAAATATTTTTTTTAGTTTATCTGCCGACTCTTAATATTTTTTGTTTAGCTGAAAAAAAAAGAATATATTTTTTAGGCTCTGTCTGTGTATTTTTGAGAGTGACACTGTTAAAAGTGATTGTCCTGTCTCATTTTATAGGAAAATTGTGCATTAATATATAAAGATTTAATACAGACTGTTGGTTTACCTTACTAGTTATATTGAAAAAGAAAAAAAAGAAAAAAGCTCTGAAATTTAAAAAAAAAAAAACTCTGAAAATGACCAGTTAACTGGTCATTTTCAGAGCTATTTTTTTTTCTTCCTTCCGACCCTAAATCTGAAAAAATTTCCTGTAAATCAACTAATAAAAAAATTCTGGCCTCAGATTTCTAAGAAATTAGTCCGCTTGATTTTGACTATAATTTATAATTGTTGACAGAGGCATCAATAGCTCCTTTATATCAAAATTACAGGCTTGGAACATGTTATACATATCATTTATATTATACGAAAAGCATCCATAGCATCCTAGTCTAGTAAGATAACGACGTCAAGTTAGTCATTATGCATGTAGAATGTTTCTGCGGTATCACAAGATCTTAGTATCACATATACATGTATAGCAAATATTTTTCATTACAACATCCAAATTAAATGCAATAGCTGCAATTGAAACATATATTGATTTGATTTGATTTGATTCTTTACGTCCCATCAACAATCTTTCAGTTATAAAGGAACGGGTCTTCCTGGGTTGAACCAGTACTAAGCTAGGATTAATGTGTCTTGCTCAAGGACACAACGCAGTGACGTCAGTGAGGCTCTAACCCGCGGCCCCTCGGTCTCGAGGCAAGCACTCTAACACTGAGCCACTGCGCTCCCTGAAACATATATGAGACACGACATGAGATTTCCAACAATGTGGTATATGCAATCAGCAAAGGCACAGACCAGCCTGCGCATATGCGCAGGCTGATCAGAGCCTTTGCTAGTCACTTAAATATTCTATGAGTGTTAAGCTACTGACTGAACTTCATTTGGAGTTTCTAAGCTTAAAAGGAGGCTGCAAGGCTTGTCTGAGTCTACACTTGTCAAAATAACCTCTAGGCCAAAATGTTAGTGTAGGCCCCTGTGTCAAAATTTGGGCTCCCGTGTGCACTTTTTGGTAAAAGTGATTCTTATCGATTTTCAACTAGAAAAATATATGCAGAGTAAGAAAAAAGATGTTTACAATTTTTTATCGCAGTATTAACGTCACAGTGACGTCACAAAATGAGGTACCGTCGTTTCACTTGCATCAAAGAACTTATATGTGGTGGGGTTATTTACACAACTAAAATAAACTAATTTTTTTATGTTTGTTGCATTGTAATGGTTGGAAACGTCTTTAGAAATACTCAAATGGAAATTTGATTCAATATGGACTTTAATTTTACGTGAAATTGACGTCGATTTGACGTCAATGTGCTGGAAAAAACACATTGTGTACAAAAAAAAATAATTCTGGAAACTCGAGTGTGCCTCACGCCTAAAATCAGATCTTAGCATAACTGTATGTTCCTGGTTAAGCTTTTTGAAACAAGTTAGCTCTCTGATGGTCGGGGCGTTTGGCTGCTACAGCATGTTAACTACGTTACCCTACATTTTTAACAAAATAAATGTAATCAAGGTTGTTAAGGTAATACTTGAATTATTTAAATTGGACAAACATTCATGGAACATAGAAGAACATTACATTTCTTACATATATATATATGTTTATAAAAGTTATATGGGCCCATTGTAATGTCCTTTATGTTACATTTTAAGCTACTCCCTTTAATATTACTGAAATTATGTTTAATAATTTTCTTTGATAAGCTTCCCAGTTAACTTTCAGGTTTTAAATACATCTCCCACAATACAAGTAATGGACCATTATATAGCTGCAAACAGTTTGTTTGTATCAAAAATACTTTAAGAGTTAGAAACTGTTAAATATGACGACCCTGGACAAACAGTTCATTCTTTAATTCGGCATGAAATTCAATTTAAAAACCTTTAAACACCATATATGAGCAGTCTGTTGATAAGCTAGAGTAAAGGAAACAGGCTTAACTTTGTTTATGGTGTAAAATATTAGTTTGTTTTTGTTTTTGCAGCATCATGTAACGTATATTACAGCTTTCAAGACTTCATATACATTGCTTTATTCCGTATATTATACGTTATAGGATACTTTATTTCATCTCAAAATTGGCGGTGGTTGTTAAATAGATATCAAGATACCACTCTGTCTGAAAAAGGATTTATCAGGATTTATTAAGTTCCTACTAATTATCCATGCACATTTACATTTGCAAAATAGTATATATTTGAACTTTTTACATCTACAAAGAAATGATTTGCCCATAATTATGGATTTTGAAATTCATAAACAAAGGAAATAATAGCACTCAAGTAACAGCACTTAGAAGGATACATTTCAATTTACTGTCAAATTTGTTTAAATAACATAATATTACTGTACAAAATATAATATATTGCCATATGTTTATCAAAAATGTTAACAAAGCAGATATATAATTGAGCCAGAAAAGCTAATATATTATGTTAAGTTTAGAGTTTTGTTATATTTTTCTGAAGATTTCTAAGTTTAATCGATCTACTTCTCTTCAGGTTTTTAAAGTGTCTGTAATTAGTTATCGTTTAAAGTGACTCTCGAAATCAATTTGTATCCTGACTTTTAGCTGTGTATGCATATGGTGACGCATTACAACAGCCTTGAAATTAAATTAAGTTTAAATACAGCACAGCTTTCGTTGTGCAATCATCAAAACTGTCCATCACATTAAGTAAGTACCTCAGATCACGTGCTCAACCGATAATATCTAAAGAACTGCTTTATTGATGAAAAACATTTCCCTTGAAATAGTGAAAGTTAGCTATAGTGGTGAGTTTTACTTTAAGGCCACATTAGATATGTTATGTCAGCTGTGACTACAATACCAATTTATATCAAGACTTTTCAGATAAACTTGTATCCAATCAAATTTTAAAAGATGGCATTCAATTTATTGTAAAGTAGATTTTACAATGTTTTTTAGAATGCTGGATAGAAATGTGAAATATCTAAAAAATGTATTTAAAAGATTAGATCTGAATTAGTTTGAGCAATAAATGTTTATATACCTGATAACAGAACGTTTGCAAAATATTACAGGAACCTCGCAAAAATGATAAATGTAATCATTTATAACAATGTTCAACATGTATATGTGTACTTAAGATTAGAATGAGTTGTTAACTTGCCAGGATATAGATTCAAAAGGAGCATGCACAACGCTAACTGTTCAGCATTAAGGTAGCACATTCTCAGTATCAACATTGTCACCAATGATAGTCGCACATACAAAGTTTAAAAAATGTACATGAACTTATGCATGTATACTTTTATTCAAGTATCGCTTAAAGAAATCATTTCATTAAAATGTACAGGATATCATTATAGATATGAGAGATTGATTTAGCAGTGTATTATTGTCAATAGTGTAATATGTTTGTATGGTATAGTATACGAAACGTTTAATGCTATATTTCAGATATGTTATTTGACAGTAGTGCACGTATAAATCACTGTGCTTTTAGATGAAAAATATATTTACTCTTTCACTATCATTCATAAATAAATATTTGGACGAGCAAATGCTTTGTTTAATCGCTCATGATGAATCAGAGGGGTTAGCGTTCTAAACAAATTGGTCCTTAACCTCTATTCTACTTCGTGTATACGAGCAGCGAAGGCTCTGGCAAGTCTACCTTCACATATGCACAGGCTCACCTGAGCCTTCATTGCTCAACACTGCAACAAATACCAAAATCAAATGGGCGTATTCGTTTGATCTGTTCTTTCGTTACTAGCAAATCTATTTTGTTTGATTTGAAATATGCAAAGAATTATTAGGCTGCAATTTTATACCAACGATAATGTTCACATTTGACATGCTAAATATCAATTTGATATTATCTGCAACAAAATTCCACTGTAAGACCAATAAGTCTAATTGATAGAATAATGCAAAACAAATAATTAATTAAAAGCAATAATTTATTGTGAGTCAGCTATTTTAGCAATGGCTACAATATACATGTAATACTAACAATGCCTGGGGGCTTTTCTAAGTGATATACATATCTCTTTCAAATGTATGACTAAAATGAATCATTAGAACAAATGCTGTCCTGTTTGGGCGCTTCACAATAGTTTAGAACAAGACAGAACAAATGTTAAGACATGTCCTTATAATTCTCTTGTTATGCATTTTACCATCTTAAATGGTAATCTTTTATCACCAAACTAGACATCGTTCTGATATAAAGCAGTTATAACCATAGAGATAGATTTGGCGTGTGTCATACCTTCAGGCGAAAGTCATTAAGGTTTTGAATCATTTCAGTTTAATTTTTCAAAGACAATGATTAAGGACTGTTTAAAACTCTTTATTCTCGATTTTGACATTTGCTTGAATTGACCTTCAATTACTAATTCTAAAAAGTTTTTATTCCTGAATGGTATCAGCATAGTAGTTGTAATTAATAGCTGGCTTAAACAATATGTGATAAATCTTACTAAGCTAGTCCATGCTTAATATTAATGTGTTATCTAAAATACGATAAATTATAATACAATATATTTTATTCAGCATCAAACATAAAACAACGTTTATAACCTACACAATAAGTTAACATGTTAATGTAGTGAAACAACAACAATAATTTTCCTGGGGAGTATAAAACCTTTCTTCTGATATGTTTGATGACATGATATGCGTCTTTAAAATATAATTTCACGTATAAAAGAGGAAAGTATATCAGTGACCTGAAAGATATCATTTAATAAGCATTTAAGAAAATAAAATGTTGTTTACATATTTGATAAAACACACAGACCTAAACATTTCGTTGTATGTGAATAATGTTCAAATTTCATTCTTTTATTCATCTATGCGTTATTGGTAGTTTCCTTTAATGACAATTAATGGCAGTTAAATGACAATAAATAGCCCACTAGCAGTGTAAATTAAAAAAGTGTTCCTCTGTAATTTAAAATGTGTTTAAAAGAAAGTAATGTATATCACAGTAATAACATATCTTTCTACTTTGATAACATCATATTGCTAGCGATTTGCTTACAATTAAAAGGTTATATTTGCATGTAAGAATAAGGAGTACTTAGATAAAATTTCCAATTATTTTACAGTAATGTAAAAAATTTTGCTATTGCGTGGTATCGCCCAAACCGCTAAACGGTTTACATACATTATTTTGTGGCTTGTAGAATATGGTTTTAGAAAATTATAGTGTAAAAAACTCTCCTGGGAGGTATTTTGGTAGTCCAATGTCTAGTGACAGTAATGCATTAAATAGTTATACATTTAAAGTAACATATATAACTAACATCATAGTGGTGTATTGTTTAAATGCATACCAGCTGTTCCCTTCATTTTAACATGTTTAAGGGAAAAAACATGTGGATAAATAATAATTAGGTATAACTTGGTATTTGCAAAATATGATTTAAAACTATAATAGAGTAACGTAGTTAACATGCCTGTCTAAATATAGGTCAGAGAGCTAATGTATGTCATTTCGCGTCTTATATAATGTAGTTTTAGAAAATAATAGTAAACAATATTTTCCCTGCTGTGTGGAGTGGAGGGTCTATCTATTAGAGCTTTGACTATCACAGAATTTTCATTTTGGTACTGACGTCACTTTTCTATGTACAGACATCATTTTGAAGTTAATGTAACCTCTTTAAAATCCAGAGTCAGGGTCTATGCTCCGAAATCAACATGTCGCCAGTAAAAGTACTACAACTGATCAAACAGTTCATGTTTATGCCCGCTGGAATTCATAACATCCCACTTTCAAGCCTGAAATAAGCTAAAAATGGGTACGTCACTTTGTGACGTCACAGTGACGTTAAAACGCCAAGGAAAAATTGTAAACATCTTTTTTCTTAATCAGGATACAATATATGTTTGACACTTTTACCAAAAAATGCACACGGAATTACACAGCGGCCTACACTATGTGTTTGATAATATCACAGAGAATAAGCTGGGGCGACTAGTGTGAAATAGTCGTCATAGGGGCCAAAATTTTGCCCTAAATGGACCCAGGGAAAAGTGGAAGTCTCCCAAAACAAACTTTTTTTTTAAATGTTTTTTTTTAGCAATTTCATTCAGTCACCACACAAACGCAAGCTGTGGACAATCTACTACCACTACATGAATTTCTCCTTCCATTTAATGGCAATAGTATGTGTAATGGTTAATTTTCTTTTAAATTGACGGAAAATGCCGCAAATTTGTGCTATAACTTCTCCCTATCGGACTGTCACTTCTCCCTAATTTTCCTGGAGGGAGAAGCCTACTGTCAGGGCCCAGCTTGAGCCCTGTATAATCAGATTTGTTAAAATGGGCAGCAGTGATTTTGTTACCTGCGCATCCTGCATCTTTTACGCATAAGTTTTTATTTCAGCGAGTCCTGGTGAGTCCCGGGATGCGATAGTATTGCAGACTTGTCATTAAAAACCTAGTGTTTAGGACTCATAAGTTTGCAGTTGGGACTCATTGATATTGGAAACAGCGAGTCCCAGGACCCATAAGCCAAAAATTGTAAATGAATCACTGGGGCAGCACTTGGACTGCTTCTATAGTGCATGAACAATGAAGGTTTGTTTCATAAGTGCCTATGAAACGGGACAGAAATACACCAGTAGTGAGTAATGTACTGTGACTTAACTGAATTGGGAACACATACAATAGTGCACCAACAATAAAGGGTAGCCGGTCAAGTCTGCCTGAAGACAAGTCGGCCCCTGAGTCAAGTCTGTATATAAATGCATCCCATATTTTAATGAAATACGAGAGTCTCTCAGTATACTATAGCATAGGTTTATACCTGCAACAGTATGTCACAGCCCTCTTTCCCGACAGTGGTTACTTTTGGAGCTAGGGGATGATATGATCCATCACTGGACTTCAAGTAAGCTTTCATGTTTCTACTCATCTTTCATGCATTTCTTGCCAATTATCCAATGTAGCAGGTGCTCGTTTAGGACTATTCCAACAGAAATACTAGTTATCCTCTCAAAATAAACAAATGGTTATTCCTGAAAATACATGGCATTAAAGACTAAGTGTTAATTTACACAATTAAACAAAAGAAACCGTTATGTGTCAATGAGAAATCGGTTTCATTATTGTCAAAATATCAATTTACTCCCGCGGCAGGTCACAGCATAACAACACCAAACAATCGTAATCTCTAACCTAGTGATGCGAATATTTGTTAATTGGCAAAAATTGCTACTTATAAATCTAAATCTATAATATGTTTTAATTAAAAAAGAATATAAATTTACCAACTGATAATAAAAAGTAAAATTTCTGTATGTTTTTGTGACATTATTTTTGTTATAGATTAGAAACAATTACAGCTGGTTCCCAGTTCATTGATGCGGCTCGTCAAAATAAACAGACTTTACGTTAATTTCTTCAAAAACAGAAGATTTCAATCCACAATGTCTAAAGCACTGGTTCTTTTGTCGGATGGGGCTGAAGAAATGGAGACTGTCATCAGTGTAGATGTCCTACGAAGAGGAGAAGTGAGTGGTTTTGATGCAAATTGCCTCCCATCTGAATTACTCCCCTTGAATGCACAGAAAATTCAACACAAGTATTACTTTTCAAAAAAGCATGATTTGGTCAATTGTGGGTCATGGGAGTGCCCAGTGGATACACCAGCCTGGCTTTTGATTCTTAATTGAAGCAACTGGGAATCTTAGCCAGAATCTCGGACCCAGTATAAACGGACTGGTAACTGACAGAAATACAAAGTTATGTTGTCGAGGCTTTATTTTAGCGCTATTTCAAAGTACTACAGCCAATAAAATTGATTCTGAACGAGATTATAAGGGGTTACTCCCAGTATGTGAAACTGAAATATTACGAGTTGCAGTAAAAAGAATTGAAGTTTTCTCATCTTTTGATGGTGATTTCTGACGATTTTCGGCTAAAAGTGCCGAAAATAGCTAAAAAGGGTACCTTGGTTTCTTGCTGGTGTTCATAAAGACGGATAAACTTTCAATAGATATAACAATACAGTCTTAAAGATAGAATATTGAACCATTGCTTTTTGAAGAAAATTCAAAGATATACAGAGAAATAACGGAGATGTGATTATTTAATCTTCAACATATTCCAGTGATTACTACAAATTTAGCTTCTTCCCTCGCTCTGTTTGTCACTGGAACTCTCTACCAGCCAATGTGGCTGAAGCTCCCAGTTTGGTATCTTTCAAACGGGAGCTCTCCTCTGTATCCATTTAGATTTTAGGGCCGGTCATGTAAGTAGCTCTAATGAGGTCCTTAAGCTGTGCTGGCGGGGACTTCGTGTGCCCTGGTGCCGCCACTGGGAGCCAGATTGGTTAGGGACTGAAGAGTGAAATGCAATGACCAAATCTATACTTTCTTTCTGACTTTCTATCATCTATGTTTCTATCTTTCCTATCATGCTCTCTTTTTTCTTATGCAGCAAACCCCCCCCCCCCCCCCCCCCCCTGTAACAGTCAAGTGTGACGGCTGCACGTACAATGTAGATGTAGATAGAACATATGTCAGTTTTGAAAGCTCAGCCACCGTTGAGCCACGACAAGGTATTTTCAATATATACATTTACCTGTATGTAAGTGACCAATCTGTGTTTATTGGGTACGAGCCAGAATACACAGCCGAAATATTTTTCTTGTTTTTTTTTGTTTTGTTTTGTTTTTTCTTCAAAATTCCAAATTCAAACTCCCTGGCGTAATGATCACATATGATCGTGCCAGTAGCAAAAGATAGATAGAGGTAGTCCAACAGGGTTAATAGACATGTACAGCGCATGCACCCATTTATTGTGTTCCTAGATGTTCATTCTAAATGACAGCTTATAAACATGAAATATGAACAACTTGAACGCATAACTCTAATGTATGGGAGTAGGATAGACCTGTGCAGTGACAGTGTTTTTATCTATATTTAGCGATAGATATATATATTTTTAATTCTTTGTATTTTTTCCCCAAAATTTTTCAAATTTGGCACTCGCTGGCATAATGTTCCAATGGAGCGAGCCAGTAGTCATAGAAAAAAAAGCAGGATAAAAATAGAATGAATGACAAAGAAACTTGTGTTTAAATCATTAAAATCCACTGAGAAATAAAAAAGTGAACAACAAAAACCTTTTATCCTAGAAAATTTAGATCCAATTAAAAGTTAACTCTTCCATGTTAGCGACAAGTTGTGTCATCTGCTGACAGCCATTACAACTTATAGTTTGATTCCAGATTAGGGCCGTCAATACGTCGGCCCAGATCCAGATTGTTCAAAATGACACTCTGATAGAGTATACAGTGTTTCTGAAAGAATTTGAAAAAAATAATTTATTAAAAAACAAAACAACAACACAAAACCTAGTCTAAATTAAGGGATCTGCCAGTTTTTTCAACATATTGCATGCCACAATTAATTTCAGTTCAAGTTTTAACATAAATCAGATCAGATGAAGTTCAGTCCATATCATTATCATTGATTATGGAAAACTGTCTACCATTAATTTTACAGATGATGTAATGGTAGTTTTAGTACATAATGTGTGCAACAGACACACCTCAAACAGTCAAACTTCGATGGCTCGAACTCGTCGGGACCGTCGGTGCGAGTTCGACCCATCCATGTGTTCGAGCGATACCTTGCCTGACAATTTTCAAGTTGGTTCATGTGTACTTTATGTCATCACGGACGTTACGTTTTTTATCGACCAAAGTTGCAAAGCGCACGTGACACATGTCACTGATCAATAGCCCTTTGCACGCTAGATCCGATGAACATGTTGAAAGTAAATACATTTATCAGCATGCGCACATGCGCAGGCTGATCAATGCATTTGCTATCGAGTAAGCTGTACCGTTTGTCTTCTTGTGGGTGAATGCTCCTGTTTATGTTTCGTGACAGTTTATGTTCAGTTGTTTATTGTTTCCTTTAGAACAATAAAAGAAAAAAACATAAGTTTGTTTCTTATTTTTTATTCACAATATGCAAGTCTCAATTAATAACAACGAATAAAAACATGAAAAAATGACAAACTCCCCAGGATGTTTACAACTTAGACGCGGATCAGACTGTACCGCGGCGCAGCACAATCTGATGCCTGTCTTTATCCAGCCAGGCATGTTTTACTAATTTTGACACGCGAATTCTTGATTACAAAACATCCCATTGTCTTTAATTATTTTCGGCCGCCCTACTAAGTGGTGACAAGTGAGAACTTTCTCAAATCTTTGATCTGCTAAATTGCCGCTAATTGTTGCTTCACACGTTCCGCTCGTCAGTTAGGTAACCCAAGGGTAAAATCATCATTGTCACGGAGCCCTTATGAAAATAATAATGAACATAAATCAAGCGTGTGACTGATTCATGTAAAGAAATATTTGGTTCGAGCCATCATAGCGTTTTTACATGAAAAAATTGCCCTGCGGACCGTGCTATGAGTTCGAGAGTTCGAGCCATCGCTGTTCGAGCCTGGGGTTTATTTTAACATTAAATGTATATGGAAATTGCCGGGACCGACGAACGAGTTCGACCGATCCCTGGTGTTCGAGACAGGCGAGTTTGAGCGACCAAAGTTCGACTGTAGTATGCACTTAGAAACATTTGGATACGCCGTGTCTTTTGAACGCATTAAATGGTTTAGTATACTTCCTGATAATTGGTGACCCGAGACGAGAGGAGATAACCTAATGGTAAGAAGCATATTCCGAAAATTGTTAACAGAACTAGGAATACGAACAGAGGATGCCGAATGTAACCTAATGGGAGAAATGTGTAATTTTGCTAATTTAGTTCATATCATAAAAGTTGTGTGGGTAAGTATACGTACCATCCCAAGGCAAGCAATCAACACACCGGTTATTACTTTAGGCTACTTGAGCATGAAATTTGTCGTGGTCATAAATTTAAAAATGCCAACAATAAGGTTTATAACATTGTCTGCTTTTTTGAACAAGAACATAGGCTCATTTGATGGTATCTTAATAATATTGAAGATTTCAAATTTCATGCTGAAGCCAGAAATTTGTAATTAGTTGATTTACAAACCCTCCTACTGTAATTTTCCGGTAAGTAGGAAAAGAAAATAAAATTTAATTTCTAAAAAAAAAATTTCATTTAACCGCCGACTCTAAATATTATTTGTTTGGTTGAAAAAAATAATATTTTTTTTGAGGATCTGTCTGTGCATTTTTGAGAGTGACACTGTTAAAAGTGATTGTCCTGTCCAGATTTTTGGGAAAATGATAAAAGTTTTAAAGATTACCTTACTAGTTTACTGTTCTTCTGGAGATATTAAAGAAAAAAGAAAAAAAAGCTCTTGTTATGGACCAGGCACTCTCACCTATGTATTTACATAAGGTAGATTTCGCATAGCTTCTAGTATATAATCAATCTCTGACAACTGCGTCAGGGAGTCGACTCTTTGGCTCAGTGGTTAGAGCATTGGTCTTTTACCGGGGCGACCCGGGTTTGATTCCCAGCGGCAGCACGGGAAATTTTTCAGCTATGCTTTACTTTGTTACGGCTATCATGTCATAAGATGGGGGCTCGTCCGGGATCGGACATTTGTTTCGCCTAAAATGGCTTTCCGTCATCATAAATGATGACTCCTTTGAAGAGGGGGAGTGTTATGGACCAGGCACTCTCACCTATGTATCTACATGAGGTAGATTTCGCATAGCTTCTAGTATACCTGTATAATCAATCTCTGACAACTGCGTCAGGGAGTTGACTCTTTGGCTCAGTGGTTAGAGCATCAATTGGTCTTTTACCGGGGCGACCCGGGTTCGATTCCCAGCGGCGCCACGGGAAATTTTTCAGCTATGCTTTACTTTGTTACGGCTATCATGTCGTAAGACTCTGAAAAAAAAAAAAAAAAGCTCTGAAAATGACCAGTCAACTGGTCATTTTCAGAGCTTTTTTATTTATATTTTTTCGTCCTCCCGGCCCTAGATCTGAAAAAAAAAATCCCGTAAATTAACTAATTAATAAAAAAAATCTGGGCTGAGCATGAAGAAAATTTTATAACATCTGGGGCCTGAACAAGTAAATTTGTTTCAGATTGATGTGACTGTGGCAGGAGTACATGGAGCAGACCCTGTAGTTTGTAGTCGGAATGTGAAGCTGGTACCAGATATGCCCCTGTCAGAGGCAGTGAAAAAGGGCCCATATGATGTCATTGTCTGTCCAGGAGGGCTTAAAGGGGCACAGAACCTACAGAAGGTTTGACGAAATACATTACTTTTTGACGATTTACATTACTCTTTTGACGATTTACATTACTTTGACAAGCCTATACAAGTCTCCTGATAAGAGTTTGTGATTGAATTTTTTTTTTCTTATCTCTGAGCCCAAACATAGGTTGTGAGTACTCAAAAGAACTGGCTCAATGAGATGGTTCTTTTGAGCACCCATAACACATGTTTAAATTATTGGGTAAAAAAAAGATTACAATTTTACGAACAAATTTTTTTAATCTGGACCTTTGCTATACATTCAGTACCTTGTCTTAAAGTGACACTTAAGCAATTTTTTAGTGTGATTATTTTCTTACCCATCATTTTAAACATGTGTTTTGGGTGCTCAAAAGAACCGTCTCATTGAGACGGTTCTTTTGAGTACCCAACATATGTTTTGTTTGAGAAATAAGAAAAATAATTTTCTGTTACACACTTTTATCCGGGGGCCTGTTGTCTTTCACCTGTCATATTTGTGTAATTTTAAGAGATTATGATACTTTGTTTGCTGTCATATATAATTCATTTAAATTCAAGAAATCTTGTAACCATATTTGTCGCATAATATGCCTAAAGCCAATCTTTAGACATGCATACATAGCTACCTAGTGGGACTAAAACTGTCTAACAGCCTATTTATTTTATCTGAAGCTTCATCAACTTTTCGTCAGTGAAGGCTCAGTTAAGACTGTGCCAAAGTGCAGGCTCATCTGAACCTTCTCTGCTTGCCTTTTCGATAAGTACCAAAATCACAATTGGCTCACAGTTCTGATCTTAAAGTGCATGCACAGCCTTCATACTTATTCATGCTAGGCTCCACCCACTGTGAATAATTAAAGAAATAAACTTTCACATTAATACATAGAACAAAGAAATTACTTGTCAGGCCCACTTGTGTAGGATCAGATATATCATATTTCAATACTCAAACAGAGTAGACCCTGATCAGGCAGCTCTTACAAGAGCTGCCTGATCTGGGTCTGCTCTGTTTGCAAAAGCATTAAAAGGAGCCTCTATGAGGTAAATGGTTTAAGTTCATGAACAGCCTTCCTTTAGTTATTAGTTTTTTGTCTGCGTCATAACTTTAGACTCGCAGACTTTGTTTGTGTTGATGCTTGACGTCCCATAGGGAGCACAGTGGCTCAGTGGTAGAGTGCTTGATTCGAGACCGAGAGGCCACGGGTTCGAGCCTCACCTGCGTCACTGCGTGTGGTCCTTGAGCAAGACACATTTATCCTAGCTTAGTACTGGTTCAACCCAGGAAGACCTGTCCCTGTTTAACTGAAAGATTGTTGATGGGACGTAAAGAATAAAATCAAACAAACTTGACGTCCCAGTCAACAACATTTTATTGTCTGTGAACAGTAGTTGCTCTGGTAAGAGAACACAGTCAAGGGCATTTCCAGAACACTGATTTAATTACACACACCAAAGGGAAACTACTAAAACAAACGGCTTATTTTCTATCCCACCCTCACACTCATGATAGATTATTATATTGAGCCAGTGCATGAGATTTCCAACAATGTGGTATGTGCGACCAGCAAAGGCTCAGATCAGCCTGCGCATACGCACAGTCTGATCAGAGCCTTTGCTCGTCGCTTGGATATTCTATGAATGCTAAGCTACTGACCGAACATCATTTGGAGTCTCTAAGCTTAAAAGGAGGCTGCACAGGCTCGTATGAGGCTGCACTGGCCAAAATGCCACATTGTTGGAAATCACATGCCACGGCTCATTTTGCTTCTTCTGTTTCAGAGTTCTGAGGTAGGTGCCTTGTTACAAGAGCAAGAGAAAAAAGAACGACTCATTGGTGCTATCTGTGCAGGTTAGTTTTTGGACTCGGCTACAGATTACTTACTTTCATTTTGCCTATTTCAATTTTGGATTCAAGATTTTCCCAGTTGACAAGAATTACAGGAGCCCTAGGTGATAAATTAAATACTTTTAATATGGATGAAATCCTTTAAAATCTTTTAATTTGGTTAAAAAACCTATGAAAGCATTTATCAGAACTTCTGATGACAGACCTAAATCAAACCATTCTTAAATTTATAAAAGAAGAAAAGCTGTAAGAAAGCGTGTGTGGCATAGTTTGACCTGAGAATTTGATCGTCTTACTGAAATTTAAATGTTCCTAATCAGCAGAATGAAAGTTAAGCTACTGATGAACGTTTACCCCTCTTTGGAGTTTCTGCCACTTTGGTTGCAGACCAATATGATAATGGACTTTTCCACATATATATAGATGTGTAAGGATCTATTCATGCCCGGATCCAGGAGTGGGACCAGGAGTCCAGATTTGAGCTTGGACATTCAATGAAGCAAAACCCATGCTTGTTTTGCATATACAGGGTTCGCACAGGCTTGAAAAGTACTTGAATCTAGAGGGCTCTCTTGAAAAGTCCTTGAAAATTTAATCTGCCTTGAAAGGTACTGGAAAATCACTCAAAAGCCTTGAAAAGTCCTTGAATTCTACCATTTTCTTTAGGACTTAGCACTGTTGATATAGACCTAGATCAGTAAAAAATTGTTGTGCCTTTATTGAAATATAGGCACGACACTTTTATACTTATTTTCCAGTACTATGTCTCCATTATCTCAGTCGAGCATTTCTGAAGTAGAATTTTAACACTTAGATCAGTATTTCTTTTCATTAACTTTTAGTCCTTGAAAACTGTAGGATAGTCTTTTAAGAAGTCCTTGAAAAGTCCTTATTTTTACTCAATCTTGCCTGTATGAACCCTGATATAGGAAACAGGCATGGGCTCACTGTCAATCAGAGCTACATTGTCACTAATGGCAAATTAATTTGCTTGTTGAAGCATATTGCATGTGCTTGTGAGCATAGTTATCTGTCAGTAATGATTTGTGGTTCATGAGGGTTTAAAAGGTTGCGGAAATCTAAAGGCTCTGACATTAAAGGCTTGCCTTTACAGGGATATTCCTAGACCTAATTACGGGCCCAATATCGACTCCTTCCCAATCTGAATACACATAGAAGTAAAAACTTCCCCAAATAGTGAATAACATTTCCAATCTTCAGCCCAGTCCCATACTTTCGGGGAGATTGGTCATGAAATAATTTCTATGGCTATTCTCCTCCCTTCCTCTGATTCAAGAAGGGTTGTTGTCAGTTACAAGAGAAAGTATGTGCACAAAGTCCAGCTTACCCAGGAAAAAGTGTGGTTTGGTGAACTGATTGTCCCGACATGACCATAGCTGTTGATTGGGATGTAAAGCATCAAATAAAGCAAACAAATTAATTTCTTAGCTCTACATTTTAGCGAAAACTTCATAAAAATCAGACCAAAAATAGCAAAGTTACAGATGTTTAGTTTCGCACATTGATGCAAATATTTACAAGTTGATCAACTAATTTTAAAAGGACAATGCAATTACAAGTTGATAAAATCTGATGGTTTTAGGTCAATTTAAAATGGAGATCTAGTCCTTCAAACTGATATGATTCTAGTTTTCACAATTTAGATGGCTCATTATTTTCAGAGATCAAAAGGTCCCTAGCCCCAACTTCAAATAGGTAGAAAAATCCATGTTTAAAAATGTAAATATTTAGACATAGTTTGTTAAAGTGATTAATCCATATCCTCTGATTACAGTGTATGATCACTTCTGCTTTAAGTGCATGGGTAAAATTTGCAGGATTATTCCTGAATTCAGCATTTTGAGGCCCGCTTTCTATAGACTTTCTCTGCCTAATTCAGTATTTTGAGACTCAAAATACTGAATTAGGCAGATTATAAAAGGTAGCTTCTCAGATTTATTTCCATTTATAAATCTAAAGATAATTGACTATATTTGCATACTGCAAATTTTAAGATTGATATTTCAAAGGTTTAGAATTTTTAAAATTTTTGAACTTTCACACATATCCTTGGTGTGATTTTAAATCATCTGGCTCAACTTTTATTTTCAGCTCCAATAGCTTTGATGAGTCATAGTGTAGGAAGTGGTAAAACTGTCACATCTCATCCAAGTGTAAAAGAACAGTTGGTCAAAGGTAAACACTCTCCTCTTCTATTGTCTCTATATAGGCCACTGATAAATGGCAATGTTTTATGTAGAGCTTCCCTCAGTATCAGTATGCCTATTAGTAGATCCGTGATTTCATTTGCCTATGATCCAGTTCTGCATAACTGCAATTGAAAATTTTCAATATTGCACCAAGTTGAGCACTAAAAGATGCAAACATACGAAAGTGCTAAAGCGCATTAAGGGGCTATTTTGGCCCCCTCTAGAGCCAAAGACTGAAAATTGGTTTTCACCTATTTCTTTTGATTAGTTTATTAGAAGAATAACTGAAGGCATTTATTTAAATTTACTGTTGCTATGGTAAAAAAAATGGCCAACAAAGAAGGCTTAAAACAGAGAAATTGCCATTTTGGACCAAATTTAAGACTTTTTGAGACCAATTTTTTAAGGATAAGATATCAGCACAGCTAAATACCAAAAAAAACCTTTTATTATGTTGTGTGCGGTGTTAATTCTCATCTTCTGGTAAAATCTCTTTTGGTATTGCTCGTGCTCTATGTTAATTTCTCTGTCAAACCTCTCAATTTTGCTCCAAAATGGTCAATTTCCTATTTTCAGCCTATTTTGGTGGCCATTTTTGTTACCATAGCAATGGGAAAAGTCAAAATAATTTGAGACTTTTACACTTTGGTTATTGTTCTAATAAACCAATAAGAACAAATTGGTGAAAAACCTCATAGGGGGGAGGGGGGAGCAAAAAAGCCTCTTAATGCACGTAGCTCTTTGTTGTGCATGATAAATTTGATCGTACATGTCAGATGTGATGTTTGAATCAAAGGAGGACCCTAATACTATGGAACCCTCAGCACAGACACATACAAAACAATAGCTAAATTTATTTTGCATAGAATATGATAATATAGGGTGAAATTTAAATTATTTCAATGTCATTGATGTCTTTGAATTTGCAAAAAATCAAATACTGTTGTTTTTAGCTCACCTGGATCACCCTCCATCATCAAAAATTGCATCGAAGGACATCTAAACTACTGGCTGGATTTTGTCCTTACTGGGCAGGAATGGTCCATATATTAGTGACCCTCTTTGATAATTGTTCATATGGTTCCAAACTGTTGCCTAACCAGGTCAAATGAGCTTAACCCTTAATGAGCCAATCGCAACAAAAGTCGTCTGCTTTTCTCGTTTGCTGAAATGTTTAAGGAGCCTCTATGGCAAACACTGTGGACCCAGATCAGACTGCTCCTATAGGAGCAGTCTGTTCTGGGTCCATGCTGTTTGCTTCTATACTTAATTAGTCAGTTATGTTAGGCAATTATTTGCAGCAAACAACTTCAGCAGACGACATTTTTGGATGCATTTTTTTCTTGGCGCTTTAAGGGTTAATATAGATTCCAGAATGAAAACTAAAAAATTCTTCCTTGAAAATTTGAGTGCAAGTTGTAGGACATCTGTTTATCTGCAGACAATACTAGCTGATATTTAGCCAAATCAGAGGCGTAACCAGAGGCTTT
The DNA here is from genome assembly GCA_964019695.1 of Loripinus fragilis. NCBI lineage: Eukaryota > Metazoa > Mollusca > Bivalvia > Lucinida > Lucinidae > Loripinus > Loripinus fragilis. The sequence goes on along the minus strand of OZ026529.1, from coordinate 57,461,337 downwards.
ATCATGTTGAAAGCCACGTTTTTTTTTAAAATGGAGAATTAAGAGATATCTAACCTGGTTACTGGTTATAAAAGTGTTGTGCCTATATTTAAATAAAGATAGCGAATGACAAAGGCACTGATCAGACTGCACGGATGCGCAGGTTGGTCTGTGCATTGGTTGTTCGCTAGCAATTTTTTTGTTTTGTGCTAGCTTTTCAATTTATCATTTTTCATATAGTCCTTTCAAGGACAAAATGAGTGTCAAACAACTTGGAACCGGATCAGGCCCAACATTTTGTCAGGCTTGGTCAGGATCCAGATTGTTTACTATAGTCACCAGCAAGTCCCCGTGAGCATGCAAAGACTTAATAGCCACTTTGCTAAGAATCCGGTCTCTGTGGTGAAAAGATACACTCACTAGCAGCAGGGATAAACAAAGGTGCTGATCAGTCTGTGCAGTAGATATCAGGATTTTTTTCCTCACAACTCAGCTCATTTATTAAGGATATAGGGTTGCCAATGTGATGATTTGGGGATTATTTCAATGTTTCAATCTGTAATTGTCTAATAGAAAGCTTAATTCAGAGTACAGAGATGTTTGTGTTCTATTGTGTACCCACAATCTATGATTTTAACAATAAAAAGAAATAAAAAAAAAGAATAAGAAAAAGTAAATAAATATTAAAAAAATCGAAAAATATCTGTATTTTACATCTGAAAATTACAGCTGTAAAATCGCTTAAGTTGTCTGCTGCATTTATTTTCTAACACTATTCAAATTATATCAGTTTGAAGGCTATCAGTGTGGGCCACGATCAGACTGCTCCTACAATTTGATCTGTGACTATACTGTTTGGCCAGGGAGCATCTTAAACGGTTTAGCAGACAATAATACCAGTGGAAGGACATAAATGATAAGTTAACTAATAATGCTTCTTTCAGGAACACACATCGACAAAATACACACATCAGCCACATTCTGTCTTTTTGTTCATTTCTTATGGAGCTGCTTTTGTCATATATATGTATATAAATATTTTACAAAACAAGGTAAAATGATTTCATCTTGTTAACTCTTGAATTCTGAAACAAACTTGCCAACTCACAGGTCTGTAAAAACTTATAACCACAAGACTCTGAAAATTGAAACCTGTATATAAACATTTCACTGCTAAGGCTGTCAGAATTAGGAGATTATTATTTGATAAATGGACATCATTAGCAGAAGGGTTTTGAAGATTTTCTAGGGTGTCTAGATTAGCAAACAATTTTAGCATAAAATTGTTCATTGTAAACATGTGTTTTGGGTACTCAAAAGAACCGAATGAGACGGTTCTTTTGAGTACCCACAACATATGTTTTGTTTGAAATAAGAAAATCAATTTTCAAGTACACACTGACTGTTATCTGGAAATCCAAAACGGGTACTTTTGCAAACAGTGAATTCCCAGGTGAAATGCTGCATAATGTGGCATTTTATCAGGGTCTACACTGTTTGTAAAGGTAAAAAAGATCCTCAGACAAAAGAATACAAATGTTTTTGAAAATTATAATCTGGCACCCCTAGATATGGACAAGAACTGTCCCTAGTTTATTGTATCAAACCAGAATGAAGAATCCATTAGTTTACAAAGGGTTAATGTATTTTTGTCCTCTGTATTTTAGCTGGCTACATGTACTCGGAAGACAGAGTAGTACAGGATGGCAAGCTCATTACAAGCCGAGGGCCGGGAACTACTTTTGAATTTGCTTTGAAAATTGTTGAAATTCTCCAAGGAACAGAGAAGAAAGACTCTCTTGTTCCTCCAATGTTGTTGAAACTTTAAATCAGTGTGAATAGGTGTAGTTAACCAATATAAGCCTAGCACCTTTATGTTGGAAATAGGCAAATGGTGCAGACCCAGATTGGCATCTGACCAGGGTCTCCACTGGTTGCTTACAGTATGTTCTATTAAAATGTAGATTAATGTGAAAAATACCACCCAACAACCCTTAAAAAAGGAAATGGACTGGTCCAAAATTAATGATAAGAGTGGGAAATTCCAATCCACTTAAATGGGTTAAGAGAGGACTATACTGTAAATTCGGAAATTTTCGGGATGATTTGATTTTCGCGAAACTTCGCATATGCAAAGTTTTATGAGAATAAAATCCTTGCGAGATGGCGTGATCACTCTGCTATTCACTAATATAGGTAAATCATGCCCTAATCAGGATTTTTTTTGTCGAAAATATATCTTAAATCACTATTCGCGAAATTAAAAATCTGGCAAAAAATTCCGGATTTACAGTTACTATCCAACTCATGATGAGAAACTGTTACTTGTAGCATATACCAAACAACCCTAAAAAAGGAAATGGACTGGTCCAAATGATAAGAGTGGGAAATTCCATTCTGGTTAAATGGGTTAAAAGAGGAATATAGTAATCTTCATAAAAACATACAGGCCAGCTTATGATGTGATACTGTTACTAAATTCTGTTACATATACCTTAAGCCACCATTTAAACATTTATGCACAGCTACCTAGTGGGACTAGAGGCTGTATACAGCATATAGTATTAATTATTTGGTGCGAGTATGTTTGTTTGTGATTGCTTTTTAAACAGAAAAAGGGCAATATTTAAAATGGCCATTGAAAAAAGAAAACTAGTTTGTACAGTGAGTTGCCCTTATGCTTGCCAGAGGCTTTGTAGTTTTGTAAAATGAGATAACCTTTTTCTCATGGGTTAGGCCATTATATTGTGGTTGCCCTTTGTTTTTGTTCTCTTTTGAAAGTGATACCGTATTAACCCTAAATATTCTGACAGGCCTGAGCAAACAGTTCAAACCCAGATCAGACTGCAGTCTCAAGGAGCAGTCTGATCTGGATTTACACTGCCATTCATTCACCATATTTTATGGGAACACAGTGGCTCCGTGGTAGAGTGCTGGTCTTGTGATCAAGGGGTTGTGGGTTAGAGCCACACAAGCATCACTGTGTTCTTTTGTTTGATTTGATTCTTTACGTCCCATCAACAATTTTTCAGTTAAACAGGGACGGGTCTTCCTGGGTTGAACCAGTACTAAGCTAGGATAAATGTGTCTAGCTCAAGGACCACAACGCAGTGACGCCGATGAGGCTCGAACCCACAGTCCCTTGGTCTCGAGTCAAGCACTCTACCACTGAGCCACTGCGCTCCCACACCTATATGTTGTGGGTAAGCATTGGAAGCATCTTGTCTCATTTCCCATGAGCACCGCATCATTTATTTTCAGAGAGAAATCTAGTTTGTTTGAAAAAATCTCTTATCTAGAAATATATAGAAAATATTACATGAGTGCCCATCTTTTATTGAATTTATTAAAACAAGTTTGGGAAAAGGGATATAATGTGAGGCTTGCGGAGCATGTTATCACTTTGTCACAACTTGCTGAATGAATTCAATGAATATAGAAGCATGTATGTTAGATTCTATTTATCACATTTTAAATTATTTTGTAATCACATTTTTGGTGTGAAAACGCATGTTTTTGGTATGAAAACCTCAGTATTTTGCTAAAGATATGTGTCGATATGAGGGTCATTTTATAACTATTCCTAAATCTGTAAACCACTAGTGGTTTATTGATTTTAAAACATGGTGTTATATCACTTCCGGACGCCTTGTATCATATTTTATGACGTCCGTCTGGGAGTGAAATAAGGCCATGCAATTATATCTATAAACCACTAGAGGTTTACAGATTACCGGAAACATTATGACGTCCATAACAACGTTGCATACATGATGACAAAATCATAAAGTTTTTACGGCAGAAATGAGATTTCAAAGTATTTGTCATATGATAAATAGAATCTAACATTTGTGCTCTTGTATTATTGAATTTATTAAACTTGTTGCGAAAAAGAGATAAAATGCTCGGCAAGCCTCGCATTTTATCTCTTTTCCCCAACTTGTTTAATAAATTCAATAAAACATGAGCACTCATGTAAGATCCTCTATATATTGCTTGGTTTTTTATGTCCCACCACTGAAGCTGACCAGGGGCTGTATACGGCATATAGTATTATTTGGTGTGAGTCTGTTTGTGATTACTTTTTAAACCGAAATAGGGCAATATATTAAAATGGCAGTTGGAAAAAGAAAACTAGTTTAGACTGTGAGTTGCCCTTATGCTTGCCAGAGGCCTTGTACAGGGTTCCCACAAGCTCTGGAAATCATGGAAAACCTGGAAAATCACCCAAAAAAAGTTCCATGCATGGAAAAATCATGGAATTTGAAAAAACCTGAACAATCATGGAAAAATCATGGAATTTTTTGAAATAATTTGATGAAACCACCAGTAGCGAGAAAACTAGCTGTCAGACACACAAAACTTGTAATCAAACAAACAAAAAACCTTATTTTACACACCCTAACTGGTAGCCGAAAGGGCAAGTTCCAATTTAGAATATTTATGATAAGAAGTCAAGCTGTCGGAATATTTAGGGTAGAAATGTTATGTATATGTGGGCCAGCACATGAGATTTTAGTACTTACTGCATATACACAAAGGAAAATAAATACTCATGCTGACATATCAGCCAGGCTTGAAGTCTAAATTTTGGTCTGAGTTTTTCATAGGTTTAGATAAACAAAATTTTTCAGCGTACAAATGTAAATATTTTCTTACCCATCAATTTTTAACATATGTTTTGGGTGCTCATTGAGACGGTTCTTTTGAGCACCCACAACAGATGTTTTGGTTGAGAAATAAGAAAAATAATCTTTTGATACACATTCTTAACTAAAGGACTGAGTTTTTGTTGTATTCAATACGTAGCCGATATGAGCAGGGAAGGTCAGGCCTTTAGTTAAGAGAGCGTACCAGAAAAATACTTTTCTTATTTCTCAACCAAAAAATATGTTGTGGGTACTCAAAAGAACCATCTCAATGAGACGGTTCTTTTGAGTGCCCAAAATTGAGACGGTTCTTTTGAGGCATCCAAAATATATGCTAAAAATTATGGGTAAGAAAATATTTACAATTTTACGCTGAAATTTTTTGTTTATCTAAACCTATGGAAGGTTCTGGCAAGTCTATCTAAGTGGATAGACTTACTTGCGCTTTTATTGCTCGTGGATGCAATAATTACCAAACTCCTCTATGCTGGCCCATATGTTACTTTCCTCCCAACCAAGAGTGACTGACGTAATACTTTGTGTACAATTGCTAAGTAAAACACTAACATGTACACTTCACTTGGGCTAACGGGAATCGATAGATCACTTGTGTATTAATCCTATCCTTATGTTTAATCCTATCCTAAGGATAGGATAAATACACAAGTGATTTATCGATTATAAGTCCCTGATAACTATGTAATCAAAACTTGAAGTCACTGTCACTCTTGGCTGGCAGGACAGTAGTTTATGATTTAGCTTACCATATTCAACCTAATATGCACACTGAATGCGTAACATTCAAATTTCTCTCTTTTGAAAACAGTGTAGATCCTGATCAGCTGGCTTCTGATGAAGCCAGCTGATCAAGACCCAAACTGTTTTCCAGCCGCAGAGAGAATCAATATTATTAATGAAAATACAATGTGGGATTGACAGAAATTAGAAGATCATAATATGTTGTAAACAACCCTTTACCTCATAGAGACACCTTTTAACACTTTTGCAAACAGAGCAGACCCAGAATGGGCAGCTCTTGTAAGAGCTACCTGATCAGAGTCTACTCTGTTTGCTTATGGGAATATGATATATCTGATCCTACACAAGTGGACCTGACAAGTAATTTCTTTGTTTTATGTACCAACATAAAAGTTTAATGTATTAGATATTCAAAGTGGGTGGAGCCTAGTATGAGTATTCATGAAGGAAAGGGTAAAGTACTCAATATGTGCTTACAGGAGCATGTGCCCTTATCAGGTTGAATATAGTACTATAATTAAACCGCGTGCCATTGATCTGCAAATATTTTTTGTCTTTTGTTTGGCTTTATTGATGCATATCTTCTTGTGTGTTGTGAGAACCACTGGAAACAAATCAGACCCGGAGGTTATAAAACTTTTTTCATGCTCAACTCAACTGAGCACGAAATTTCAACTGCTCATAGAAACTAAAATACCGACAAATGAAGAAGTTTCTTGCTTAATGTCTCTCAGATTTTGTATTTATCATGCTAATAAATGTTAAAATGCCAACAATTTCCAAGCTGAGATGAGCATGAAAAAAGTTTTATAACCTATGGGCCAGATGATCTGTGACCGGTCTTCAGGGTTCATGACAGAGTAAGACTCGAAACCAATCTGAGCAGCTACAGAGATTAGCTAGAATAATGAATGTGCATTAATTTTGTTTGATTTGATCCTTTAGGTCCCATCAACAATCTTTCAGATATGTAGGGACGGGTCTTCCTTGGTTGAACCAGTTCTAAGCTTGGATTGAATATGTATGAAACAAGTTCATTATTAAATACAATAAAACCTGTCTTAAGCTGCCACTCAAAAAGAAGGCAAACATGTTTTTTCAATACCAATTATTGCTTAATGCAGGTCAAAAGTATTGCAGAATGCTCCAAGGGGAGCATTCTGCAATAATTTCGGGCTCCATTAAGCTATTATTTTCCATTACGACCTTGGTTTTGTCTTTTTTTTTAAGTGGCCTCTTAAGACAGGGTTTACTGTAATTATTCTTTTCAGCAAGCAATAAATAAAGGACTGATCTGCAGACTGGTCTGCGCCTTTGTTGTTCGTATGCAACAAAAGTTTTCATTTTGGGTTAGCATAAATGTAGCCGAGCAGTCTAGGCATTCACTTTGAGAGTGGAAGACTGCCTTTTGAAATCCCAGTGGGTGCATTACAGGGTCTATTCTGGCAAGGCCAGTGGGTGTATTGCCATCTAGTTATGTTTGTTGCTTTACGTCCCAAGTCAACAGCTATGGTCATGGCAGGACGGTCAGTTCACCTTACCACACTTTTTCCTGGGCAAGCTTGAACAAGCGGTTAACCAGTAATTCATGCACATACTTTCGCTTGTAACTGACAACAACCCTTCTTGAATAAATCAGCGGAAGGGAGGAGAATGACCGTAGAAATTATTTCATGATCAATCTCCACGAAAGTATGGGACCGGGCCGGGATCAAACTCGTGACCCCTGGATCTGCAGTCAGACACGCATCTGTAGCCAGACACGTTACCGACTGCGCTAGGCAGCCCGGTATCTAGTTATGTATACCCAACTGCAGCTGTATGGCATGGAAAGTTGATTTGTATTGATACAAAAATAAAAAATACATTTCTGTGTTTTGTTTTCTATTTCATCGTACCATCCAACAATACAGCATTCTAGGCAATCTAAAAAGCACACCACTTTCTTAACAAGTTCATGAGACAATAACAATAAATACTGTCCTGCTAGCCAGGAGTGACAGTGACCTCATGTTTTGTTTACAAAGTTATCAGGGACTTAGAATAGATAGATCACCTGTGTATTAATCCTAGGATAGGATTAATACACAAGTGATCTATCGATTGGCATTAGCTCAAGTGGAGTGTACAAGTTAATGTATTACTTAACAATTGTAAACAAAACACGACGTCACTGTCACTTTTGGTTGGCACGACAGTACCTGTAATGTGACATAGGTCATGAGAGACTCTTATCCAACATTTTAAACATATGAGCCCTTCTCATTGAGATGGTTCTTTTTTGTGTACCCACAGCATACATGGGTGAAAGTTCAAAATCTTGCTATAAGCATTCAAATAATAACAATTTCAAGTTTAAATGGTTCATGTTCTTTTAATAAACTGATAAAAATCAGATACACTTTCATATTCTGCCTAATTGAGCATTTTGAGGCTAACTTTCAATGAAAGTCAGCCTCAGAATCCTGAATTCAGGAATAATCCTGAAAACTCACCCACAACATATGGGCTGTGATCAGAGAAAACCTGTCTTTGGGGTTTCTGACAAAATCAGATTCAAACCAGCCTGCTCAGCTGCAGACACTAGCTAGAAAATTAAAATTTTGCTTGAAGCAAGTCTAGAAATGATACTTTCCAATAAGCGAATAACAAAGGCGCTGATCAGACTATGTGGCTGTTCAGCATGCTGGTCTGCACCTGTTGTTAGCGAACCTGGAAGACAGGTTTTCTCACTTCGAGGCCCATATATTTTTGATTGAGAAATAAGAAAATAGTTTTTTAATTAAAATCTTATTTGGTGGTCTGATGTGGTATAAAGGTAAATGGGTTACAGAGACTAGCCAAATTATTAAAATTTGGCTTATATTTAGCAAGTTAAAATATTAGATGTATACTTTTCATTAAGTGAATATTATAACAAATGCACTGATTAGACTGTGCTGATGCATAGACTGATCTCCACCTATTGGCATGCACCAAAATCAAGCCCTGAGGTTATAAAACCTTTTTCATGCTCAACTGAGCATGAAATTTCAACTGCTCATAATATCTAAAATGCTGAAAATTAAAGGCTTTTCTTGCTTTCGAACTCCAAGATGTTGTATTTATCATGCTAATAAATGTTATAATGCTAACACTTGTTGGCATTTTAACATTTATGAGCATAATAAATTTCATGCTCAGTTGAGTCGAGCATGATGGAAGTTGTATAACCTTAGGCCATGTTTGTTTGCGTTGAGGCCCATCTCATTGGCCAGAAGGACCTTGTACAACATGATGGCTGGAATTAACACAGGTTTCGAAAAACACAAATTTTCAGCTTAATGATGTAAATTTTTTCTTACCCATCAGTTTGAACATATGTTTTGGCTGCTCAAAAGAACCGTCTCATTGAGACGGTTCTTTTGAGTACCCACAACATATGTTTTGGTTGAGAAATAAGAAAAATAAATTTTCGTTATGCACTCTTAACTAAAGTCCTGAATTAATTTGAACATATTTACTCCCAAGTTACGTGAAATCAGTTTAAACACAGCAAATAACCATATTCAACTTTATGAACATACATGCTCCTATAAGAAGTGCAACCGGGTCAAGTAGCGCAGTCGGTAATGTGACTGGCTACAGATGTAAGTCTAACTGCAGATCCAGGAGTCCGGAGTTCTATCCCAGCCCAGACCCATACCTTCCTGGAGATTGATCATGAAATAATTTCTAACGTCATTCTCCTCCCTTCCGCTGAATCATTCAAGAAGGGTTGTTATCAGTTACAAGCGAAAGTATGTGCATGAAGTACTGGTGAACTGCTTGTTCAAGCTTGCCCAGGAAAAAGTGTGGTTAGGTGAACTGACTTCCTCGCCATGACCATAGCTGTTGACTTGGGACGTAAAACAACAAAGAAAACAAACTATAAAAAGTGCATGCAAGTACTTTATGGAATGTTTTCACAATACAAATTTCAGATTTCTATATTTATATGGATTCAAAGTGGTTGATGAAAAAACAGAGCGAATCCTGATCAACTGGCTTCTGCTGGTCTTTACAGTTTTCAAAAAAAAGTTTAGAATTTTGGAAAAATTACAAGGCTGCCTAGTGTGCTTAATGGTCAAATAAAGTAGCTTTGTCCAAAAACTTGGGCATTCATATAGTATAATAACAATTTCACACATATATAAATTTGCCGGCAGAGTAAAGAAAATGTCATAATTCAAACCATTAAAACTAACAAAAACAGTGATGCAGTACTATGTGCTGGTTTTGCAGTGTATAGCGTAGCTGCACAATTTGGGTATCAAGCATGATCATACATGTATATAAATGGACATGTGTGCATATATTTAATGGAAAAAAATAGATGATGAATTTAGCTGAAAATGTACCCCTTTCCTAGCCTGGATTCCAGTCGGATCATTTTTTCCTTTTTTATTTTTCCGTTTCTTGGTCAAAAATGTCAATTTCTACTGAAATTAATAAAGAACTACCAATACCTTTGATGCGTTATCTTTTTATTATCTTAATTTTTAGAATATTGGCATAAGAAAATATTGGCAAAAAAAATAAATATTGACCACTGGACCCAGACTACCCCTTTCCTATTAAATAGCACATCACATGCATGTCTGTTTTTCAAGCATTTCAATTATATGACAACATTTATCACAACAGATTCTCTGTCTGCATGGAAAACAGTGAGGGTCCAAATCAGCTGGCTTCTAAGAAGCCAGCCGATCTGGATTCACACTGTTTTCAAAAGAAAAGTATATCCAGGCTCCGCAGGACAGGGGTTGAGATAGGAAAGTTAAAAGACATAAATAAATATATGTAACATTTCATTACGCAAAGAGAATCAAATATCAATAGCATATATGTACTACATAAAATACAAAAAGCAAAGACATAAACTACCAATTATGGTATTCAAAATGATATGAACTCTAATCTGTCACATCCCAAATTTTCTTTTTTCTCCCGTCACAACATCACAAATATTTGATATAGTTTGTTTGATTTGATTCTTTACGTCCCATCAACAATCTTCAGTTAAACAGGGACGGATCTTCCTGGGTTGAACCAGTACTAAGCTAGGATAAATGTGTTTTGCTCAAGGACCACAAGCAGTGACGCCTTCACGGGCGGGGTAGCGCAGTCGGTAACGTGTCTGGCTACAGATGCATGTCTGACTGCAGATCCAGGGGTCGCGAGTTCGATCCCGGCCCGGTCCCATACTTTCGTGGAGATTGATCATGAAATAATTTCTACGGTCATTCTCCTCCCTTCCGCTGATTTATTCAAGAAGGGTTGTTGTCAGTTACAAGCGAAAGTATGTGCACGAATTACTGGTTAACCGCTTGTTCAAGCCTGCCCAGGAAAAAGTGTGGTTAGGTGAACTGACGGTCCCGCAATGACCATAGCTGTTGACTTGGGATGTAAAGCAACAAAACAAACAAAACAAAGCCGTGACGCTGGTGAGGCTAGAACCAGGGGCCCTTAGGTCTCGAGTCGAGCATTGTACCACTGAGCCACTGCGCTCCCTTATTTGATATAGAAAACAGTTATCAATATATTGAGGCTACATTAGGACAGCACATTTTGAAAAAATATATATCCATGTTAAACAAATATGTCCAAGTCCAAGCATATATAACTTGTGAATGTACAGTGCAAGTCCATGGGAACATTACTCCTGAAAACATAGACCAATTGGACAAAAATTTATGTCTTCCAAACCTAGTGATGACATTGGCCAAGTTTCATTTGATTTGTAAAAAATCAAGGATTTGTCTTAAATCGAAAAAGTGATTCGCTACACACGTTCAATATGTCAAAAGGAACAGACCGTCCATCCTGCAGTATACTTCCTTTATCGTGGTATAATAATATATTAAATTTGAATATTTGTCGTGAAAAACAACAGTACTGATTTGTGATGGACATAGTGCTTTAACTGACCAAATGGTACAGACTAAGATGAGACTGAAGTATTCTGATCAGGATCTTCATCATTTGGTATTATAGCAATTCTTTTTTAACCCAAAACCAAATTTACTGTAAATTAGGAAATTTTCGCAAGGGTTTTTTATTTTCATGAAACTTCGCATATGCGAAGTTTCAGAAAAATAAAATCCTCACCATCTGTCGTTTACTGATATAAGTAAATCATGCCATAGTCACGATTTTTCACGTCACAAATATGTTTTTTACGCTAATTGCGAAAATAAAATTATCGTGAAAATTCCAAAATTTACAGTAACCCATAAAGTCTCAATCACAACTGCAGCAGGTGAGAACATTTTGTTGACATCTTTGTTCAATATTGGGGGAAAAGCTTTATATTTCATGTATAGTGTCTGCTAGCAGATGATTCACATGGAATAATAAGCTTATTTCATTTTATCATAGAGAATATTTTTTTCACATTTCCTCTGCTGCAAGTTGTAGTTGGCACTTTAAGGATTACATTGAGACCATCAAAATGTTACATTAACTATAGACACAAACACATGTTCATAAATGGTTGCATTAGAACATCAAAAATAGATATGTAATACAATTATCTTGGATTAACAGAATTATGTAAACTCAGGCAATAGTCTAGAGGCAAACCTTGCCCTGGCCTCGAGGTTATGAAGCTTATTTCGTGCTCAACTCAGCTGAGCATGAAATTTCAACTGCTAATTAAAGCTAAAATGCTGAAAAATAAAGATTTTTTTTTGCTGTCAAACGCTTGGTTGGTGTATTTATTCTGCTAACAAATGTTAAAATGCCAACAATTGTTGGCATTTAACATTTATCAGCAGGATAAATTTTGTGCTCAGTTGAGTTGAGCATGAAAAAAGTTTTATAACCTTGGGGCCTGGACTGTTGCCAGTCATACCATCAACTGAATAGCTCTATTGACCGAATGGACAAAATCTTGCGTACCTAAGTCTCCCATGCTTAAGCAGATGAGAAAACATTTTAAAAGCACTTAGATGCAGACTTAGAAGCCCTAACAAGCCTCATACAATATCACCCACACTGTGTCACACATTCAAATCTCAACAAATTATTTTGAGTCACAACATGACAGAAACAATAAAATGACAAGTGTGCCTAGTGCAGACTGGGATCAACTTGGAAACCTGACAAGCCTGTACAGACTACTGGACACTCAAGGCCAGAAATTACTTCATGGGGCAGTCAAAGCTATGCCCATTCTAGCTTCCGAGGTTATAAAACTTTTTTCATGCTCAACTCAACCTAGCACAAAATTTCCACTGCTCATAAAAACTAAAATACTGATAAAGAAGTTTCTTGCTTTGAGTTTCTCAGAAGTTGTATTTATCATGCTATTAAATGTTAAAATGCCAAAATGCTTTGAGCTTCTCAGAAGTTGTATTTTTCATGCTATTAAATGTTAAAATGCCAACAATTGTTGGCATTTTAACACTTATGAGCAGGATAAATCTGTGCTAAGCTTAGTTGAGCATGAAAAAAGTTTTATAACCTCTGGACCTGATGGCCTCAAGGTTATAAAACTTTTTTCATTGGGTGTTTGAAAGCAAGAAAACCTGTATTTTTCAGTATTTTAGCTTTTTTGAGCAATTTTAATTTCATGCTCAGCTGAGTCGAGCATGAAAAAAGTTTTATAAACTCGGGGCCAGTTTTCAGAGCGCACAAGTCATTTCATTGGGTTTGTCACTCAGAGGCTCAAGTTTACAGAAAATTAATACACCTTCAGAGGAGATAACTCTTGACCATCTTTTCAATAATTGAATTTTTAACACAATACTTTTAAAATGGGTGAATAGGTATCCTAAATCAAATTTGAATCATGTTATTTTCATTTGAATTGTTAATAGTTGAATATATCACTGATAAATAAACAAAACAGGTTATGGCACTCTTTTACCCATAGGTGGTTTTGATTCTTTACATCCCATCAACATTCTTTCAATTAAACAGGGACAGGTTGAACAAGTACTAAGCTAGGATAAATGTGTCTTGCTCAAGGACCACAACGCAGTGTGCCCGTGAAGCTCGAGCCGGCGGCCTCTCGGTCTCGAGTCAAGCACTCTACCACTGAGCCACTGTGATCCCACCTTAGGTGGTGAAAAAATTGTTTCATAATTGTGTTAAAATATATAATTACCTATTTAAGCTGTTTTAATGTTCTATTTGACAACTTTTTTTATTAAATATGGGAGATTATTTCTTCAGGGAAATAGTTCCTTTCAGACTTTATTATGCACCATAAAAATACTAGAACTAAATAATTTTAACCTAGAGTTTTTCCTATAAACTATCAGCTGGTCAGAAAAAATAATGTGTCAATGTAACACAGATGCCCCCACCTGGGGACCAATGTATGTGAGAAAATGTCTCCCTGAACGGAAACCATATTTCGTACAAGATGAGACAAACATACTAGGTTGATGCTATATACCTTCTGTTGAAAATAGTGGGTACATAAATAACAATCCAAGTTCATGGGCTTGGCACCTGCCCGGTCAAAGAAAAGGTCAAGATCACTACATGCCTTCAGATTTATGGTGGGCCCGGGTCATTGTTCCATGATTTCAAAATATGGCCCATCACTTTCCAAGGCAGTGGACCCATCCTTTTTAGTTGTGAAAAAATCTCACTTTAATTTAAATTAATAAAAATATTCATCTTACAGCGAGTCTACGAACTGAACATGTAGGTAGTCAATACAGTAAAATCTGTCTAAAGCAGTCACTCAAAAAAGACAAAACAAAAGATCTTAATAACAAATGGTAGCTTAATGAAGGTCAAAAGTATTGCAGAATGCTCCCCTTGGAGCATTCTGCAATAATTTTGACCTGCATTAAGTGATAATTGGTCTTCTTTTTTGAATGACCGCTTAAGACAGGGTGTACTGTTTAATCAGCAGTCAATATACATATATGCATACAAGTGTCTGTGTCAGTGTGTAGATAAAGTATACTACCCAAATGTCAACTGTGGTTAGTTTGATATGCTTGGGCCCATCATTTCAGAAAATGGCCCACCATTTTTTGCCCCATGGGTCACTTCGGCCCACTAATCTTGAAAAAAAACCTGAAGCCCTGTCACTAACATTGGAGCCCATAGATAAAAGAATCTGTATATCAAACACTGAAGCACATATGTGTACTGGGTAAGGAAGTTTACTTTTGGAGTCAACACTGGGTAGGCCATTTGTCCACTTAACCTCTTGTATACCAGAGACTCCTACAAACAGTGAAGACCCAGTTGTAATACTGCAAATGCGGCATTTCATCAGGGCTGCACTGTTCTTTAAAGTAAAGCCAATCTTCAAGGATATAAATACATCATAATTGGGAATGAGGACATGTGACCTCAAAAATATTTGATAGACAATTGCATCAATCTGTATGGTTGGTCTTAGCATTTGTTACAAATAACCCCCCTTCAGTTCCTACATTGGTATTCTGGACACAATTTCAGAAGCTCCCTTTGAGGGTTAAGATGCCTTTGAAGGTAGATAGATAGTAAACTTGCATGCTTAAGTAGCTCACATTGAAGCAGACAAATATTGGATCTTCATTAGAAACTATCCTATTTAAAGGAACACCAAAGGTTCTGACAAGCAAAAATATATAGGGTAAAATTGTGATCATAGCTTTCTTATACTGCATTCTAAACATATGTTAAGGTTGCTAAAAAAAATTTGTATTAAGACGTTTCTTTCGAGTTCCCACATCAGGTTTTGCTTGAGAAAATCCTTCATAACCACATCCTTCTAACTGAAGGACTGGTATCATATCATGATCACAATACCATTTTTTTTTCTAACTAACCAATGTTATCCTAAGGCAGTGCTAGTCCTACATTGTAATAAGATACTTGAACATGGGTGAAAGTTCAATGTTTCCGAAATCCTTAACTTTTGGAACTCTATAATCTTAAAACTTGCAGTATGCCCACTAAATATTAACACTTTTAAGTTTAAATGGTCAATTGTCCTTAGACCGACTGAAAATAAGTCGAAGAAGCTATTATGATCTCCCTAATTCAGGATTTTGAGGCCGACTTTCTGTGGAAAGTCGGCCTCAAAATCCTGAATTCAGGAATGATCCTGAAAACTTTCACCCATGCTTTAATCTTTACGACTGAAAATGTTCATAATTTACTAAATTCTCCGTGAAAGCATGCATTGTGGTGCTCCTAGAAAGCTTATCTACAAGACATTTCCAATGAGTACCCACAACATATGTTTTCTTGGAGTGATAAGACAAATAGTGCCATACAATGAAGTTACCCTAAATATTCAACCACCTCAACCTTTTTTTATAACTTTTAACACTTCATTCTCCATGTCATCTGGAAAATAGAGGGTCGGGGAGGACCATCCCTCTGCCATAACTTATCAACTACATTTTTTGTTTTAAATATTTGAGCCGCGGCATGAGATTTCCAACAATGTGGTAGGTACGACCAGCAAAGGCTCAGACCAGCCTGAGCATACCCGCAGTCTGATCAGAGCTTTTGCTAGTCGCTTGAATATTCTATGACCGTTAAGCTACTGACTGAGCATAATTTAGAGTTTCTGAGCTTAAAAAGAGGCTGCACAGGCTCGTTTGTGTCTACACTTGTCAAAATGCCACATTGTTGGATATCACATGTCACCACTCATTTATATTACCATAACCATGATAACTTTTTACCTTATCTTAAAATTTGAACAAATATGTTAAGTATCTAAGGAGGTATGAAATATGTAGTATTGGTATGACAAACAGTGTAAACTCTCATCAGCCTGCTCCCTCAGGAGCAGGCTGATCTGGGTTTTCACTGTATTATCAGACCATTTTGAATATTTAGGGCTAACTGGTAGTCTGGATACCTCACTTATCCGGGGCAATGCAATGCTAAAACTACTG
Source organism: Loripinus fragilis (assembly GCA_964019695.1). Taxonomy (NCBI): domain Eukaryota; kingdom Metazoa; phylum Mollusca; class Bivalvia; order Lucinida; family Lucinidae; genus Loripinus; species Loripinus fragilis. Next base: position 57,445,064 of record OZ026529.1, on the reverse strand, counting down.
CAATTATAAACCACCCCCTCCCCCACTAGTGTCTTTCAAGATGTAGACCTTGTAATATGTGTTCATTTGTTCTAGGAAGATAAAGGTGAGGACTGTGTGGGGACCGAGACGAGCATAGTAGGGAGTAAATCCTTTCCATAAACTGAAGAAGCCTTCATTTCGGATCACCTTGAATAAGACGTCCTGTAAAGAGAAATAAAGCATTAATCCATCATGATACATGTTTTTTGTTTAGTTTGTTTTGATGCTTTACGTCCTAGTCAACAATTTTCCAGTCATGTCGGGGCAGGTCTTCCTAAGTTGAACCAGTACTAGGCAGTACTAAATGTCGTACTCAGTGACACAACACAGTGACTTTACCGGCAGTGAGTCTCTAACTGGCAACCCTTTGATCCCCAGTCTTACGCTCTATCAACTGAGCCATCGTAATACATGTACAGCTCTTGGATAAAACATAGACTGGCTACAGTCATTAAAACATTTTTTCACTTATTTTCTTTTTCCCACAAATTTTGAGGCAACATTTTAAAGTTCATTTTACAACATTTTTAAAAATTTGAAACAAATATATCCAAGTAATAGACAATTCAAGGACATGATTTTTCATTAGGAACAACGTTTGTGTTGTCAGTCCCTAAACATACACTTGTCCATAAGAAGGGTACTCTTTATTAAACAAAGGCCATTACAGGGCCCCAGATAAAAGTGTATAACCAAAAATTAACTCTTATTTCTCAACCAAAACACATGCCGTGGGTACCTAAAAAGAACCGTCTCATTAGTACTTTTGAGCACCCAAAACATAAGTGAAAACTGATGGGTGAGAAAATGCTCACAATTTTATGCTTATAATTGTGTTTATCTTGCTCCTGTAATATGATTTGAAATTATTTTAAAAGTTTTGTTTGATTTGATTCATTACATCCCAGTCAACAATTTTTCAGTTATGTCAGGACGGGTCTTCCTGGGTTGTATCACTTCTAAGCAAGGCTTAATGTGTCTTGCTCAAGGACACAATGCAGTGACGCCAGTGAAGCTCGAACCCGCAACCCAACCGTCTTGAGTCAAGCACTTTACCACTGCGCTGTCGTTATCTATTATCACCTTGCCCAGCCTCAAGAATGTAGCTCTTATAGTTAAAAAGGCATGCATGATAGACACATGGATGTATATGTACATATGGATGGACAATTTTGTTTGTTCGTTTGTGTCGATGCTTTACGTCTCACTCAACAATTTTTCAGTCAGTCAGGACGTTTTCAATTAGACCTTAGGCTTTCAATTGCTGAATTTCAATAATAGAATATTACAAACGATGATCTGTACTAATTTATCTACAGAATTTACAATAAAGTATTGGCTGCAGAAAGCAAAACAAAGAGTCCCTGATCAGACTGCTCCTCTATGAGCAGTCTGATCTGAGACTTTTTTGTTTGCACATGCTTTAACTGTCTGAGTAATTTGGTTCATTAGAACCAGGCAACTACCAAGTTAGCATTTCATTCCATTGAAACATCTAAAGATAAGCTGTCAATAATATAAAATTGGCTATCTATTATTGTCATCCAGGTGCATGCCAAACTACACAAAAACATGTTCATTTCTACATGCTCATTAAACTGAAACATAAAAAGTAGTTGAGAAGTTTGTGAAAACCTGTTTTATGGTGAAACACACTCATTTATTGAATGGATATATGTTGTATGTGCAATTCCAATGTGTAATAACAACATTTGTTACTGCAATTAAGGAAACCGATTTTGAAATATACACTAAACAAGCATCATGTCCATTGGCTTTCCTCTTTTAAACATCTCAATCTGCCTATCAATATTAACATACCTGTCACTATATAGTAAATTGTTTATATTTACATGACAGCTATACCACCAAATTTGATTTCATGAACTATGCTTTTGCTAAGCTGGTAGTTGCATGATAGTAAAGCAGGTGCATTAATTATGGTGTCTATTGTATGATACTTACAAGAGCTCCCTTGTATTCTGGTACACCATCTATCACCTTCATACTTTGTATTCTGAAACAGTCAAATATTACATGTTTTACTAAAAATAGTAACAATATGCTTATTAGTTACCCCGACTGATACTGCTTGTGATTCCAAACCCATAATGGCCCACTCATGTGAACCCATATTAGTCTTCAGGTGCACCCATATCGGCCCTCTCATGAACCCATAATAGCCCATATCAGCATTTTAAATGACGTCATTTATGTCGCCGTAACATAAAGACCCGCACGTAAACCCGTAACATCATGCAGTGTTCTGCATGAGTGCATTTTTGATGCAATAAATTGACTGCCGACCCACTAACAATTGGTCTGTGCATTTTGTGTGTTGCTAGCAAAAAAGTGGCTAGAATAGAACTGTGTCGCCTTTATTATCAGAGATTTAAGGACTTGTCAAGTTTCTGTCACTGATAATACTTCTATAAATTAGTTCTCACATGCAAAATGGACCTACGCACAAACACCTTTGATGGGTATTTCTGTGACTGCGCATGTCAGAGGTTACTGCCGATTCGCACATATGGAGTTTCCTTCCTTAGTCCTATTCATTTTGGCTCTGCTTTTATGGTGTTTTTACAACTTATTAATTATAAAGCAGTATTTTAGAAAAGAAAATATTCTTTGCTCCAATACATCAGACTCTAAGATAGCGATTTCAAAGAAATGAAACCAATGTGTCAGGTCTATTTTTAGACCGTCTGCACATGAGAAAAGCTCTCTAGTATTAAACAAAAATGGCGGCTGCCCTGGTCATGAAATGATTTCTGGTCCTGGCAGGCATTAGATCGTCAGGAAAGTGATTTGTCAATGAGTGAAACATCATTGCATAATTCCACTGGAACAATAAATGAACTGAAACATGTGTGTAGAATTTCAAGATGACAAGCTCAAAAATTATCCTTGGGGCTGCTGGCTGACTGACATAAAATGACATGTAAAACGTGTTTCTGAGGGGCATTCTACACTTTTCAGACATAAACAAACCAACAAAGCATCATTGGAAGCAGTGTCTCTCTGTTCAACTATGAGCGAGCAAAACAGTATTATTCATATCCTGATGTCTCAAGGTGGTCCATAAGGTGGTCCATAAGCAATAAAAACAAATTCATGAAATTGATATTGAAAAGTCCTGACCCTCTAAATTTGTCAATGACCCCCAAATTTGCAAACAAGGGGTCACCAATGACCATTGAATATTCCAGGCTTGCAGAAACACTGAACATGTAATAAAAAAGTTTAAAATGTGGCCAAGGCAAGATCTAGGTTCACTAGTGGGCATGCATAGATATATCTTTACGTATATAAATGCTATTTGCCTGTCATATAGCCTTTTTATCTACGTATTTGCCAGAGGCAAATATGGAGAACTTGGCCGATATGCCTGGTTATGGGGCCTTGGCCACAAACAGCGCAAAACCAGATCAGACACCACAGAACCCGGCATCTATTCAGATTATGCATTGTTTGCTCACAAAATATAGTTTCGTATAATTTTCCATTACACACTCTACTTATCTGGAGACCTCTGGATATGTGATTACCTGGTTTTAGCTATATCCACCGGCATGGATGCTGCAGTGGTAACCAGCCCACTGATCATACTAGCACAGAAGTGGAGAATTATACCCTCATGGAACCAACCTGAAATAAACATGAGATATTAAGAAACTATCATGAATATGAGGGTGGAATGGAAAAATCTTTCATGAGGGTCACCATTTGGCAACATGAGGCTTGACATGTGATGACAAATGGTGATCCTGAGGGATAGATTTTTCTATTACATCCTCATACAACTAATGGATTTGAGCCACGACATGAGATTTACAACAATGTGGTATGTGCGACCAGCAAAGGCTAAGACCAGCCTGCGCATACGCGCAGTCTGATCAGAGCCTTTACTTGTCGCCTGAATATTCTATGAGTGTTAAGCTACTTACTGAACACCATTTGGAGTTTCTAAGCTTCAAAGGAGGCTGCACAGACTCGTCTGAGTCTACACCTGTCAAAATGCCACATTGCTGGAAATTACATGTCACGATTCATTTGTTTTCTTGCTCAGCATTAAATTCCCCATCTTCATTTGGAGTGGCTTTAGAATCTGTCAGGTCACTTCATCTGACCTAAATTTACAGAAGCTAGAATTGATAAAGATATATTCTGGTTGCTATCAAGCAATACCCTAACCCTGGCCATATGCTTAAAGTCATCCTTCAAACATGCAAGCACAGCTATCTAGTGGGGCCAGATGCATAAACGTTTGCACAAGCCTTTATGTACATTCCTTTTTTGTGTGTGTGAGCAGGGAAGGCCCTGGCAAATTTACACAAATGTGTATGCTAGCTGATCCTACCCTGCTTGCAATGTGATAAGTACAAAAATGAAAATGAACCGACTCATTTGGGCCTTGTCGCGACAAAACCAGTCTACGGGGTTTCCGATCAGGCCAGGCTCAAACCAGCCTCCGATCAGCTACAGAGACTAGCTAGAAAATTGAAATTTTGCTTGAAGAAAGTTCAGATATGATACTTTCCAAAAAATGATTAACAAAGGCGCTGATCAGTCTGGGCGGATGCGCAGGCTGGTCTGCACCTTTGTTGTTCCCAAAGCCCGAAGACATGTTTTCTCGCGTCGAGGCCCATATGATATTTCATAAACAGTGTAGACACATATATAGAATTCCTTTTGTGGTCCCAAAAAATTCAAAATCAACATGTTCCATGATTCAAGTAGAACAATAGTCTCCTTGAAGCGCAGTCAGGAAAAGGAAGCTGGGAATAACTGGTTCCCAAATGAGCACATGGAAATGACATCACAAATGATATCATCATACTTGCTTGACAGGGGAAGAAAATCAACTGGTGATCCAATTAGTGAGACTGATCTATAATGGAGACAACTAAGGAGTTTGTGCACAGATTTAGCAATTTATAGAGTATTGGCGACATTGAGTCCCCAAAATAAACTGAGAATACTGTTTTTAGCAGTAGTCATCTTCACTGAAGAAAGCATGAATAAACTAAGTTCTGGAAAACCACTAAAGAGCCAAGCCCCCGGGTTATAAAACTTTTTTCATGCTCAACTCAACTGAGCACGAAATTTCAACTGCTCATAAAAACTAAAATATCAACAAAAGAATATGTTTCTTGCTTTAGGTCTCACAGATGTAATATTTCATCATGCTAATAAATGTTAAAATGCCAACAATTGTTGGCATTTTAACATTTTATTAGCAGAATAAATTCTGTGCTCAGCTGAGTTGAGCATGAAAAAAGTTTTATAATCTCGAGAACTGGCCAAGAACAGTGTAACAACTGACCATGATGATTTAACTGAAAAATTGCTGAAAGCAACACAAGACCCCCAACACAACAGCACAGCTACATGAACTTCTCATTTCGAGTCCACTCAGAGGTTTAATTTCATAATGGTAAATGTTCTTAAATTTCCAACACTAGTTGCCTTGCCAACAAGGCCTAGCAAAACAGCACAGACCCAGATAAGACTGCTTCTGAAGATGCAGTCTATTCTGGATCTTCACTGTTTGCTATTCTGATAAGCATTTTATTAATTCAAAACCTGATAACAAACCTTTTATTTGTGAAGTGTTCCAAATTTTAGAACATTCACTGCATTAATACTATGGACTGTGTGGATCCCTATCAGTTTAAGTTACCTGTCAAGTTACTGAAAATTTCATGGGGAGGGGGGGGGGGGGGGGGCAGCACAAAAATGACTGTTTTTGATAGTTTTAGTGGAGTGTTTTTAAATCTGTGCATGTTAAAGTCATCAAACTTCTGTCGGGAGATTTTTTTCAAAAGGGTAAAGACTATAGAAATGGCAGATGAACTCAAAATAGTGAAATTGAGGCATTTTTTTTTTGGCAGAAGGGAGGGAGGTAGTGCCTTCAAAACCAGAGAGACTATTTATGGGGGAGGTTTGACAGGTACTATATGTCTGCTGACTTCGGATGAAGATGTGCTGAACCTTCGCCTGTCACCTATGTGTGGAGTACGGTAAACGTTCTTAAATTATGAACTCCTTTTCTCATTCTGTTCTCAAATAAAATGATGGTAATCCAAGGTTCATACAGGCAAGTTGGAGTAAAATTCAAGGACTTTTCAAGGACTTCTAAAGACTATCCTTCAGTTTTCAAGGACTAAAAGTTTATGAAAAATCCTGATTTAAGTGTTAAAATTCTACTTCAGAAATGCTAGATTAAGATAATGGAGAAATTAGTACTGGAAAATTAGTATAAAATTGTTGTGCCTATATTTGGTGCAACATATACTGATCTAGGTCTCTATCAACAGTGCTACGTCCTACAGAAAATAGTAAAATTCAAGGACTTTTCAAGGCTTTTGAGGGATTTTCCAGCACTTTTCAAGACAGAATTCATTTTCAAGGACTTTTCAAGAAAGCCCTCTAAATTCAAGTACTTTTCAAACCTGTGTGAACCCTGTAATCGAGGCTGAAATTCACAAACCTCTTGTCAGAATAGCAAACAGGACATATCCTGACCAGACTGCTTCTTCAGAAGCAGTCTGATCTTGGTCTGCCCTATTTGTCTAGGCATTTTTGGCAGTCAACTAGTGCTCCAAATTTTAGAACATTTATGGTACAAATATTGCATCGACTAGCTAGAATAATTTCTCAAACCAATAAATCTTACCAGTTGATTTCAGTCCCTCTTTTGCTTGTGAATATGAAGCCAGTTGTGCCGCGTTAACAACCATAGCACGTCCTATAGTTGGTATACAGCCCTGAAAATGGGGAAAAAACATAAACATAACACACTTGTGTCATCACCTTGGTGCAAAAAATCTATAAATGCCATTTCATTTTAATGGAGTCAGCTATTACCCTTTGTAGACCAGAAACACCTAATTGGGTACTTGGGCAATCGGCAGACAGTAAAGACAGCAGATAAAATCAAATTTTAAGACAAACATTTTAATAAAACACTACAATAATATCATTTCTGTACATTCAATAGCCCTTTAATGTAGCAGAATTCATTAGGATACTCTATTAACAAATTCCAATGATTCTACAGATATCCAGAAAAAGTCGCCATTTTCAAGAAAATAAAAAATTACAAAGTTTGAGCTATAGACTTGAGCAGTGATTGTTTTGTGAAAACTTTTTTTGATCTGATACTTTGGCTATCTTACCAAAACTAGCAAAAGAAACTGGATTTTGCCTTATTTTCTAGTGGAGTGTATGGTTTGTCTATTGGATGGGGGTTAACATTGTCACATATGGAAAGTTATAAGGTGTTCCTTTAAATATTTTTAGCAGTGTAGTATTATAAAGGGACTGCATTGTAGTTTCAATTATAGTTTTGAGAACCATGGTATCTTACCCGCCATAAAGTTAGAACCCCTTCTTCACTTGCCATTCTACTGAGAGCATTGAAAACACTGGTGTAGCCTCGTCTCTCTGCCGCAGGCAATCTTCAAAGATATGGAATAAAAAAACTTAACTTTTAATCCTTTGTATACTCATGCAGGGATCTAGAAAGTTTTGTCAGAGGGGCTCCAACTCTGACCGGTTTTCTTCTTCTTTTTTGATGAGGAGGTAGAGAGGATCTAAATACCACTAAAGTATGGCCATCATTGGCCCTCCAGTGAAACACCATTAAAACTGCATTTCACTGGCTGGCTGATGATGGCCCAACATTGAGTGCTGGCTTCGTAGCTTTGTGATTTGTACTTTAATCCTTTGTATAGTGAGAGCATTAAAAATAATGGTGTAGCCTCGTCTCTCTGCCGCCGGCAATCTTCAAAGATATGGAATAAAAATCTTAAGCTTAATCCTTTGTATACTAATGCGCAGATCCAGAAAGTTTTGTCAGAGGGGGTCCAACTCTATCATTTTTTGAGCGACTTCACACACGCTTGTGATTGATGTTTTGTGACGTCAGAGTATGTTACAGATTAATGCCTGTGGCCGTGAAAGTAATGCATACAGATAGCACCAATAACATCTTACCAGCGAGTTTGCTCAGTGATGTTTAAATGGTTTGGGAATATGACAGACACATAGGCTATTGATGTTGTGACATTTGATTTTAAGGGTACTCGTGTTCACTGCACTGTCTGCTGCTCTACTGATTATCAAATGAATTTCGCTTAAGTGCATAAAGTTGCTAAATATTAAAGTGTGTAATGTCAATATTTGAAAGGAATGCGTTCATAAATTTGGAATTGACAGACATAAACGTCAAGCAGGCATAACTTTATTGTTTGAGTATGTTTACCTCAACATTGTTCCATCAAACTGCTGCATACACTGAGTATTCTCAAGAGCTTAAATTCTGTTTATCTCAACATTGAGATAGGGGGTTTATACCATATATGAGCTGCGACATGTGCTTTCCAGCAATGTGGTATTTTGACAAGTGTAGACTCAGACGAGCCTGTGCAGCCTCCTTTTAAGCTCAGAAACTCCTAATGATGTTCAGTCACTAGCTTAACACAATAGAATATGCAAGCAACTAGCAAAGGCTCTGAACAGTCTGCACGTATGCGCAGGCTGGTCTGAGCCTTTGCTGGTCGCATATACCACATTGTTGAAAATCTCATGTCACAGCTCATATATGTTTATCTCAACATTGTTTGTTTGTTTGATTTGATTCTTTACATCCCATCAACAATCTTTCAGTTATAAAGGGACGGGTCTTCCTGGGTTGAACCAGTACTAAGCTGGGATTAATGTGTCTTGCTCAAGGACACAATGCAGTGACGCCGGTGAGGCTCCAACCTGCCGCCTCTCGGTCTCGAGTCAAGCACTCTACCACTGAGCCACTGCGCTCCCTAAAGAGGGTTTTATACATATATGTTTATCTCAACATTGAGACAATCAGAATATTACTCAGCGAATTCAACAGTACCAGAAGAAACATGAACACTTTGAAGGAAAAGACCTAAGGCTAACAACATACCTCATAGCGCTATACAGTAAAACCTGTGTAAAACGGCCACTCAGAAATAGACAAAACAATGATCTTAATGACAAATGGTAGCTTAATGAAGGTGGAAAGTATGGCAGAATGCTCTCCTTGGAGCATACTGCAATACTTTTGACCTGCATTAAGTGATAATCGGTCTTGAAAACAATTTTTTTGTCTTTTTGAGAGTGGCGGTTTTACACAGGTTTTACTGTACATAATAGCCCTATATTACCATGTGCATCCCATTCAGCCCCCCTGGTGCTAAGAAAATTGAAAAAGAGGGGGCACATATTAGGAGCTAAATTTCACCATAAAAATTATCTTTAAAAACTCACTCCTTGTACTACCTGTGACTGTTTTCCATGTGTATATGTGTAATATAGAAATAATTAGTCTTGCTATTTAAGATCTGTTAAGCTTGGAATAAATATAATCTTTATTTGTTGCTGTCAATATTTGATCAACACATAATAAAGATCTCTACATAGTCTGCAGCATGAGCAGACTTCAAGTGTTTATAAGCTGTTGTTGTCTGCAACTGACGCAAGTTTTTTTTTTAAATTCCAACAATGTGTCAACATAGCTTTGCAAGAATGCCGACCATTTTAAGTATTTTTCAAGTTCTTGCAAACCCTTACTATGTTCATTAACGGTAAATGTTCTAAAATGTCAAACACTCATCTAGCTGCCTGCCAAAAAGACATATAGAAAAACAGCACAAACCCAGATCAGACTGTCAGGGTCTTCCCTGTTTGCTATTTAGTCAAGCATTTTGTGACTTCCAGCCCTGAAAACCAACATTTTATTTGCAAACTTTTGTTTGTTTGAATGGATTCTTTACGCCCATGTCAACACTTTTTCAGTTATGTTGGGACGGGTCTTTCTGGGTTGAACCAGTACTAAGCAAGGATGAATGTGTCTAACTCAATGACACAACACAGTGACGCCAGTGAGGCTTGAACCCGAGACCCCTCAGTCTCAAGTCAAGCACTCTACCACTGAGCCACTGCGCTACCATTATTTGCAAACAGACAAATAAAAGCGTTTGGAATTTTAAAACATTTATTGTATATAGTTTGGAAAGAAAACTAGCATCGGATCCATACATAGGTATAGATAAACAATTTTTTTAGCGTAAAATTGTGAATGTTTCATTATCAATAAGTTCTAACATTTGTTTTGGGTGTCCAAAAGAACCGTCTCAATGAGACGCTTCTTTTGAGTACCAACAACATATGTTTTTGTTGAGAAATAAGAAAGTTGGTGTTTAATTACACACTATTTTCTGCAGGCATGCTAGATTGATCCAGGGCTTAACCTACCTTCCATCCGCTGTCATCCTGATCAGAGATATTTCTGCTGGTGTGCCCACAAAGGCACCTATGGCACCTGCTGTTAGACCTATACCAGCCTTCGTTGCGAAATTTGGAGGTTTACCATCCCTGTAACACAGATAAGATATTGACATAAGTTGAGATTAAAATATATTTTGGAGCATAAAATTGTGATAATCATTTTCTTACCGAAAGTTAAAACATGTGTTATGGGTGCTCATTTAGACTCTTCTTTTGAGCACCCACATCATATGTTTCCATTCAAAAATTAATTTTGATAAGGCATTTTTGTCTATAGGCACTACAATAATATTTTGAAGCAGGACTTTTTCTAGCAATTTTGGAAAAAGGCCCCTGGCCAAAATAAAGACAAAATGATCAACTTAACATCAAAATTGGGAGAAATTAACTGCATAGAACATAACAAGGGTAGAAATATATGCTCAAAATCAAGTTTTTTATGTCAAGCATACCACTTAAGCACAAGTGATTAATTATCATTCTGAGATGGGTCATTTTTTCTCATAAGAAGTAGTGGTCTCTAAAAAAAAGTAAAAAAAAAATATTTCTTTTTTACTTTTCTTTATTTGGGAAAAACTGACATGGTATTGGGAAAAAAGGTGGCTCTTTTTGATTGGGAATGGCGTCGAAATACGGCCCCTAGAGATGGGCAGAAAATCCCCTGTGAAGATTACAGACACTGTAAATAAACACATCGCCAACTAAAATATTGACAATCTAAATTTTTAACAGATTACATATCAAAGTATCTTAAGATAAACTGAAAAAGAATCAGAGAAGCTAAAATAATCCGACTAATTCAGTGTTATGAGGCTGACTTTAGCCTCATAATCCTGAAATCACCAATGTAAAAATGTGAAATGTATACCATACTTACTTTTGTACCAATTCAAAGAGGTTGGTGTAAATTCCCAGTCTAGTTGTTGTGTAGAGGGCCTGCCTCAGAAGACCAGCGGATAATCTGCAAGAAGACATCTATCATTTTACTCTTTATCTCCTAGTGTCGGAATTTGGGAAGGGTCGGGGTACCCTAAACACAGGTATTTTTTATTTGGCCTAACAGTTTAACAGAACTGGAGTTTGTTATTGATATAATATTATTTCCTGAACTAAATACAATTTCTGCAAAATAATTATCTGATCAAGCTTGGGATGACACAGGGGCAGAATTCAGTAAAAGTTACTCTGTGTAAGGTATTTTCATAATGCTTTTACCCTGTGTAAGGTGTGATCAGAATAATTTTACCCTGTGTAAGGTATGATTACAATAATTTTACCCTGTGTAAAGTGTGATCAGATCACACTGATTTTACCCTGTGTAAGGTATGATCACAATAATTTACCCTGTGTAAAGTGTGATCAGATCACACTGATTTTACCCTGTGTAAAGTGTGCTTACAATAATTTTACCCTGTGTAAAGTGTGATCAGATCACACTGATTTTACCCTGTGTAAGGTTTGCTTACAATAATTTCACCCTGTGTAAAGTGTGATCAGATCACAATAATTTTACCCTGCATAAAGTAAGGTATGCTTACAATAATTTTACCCTGTGTAAAGTGTGATCAGATCACAATAATTTTACCCTATGTAAAGTGTGATCAGATCACACTAATTTTACCCTGTGTAAAGTGGGATCAGATCACACTGATTTTACCCTGTGTAAAGTGTGATCAGATCACACTGATTTTACCCTGTGCAAGGTGTTACATTGTATCACAATTATTTTACCCCGTGTACTGTGTTAATCACAATAATTTTACCCTGTGTAAGATGTTATAACAAAAAAACTTACCTCGTGTAAAGTGTTATCACAAGTTTTTTTACTCGGTGTAAAGTGTGATCACAATAATTCTACCCTTTGTATGGTATGATTACAATAATTCTACCCAGTGTAAAGTGTAATCTTAGTAATCTTACCCTGTATACAGTGTGATCAAAATAACTTTACCCTGTGTGAATTGTAATCCTAGAATTTTACCCTGTGTAAGGTGTGATTACAATAATTTTACACAGTGTAAAGTCTTACCCTGTGTACAGTATGATTACAATAATTTTACACTGTGTAAAGTGTTATATTAGCAATCTTACCCTGTGTAAAGTGCCATTAGACCTTCCTCTTTAATGATATGTCTGATGGCATGGAAACTTGTCTTGTGGGCTCGCTTCCCTCCACCTTCACCTGTAAATGAAACAAATTAATGAGCCGTGACACAAGATTTCCAACAATTTGACATTTTGACAAGTGTAGACTCAGACGAGCCTCTGCAGCCTCCTTTTAAGCTTAGAAACTCCAAATGATGTTCAGTCAGTAGCTTAACAATCATATAATATTCAAGTGGCTAGCAAAGGCTCTGATCAGACTGCGCATATGCGCAGGCTGATCTGAGGCTTTGCTGGTCGCACATACCACATTGTTGGAAATCTCATGCACTGGCTCAAATTTTATAAACAGAGCATAGGTCCAGTTAACCCATTATAGCCCAATCTTGTTTGCTTGATTTGATTCTTTACGTCCCAGTCAACATTTTTTCAGTTATGCCATACTGGGTTGAACCAGTGCTAAGGACTGATTAATATGTCTTGCTCAAGGACACAACATAGTGACCACAGTGAGGTTCAAATCTCTAGACAAGCACTCTACCACTGAGCCACTGCACTCCAATAAAGCGTAATGAAATTATTCACTCTTACCAATTGTTTTTTGTTTGATTCTCTACGTCCCATCAACAATCTTTCAGTTTAACAGGGACGGGTCTTCCTGGGTTGAACCAGTACTAAGCTAGGATAAATGTGTTTTGCTCAAGGACCACACTGCAGTGACAGTCAAACGGGCAGGGCTTGAATTCGCGACCCCTTGGTCTCGAGTCAAGCACTCCCCTTATCAAAATCAAAATATTGCGACAACATTGCCGCAATATTGCGGCAATATTGCTGCAATATGAAATTGTTGCCAAAACTAGCATATTCTAAAAGCTGCAATATTGCAGCTAGTTGCAATATTGCGGCAATATTGCAGCTACTGCCAGAGGGAGCTAGCTAGCATATACTGAAAGCTGCAATATTGCGGCTAGAGGCACTATTGCCGCAATATTGCAGCTACAGTCATGTGACCACTGTTTGTAACATAAAGTTTTGGAGGGAAAGAGAGCTTGCAAGCAGATGAGAGTCAGTTTGTTTTCTGGAATTCCATGTAAAAGGATTGATTTGAGCTTTATTTGATCACAAATGACTCTTGCACAATTTAGGATCAAAAGTAAGTTTATTTAATAGTTCATCTGTCACTGATATAATCTGAGAGAGCTATAGATTTACTGTTTGTTATTAACTAGGCACCCCACCCACTTTTTTCACAAGGGTATTCAGAACTGCAATATTAGCCATCTAAATTTTGACCTTTTAAAAATATGTCCTCTTATTATTGGCAATAACATTAGGAAACAAGTTCTAAAGTAGTAGAATGAGTGTAGCGTATTCTAAAGTAGTAAAATGTGTATTTTAAAGATAAGCTTGATTCCATCATACATACATATGTATAAGTGTACACACAGTGCCAGAATAGCTGCAATATTGCAATAAACTAATTTGCATGCGAAATCCAGTATTGCCTCAATGTTGCAGCAATATTGCCAGAAACTGTTGCTGCAATATTGCGGCAATATATTGCCAGAAGGCTTGTATTTCGATAAGGGTCTACAACTGAGCCACTGCGCTCTCATATGTCCAGGGTTTTACCTCACTTTTGTGTTTCATGGAAATAAAGTAGCTCCCTTTATTTCCATGATTTAAGATCATTATTGAATGGTTCACTTTGATGCCAACTTGATTGAGTAAGGCAGCATTGTTCCTGCAAATTATATATCAAAAAGGGGTTATTGATTACAGATTAATGGTGTTACAGCAATGGAAAGTTTAGGACTTATCTAAAAAAAATAGGTAGTTAAGCTAAACCTAAAACGTTTGGACAACGTATAAGTGTTGATCTTTTTTTTCAGACAGAACGGACTTTAGTGAGCCGTTACATTTAAAAGATACCTTGCAGCTATTATGTAAGTGTGTGAGAAGGATAAATTTACACATCACTGTTAGAAAATATCGGGGAATTTGCCTTTTCTAATAGATTTGTGTGAGATTGCCTGCTGTAGAAAGAAGATATTCCAAAAGTAGATTTCACTGTAAACAAATTGTGAAATCGAAAGTAAATTAATTCCCTGAATTTTATGCAGGAATTACTCTTAAAAACGTAATCATTTATTCTTTCATCACTTCTTTACACATTATTGCGAGTCCCAAAGGACGCACATGATAATTTTTTGGGGGTCCCAAGCTCGTTTTTGAGAGTCAAAGACGCAATATCCTGCGTCCGGGAAAACCCTGTATGTCAATGTAAACACATGCAACATTGCCAAAAAGAAGTGGAACAGTCTTAAATCACACACACACACAAAAAAAAAAGTCAAATCTTCTCCAGAAAGCCACCAGTCCCCCCTTTCTCTTTTCCATTTTCATGTACAGTAAAACCCGTGTAAAAAATAGACAAAACAAAGATCATAATGACAAATGGTAGCTTAATGAAGGTCAAAAGTATTGCAGAATGCTCCCCCTTGGAGCATTCTGCAATACTTTTGACCTGCATAAAGCGATAATTGGTCTTGAAAAACAATTTTCTGACTTTTGAGAGTGGCCGTTTTACACAGGTTTTACTGTACTGCTTATGCCTGTGATAAGGATAGGTTTAGATAAACAAAAATTTTCAGTATAAAATTGTAAATATTTTCTTACAAATAATTTTTAGCATATGTTTTGGGTGCTTTTGAGTACCCACAACCTATGTTGCGGTTGAGAAATAAGAAAATTATTTTTCTGGTACACACTCTTAACTAAAAGCCTGGATAAGCCTTGAATATATACAAATTAGGTAAGAATTTCTGCTTACCACTTAGCTGCATTCTGTTCTTGACCAGATCAAGGGGTTGTACAAACAATGTGGCAGCCATCCTATAATATTTACAAGAAAAAAAGATATCAAACATGTGTGCTGTGAAGACAACCTGCCCCCAATCTCTATGTGACATTGTCATACAAATTTCAAAAAGAAGAATCAATGACAAAACATGTCTGTTAAGCCCTACCCTACCCAAATGTGTGTTCAGGGCTCACCCTGCCATTAGCCATTGTAGCCACTAAAAATGTAGAGTGGGTACAAATATAAGTCATTGGCTAAAAGTACAGTCTAGGTGGTTCAAAAATTACATATTTTCGAAAAAGTGTATTTTGATCAGCTTTTTGATTTTTAAATATTGCTTTTATTATTCCTTCACACTTTATTATTGTGCCATATTTTACTGTTTGGATTTTTTCTATACCATCCAGGTGTCAAACAGTTTAGATCTGGATCAGGCCCGACATTCTGTTTGTAAAGGTTATCAGCAGACAACAAAAGTCACCCCCAGTGGGCAAAGAGTTAAATACAAAACAACTTGTTGATACTACTTTCTGGCTAAAACCTTGGCTAAAGTTAATTTCATTTGGCTCCAGCTTTTTTCCATTTGGCTAAAGTGTTGGCTACAACAAATTCTGAGCCAGGGTAAGCCCTGGTTCATTGTTTTCTAAACAATCAAAACACTGGCCAGGGTCGGCACTTGGTAGCTTTTTTTAAGCATATGAAAATTGTTAATGATTGTGTATATGGGCAAGTATTACTTCAAACTGGCTCTTGGCCCTTGTTCTGCTTGACCTGGATTTATCATCTTTTTTAAAAAAAAACTTGAAAGTGATTGTCAGTTGGTGATGCTTAGAATACAATTTTAATCTTCAAATAATTATTCTCTTATTTAAAATTATTGGAATAAATCTATAAAAGAGAAGCCTGTATCCTTTTTACTTTTCATTTTTTTGTAAGTTCCTTCTCTCCTTCTGCATTATCTATGAGCAAGATAACAATCAAGGCTGGCCTTGATTGTTATCTTGCTCATAGATAATGCAGAACGAGACTTACCCAGACAGTTTGGCTAAAGCATACAAACAATATGAATGAGGTCTATTAATGGTAACTAATTTAACTTGCTGTACCTGGTTCAATATTACAAATTCACATTTTTTTTGATTGCAAGCTAGCAGCAAATGTAACGGATGGACTGATGCTCTTTGCAACCAGTTTGGACCAAGATCAACAAAACGTTGCTCCTGATCTGGCTCCAAACCATTTGCAGGGGTGTAAAGTTCCACTCGTCCGCTCGCATTTGCAAGTAAAATGTTATGTGTTTTGACAATTTGAATGATACTTTTTTCATTTACAGCATCTCTGAGAAAAAATGGGACATGAAGGGCGAGTAACTTATTTGGAAATTTTACATCCCTGATTTGACACTCTGAGTGTTGGAGAAAGAGTCAACAGACGACAACAAAGCATTAAAAATTACCCAGGCTAGCATGCAAAGAGTAAATTTGTTGATGCTTTTTTCTCTAAGTATTAAATTTGTTGATGCTTTTTTCTCAAGTAAAATGTTAGCTCAGCCCAATGGACATTGTATGGTGCTGTACGTTTTGTGCCAACCATGATAAAAAATCACATAGTAGTGTAACCGAAATGTGAAATAAATTAAAATGGCCCAGCTTGGAACAACGCAGAGTATGGACAGATGCGACTCTAATGTACAAAGTTGTCAACTGTTTAGTTACTGTGCCAGTGAACTACCATCCTACCACTGCTACTGTACCTTCTACAAGAAGGAGCTACAGCATGAAATTCATTCCAATTCAAACCCGGATAAATGCTTATCATAATTCATTTTTTTCTACGGACTGTCATCACTTGGAACATGATACTGGAATTCTGTATTACCTCTGCGAGTCTGGATGCTTTTAAATCTTCCATCCAACTCGTCCCACTTGTACTATCCTATGATTAGAAGGACTAGACCTTGTATAGTGTATATATATGTTGGTCGTTAGACTATTTTATGGTGTAGACTGACAATAGTTTATATGGGACACTTGAAAAGATGTGACTAATTCTTTAAAAAAGATCAGGCCCCCTAGTAGACTCTCATGAAATTAAAGGTTTTTTATAAAGGCTATTTTAGGCATAATAAAGGTTGTTTCAGTGAAATTCTAACAAAAATAAAGAGCATATCAACATCAATTTTT
The DNA here is from genome assembly GCA_964019695.1 of Loripinus fragilis. Classification (NCBI taxonomy): domain Eukaryota; kingdom Metazoa; phylum Mollusca; class Bivalvia; order Lucinida; family Lucinidae; genus Loripinus; species Loripinus fragilis. Next base: position 57,427,574 of record OZ026529.1, on the reverse strand, counting down.
CTAGTAATATTACTGGATCCTGATCTTCAAATCCATGATATGATAGATGATGGTATAAAGGGGGTGCAGCAATACTTAGCCCCATGAATCACAAATCAATTTGAAATTACTCTAGTTTTTTCACTCTCTAGTTGAAAAACTTACTTTTAAAAAAAGTCTTGTGATCGAAAAATAAATCACATATTTTCTAATCTTGAAGGGGGGCTGGGGGTCCTCCCCCGGAAAAAATTGAAAACCAAGAAAGCAGAAGAAGCCATCTCTGGTCATTTTGTAAGGGCAATTTTACTTCAGTAAATGAACTATTGCCCCCACTTATATTGTATGCCATTTTAATATTTAAAAGTTAAACATATGTCTATATTAGTCTTGTGTGTTGATATCAATGCTCAGACTTGACAACCGTAGACAATGACATTAGAAAATCAGGACATTATTCAGAACCAACTCGATGATATCCATTAATATTTGACATCCCAGTTATTGCAGTTGGTAGGACGTGCAACTTAACGTCGGGATTTAAAGGGGACGGCAACCTTCAAGGCAAGTGCATCTCAAATGCAAGTCCTTATCAAATCATGGAATATGCCGCAGACCCTATCAAAATTGATTGAAACTCATAGATGCATATATAGTAGACAATTGAAAGTAATGGACGGCAGCCATTTTAGGTTGAGTGATGTCACACAACCCTAAATAAATATGCATTAACAAAATAACTAGTTTCCTGCTATTCATTTCAACTTACATTGTAGTTTTGTTGATTCATCAGTTGAAAATAGTTGATTTTGAAAAAAGTCTGTGCAATTTGCATTGAAAATGAATATTTTATTGTCTTTTCAAAATTAACAGGAAATTAATTAAATATTCAAAATGCGCGACCTCCATTGGCTTTATAGATGTCACAATTTTTATATTCAAATTGCTCTAACTTTCTTATTTTATATTAGATTTTGATAGGGTTATGGCAGATTGCATGGTTTAATAAGGGCTTGTATGTCAGACTCACTCACAGGTTGCTGTCCCCTTTAATTCTGAGGTCGTGCATATTCTTTTACTAGTTGTCTGTTACTAGTGAAAGATGAGCCTTGAGAACTTAGTAACTAGTGAAGGTATTTTGGTTACGCCAGTCTAGGAAGAGTGGTTAGGATCAACTTTAGCATGGATTTAAAGCACGAATTAAACCAAAATCATTTATACCTTCCCTCACTCTTTTTTATTGCTGCCTTAACTGAAGCCTCAGAAAAATTGACCATAAGACCACTATAAAGAGGCATCCTGGTGCAAGAGGTGGGTAGACACAACAGTCTGAGGATGAATACAGCTTTCTGAAAAGCTCAACATGTCACAGACATTACTTGTAAACATACTTATGGTCATTTCTTATGTTCAAACTGAGCTTGCAAAATTTAAAGGTTTATTAATCAAAATAAAGGTTATTAAAGGTTTTTCAGGCAAATTAAAGGTTTTAAAGGATTGCAACCAAATTAAAGGTTTTTAAAGGTTTTAAAGGTTCCACTAGGGGGCCTGAAAGATGTCGGTGCACATCAACACTATACTGATGTACAGTCACCTTTCCTCGATGTTGATGTCTACCGAGAGAATGTTGTCGAGTACACCTATTGAAATTGAATAGTCAAAATTGTTATCAAGATTAAGATAGTTTACTGATGAAACACCAAAACTGACCAGAAAACGTGGTCGTTAAGCCCGGATGAAAACAATAACCAGGGCTACGGAAATACCATGCCCAACTTGTCCGACCTGGTCCCATTTCATTCAGGACAAGTTGAAAATTTCCATTTACTCTGTATTTTATATTTTGATTAATTATTACGAGCTCAAATGTCGCATTGTTAACAGTGTGGATCCTGATCAGCTGGCTTCTGAAGAAGCCAGCTGATCAGGATCTACACTGTTTACAAGAGAAGCCAGCTGATCAGAATCCACAGTTATCTGCTTTCATACTGTTTTTGAAAGAGTAAATTGTTTAAGTACAGAAAGGTATAAGCTTATTAATTCTATCGGACAAGTAAAATTTTCTTTGGACAAGTCCATTATGGTCATTTACTTGTCCCTGGACAACTTGTAACTTGGTGTTAGTAGTAACTTTAAGTCCTGACGACTTGTCTTCTACATCTCTTCTTGAGTAAGTAGAAAATTTTACAATTTCCACACCCCTGCAATAATATTGGAAGAGTCAATAAAGCATAGACTCCTGGTAGGAAGTTCGTCTGCGTACACCACGTGTCGCAGATCGACTTGCGTTTTGACGTGATAAACTGCATGTAGGATTGTTCTTACTTGATTTCTTTCTGTGGGTGGGGAATGCAAGGTTACACAAATCAAGGCTGTTTTATCATTTGACACGTTTCCCTTCGCTTGTGAAATCGCTTAACATCACCAAAAGAGGTTAACGTTGACTGACAATCATAATCACATACCCTGCTGAGCCGCCGAAAAGAAACCTGACAGGTTTTGGAATAGTAGCCGGTGCTGCATTTCCCTTGTTCGTGGAGGCCGACATCTTGGATTGGAGTGACCTTGACCTACGATCGCGAGTACTCGACAGACTAGAATAGAACAGAATATTTCCTGTCACATTATGTAGGTATGCGTGTGTGTGTGTGTGTGTGTGTGTGTGTGTGTGTGTGTGTGTGTGTGTGTGTGTGTGTGTGTGTTCTTGACGAGCCCTAATACAGGGGCTTGTTATCAAACGAATTCCTCCGAGGGAGGATTCGTAAGGAAAGTCCCTTCCACTTTTTTTTTTATTTTTTTTTTATTATTTTTCTTTTGTCATACTTTTTTCTGTCCTCCCCTTTTTTCCCTTTGTCCTTTTCTTGGTGGTCCTTGGACATTTTTGAGGGTCACAATAATTACAGAGGGAAGGGGGGTAGTCTGCTTTAGGTTATTTAATTGGAAGAAAATTGAATATATACTTCTGCGTAAAGTAAGCACTATCACAGTTTAACTGTTATTAGATTTGTTACTGTTCGTTATGGATCCTAAAATGACAAAATGAATGTCCCTCCCAACCCCAATGTTGAAACAACGCTATGTCATTGTAGTATGCGTTCTAAATACATGGCCAACGTGCCCACTTACCTAATGAGTGGTGTATGGACCTTTGGCATTGTTTTCACATTCGTGAAAATAGAAATCATTGTTGAAACAACGTAGCTTCAGCGTTGCTGTTAAACTATTAAAAACCTTAATACAATATTTGAGCCAGCAAATGAAATTTAGGTTGTTGTTTTTTTTGCATATGCGTGATGTTGTTCTATTGATATGCATGAACAGCTACCTAGTGGAGCGAGTGGCCTCAACTTTCACACAAGCGTTCATCTACACACATTTATTGTGTATAAGACCCGTGAATGCTCTGGAGATGCTGCGTATGTGCGTAGACTCGCATGAGCATTCATTACTGGAACCTGCAACAAACATCAAAAATTCATCTGCTGGCTCATATAAGTGAGCCTGCATGTTACGCTTAGTTGATAAGGCATCAGGGCTGGAGCTTCGAATTTGGGAGTGGACAATGTTTTTAGATATGCTTGTACAGGGGTCAAAATGTATTATTTGGCCAATAAATATATGACACCTGAACAAATATGAACTAAAATACTTGTATAGTTGTTTCTACAAGATGAAATTATATACGAAACTAGGGTGTCATTTGTAGCATTTGGATCTCCTTAGCAAATAACGTTGAATCAGATCTGGAATTACTACAAGTAAAAGCTTTCACAACAAAAAGCGCTGTCTACTCTAGGCATATATAAATTTGTTATTCTAAACAAGTCATGTTTTAAGTAAAGGGCGACGTAGGTTTTTGCCAATTATAGTAATGCTCAATGCATATGTGGGATCATGCATGGCAGCTGTGGATCCAGTATATGGGTCATTTATGGCAGTTGCAGATCTAATTGCCCCAGTTCTCAAAACAAACCAAACCTCAGATAGTCTACGCACTAATGATACACTAATAATATGATGTTAACGTATGATACATCTATCTTAAGTTTGGCATGCACCTTTATCTTCACCTGTGTGTGTGTGTGGGGGGGGGGGCAGTGAAGGCTCTGGTGAGATTGTCTGCGTGGGTAGCTGCATCTAAGCGTTGGTGTCTTATTAATTGTACAATATGTAGGCCTACTAGACATTTTATGAGCGGGCCCATTTTTTTTACAAAGCAGCCATCTTATTATAGAAAAGTTGTACCTTTAATCTATAATTGAGCCAGCACACGAAGGTTTGGTATTTATCTCAGATGCGTACAGTTGTTCTTTAAAACATGCATGGACATGAACCTAGTATGGCTAGAGGTCTTAATGTTGGCATACGCCTTTATCTACACCCATTCTTTGTGTGTGTGTGGGCAGTGAAGGCTCTGACAAGACTGCCTGCATGCGCAGCTACATCCAAGCATTGGCGTCTTATTGACTATACAATAAGTACCAATAATCTCATAAGCTGGCCTATTTTTACAAAGAAGCCAAGTTATTATTGAAAAGTTTTACCATTAAGCTAATTTTGGGCCAGCACATTAGGATTTGGTATTTTATCTCATATGCTCAAGTTGTTCTTTAAACATGCATGGACATGAACCTAGTGTGGCTAGATGTCTAATTTTGGCATGCACCTTTATCTACGCCCATTCTGTATGTGTGTGTTGGGGGGGGGGGGAGGCTGTGATGGCTCTGGTGAGACTGCCTGCATGCGCAGCTACGTCAAAGCGTTGGCGTCTTATTGACTATACAATAAGTAACATAAATCTCATGAGCTTGCCCATTTTTACAAAGCAGCCATGCTATTATTGAAAAATTGTAGCTTTATGTAATATTTGAGCCTGCACATGAGAGTATGGTATTTTATCGCATATGCGTACAGATGTTTTTTAAACATGCATGGGCATGAACCTAGTGTGGCTAGAAGTCGTTTTGATTTCGTCATGCACCTTTATCTACACCCATTTTGTGTGGAGGAGGAGAGCAGTGGGGGTTCTGGCGAAACTGTCTGCATGCACAGCTGCGTCTACGCACTGGCGTCTTAATGACTGTACAATATTTATTAAACATATTATGAGCTGGCTCATATTTTTACAAAGCAGACAGTATTATTATTGAAAGTTGTCACATCTATGTAATATTTGAGGCAGCACCTGAGATTTTGTTACTTATTGCATATGCGTAGAGTTGTTCTTAAAACATGCATGGACAGGTACCTAGTGGCACTAGAAGTCTTAATTTTGACATGCCCCTTTATCTACACCCATTTTTGCAGCCAGTGAATGCTATTGAGACTGTGTGCATGCGCAGCTGCGTCTAAGCATTAGCGACATATTGAATATACAATAAGTACCAAACATTCATGAGTTGGTCCATTTCTTTTTCAACGCAGTTATGTTTTTTTTAAATAAAAAGCGTCATCATTCTGTGCATACAGCATGTACGATTATCTTCATTGAGAAGTAACAAACGGCATGCCAATCTTATAATAGACTATTGTTTCAGTTTTGAATTTGCTCTATTGCAGTAAACCCTATCGTGCATATGAGAACAATAAAACAATTTAAACCAGCATATGAATAGTTGGCCCTTTTCATATATAGATAAACAGTGGAAGTCTTAATGAGCTTGCGCGTCTGAATCTTCAGCCTCATCAGAGTCATCGCGTCTTGCACACAAATATATGAATATAATAGTAGGCATACACTAAATTATGGTAAAATACTTAAGAGCAAAAAGAACACTGTTTTATGATGACTGACCGCAGTTATATGACTGAAAACAATGTTGATAGCGATGTTAAGCACAAACACAACAAATAGAGAAAGCAAAATTATATTAATAAATAAAAGAAAAACAAATAAGAAAAAAAAATATTTTTTTTTATTTGACAGGGTTCGAACCTGTGCCACCAGGGATTTTATTGAGCTCTGTGAGACTTTGTGACTAACGCACTAGACCCCTCAGCTATTTTGGCCCATTAATCTATAGGTATACAATACATCAAAATAGGACCAAACTTTAATGTTAAGGGAGATTACTTGGGGTGATAAATAAACTGAACAGTCAAAAACGGAGATATCGCCCTAAAGAGAAGGGATTTTAAAATTTGCACTTGGTCTTATTTTCCTGTGAAAGAATACTTCAAAATTATTAAGCTGAAATCAGAATTATCCAAATCACCTTTATTTTTTACCATATGGAATTAATAGTTTCTTTACTCTTAAGCCAAGTAAAATAACACTTGCTCAATTTATATGTATTGCCTAGTCTGTCCAATTTTTTTGGACAGTTCTTGACGAGCCCTAATACAAGGGCTTGTCATCAAACGAATTCCTCCGAGGGAGGATTCGTAAGGAAAGTCCCTTCCACTTTTTTTTTATTTTTTTTTTATTATTTTTCTTTCGTCAAACTTTTTTCTGTCCTCCCCTTTTTTCCCTTTGTCCTTTTCTTGGTGGTCCTTGGACATTTTTGAGGGTCACAATAATTACAGAGGGAAGGGGGGTAGTCTGCTTTAGGTTATTTAATTGGAAGAAAAATGAATATATACTTCTGCGTAAAGTAAGCACTATCACAGTTTAACTGTTATTAGATTTGTTACTGTTCGTTATGGATCCTAAAATGACAAAATGAATGTCCCTCCCAACCCCAATGTTGAAACAACGCTATGTCATTGTAGTATGCGTTCTAAATACATGGCCAACGTGCCCACTTACCTAATGAGTGGTGTATGGACCTTTGGCATTGTTTTCACATTCGTGAAAATAGAAATCATTGTTGAAACAACGTAGCTTCAGCGTTGCTGTTAAACTATTAAAAACCTTAATACAATATTTGAGCCAGCAAATGAAATTTAGGTTGTTGTTTTTTTTGCATATGCGTGATGTTGTTCTATTGATATGCATGAACAGCTACCTAGTGGAGCGAGTGGCCTCAACTTTCACACAAGCGTTCATCTACACACATTTATTGTGTATAAGACCCGTGAATGCTCTGGAGATGCTGCGTATGTGCGTAGACTCGCATGAGCATTCATTACTGGAACCTGCAACAAACATCAAAAATTCATCTGCTGGCTCATATAAGTGAGCCTGCATGTTACGCTTAGTTGATAAGGCATCAGGGCTGGAGCTTCGAATTTGGGAGTGGACAATGTTTTTAGATATGCTTGTACAGGGGTCAAAATGTATTATTTGGCCAATAAATATATGACACCTGAACAAATATGAACTAAAATACTTGTATAGTTGTTTCTACAAGATGAAATTATATACGAAACTAGGGTGTCATTTGTAGCATTTGGATCTCCTTAGCAAATAACGTTGAATCAGATCTGGAATTACTACAAGTAAAAGCTTTCACAACAAAAAGCGCTGTCTACTCTAGGCATATATAAATTTGTTATTCTAAACAAGTCATGTTTTAAGTAAAGGGCGACGTAGGTTTTTGCCAATTATAGTAATGCTCAATGCATATGTGGGATCATGCATGGCAGCTGTGGATCCAGTATATGGGTCATTTATGGCAGTTGCAGATCTAATTGCCCCAGTTCTCAAAACAAACCAAACCTCAGATAGTCTACGCACTAATGATACACTAATAATATGATGTTAACGTATGATACATCTATCTTAAGTTTGGCATGCACCTTTATCTTCACCTGTGTGTGTGTGTGTGGGGGGGGGGGGGGGCAGTGAAGGCTCTGGTGAGATTGTCTGCGTGGGTAGCTGCATCTAAGCGTTGGTGTCTTATTAATTGTACAATATGTAGGCCTACTAGACATTTTATGAGCGGGCCCATTTTTTTTACAAAGCAGCCATCTTATTATAGAAAAGTTGTACCTTTAATCTATAATTGAGCCAGCACACGAAGGTTTGGTATTTATCTCAGATGCGTACAGTTGTTCTTTAAAACATGCATGGACATGAACCTAGTATGGCTAGAGGTCTTAATGTTGGCATACGCCTTTATCTACACCCATTCTTTGTGTGTGTGTGGGCAGTGAAGGCTCTGACAAGACTGCCTGCATGCGCAGCTACATCCAAGCATTGGCGTCTTATTGACTATACAATAAGTACCAATAATCTCATAAGCTGGCCTATTTTTACAAAGAAGCCAAGTTATTATTGAAAAGTTTTACCATTAAGCTAATTTTGGGCCAGCACATTAGGATTTGGTATTTTATCTCATATGCTCAAGTTGTTCTTTAAACATGCATGGACATGAACCTAGTGTGGCTAGATGTCTAATTTTGGCATGCACCTTTATCTACGCCCATTCTGTATGTGTGTGTTGGGGGGGGGGGGAGGCTGTGATGGCTCTGGTGAGACTGCCTGCATGCGCAGCTACGTCAAAGCGTTGGCGTCTTATTGACTATACAATAAGTAACATAAATCTCATGAGCTTGCCCATTTTTACAAAGCAGCCATGCTATTATTGAAAAATTGTAGCTTTATGTAATATTTGAGCCTGCACATGAGAGTATGGTATTTTATCGCATATGCGTACAGATGTTTTTTAAACATGCATGGGCATGAACCTAGTGTGGCTAGAAGTCGTTTTGATTTCGTCATGCACCTTTATCTACACCCATTTTGTGTGGAGGAGGAGAGCAGTGGGGGTTCTGGCGAAACTGTCTGCATGCACAGCTGCGTCTACGCACTGGCGTCTTAATGACTGTACAATATTTATTAAACATATTATGAGCTGGCTCATATTTTTACAAAGCAGACAGTATTATTATTGAAAGTTGTCACATCTATGTAATATTTGAGGCAGCACCTGAGATTTTGTTACTTATTGCATATGCGTAGAGTTGTTCTTAAAACATGCATGGACAGGTACCTAGTGGCACTAGAAGTCTTAATTTTGACATGCCCCTTTATCTACACCCATTTTTGCAGCCAGTGAATGCTATTGAGACTGTGTGCATGCGCAGCTGCGTCTAAGCATTAGCGACATATTGAATATACAATAAGTACCAAACATTCATGAGTTGGTCCATTTCTTTTTCAACGCAGTTATGTTTTTTTTAAATAAAAAGCGTCATCATTCTGTGCATACAGCATGTACGATTATCTTCATTGAGAAGTAACAAACGGCATGCCAATCTTATAATAGACTATTGTTTCAGTTTTGAATTTGCTCTATTGCAGTAAACCCTATCGTGCATATGAGAACAATAAAACAATTTAAACCAGCATATGAATAGTTGGCCCTTTTCATATATAGATAAACAGTGGAAGTCTTAATGAGCTTGCGCGTCTGAATCTTCAGCCTCATCAGAGTCATCGCGTCTTGCACACAAATATATGAATATAATAGTAGGCATACACTAAATTATGGTAAAATACTTAAGAGCAAAAAGAACACTGTTTTATGATGACTGACCGCAGTTATATGACTGAAAACAATGTTGATAGCGATGTTAAGCACAAACACAACAAATAGAGAAAGCAAAATTATATTAATAAATAAAAGAAAAACAAATAAGAAAAAAAAATATTTTTTTTTATTTGACAGGGTTCGAACCTGTGCCACCAGGGATTTTATTGAGCTCTGTGAGACTTTGTGACTAACGCACTAGACCCCTCAGCTATTTTGGCCCATTAATCTATAGGTATACAATACATCAAAATAGGACCAAACTTTAATGTTAAGGGAGATTACTTGGGGTGATAAATAAACTGAACAGTCAAAAACGGAGATATCGCCCTAAAGAGAAGGGATTTTAAAATTTGCACTTGGTCTTATTTTCCTGTGAAAGAATACTTCAAAATTATTAAGCTGAAATCAGAATTATCCAAATCACCTTTATTTTTTACCATATGGAATTAATAGTTTCTTTACTCTTAAGCCAAGTAAAATAACACTTGCTCAATTTATATGTATTGCCTAGTCTGTCCAATTTTTTTGGACAGTTCTTGACGAGCCCTAATACAAGGGCTTGTCATCAAACGAATTCCTCCGAGGGAGGATTCGTAAGGAAAGTCCCTTCCACTTTTTTTTTATTTTTTTTTTATTATTTTTCTTTCGTCAAACTTTTTTCTGTCCTCCCCTTTTTTCCCTTTGTCCTTTTCTTGGTGGTCCTTGGACATTTTTGAGGGTCACAATAATTACAGAGGGAAGGGGGGTAGTCTGCTTTAGGTTATTTAATTGGAAGAAAAATGAATATATACTTCTGCGTAAAGTAAGCACTATCACAGTTTAACTGTTATTAGATTTGTTACTGTTCGTTATGGATCCTAAAATGACAAAATGAATGTCCCTCCCAACCCCAATGTTGAAACAACGCTATGTCATTGTAGTATGCGTTCTAAATACATGGCCAACGTGCCCACTTACCTAATGAGTGGTGTATGGACCTTTGGCATTGGTTTCACATTCGTGAAAATAGAAATCATTGTTGAAACAACGTAGCTTCAGCGTTGCTGTTAAACTATTAAAAACCTTAATACAATATTTGAGCCAGCAAATGAAATTTAGGTTGTTGTTTTTTTTGCATATGCGTGATGTTGTTCTATTGATATGCATGAACAGCTACCTAGTGGAGCGAGTGGCCTCAACTTTCACACAAGCGTTCATCTACACACATTTATTGTGTATAAGACCCGTGAATGCTCTGGAGATGCTGCGTATGTGCGTAGACTCGCATGAGCATTCATTACTGGAACCTGCAACAAACATCAAAAATTCATCTGCTGGCTCATATAAGTGAGCCTGCATGTTACGCTTAGTTGATAAGGCATCAGGGCTGGAGCTTCGAATTTGGGAGTGGACAATGTTTTTAGATATGCTTGTACAGGGGTCAAAATGTATTATTTGGCCAATAAATATATGACACCTGAACAAATATGAACTAAAATACTTGTATAGTTGTTTCTACAAGATGAAATTATATACGAAACTAGGGTGTCATTTGTAGCATTTGGATCTCCTTAGCAAATAACGTTGAATCAGATCTGGAATTACTACAAGTAAAAGCTTTCACAACAAAAAGCGCTGTCTACTCTAGGCATATATAAATTTGTTATTCTAAACAAGTCATGTTTTAAGTAAAGGGCGACGTAGGTTTTTGCCAATTATAGTAATGCTCAATGCATATGTGGGATCATGCATGGCAGCTGTGGATCCAGTATATGGGTCATTTATGGCAGTTGCAGATCTAATTGCCCCAGTTCTCAAAACAAACCAAACCTCAGATAGTCTACGCACTAATGATACACTAATAATATGATGTTAACGTATGATACATCTATCTTAAGTTTGGCATGCACCTTTATCTTCACCTGTGTGTGTGTGTGTGGGGGGGGGGGGGCAGTGAAGGCTCTGGTGAGATTGTCTGCGTGGGTAGCTGCATCTAAGCGTTGGTGTCTTATTAATTGTACAATATGTAGGCCTACTAGACATTTTATGAGCGGGCCCATTTTTTTTACAAAGCAGCCATCTTATTATAGAAAAGTTGTACCTTTAATCTATAATTGAGCCAGCACACGAAGGTTTGGTATTTATCTCAGATGCGTACAGTTGTTCTTTAAAACATGCATGGACATGAACCTAGTATGGCTAGAGGTCTTAATGTTGGCATACGCCTTTATCTACACCCATTCTTTGTGTGTGTGTGGGCAGTGAAGGCTCTGACAAGACTGCCTGCATGCGCAGCTACATCCAAGCATTGGCGTCTTATTGACTATACAATAAGTACCAATAATCTCATAAGCTGGCCTATTTTTACAAAGAAGCCAAGTTATTATTGAAAAGTTTTACCATTAAGCTAATTTTGGGCCAGCACATTAGGATTTGGTATTTTATCTCATATGCTCAAGTTGTTCTTTAAACATGCATGGACATGAACCTAGTGTGGCTAGATGTCTAATTTTGGCATGCACCTTTATCTACGCCCATTCTGTATGTGTGTGTTGGGGGGGGGGGAGGCTGTGATGGCTCTGGTGAGACTGCCTGCATGCGCAGCTACGTCAAAGCGTTGGCGTCTTATTGACTATACAATAAGTAACATAAATCTCATGAGCTTGCCCATTTTTACAAAGCAGCCATGCTATTATTGAAAAATTGTAGCTTTATGTAATATTTGAGCCTGCACATGAGAGTATGGTATTTTATCGCATATGCGTACAGATGTTTTTTAAACATGCATGGGCATGAACCTAGTGTGGCTAGAAGTCGTTTTGATTTCGTCATGCACCTTTATCTACACCCATTTTGTGTGGAGGAGGAGAGCAGTGGGGGTTCTGGCGAAACTGTCTGCATGCACAGCTGCGTCTACGCACTGGCGTCTTAATGACTGTACAATATTTATTAAACATATTATGAGCTGGCTCATATTTTTACAAAGCAGACAGTATTATTATTGAAAGTTGTCACATCTATGTAATATTTTAGGCAGCACCTGAGATTTTGTTACTTATTGCATATGCGTAGAGTTGTTCTTAAAACATGCATGGACAGGTACCTAGTGGCACTAGAAGTCTTAATTTTGACATGCCCCTTTATCTACACCCATTTTTGCAGCCAGTGAATGCTATTGAGACTGTGTGCATGCGCAGCTGCGTCTAAGCATTAGCGACATATTGAATATACAATAAGTACCAAACATTCATGAGTTGGTCCATTTCTTTTTCAACGCAGTTATGTTTTTTTTAAATAAAAAGCGTCATCATTCTGTGCATACAGCATGTACGATTATCTTCATTGAGAAGTAACAAACGGCATGCCAATCTTATAATAGACTATTGTTTCAGTTTTGAATTTGCTCTATTGCAGTAAACCCTATCGTGCATATGAGAACAATAAAACAATTTAAACCAGCATATGAATAGTTGGCCCTTTTCATATATAGATAAACAGTGGAAGTCTTAATGAGCTTGCGCGTCTGAATCTTCAGCCTCATCAGAGTCATCGCGTCTTGCACACAAATATATGAATATAATAGTAGGCATACACTAAATTATGGTAAAATACTTAAGAGCAAAAAGAACACTGTTTTATGATGACTGACCGCAGTTATATGACTGAAAACAATGTTGATAGCGATGTTAAGCACAAACACAACAAATAGAGAAAGCAAAATTATATTAATAAATAAAAGAAAAACAAATAAGAAAAAAAAATATTTTTTTTTATTTGACAGGGTTCGAACCTGTGCCACCAGGGATTTTATTGAGCTCTGTGAGACTTTGTGACTAACGCACTAGACCCCTCAGCTATTTTGGCCCATTAATCTATAGGTATACAATACATCAAAATAGGACCAAACTTTAATGTTAAGGGAGATTACTTGGGGTGATAAATAAACTGAACAGTCAAAAACGGAGATATCGCCCTAAAGAGAAGGGATTTTAAAATTTGCACTTGGTCTTATTTTCCTGTGAAAGAATACTTCAAAATTATTAAGCTGAAATCAGAATTATCCAAATCACCTTTATTTTTTACCATATGGAATTAATAGTTTCTTTACTCTTAAGCCAAGTAAAATAACACTTGCTCAATTTATATGTATTGCCTAGTCTGTCCAATTTTTTTGGACAGTTCTTGACGAGCCCTAATACAAGGGCTTGTCATCAAACGAATTCCTCCGAGGGAGGATTCGTAAGGAAAGTCCCTTCCACTTTTTTTTTATTTTTTTTTTATTATTTTTCTTTCGTCAAACTTTTTTCTGTCCTCCCCTTTTTTCCCTTTGTCCTTTTCTTGGTGGTCCTTGGACATTTTTGAGGGTCACAATAATTACAGAGGGAAGGGGGGTAGTCTGCTTTAGGTTATTTAATTGGAAGAAAAATGAATATATACTTCTGCCTAAAGTAAGCACTATCACAGTTTAACTGTTATTAGATTTGTTACTGTTCGTTATGGATCCTAAAATGACAAAATGAATGTCCCTCCCAACCCCAATGTTGAAACAACGCTATGTCATTGTAGTATGCGTTCTAAATACATGGCCAACGTGCCCACTTACCTAATGAGTGGTGTATGGACCTTTGGCATTGGTTTCACATTCGTGAAAATAGAAATCATTGTTGAAACAACGTAGCTTCAGCGTTGCTGTTAAACTATTAAAAACCTTAATACAATATTTGAGCCAGCAAATGAAATTTAGGTTGTTGTTTTTTTTGCATATGCGTGATGTTGTTCTATTGATATGCATGAACAGCTACCTAGTGGAGCGAGTGGCCTCAACTTTCACACAAGCGTTCATCTACACACATTTATTGTGTATAAGACCCGTGAATGCTCTGGAGATGCTGCGTATGTGCGTAGACTCGCATGAGCATTCATTACTGGAACCTGCAACAAACATCAAAAATTCATCTGCTGGCTCATATAAGTGAGCCTGCATGTTACGCTTAGTTGATAAGGCATCAGGGCTGGAGCTTCGAATTTGGGAGTGGACAATGTTTTTAGATATGCTTGTACAGGGGTCAAAATGTATTATTTGGCCAATAAATATATGACACCTGAACAAATATGAACTAAAATACTTGTATAGTTGTTTCTACAAGATGAAATTATATACGAAACTAGGGTGTCATTTGTAGCATTTGGATCTCCTTAGCAAATAACGTTGAATCAGATCTGGAATTACTACAAGTAAAAGCTTTCACAACAAAAAGCGCTGTCTACTCTAAATTTGTTATTCTAAACAAGTCATGTTTTAAGTAAAGGGCGACGTAGGTTTTTGCCAATTATAGTAATGCTCAATGCATATGTGGGATCATGCATGGCAGCTGTGGATCCAGTATATGGGTCATTTATGGCAGTTGCAGATCTAATTGCCCCAGTTCTCAAAACAAACCAAACCTCAGATAGTCTACGCACTAATGATACACTAATAATATGATGTTAACGTATGATACATCTATCTTAAGTTTGGCATGCACCTTTATCTTCACCTGTGTGTGTGTGGGGGGGGGGGGGGGCAGTGAAGGCTCTGGTGAGATTGTCTGCGTGGGTAGCTGCATCTAAGCGTTGGTGTCTTATTAATTGTACAATATGTAGGCCTACTAGACATTTTATGAGCGGGCCCATTTTTTTTACAAAGCAGCCATCTTATTATAGAAAAGTTGTACCTTTAATCTATAATTGAGCCAGCACACGAAGGTTTGGTATTTATCTCAGATGCGTACAGTTGTTCTTTAAAACATGCATGGACATGAACCTAGTATGGCTAGAGGTCTTAATGTTGGCATACGCCTTTATCTACACCCATTCTTTGTGTGTGTGTGGGCAGTGAAGGCTCTGACAAGACTGCCTGCATGCGCAGCTACATCCAAGCATTGGCGTCTTATTGACTATACAATAAGTACCAATAATCTCATAAGCTGGCCTATTTTTACAAAGAAGCCAAGTTATTATTGAAAAGTTTTACCATTAAGCTAATTTTGGGCCAGCACATTAGGATTTGGTATTTTATCTCATATGCTCAAGTTGTTCTTTAAACATGCATGGACATGAACCTAGTGTGGCTAGATGTCTAATTTTGGCATGCACCTTTATCTACGCCCATTCTGTATGTGTGTGTTGGGGGGGGGGGGGAGGCTGTGATGGCTCTGGTGAGACTGCCTGCATGCGCAGCTACGTCAAAGCGTTGGCGTCTTATTGACTATACAATAAGTAACATAAATCTCATGAGCTTGCCCATTTTTACAAAGCAGCCATGCTATTATTGAAAAATTGTAGCTTTATGTAATATTTGAGCCTGCACATGAGAGTATGGTATTTTATCGCATATGCGTACAGATGTTTTTTAAACATGCATGGGCATGAACCTAGTGTGGCTAGAAGTCGTTTTGATTTCGTCATGCACCTTTATCTACACCCATTTTGTGTGGAGGAGGAGAGCAGTGGGGGTTCTGGCGAAACTGTCTGCATGCACAGCTGCGTCTACGCACTGGCGTCTTAATGACTGTACAATATTTATTAAACATATTATGAGCTGGCTCATATTTTTACAAAGCAGACAGTATTATTATTGAAAGTTGTCACATCTATGTAATATTTGAGGCAGCACCTGAGATTTTGTTACTTATTGCATATGCGTAGAGTTGTTCTTAAAACATGCATGGACAGGTACCTAGTGGCACTAGAAGTCTTAATTTTGACATGCCCCTTTATCTACACCCATTTTTGCAGCCAGTGAATGCTATTGAGACTGTGTGCATGCGCAGCTGCGTCTAAGCATTAGCGACATATTGAATATACAATAAGTACCAAACATTCATGAGTTGGTCCATTTCTTTTTCAACGCAGTTATGTTTTTTTTAAATAAAAAGCGTCATCATTCTGTGCATACAGCATGTACGATTATCTTCATTGAGAAGTAACAAACGGCATGCCAATCTTATAATAGACTATTGTTTCAGTTTTGAATTTGCTCTATTGCAGTAAACCCTATCGTGCATATGAGAACAATAAAACAATTTAAACCAGCATATGAATAGTTGGCCCTTTTCATATATAGATAAACAGTGGAAGTCTTAATGAGCTTGCGCGTCTGAATCTTCAGCCTCATCAGAGTCATCGCGTCTTGCACACAAATATATGAATATAATAGTAGGCATACACTAAATTATGGTAAAATACTTAAGAGCAAAAAGAACACTGTTTTATGATGACTGACCGCAGTTATATGACTGAAAACAATGTTGATAGCGATGTTAAGCACAAACACAACAAATAGAGAAAGCAAAATTATATTAATAAATAAAAGAAAAACAAATAAGAAAAAAAAATATTTTTTTTTATTTGACAGGGTTCGAACCTGTGCCACCAGGGATTTTATTGAGCTCTGTGAGACTTTGTGACTAACGCACTAGACCCCTCAGCTATTTTGGCCCATTAATCTATAGGTATACAATACATCAAAATAGGACCAAACTTTAATGTTAAGGGAGATTACTTAGGGTGATAAATAAACTGAACAGTCAAAAACGGAGATATCGCCCTAAAGAGAAGGGATTTTAAAATTTGCACTTGGTCTTATTTTCCTGTGAAAGAATACTTCAAAATTATTAAGCTGAAATCAGAATTATCCAAATCACCTTTATTTTTTACCATATGGAATTAATAGTTTCTTTACTCTTAAGCCAAGTAAAATAACACTTGCTCAATTTATATGTATTGCCTAGTCTGTCCAATTTTTTTGGACAGTTCTTGACGAGCCCTAATACAAGGGCTTGTCATCAAACGAATTCCTCCGAGGGAGGATTCGTAAGGAAAGTCCCTTCCACTTTTTTTTTATTTTTTTTTTATTATTTTTCTTTCGTCAAACTTTTTTCTGTCCTCCCCTTTTTTCCCTTTGTCCTTTTCTTGGTGGTCCTTGGACATTTTTGAGGGTCACAATAATTACAGAGGGAAGGGGGGTAGTCTGCTTTAGGTTATTTAATTGGAAGAAAAATGAATATATACTTCTGCGTAAAGTAAGCACTATCACAGTTTAACTGTTATTAGATTTGTTACTGTTCGTTATGGATCCTAAAATGACAAAATGAATGTCCCTCCCAACCCCAATGTTGAAACAACGCTATGTCATTGTAGTATGCGTTCTAAATACATGGCCAACGTGCCCACTTACCTAATGAGTGGTGTATGGACCTTTGGCATTGGTTTCACATTCGTGAAAATAGAAATCATTGTTGAAACAACGTAGCTTCAGCGTTGCTGTTAAACTATTAAAAACCTTAATACAATATTTGAGCCAGCAAATGAAATTTAGGTTGTTGTTTTTTTTGCATATGCGTGATGTTGTTCTATTGATATGCATGAACAGCTACCTAGTGGAGCGAGTGGCCTCAACTTTCACACAAGCGTTCATCTACACACATTTATTGTGTATAAGACCCGTGAATGCTCTGGAGATGCTGCGTATGTGCGTAGACTCGCATGAGCATTCATTACTGGAACCTGCAACAAACATCAAAAATTCATCTGCTGGCTCATATAAGTGAGCCTGCATGTTACGCTTAGTTGATAAGGCATCAGGGCTGGAGCTTCGAATTTGGGAGTGGACAATGTTTTTAGATATGCTTGTACAGGGGTCAAAATGTATTATTTGGCCAATAAATATATGACACCTGAACAAATATGAACTAAAATACTTGTATAGTTGTTTCTACAAGATGAAATTATATACGAAACTAGGGTGTCATTTGTAGCATTTGGATCTCCTTAGCAAATAACGTTGAATCAGATCTGGAATTACTACAAGTAAAAGCTTTCACAACAAAAAGCGCTGTCTACTCTAAATTTGTTATTCTAAACAAGTCATGTTTTAAGTAAAGGGCGACGTAGGTTTTTGCCAATTATAGTAATGCTCAATGCATATGTGGGATCATGCATGGCAGCTGTGGATCCAGTATATGGGTCATTTATGGCAGTTGCAGATCTAATTGCCCCAGTTCTCAAAACAAACCAAACCTCAGATAGTCTACGCACTAATGATACACTAATAATATGATGTTAACGTATGATACATCTATCTTAAGTTTGGCATGCACCTTTATCTTCACCTGTGTGTGTGTGTGTGGGGGGGGCAGTGAAGGCTCTGGTGAGATTGTCTGCGTGGGTAGCTGCATCTAAGCGTTGGTGTCTTATTAATTGTACAATATGTAGGCCTACTAGACATTTTATGAGCGGGCCCATTTTTTTTACAAAGCAGCCATCTTATTATAGAAAAGTTGTACCTTTAATCTATAATTGAGCCAGCACACGAAGGTTTGGTATTTATCTCAGATGCGTACAGTTGTTCTTTAAAACATGCATGGACATGAACCTAGTATGGCTAGAGGTCTTAATGTTGGCATACGCCTTTATCTACACCCATTCTTTGTGTGTGTGTGGGCAGTGAAGGCTCTGACAAGACTGCCTGCATGCGCAGCTACATCCAAGCATTGGCGTCTTATTGACTATACAATAAGTACCAATAATCTCATAAGCTGGCCTATTTTTACAAAGAAGCCAAGTTATTATTGAAAAGTTTTACCATTAAGCTAATTTTGGGCCAGCACATTAGGATTTGGTATTTTATCTCATATGCTCAAGTTGTTCTTTAAACATGCATGGACATGAACCTAGTGTGGCTAGATGTCTAATTTTGGCATGCACCTTTATCTACGCCCATTCTGTATGTGTGTGTTGGGGGGGGGGGGAGGCTGTGATGGCTCTGGTGAGACTGCCTGCATGCGCAGCTACGTCAAAGCGTTGGCGTCTTATTGACTATACAATAAGTAACATAAATCTCATGAGCTTGCCCATTTTTACAAAGCAGCCATGCTATTATTGAAAAATTGTAGCTTTATGTAATATTTGAGCCTGCACATGAGAGTATGGTATTTTATCGCATATGCGTACAGATGTTTTTTAAACATGCATGGGCATGAACCTAGTGTGGCTAGAAGTCGTTTTGATTTCGTCATGCACCTTTATCTACACC
The DNA here is from genome assembly GCA_964019695.1 of Loripinus fragilis. NCBI lineage: Eukaryota > Metazoa > Mollusca > Bivalvia > Lucinida > Lucinidae > Loripinus > Loripinus fragilis. The sequence continues at coordinate 57,408,125 of OZ026529.1, read as the reverse complement.
CATTTTGTGTGGAGGAGGAGAGCAGTGGGGGTTCTGGCGAAACTGTCTGCATGCACAGCTGCGTCTACGCACTGGCGTCTTAATGACTGTACAATATTTATTAAACATATTATGAGCTGGCTCATATTTTTACAAAGCAGACAGTATTATTATTGAAAGTTGTCACATCTATGTAATATTTGAGGCAGCACCTGAGATTTTGTTACTTATTGCATATGCGTAGAGTTGTTCTTAAAACATGCATGGACAGGTACCTAGTGGCACTAGAAGTCTTAATTTTGACATGCCCCTTTATCTACACCCATTTTTGCAGCCAGTGAATGCTATTGAGACTGTGTGCATGCGCAGCTGCGTCTAAGCATTAGCGACATATTGAATATACAATAAGTACCAAACATTCATGAGTTGGTCCATTTCTTTTTCAACGCAGTTATGTTTTTTTTTAATAAAAAGCGTCATCATTCTGTGCATACAGCATGTACGATTATCTTCATTGAGAAGTAACAAACGGCATGCCAATCTTATAATAGACTATTGTTTCAGTTTTGAATTTGCTCTATTGCAGTAAACCCTATCGTGCATATGAGAACAATAAAACAATTTAAACCAGCATATGAATAGTTGGCCCTTTTCATATATAGATAAACAGTGGAAGTCTTAATGAGCTTGCGCGTCTGAATCTTCAGCCTCATCAGAGTCATCGCGTCTTGCACACAAATATATGAATAATTTTATAATAGTAGGCATACACTAAATTATGGTAAAATACTTAAGAGCAAAAAGAACACTGTTTTATGATGACTGACCGCAGTTATATGACTGAAAACAATGTTGATAGCGATGTTAAGCACAAACACAACAAATAGAGAAAGCAAAATTATATTAATAAATAAAAGAAAAACAAATAAGAAAAAAAAATATTTTTTTTTATTTGACAGGGTTCGAACCTGTGCCACCAGGGATTTTATTGAGCTCTGTGAGACTTTGTGACTAACGCACTAGACCCCTCAGCTATTTTGGCCCATTAATCTATAGGTATACAATACATCAAAATAGGACCAAACTTTAATGTTAAGGGAGATTACTTGGGGTGATAAATAAACTGAACAGTCAAAAACGGAGATATCGCCCTAAAGAGAAGGGATTTTAAAATTTGCACTTGGTCTTATTTTCCTGTGAAAGAATACTTCAAAATTATTAAGCTGAAATCAGAATTATCCAAATCACCTTTATTTTTTACCATATGGAATTAATAGTTTCTTTACTCTTAAGCCAAGTAAAATAACACTTGCTCAATTTATATGTATTGCCTAGTCTGTCCAATTTTTTTGGACAGTTCTTGACGAGCCCTAATACAAGGGCTTGTCATCAAACGAATTCCTCCGAGGGAGGATTCGTAAGGAAAGTCCCTTCCACTTTTTTTTTATTTTTTTTTTATTATTTTTCTTTCGTCAAACTTTTTTCTGTCCTCCCCTTTTTTCCCTTTGTCCTTTTCTTGGTGGTCCTTGGACATTTTTGAGGGTCACAATAATTACAGAGGGAAGGGGGGTAGTCTGCTTTAGGTTATTTAATTGGAAGAAAAATGAATATATACTTCTGCGTAAAGTAAGCACTATCACAGTTTAACTGTTATTAGATTTGTTACTGTTCGTTATGGATCCTAAAATGACAAAATGAATGTCCCTCCCAACCCCAATGTTGAAACAACGCTATGTCATTGTAGTATGCGTTCTAAACACATGGCCAACGTGCCCACTTACCTAATGAGTGGTGTATGGACCTTTGGCATTGGTTTCACATTCGTGAAAATAGAAATCATTGTTGAAACAACGTAGCTTCAGCGTTGCTGTTAAACTATTAAAAACCTTAATACAATATTTGAGCCAGCAAATGAAATTTAGGTTGTTGTTTTTTTTGCATATGCGTGATGTTGTTCTATTGATATGCATGAACAGCTACCTAGTGGAGCGAGTGGCCTCAACTTTCACACAAGCGTTCATCTACACACATTTATTGTGTATAAGACCCGTGAATGCTCTGGAGATGCTGCGTATGTGCGTAGACTCGCATGAGCATTCATTACTGGAACCTGCAACAAACATCAAAAATTCATCTGCTGGCTCATATAAGTGAGCCTGCATGTTACGCTTAGTTGATAAGGCATCAGGGCTGGAGCTTCGAATTTGGGAGTGGACAATGTTTTTAGATATGCTTGTACAGGGGTCAAAATGTATTATTTGGCCAATAAATATATGACACCTGAACAAATATGAACTAAAATACTTGTATAGTTGTTTCTACAAGATGAAATTATATACGAAACTAGGGTGTCATTTGTAGCATTTGGATCTCCTTAGCAAATAACGTTGAATCAGATCTGGAATTACTACAAGTAAAAGCTTTCACAACAAAAAGCGCTGTCTACTCTAAATTTGTTATTCTAAACAAGTCATGTTTTAAGTAAAGGGCGACGTAGGTTTTTGCCAATTATAGTAATGCTCAATGCATATGTGGGATCATGCATGGCAGCTGTGGATCCAGTATATGGGTCATTTATGGCAGTTGCAGATCTAATTGCCCCAGTTCTCAAAACAAACCAAACCTCAGATAGTCTACGCACTAATGATACACTAATAATATGATGTTAACGTATGATACATCTATCTTAAGTTTGGCATGCACCTTTATCTTCACCTGTGTGTGTGTGTGTGGGGGGGGGCAGTGAAGGCTCTGGTGAGATTGTCTGCGTGGGTAGCTGCATCTAAGCGTTGGTGTCTTATTAATTGTACAATATGTAGGCCTACTAGACATTTTATGAGCGGGCCCATTTTTTTTACAAAGCAGCCATCTTATTATAGAAAAGTTGTACCTTTAATCTATAATTGAGCCAGCACACGAAGGTTTGGTATTTATCTCAGATGCGTACAGTTGTTCTTTAAAACATGCATGGACATGAACCTAGTATGGCTAGAGGTCTTAATGTTGGCATACGCCTTTATCTACACCCATTCTTTGTGTGTGTGTGGGCAGTGAAGGCTCTGACAAGACTGCCTGCATGCGCAGCTACATCCAAGCATTGGCGTCTTATTGACTATACAATAAGTACCAATAATCTCATAAGCTGGCCTATTTTTACAAAGAAGCCAAGTTATTATTGAAAAGTTTTACCATTAAGCTAATTTTGGGCCAGCACATTAGGATTTGGTATTTTATCTCATATGCTCAAGTTGTTCTTTAAACATGCATGGACATGAACCTAGTGTGGCTAGATGTCTAATTTTGGCATGCACCTTTATCTACGCCCATTCTGTATGTGTGTGTTGGGGGGGGGGAGGCTGTGATGGCTCTGGTGAGACTGCCTGCATGCGCAGCTACGTCAAAGCGTTGGCGTCTTATTGACTATACAATAAGTAACATAAATCTCATGAGCTTGCCCATTTTTACAAAGCAGCCATGCTATTATTGAAAAATTGTAGCTTTATGTAATATTTGAGCCTGCACATGAGAGTATGGTATTTTATCGCATATGCGTACAGATGTTTTTTAAACATGCATGGGCATGAACCTAGTGTGGCTAGAAGTCGTTTTGATTTCGTCATGCACCTTTATCTACACCCATTTTGTGTGGAGGAGGAGAGCAGTGGGGGTTCTGGCGAAACTGTCTGCATGCACAGCTGCGTCTACGCACTGGCGTCTTAATGACTGTACAATATTTATTAAACATATTATGAGCTGGCTCATATTTTTACAAAGCAGACAGTATTATTATTGAAAGTTGTCACATCTATGTAATATTTGAGGCAGCACCTGAGATTTTGTTACTTATTGCATATGCGTAGAGTTGTTCTTAAAACATGCATGGACAGGTACCTAGTGGCACTAGAAGTCTTAATTTTGACATGCCCCTTTATCTACACCCATTTTTGCAGCCAGTGAATGCTATTGAGACTGTGTGCATGCGCAGCTGCGTCTAAGCATTAGCGACATATTGAATATACAATAAGTACCAAACATTCATGAGTTGGTCCATTTCTTTTTCAACGCAGTTATGTTTTTTTTTAATAAAAAGCGTCATCATTCTGTGCATACAGCATGTACGATTATCTTCATTGAGAAGTAACAAACGGCATGCCAATCTTATAATAGACTATTGTTTCAGTTTTGAATTTGCTCTATTGCAGTAAACCCTATCGTGCATATGAGAACAATAAAACAATTTAAACCAGCATATGAATAGTTGGCCCTTTTCATATATAGATAAACAGTGGAAGTCTTAATGAGCTTGCGCGTCTGAATCTTCAGCCTCATCAGAGTCATCGCGTCTTGCACACAAATATATGAATATAATAGTAGGCATACACTAAATTATGGTAAAATACTTAAGAGCAAAAAGAACACTGTTTTATGATGACTGACCGCAGTTATATGACTGAAAACAATGTTGATAGCGATGTTAAGCACAAACACAACAAATAGAGAAAGCAAAATTATATTAATAAATAAAAGAAAAACAAATAAGAAAAAAAAATATTTTTTTTTATTTGACAGGGTTCGAACCTGTGCCACCAGGGATTTTATTGAGCTCTGTGAGACTTTGTGACTAACGCACTAGACCCCTCAGCTATTTTGGCCCATTAATCTATAGGTATACAATACATCAAAATAGGACCAAACTTTAATGTTAAGGGAGATTACTTGGGGTGATAAATAAACTGAACAGTCAAAAACGGAGATATCGCCCTAAAGAGAAGGGATTTTAAAATTTGCACTTGGTCTTATTTTCCTGTGAAAGAATACTTCAAAATTATTAAGCTGAAATCAGAATTATCCAAATCACCTTTATTTTTTACCATATGGAATTAATAGTTTCTTTACTCTTAAGCCAAGTAAAATAACACTTGCTCAATTTATATGTATTGCCTAGTCTGTCCAATTTTTTTGGACAGTTCTTGACGAGCCCTAATACAAGGGCTTGTCATCAAACGAATTCCTCCGAGGGAGGATTCGTAAGGAAAGTCCCTTCCACTTTTTTTTTATTTTTTTTTTATTATTTTTCTTTCGTCAAACTTTTTTCTGTCCTCCCCTTTTTTCCCTTTGTCCTTTTCTTGGTGGTCCTTGGACATTTTTGAGGGTCACAATAATTACAGAGGGAAGGGGGGTAGTCTGCTTTAGGTTATTTAATTGGAAGAAAAATGAATATATACTTCTGCGTAAAGTAAGCACTATCACAGTTTAACTGTTATTAGATTTGTTACTGTTCGTTATGGATCCTAAAATGACAAAATGAATGTCCCTCCCAACCCCAATGTTGAAACAACGCTATGTCATTGTAGTATGCGTTCTAAATACATGGCCAACGTGCCCACTTACCTAATGAGTGGTGTATGGACCTTTGGCATTGGTTTCACATTCGTGAAAATAGAAATCATTGTTGAAACAACGTAGCTTCAGCGTTGCTGTTAAACTATTAAAAACCTTAATACAATATTTGAGCCAGCAAATGAAATTTAGGTTGTTGTTTTTTTTGCATATGCGTGATGTTGTTCTATTGATATGCATGAACAGCTACCTAGTGGAGCGAGTGGCCTCAACTTTCACACAAGCGTTCATCTACACACATTTATTGTGTATAAGACCCGTGAATGCTCTGGAGATGCTGCGTATGTGCGTAGACTCGCATGAGCATTCATTACTGGAACCTGCAACAAACATCAAAAATTCATCTGCTGGCTCATATAAGTGAGCCTGCATGTTACGCTTAGTTGATAAGGCATCAGGGCTGGAGCTTCGAATTTGGGAGTGGACAATGTTTTTAGATATGCTTGTACAGGGGTCAAAATGTATTATTTGGCCAATAAATATATGACACCTGAACAAATATGAACTAAAATACTTGTATAGTTGTTTCTACAAGATGAAATTATATACGAAACTAGGGTGTCATTTGTAGCATTTGGATCTCCTTAGCAAATAACGTTGAATCAGATCTGGAATTACTACAAGTAAAAGCTTTCACAACAAAAAGCGCTGTCTACTCTAAATTTGTTATTCTAAACAAGTCATGTTTTAAGTAAAGGGCGACGTAGGTTTTTGCCAATTATAGTAATGCTCAATGCATATGTGGGATCATGCATGGCAGCTGTGGATCCAGTATATGGGTCATTTATGGCAGTTGCAGATCTAATTGCCCCAGTTCTCAAAACAAACCAAACCTCAGATAGTCTACGCACTAATGATACACTAATAATATGATGTTAACGTATGATACATCTATCTTAAGTTTGGCATGCACCTTTATCTTCACCTGTGTGTGTGTGTGTGGGGGGGGCAGTGAAGGCTCTGGTGAGATTGTCTGCGTGGGTAGCTGCATCTAAGCGTTGGTGTCTTATTAATTGTACAATATGTAGGCCTACTAGACATTTTATGAGCGGGCCCATTTTTTTTACAAAGCAGCCATCTTATTATAGAAAAGTTGTACCTTTAATCTATAATTGAGCCAGCACACGAAGGTTTGGTATTTATCTCAGATGCGTACAGTTGTTCTTTAAAACATGCATGGACATGAACCTAGTATGGCTAGAGGTCTTAATGTTGGCATACGCCTTTATCTACACCCATTCTTTGTGTGTGTGTGGGCAGTGAAGGCTCTGACAAGACTGCCTGCATGCGCAGCTACATCCAAGCATTGGCGTCTTATTGACTATACAATAAGTACCAATAATCTCATAAGCTGGCCTATTTTTACAAAGAAGCCAAGTTATTATTGAAAAGTTTTACCATTAAGCTAATTTTGGGCCAGCACATTAGGATTTGGTATTTTATCTCATATGCTCAAGTTGTTCTTTAAACATGCATGGACATGAACCTAGTGTGGCTAGATGTCTAATTTTGGCATGCACCTTTATCTACGCCCATTCTGTATGTGTGTGTTGGGGGGGGGGGGAGGCTGTGATGGCTCTGGTGAGACTGCCTGCATGCGCAGCTACGTCAAAGCGTTGGCGTCTTATTGACTATACAATAAGTAACATAAATCTCATGAGCTTGCCCATTTTTACAAAGCAGCCATGCTATTATTGAAAAATTGTAGCTTTATGTAATATTTGAGCCTGCACATGAGAGTATGGTATTTTATCGCATATGCGTACAGATGTTTTTTAAACATGCATGGGCATGAACCTAGTGTGGCTAGAAGTCGTTTTGATTTCGTCATGCACCTTTATCTACACCCATTTTGTGTGGAGGAGGAGAGCAGTGGGGGTTCTGGCGAAACTGTCTGCATGCACAGCTGCGTCTACGCACTGGCGTCTTAATGACTGTACAATATTTATTAAACATATTATGAGCTGGCTCATATTTTTACAAAGCAGACAGTATTATTATTGAAAGTTGTCACATCTATGTAATATTTGAGGCAGCACCTGAGATTTTGTTACTTATTGCATATGCGTAGAGTTGTTCTTAAAACATGCATGGACAGGTACCTAGTGGCACTAGAAGTCTTAATTTTGACATGCCCCTTTATCTACACCCATTTTTGCAGCCAGTGAATGCTATTGAGACTGTGTGCATGCGCAGCTGCGTCTAAGCATTAGCGACATATTGAATATACAATAAGTACCAAACATTCATGAGTTGGTCCATTTCTTTTTCAACGCAGTTATGTTTTTTTTTAATAAAAAGCGTCATCATTCTGTGCATACAGCATGTACGATTATCTTCATTGAGAAGTAACAAACGGCATGCCAATCTTATAATAGACTATTGTTTCAGTTTTGAATTTGCTCTATTGCAGTAAACCCTATCGTGCATATGAGAACAATAAAACAATTTAAACCAGCATATGAATAGTTGGCCCTTTTCATATATAGATAAACAGTGGAAGTCTTAATGAGCTTGCGCGTCTGAATCTTCAGCCTCATCAGAGTCATCGCGTCTTGCACACAAATATATGAATATAATAGTAGGCATACACTAAATTATGGTAAAATACTTAAGAGCAAAAAGAACACTGTTTTATGATGACTGACCGCAGTTATATGACTGAAAACAATGTTGATAGCGATGTTAAGCACAAACACAACAAATAGAGAAAGCAAAATTATATTAATAAATAAAAGAAAAACAAATAAGAAAAAAAAATATTTTTTTTTATTTGACAGGGTTCGAACCTGTGCCACCAGGGATTTTATTGAGCTCTGTGAGACTTTGTGACTAACGCACTAGACCCCTCAGCTATTTTGGCCCATTAATCTATAGGTATACAATACATCAAAATAGGACCAAACTTTAATGTTAAGGGAGATTACTTGGGGTGATAAATAAACTGAACAGTCAAAAACGGAGATATCGCCCTAAAGAGAAGGGATTTTAAAATTTGCACTTGGTCTTATTTTCCTGTGAAAGAATACTTCAAAATTATTAAGCTGAAATCAGAATTATCCAAATCACCTTTATTTTTTACCATATGGAATTAATAGTTTCTTTACTCTTAAGCCAAGTAAAATAACACTTGCTCAATTTATATGTATTGCCTAGTCTGTCCAATTTTTTTGGACAGTTCTTGACGAGCCCTAATACAAGGGCTTGTCATCAAACGAATTCCTCCGAGGGAGGATTCGTAAGGAAAGTCCCTTCCACTTTTTTTTTATTTTTTTTTTATTATTTTTCTTTCGTCAAACTTTTTTCTGTCCTCCCCTTTTTTCCCTTTGTCCTTTTCTTGGTGGTCCTTGGACATTTTTGAGGGTCACAATAATTACAGAGGGAAGGGGGGTAGTCTGCTTTAGGTTATTTAATTGGAAGAAAAATGAATATATACTTCTGCGTAAAGTAAGCACTATCACAGTTTAACTGTTATTAGATTTGTTACTGTTCGTTATGGATCCTAAAATGACAAAATGAATGTCCCTCCCAACCCCAATGTTGAAACAACGCTATGTCATTGTAGTATGCGTTCTAAATACATGGCCAACGTGCCCACTTACCTAATGAGTGGTGTATGGACCTTTGGCATTGGTTTCACATTCGTGAAAATAGAAATCATTGTTGAAACAACGTAGCTTCAGCGTTGCTGTTAAACTATTAAAAACCTTAATACAATATTTGAGCCAGCAAATGAAATTTAGGTTGTTGTTTTTTTTGCATATGCGTGATGTTGTTCTATTGATATGCATGAACAGCTACCTAGTGGAGCGAGTGGCCTCAACTTTCACACAAGCGTTCATCTACACACATTTATTGTGTATAAGACCCGTGAATGCTCTGGAGATGCTGCGTATGTGCGTAGACTCGCATGAGCATTCATTACTGGAACCTGCAACAAACATCAAAAATTCATCTGCTGGCTCATATAAGTGAGCCTGCATGTTACGCTTAGTTGATAAGGCATCAGGGCTGGAGCTTCGAATTTGGGAGTGGACAATGTTTTTAGATATGCTTGTACAGGGGTCAAAATGTATTATTTGGCCAATAAATATATGACACCTGAACAAATATGAACTAAAATACTTGTATAGTTGTTTCTACAAGATGAAATTATATACGAAACTAGGGTGTCATTTGTAGCATTTGGATCTCCTTAGCAAATAACGTTGAATCAGATCTGGAATTACTACAAGTAAAAGCTTTCACAACAAAAAGCGCTGTCTACTCTAAATTTGTTATTCTAAACAAGTCATGTTTTAAGTAAAGGGCGACGTAGGTTTTTGCCAATTATAGTAATGCTCAATGCATATGTGGGATCATGCATGGCAGCTGTGGATCCAGTATATGGGTCATTTATGGCAGTTGCAGATCTAATTGCCCCAGTTCTCAAAACAAACCAAACCTCAGATAGTCTACGCACTAATGATACACTAATAATATGATGTTAACGTATGATACATCTATCTTAAGTTTGGCATGCACCTTTATCTTCACCTGTGTGTGTGTGTGTGGGGGGGCAGTGAAGGCTCTGGTGAGATTGTCTGCGTGGGTAGCTGCATCTAAGCGTTGGTGTCTTATTAATTGTACAATATGTAGGCCTACTAGACATTTTATGAGCGGGCCCATTTTTTTTACAAAGCAGCCATCTTATTATAGAAAAGTTGTACCTTTAATCTATAATTGAGCCAGCACACGAAGGTTTGGTATTTATCTCAGATGCGTACAGTTGTTCTTTAAAACATGCATGGACATGAACCTAGTATGGCTAGAGGTCTTAATGTTGGCATACGCCTTTATCTACACCCATTCTTTGTGTGTGTGTGGGCAGTGAAGGCTCTGACAAGACTGCCTGCATGCGCAGCTACATCCAAGCATTGGCGTCTTATTGACTTTACAATAAGTACCAATAATCTCATAAGCTGGCCTATTTTTACAAAGAAGCCAAGTTATTATTGAAAAGTTTTACCATTAAGCTAATTTTGGGCCAGCACATTAGGATTTGGTATTTTATCTCATATGCTCAAGTTGTTCTTTAAACATGCATGGACATGAACCTAGTGTGGCTAGATGTCTAATTTTGGCATGCACCTTTATCTACGCCCATTCTGTATGTGTGTGTTGGGGGGGGGGGAGGCTGTGATGGCTCTGGTGAGACTGCCTGCATGCGCAGCTACGTCAAAGCGTTGGCGTCTTATTGACTATACAATAAGTAACATAAATCTCATGAGCTTGCCCATTTTTACAAAGCAGCCATGCTATTATTGAAAAATTGTAGCTTTATGTAATATTTGAGCCTGCACATGAGAGTATGGTATTTTATCGCATATGCGTACAGATGTTTTTTAAACATGCATGGGCATGAACCTAGTGTGGCTAGAAGTCGTTTTGATTTCGTCATGCACCTTTATCTACACCCATTTTGTGTGGAGGAGGAGAGCAGTGGGGGTTCTGGCGAAACTGTCTGCATGCACAGCTGCGTCTACGCACTGGCGTCTTAATGACTGTACAATATTTATTAAACATATTATGAGCTGGCTCATATTTTTACAAAGCAGACAGTATTATTATTGAAAGTTGTCACATCTATGTAATATTTGAGGCAGCACCTGAGATTTTGTTACTTATTGCATATGCGTAGAGTTGTTCTTAAAACATGCATGGACAGGTACCTAGTGGCACTAGAAGTCTTAATTTTGACATGCCCCTTTATCTACACCCATTTTTGCAGCCAGTGAATGCTATTGAGACTGTGTGCATGCGCAGCTGCGTCTAAGCATTAGCGACATATTGAATATACAATAAGTACCAAACATTCATGAGTTGGTCCATTTCTTTTTCAACGCAGTTATGTTTTTTTTTAATAAAAAGCGTCATCATTCTGTGCATACAGCATGTACGATTATCTTCATTGAGAAGTAACAAACGGCATGCCAATCTTATAATAGACTATTGTTTCAGTTTTGAATTTGCTCTATTGCAGTAAACCCTATCGTGCATATGAGAACAATAAAACAATTTAAACCAGCATATGAATAGTTGGCCCTTTTCATATATAGATAAACAGTGGAAGTCTTAATGAGCTTGCGCGTCTGAATCTTCAGCCTCATCAGAGTCATCGCGTCTTGCACACAAATATATGAATATAATAGTAGGCATACACTAAATTATGGTAAAATACTTAAGAGCAAAAAGAACACTGTTTTATGATGACTGACCGCAGTTATATGACTGAAAACAATGTTGATAGCGATGTTAAGCACAAACACAACAAATAGAGAAAGCAAAATTATATTAATAAATAAAAGAAAAACAAATAAGAAAAAAAAATATTTTTTTTTATTTGACAGGGTTCGAACCTGTGCCACCAGGGATTTTATTGAGCTCTGTGAGACTTTGTGACTAACGCACTAGACCCCTCAGCTATTTTGGCCCATTAATCTATAGGTATACAATACATCAAAATAGGACCAAACTTTAATGTTAAGGGAGATTACTTGGGGTGATAAATAAACTGAACAGTCAAAAACGGAGATATCGCCCTAAAGAGAAGGGATTTTAAAATTTGCACTTGGTCTTATTTTCCTGTGAAAGAATACTTCAAAATTATTAAGCTGAAATCAGAATTATCCATTTCACCTTTATTTTTTACCATATGGAATTAATAGTTTCTTTACTCTTAAGCCAAGTAAAATAACACTTGCTCAATTTATATGTATTGCCTAGTCTGTCCAATTTTTTTGGACAGTTCTTGACGAGCCCTAATACAAGGGCTTGTCATCAAACGAATTCCTCCGAGGGAGGATTCGTAAGGAAAGTCCCTTCCACTTTTTTTTTATTTTTTTTTTATTATTTTTCTTTCGTCAAACTTTTTTCTGTCCTCCCCTTTTTTCCCTTTGTCCTTTTCTTGGTGGTCCTTGGACATTTTTGAGGGTCACAATAATTACAGAGGGAAGGGGGGTAGTCTGCTTTAGGTTATTTAATTGGAAGAAAAATGAATATATACTTCTGCGTAAAGTAAGCACTATCACAGTTTAACTGTTATTAGATTTGTTACTGTTCGTTATGGATCCTAAAATGACAAAATGAATGTCCCTCCCAACCCCAATGTTGAAACAACGCTATGTCATTGTAGTATGCGTTCTAAATACATGGCCAACGTGCCCACTTACCTAATGAGTGGTGTATGGACCTTTGGCATTGGTTTCACATTCGTGAAAATAGAAATCATTGTTGAAACAACGTAGCTTCAGCGTTGCTGTTAAACTATTAAAAACCTTAATACAATATTTGAGCCAGCAAATGAAATTTAGGTTGTTGTTTTTTTTGCATATGCGTGATGTTGTTCTATTGATATGCATGAACAGCTACCTAGTGGAGCGAGTGGCCTCAACTTTCACACAAGCGTTCATCTACACACATTTATTGTGTATAAGACCCGTGAATGCTCTGGAGATGCTGCGTATGTGCGTAGACTCGCATGAGCATTCATTACTGGAACCTGCAACAAACATCAAAAATTCATCTGCTGGCTCATATAAGTGAGCCTGCATGTTACGCTTAGTTGATAAGGCATCAGGGCTGGAGCTTCGAATTTGGGAGTGGACAATGTTTTTAGATATGCTTGTACAGGGGTCAAAATGTATTATTTGGCCAATAAATATATGACACCTGAACAAATATGAACTAAAATACTTGTATAGTTGTTTCTACAAGATGAAATTATATACGAAACTAGGGTGTCATTTGTAGCATTTGGATCTCCTTAGCAAATAACGTTGAATCAGATCTGGAATTACTACAAGTAAAAGCTTTCACAACAAAAAGCGCTGTCTACTCTAAATTTGTTATTCTAAACAAGTCATGTTTTAAGTAAAGGGCGACGTAGGTTTTTGCCAATTATAGTAATGCTCAATGCATATGTGGGATCATGCATGGCAGCTGTGGATCCAGTATATGGGTCATTTATGGCAGTTGCAGATCTAATTGCCCCAGTTCTCAAAACAAACCAAACCTCAGATAGTCTACGCACTAATGATACACTAATAATATGATGTTAACGTATGATACATCTATCTTAAGTTTGGCATGCACCTTTATCTTCACCTGTGTGTGTGTGTGTGGGGGGGGGCAGTGAAGGCTCTGGTGAGATTGTCTGCGTGGGTAGCTGCATCTAAGCGTTGGTGTCTTATTAATTGTACAATATGTAGGCCTACTAGACATTTTATGAGCGGGCCCATTTTTTTTACAAAGCAGCCATCTTATTATAGAAAAGTTGTACCTTTAATCTATAATTGAGCCAGCACACGAAGGTTTGGTATTTATCTCAGATGCGTACAGTTGTTCTTTAAAACATGCATGGACATGAACCTAGTATGGCTAGAGGTCTTAATGTTGGCATACGCCTTTATCTACACCCATTCTTTGTGTGTGTGTGGGCAGTGAAGGCTCTGACAAGACTGCCTGCATGCGCAGCTACATCCAAGCATTGGCGTCTTATTGACTATACAATAAGTACCAATAATCTCATAAGCTGGCCTATTTTTACAAAGAAGCCAAGTTATTATTGAAAAGTTTTACCATTAAGCTAATTTTGGGCCAGCACATTAGGATTTGGTATTTTATCTCATATGCTCAAGTTGTTCTTTAAACATGCATGGACATGAACCTAGTGTGGCTAGATGTCTAATTTTGGCATGCACCTTTATCTACGCCCATTCTGTATGTGTGTGTTGGGGGGGGAGGCTGTGATGGCTCTGGTGAGACTGCCTGCATGCGCAGCTACGTCAAAGCGTTGGCGTCTTATTGACTATACAATAAGTAACATAAATCTCATGAGCTTGCCCATTTTTACAAAGCAGCCATGCTATTATTGAAAAATTGTAGCTTTATGTAATATTTGAGCCTGTACATGAGAGTATGGTATTTTATCGCATATGCGTACAGATGTTTTTTAAACATGCATGGGCATGAACCTAGTGTGGCTAGAAGTCGTTTTGATTTCGTCATGCACCTTTATCTACACCCATTTTGTGTGGAGGAGGAGAGCAGTGGGGGTTCTGGCGAAACTGTCTGCATGCACAGCTGCGTCTACGCACTGGCGTCTTAATGACTGTACAATATTTATTAAACATATTATGAGCTGGCTCATATTTTTACAAAGCAGACAGTATTATTATTGAAAGTTGTCACATCTATGTAATATTTGAGGCAGCACCTGAGATTTTGTTACTTATTGCATATGCGTAGAGTTGTTCTTAAAACATGCATGGACAGGTACCTAGTGGCACTAGAAGTCTTAATTTTGACATGCCCCTTTATCTACACCCATTTTTGCAGCCAGTGAATGCTATTGAGACTGTGTGCATGCGCAGCTGCGTCTAAGCATTAGCGACATATTGAATATACAATAAGTACCAAACATTCATGAGTTGGTCCATTTCTTTTTCAACGCAGTTATGTTTTTTTAAATAAAAAGCGTCATCATTCTGTGCATACAGCATGTACGATTATCTTCATTGAGAAGTAACAAACGGCATGCCAATCTTATAATAGACTATTGTTTCAGTTTTGAATTTGCTCTATTGCAGTAAACCCTATCGTGCATATGAGAACAATAAAACAATTTAAACCAGCATATGAATAGTTGGCCCTTTTCATATATAGATAAACAGTGGAAGTCTTAATGAGCTTGCGCGTCTGAATCTTCAGCCTCATCAGAGTCATCGCGTCTTGCACACAAATATATGAATATAATAGTAGGCATACACTAAATTATGGTAAAATACTTAAGAGCAAAAAGAACACTGTTTTATGATGACTGACCGCAGTTATATGACTGAAAACAATGTTGATAGCGATGTTAAGCACAAACACAACAAATAGAGAAAGCAAAATTATATTAATAAATAAAAGAAAAACAAATAAGAAAAAAAAATATTTTTTTTTATTTGACAGGGTTCGAACCTGTGCCACCAGGGATTTTATTGAGCTCTGTGAGACTTTGTGACTAACGCACTAGACCCCTCAGCTATTTTGGCCCATTAATCTATAGGTATACAATACATCAAAATAGGACCAAACTTTAATGTTAATAGTAGAGCAGACGACTGGCCAAAAGTCCTCTCCTTAAGGACTTTACTGGTCAGATCGGTGCAACATCTAGTGACATATACCAAAATGTTTGTTTGTATGTCCAGCTTCAGAATCCGGTTGATGACATCGTCGCTGATGAGTACTAACAGAGTTACGGCCCTTGAACCGTACATACCCATTATAACAGATTATTAGAATTTCGCATACAGTTGGCAGATAGCATTGCATTTATTTCTAATAAGCATACATAATTGAAATATTTTTATGATTTATATGGTATTGGATTAGAAAACAACATTGAAATATAGTTTCAACATGTACGATACCTAAAGGTGTGTTTGTCCGTGTGTCTTTTTGTAAATAGTGTCAATGTAAAAGGGCAATGCTCATATTTCATAAACACAATTTTTAACCATAACTTAGTTCAAAATGCAAGTTTCATCTTTTTTTTCATCAAGGTAAGCAACAGCATACACTTGTTTAAGGTCAAGCTTCAAATCAAGTTGTGACCTTTCTCAAGGTCAAAGGTCAAGGTCAAATAGGCATACCCCCCCCCCCAAATCACAAAAAAATGTGTATTTTATGTATCTGTTTATTAGTAAAAGTATAGTTTGTGCCTGTTTGAAGCTTAACTTATAAGTACTAGTCTTACATACTTAAATTCAACATATTCTTTGCCACCAAAGGGGAATAAATACCCCCCAATCAAGCGAGGCGTGAGCTATTCCGTAACGGCCTCAGTTTGAATCACGTCAAGATGATAACCGCTTTATACTACCACATACGACCGGCCAGAATTCCTCTCCTTATGAACTTTGCTGGTAAGATTGTGCTAACATCAAGCGTCATATATACCAAAATATTTGTCTGTATGTACGACTTCAGAATTCAGTTAATGACATCGTCGAAGATGAGTACTTACACATTTAAGGCCCTTGAACCGTACACACACGTTATATAGGATTATGCATATGCTGTATACAGTTGGTCTAGAGCATTGCATTTATTCATAAGGACACGTTAATACAATATTGTTATGACTTGTATGGTATTGGTTGGAAAACAATATTTAAAATAAATTATCAATACCAATGATACATGTACCAAAGCTGTGCTTGCCCGTGTGTTTGTTTGCAAATAGTTTCAATGCAAAAGGAAAATGCAAACCTTTCATAAAAAATCTTTATCTATATTGAAATAGTTCAATTGCCATATTTCGTCAATTTTGTTTCATCAAAATAAGTAATAGTCTACACTCTTTGTATGTCAGAGTTAAATTTGTGTTATGACCTATTTAAATGTCAAAGGTCAAGGTCAAATAGACATATTTAAAATCTCAATATTTAGTATATTTTATTAGCCCACCTGAGTCATAAGCTCAATTGTGATCGTTGGATGTCTGTTGTCCGTCGCGCGTCATCAACAATTGCTTCAAACGATATCTCACCCTAAAATAATGGCTTGAATTTAATCAAATATGGCTGACAGGAATAGTCCTTATATGGCCCTCTCAAATAATTGATGAAATAGTATATCTAGATCACATGGGTAAAAATAGATTTTCGAAAACTTTAAAAATCTTCTTGTCTGAAACCACAAGGCTGATAGCCTTGATATTTTGTGTAGGATTATCTAGTAGATATTTTTCTTTTTTGTTCAAGTTATGCCCATGGGGCCACAAATTGTCCCGCCTCTGGGTTCACATGTTTTACATAGGCTGTGGGTTGGTCTGCAGAGTGTGATTGTGGTATTTCGTGACCATACTCACTTGCTTTTTTTAAAATGGGAAACATGAAAAAATATTGTCTGAAACCATTTGAGCCTTGATATTAAATATGTAGCATCATCTAGTAGACCTCTTCTAATTTTGTTAAAATTATGGTCCTAGGGCCAATTGTGGCCCGCTCCAGATTCACATGATTTCCATAGGTTTATATAAGGTACACATAGCAAATCTCCTTGTCTGGAACCACTTGGCATACAGCCTTGATAATTGGTATTTGTATCATCTAGTAGACCCCTCCACCAGGTTTATTAAAACTATGCCCATTTTGCCAAAATGGACCCATCTTGGGGGCCACGTGTTTTACATAGGCTTTAATAGGGAAAACATAAAACAATATTCACAGAGTTAAAGCGTCACCTAGTGCTACTTTACCAAGTTTGTTCAAATTATGGCCCTTGGTTTTATATAGTTTTTTTACAGCAAATATGAAAAAAATATTGTGTGAAACCACATGGCCCAACGCCATTATATTTAGTATGTAGCATCACAAAGTAGACCTCCACTGAGTCTGTTCAAATAATGGCCGTGCAGACAAAAACAAGCCACGAAGGCTATATAGGTTTATCTAAATAAAGCACAAAACCCTTCTTGTTTGACCCACAAGGCCTGGAGCTGCCAAGTTTATTCAAAAATGGCTCCACCCAGTGGGATCACATGTTTTACATTGGCTTGTATAGTTAAAACATAAAAAAATCTTCTCTGGAACCACTTAAGTTCTAGAACAATGTAGTATCGTCCAGTGGTTCTCTTTTATTATGCTCTATTGTTGTCACCTTTTTGGAATACAAACGCGAATAGCATCAAAGTACTGTGAGGTTTCCATTATATAAACGTTGCCATTAGAGAAACATCATACATACTGTATATGCTAAATTTTCTGAGAACTGGACAGGTTCAACATAATTTTGATTGTACTGTCATCACTACCAATGACTTCAAATTCAACACATACAATATTTTGTCTACATCTTGGTGTGTTATAATCTAGATCTTATAGAAAAAATGTCAACCATTTGCAGGCCCTGTTTATTTGGTGTAGTTTAGAAACATGTTCTTGGAAAAATATGATTAATTTATAACTTCAATTGCAATAAGGTAATTGAAAGTGGTATGAAATTAAAGTACATTTATTTCTGAATAAGAAAGACTAAAAACAGCTCATTGTTAATTTATAGAGCGGACTTTTGACGCGAAAATGTGAGTTAGTAAGGTTATCATTTGAGGTTAATGAAATAATCTGTAGGTTACAGTATGTCTTGCAGGGTCGTCCTGAAAAGGATGTTTAGCAAATTAATTTGGTTTATCTAAATGTTAGGGTACATAAAACTAACAAGATACAAAAAAGCATTAGTTTTCCAAAGCATAGACGAAAATCTAAGCAAAGCAGGAAAATGATACATAATATCTGTATATAGAAAACTTAAAAGCTACATACTGTTTAGATTTAGAATAGTCATCATTTCTGACGAAATATGAAGCCATTAAGATTGTCAGTATATTCGTACCTCACCCACTTTGTCAATGATCATTTACTCTGATTTGATGAAAGAATAAAATGCAGATACACATTTATGTTGGGTGATACAGGAAGACAAATGCAAACGTCATCAAATTATATAAAATGAAGGAAATTTCAATATTTCACCAATATTTTGGGACCATTGATTCATTTATTTATAAGGCCTATTATATTGATTTTTAATCTTAAAACGATGCAAAATCAAGAGCAATAATGCATGTTCCATGCAGTATTTTATATCGCTAAAGCAATACAAAAGATACTGTAAAGATGTGTAAAACCAAATGTCTCGTATATTTCATTGCAATCAGATCCTCAGTAAGCAAGTTATTGGAGGAAAATTCGATTATAGATCCATTTTCTATGTGTGAGTCTTGCCATTAAGGGACGAAAACTAGTGGTTCAAAAAATAGAAATATGTAGCAGAAACAAAGGGGTACATGCATTAAGTTTTTTTTTTACCCCCTCTAGAGCAAAAAACTGAAAGTTCCTGGGTCAGGTGTGGTACTTGATTGTATCGATTCCTGATCTTTGCACCCTTACTTACTTTCACCAATTTCATCCTAGTGTTTTGTTAGAAGAATAGCCCAAGTGTAAAATTCTTGCCTTTATTTTCCTTTTACCGGTTGCTATGGTAACCAAAATGGCTAAAAAAATAGGCTTAAAATAGAGAAATTGCTATTTTAGGCCAAATTTGAGGATTTTGGAGACCGATTTTTTAAGAATAAGATATCAGCACAAGCAAATACCAAAAAAACCTATACATATATTATGTGCAGTGATAATTCTCATCATCTGTTATTTTTTTTTTTTTTTTTTGGTATTTGCTTGTGCTCTATATCAATTCCTCTGTTACATGTCTCAAATTTGCTCCAAAATGGCCATTTTCCTATTTTCAGCCTATTTTGGCGGCCATTTTTGTTACCATAGCAACTGTAAAAGTCAAATCAATACGAGAACTTTACACTTTGGCTATTGTTATAATAAACTAATAAGAAGAAACTTGTGAAAAACGAAAATTTTATTTTTTGACCTCATATGGGGGCCAAAATAGCCTCTTAATGCACGTACCCCTTTTGATCTGCAGTTTGGCATAGTATTGGTTCAGGATAGATTTAATCCTATTTAGAAAATAAGTTTTCAAATTTAACTTATTGAGCTATTATTATTTACTGCATTTTTTCATACAAAACAATGGTAAAAATAATCAAGGGCAGTAACTCTTCCTAGAATATCTAGATAGTTTAATGCATTATAATTGTGTTTGGCGTACTAAGTATATTAACCCCAGTAAGTTTCAGGTATAAATGGTAACATATATTCAAGTTATAAGGTAAATTGTGTTTAGCCTTGCAAGAGTTATGGTTATTGGTGCCACTAGTGGCCTAAAATGATTTTCTTGGGTGTGCTTGACAATCTTAAAAAAGATCGTGTAAATGCACTTGCAATACAGTTACACTGTCAGAAATTATTCTCTTCGTATTTAGGCTATAAAAAATTTGGGTGATTTAGTATTATAAGACTTTTATCAATGTTAGCGCTTTCACCTCATCTTATAGGTGGGTGGGGTATTTACATGCTAGTAGTTGCCCCAGAGCATTCTATTTGTAGAAATTAGAATCTAGAAACCCTGTTGACATAACTGAGGCACTGATTATTAAATTATTATTCATTTTTAAAGACATAAATCTAGCGGGCAGTTTCTTTAGTTGAAAGTTTCTAATATATGTTTATTCAAAGCAGCTGGGTTTTGAAATAGGATATAACTATAATATACGTAGAAAATAGTTCCAAACCCTTTTTCTCTGACTAAAACTAAATTTATTTACTTCTTCAAGTGCTGTCATGAATAGTGATGGCTATATTTATTTCCTGAATGCATGATTTTGATTATATTCCAAAACTGACACCCATAATCTCTCATAATATTTAATTAAAATGGGTGGGGGTATATCAAAGGGACTTAACTTGGTCAGTACTCAAAATCAGCGGTGTCATCAACTGCTTCTATTTACGAGAGACTCTACATTTTTGTTTGGTACATGAACATGTATATGACACTAGATGTTAGCAAAATTTGACCAAGTTCACCCTCAAACAGCCCTGAGATCTGCAGTTGTAATAGGTGGGTGGGGTATTTACATGCTTAGTATTGTCCCCAAAGCATATCCGTATACAGAAATTGGAATCTAGAAACCCTGATAAGATAGATAAATAAGCGATTTTTAAATTCTTAGTCATTTCTAAGGACATAACACTAATGGGCAGATTCTTAAATTAAAAGTTTCAAATATATTTTTATTCAGAGGAGTTTTGACACCAAATTTACTTTCAAAGACGAACAAAAAAGTTTGAAAGCCCATTTCTCTGACTAAAACTTAACTTTTCTACTTTTTCAAGTACCGTTATGAGCAATGATGGGCATTTTTTTCTTACTGGATGTTTCATCTCAATTATTTAACAAACTAATGATCATAACCTCTTATAATATGATCAAAATGGGTGGGGTAATTCAAGGGGAGATAACTTGGTTAGTACTCAGAATCAGCGGTGTCATCAACTATTTCTATTTACTAGAGACTCTACATTTTTGCTTGGTATATTTACATGTATTTGACACCAGATGTTAGCAAAATATGACCAAGGTCACCCTCAAACAGCCATGAGATCTGCAGTAGTAATAGGTGGGTGGGGTATTTACACGCTTATTATTGCTCCCAGAGCATTCCGTATACAGAAATTAGAATCTAGAAACCCTGATAAGATAGATAAATAAGTGATTTTTAAATTTTTACTCATTTCTAAGGTCATACCACTAATGGGCAGATTCTTAAATTAAAAGTTTCAAATATATTTTTATTCAATGGAGTTTTAACACATAATTTAACTTTAAAAGACCAACAAAACAGTTCAAAAGCCCATTTCTCTGATCAAAACTTAACTTTTCTACTTTTTCAAGTACCGTTTAGAGTAATGATGGGTATATTTTTCTTCCTTGACGCTTCAACTCAATTATTTAACAAGCTAATGATCATAACCTCTTATAATATGATCAAAATGGGTGGGGTAATTCAAGGGGAGATAACTCGGTTAGTACTCAGAATCAGAGGTGTCATCAACTACTTTTAAAAACTAGAGACCCAACATTTTCATTTGGTATATAACACTAGATGTTGCAAAGATCTGACCAGTAGACCCCTCTGACAGCCTTGGGATCTGCAGTACTATAAGGGAGATTACTTGGGGTGATAAATAAACTGAACAGTCAAAAACGGAGATATCGCCCTAAAGAGAAGGGATTTTAAAATTTGCACTTGGTCTTATTTTCCTGTGAAAGAATACTTCAAAATTATTAAGCTGAAATCAGAATTATCCAAATCACCTTTATTTTTTACCATATGGAATTAATAGTTTCTTTACTCTTAAGCCAAGTAAAATAACACTTGCTCAATTTATATGTATTGCCTAGTCTGTCCAATTTTTTTGGACAGTTCTTGACGAGCCCTAATACAAGGGCTTGTCATCAAACGAATTCCTCCGAGGGAGGATTCGTAAGGAAAGTCCCTTCCACTTTTTTTTTATTTTTTTTTTATTATTTTTCTTTCGTCAAACTTTTTTCTGTCCTCCCCTTTTTTCCCTTTGTCCTTTTCTTGGTGGTCCTTGGACATTTTTGAGGGTCACAATAATTACAGAGGGAAGGGGGGTAGTCTGCTTTAGGTTATTTAATTGGAAGAAAAATGAATATATACTTCTGCGTAAAGTAAGCACTATCACAGTTTAACTGTTATTAGATTTGTTACTGTTCGTTATGGATCCTAAAATGACAAAATGAATGTCCCTCCCAACCCCAATGTTGAAACAACGCTATGTCATTGTAGTATGCGTTCTAAATACATGGCCAACGTGCCCACTTACCTAATGAGTGGTGTATGGACCTTTGGCATTGGTTTCACATTCGTGAAAATAGAAATCATTGTTGAAACAACGTAGCTTCAGCGTTGCTGTTAAACTATTAAAAACCTTAATACAATATTTGAGCCAGCAAATGAAATTTAGGTTTTTGTTTTTTTTGCATATGCGTGATGTTGTTCTATTGATATGCATGAACAGCTACCTAGTGGAGCGAGTGGCCTCAACTTTCACACAAGCGTTCATCTACACACATTTATTGTGTATAAGACCCGTGAATGCTCTGGAGATGCTGCGTATGTGCGTAGACTCGCATGAGCATTCATTACTGGAACCTGCAACAAACATCAAAAATTCATCTGCTGGCTCATATAAGTGAGCCTGCATGTTACGCTTAGTTGATAAGGCATCAGGGCTGGAGCTTCGAATTTGGGAGTGGACAATGTTTTTAGATATGCTTGTACAGGGGTCAAAATGTATTATTTGGCCAATAAATATATGACACCTGAACAAATATGAACTAAAATACTTGTATAGTTGTTTCTACAAGATGAAATTATATACGAAACTAGGGTGTCATTTGTAGCATTTGGATCTCCTTAGCAAATAACGTTGAATCAGATCTGGAATTACTACAAGTAAAAGCTTTCACAACAAAAAGCGCTGTCTACTCTAAATTTGTTATTCTAAACAAGTCATGTTTTAAGTAAAGGGCGACGTAGGTTTTTGCCAATTATAGTAATGCTCAATGCATATGTGGGATCATGCATGGCAGCTGTGGATCCAGTATATGGGTCATTTATGGCAGTTGCAGATCTAATTGCCCCAGTTCTCAAAACAAACCAAACCTCAGATAGTCTACGCACTAATGATACACTAATAATATGATGTTAACGTATGATACATCTATCTTAAGTTTGGCATGCACCTTTATCTTCACCTGTGTGTGTGTGTGTGTGGGGGGGGGGGGCAGTGAAGGCTCTGGTGAGATTGTCTGCGTGGGTAGCTGCATCTAAGCGTTGGTGTCTTATTAATTGTACAATATGTAGGCCTACTAGACATTTTATGAGCGGGCCCATTTTTTTTACAAAGCAGCCATCTTATTATAGAAAAGTTGTACCTTTAATCTATAATTGAGCCAGCACACGAAGGTTTGGTATTTATCTCAGATGCGTACAGTTGTTCTTTAAAACATGCATGGACATGAACCTAGTATGGCTAGAGGTCTTAATGTTGGCATACGCCTTTATCTACACCCATTCTTTGTGTGTGTGTGGGCAGTGAAGGCTCTGACAAGACTGCCTGCATGCGCAGCTACATCCAAGCATTGGCGTCTTATTGACTATACAATAAGTACCAATAATCTCATAAGCTGGCCTATTTTTACAAAGAAGCCAAGTTATTATTGAAAAGTTTTACCATTAAGCTAATTTTGGGCCAGCACATTAGGATTTGGTATTTTATCTCATATGCTCAAGTTGTTCTTTAAACATGCATGGACATGAACCTAGTGTGGCTAGATGTCTAATTTTGGCATGCACCTTTATCTACGCCCATTCTGTATGTGTGTGTTTGGGGGGGGAGGCTGTGATGGCTCTGGTGAGACTGCCTGCATGCGCAGCTACGTCAAAGCGTTGGCGTCTTATTGACTATACAATAAGTAACATAAATCTCATGAGCTTGCCCATTTTTACAAAGCAGCCATGCTATTATTGAAAAATTGTAGCTTTATGTAATATTTGAGCCTGCACATGAGAGTATGGTATTTTATCGCATATGCGTACAGATGTTTTTTAAACATGCATGGGCATGAACCTAGTGTGGCTAGAAGTCGTTTTGATTTCGTCATGCACCTTTATCTACACCCATTATGTGTGGAGGAGGAGAGCAGTGGGGGTTCTGGCGAAACTGTCTGCATGCACAGCTGCGTCTACGCACTGGCGTCTTAATGACTGTACAATATTTATTAAACATATTATGAGCTGGCTCATATTTTTACAAAGCAGACAGTATTATTATTGAAAGTTGTCACATCTATGTAATATTTGAGGCAGCACCTGAGATTTTGTTACTTATTGCATATGCGTAGAGTTGTTCTTAAAACATGCATGGACAGGTACCTAGTGGCACTAGAAGTCTTAATTTTGACATGCCCCTTTATCTACACCCATTTTTGCAGCCAGTGAATGCTATTGAGACTGTGTGCATGCGCAGCTGCGTCTAAGCATTAGCGACATATTGAATATACAATAAGTACCAAACATTCATGAGTTGGTCCATTTCTTTTTCAACGCAGTTATGTTTTTTTTAAATAAAAAGCGTCATCATTCTGTGCATACAGCATGTACGATTATCTTCATTGAGAAGTAACAAACGGCATGCCAATCTTATAATAGACTATTGTTTCAGTTTTGAATTTGCTCTATTGCAGTAAACCCTATCGTGCATATGAGAACAATAAAACAATTTAAACCAGCATATGAATAGTTGGCCCTTTTCATATATAGATAAACAGTGGAAGTCTTAATGAGCTTGCGCGTCTGAATCTTCAGCCTCATCAGAGTCATCGCGTCTTGCACACAAATATATGAATATAATAGTAGGCATACACTAAATTATGGTAAAATACTTAAGAGCAAAAAGAACACTGTTTTATGATGACTGACCGCAGTTATATGACTGAAAACAATGTTGATAGCGATGTTAAGCACAAACACAACAAATAGAGAAAGCAAAATTATATTAATAAATAAAAGAAAAACAAATAAGAAAAAAAAATATTTTTTTTTATTTGACAGGGTTCGAACCTGTGCCACCAGGGATTTTATTGAGCTCTGTGAGACTTTGTGACTAACGCACTAGACCCCTCAGCTATTTTGGCCCATTAATCTATAGGTATACAATACATCAAAATAGGACCAAACTTAAATGTTAAGGGAGATTACTTGGGGTGATAAATAAACTGAACAGTCAAAAACGGAGATATCGCCCTAAAGAGAAGGGATTTTAAAATTTGCACTTGGTCTTATTTTCCTGTGAAAGAATACTTCAAAATTATTAAGCTGAAATCAGAATTATCCAAATCACCTTTATTTTTTACCATATGGAATTAATAGTTTCTTTACTCTTAAGCCAAGTAAAATAACACTTGCTCAATTTATATGTATTGCCTAGTCTGTCCAATTTTTTGGACAGTTCTTGACGAGCCCTAATACAAGGGCTTGTCATCAAACGAATTCCTCCGAGGGAGGATTCGTAAGGAAAGTCCCTTCCACTTTTTTTATTTTTTTTTTATTATTTTTCTTTCGTCAAACTTTTTTCTGTCCTCCCCTTTTTTCCCTTTGTCCTTTTCTTGGTGGTCCTTGGACATTTTTGAGGGTCACAATAATTACAGAGGGAAGGGGGGTAGTCTGCTTTAGGTTATTTAATTGGAAGAAAAATGAATATATACTTCTGCGTAAAGTAAGCACTATCACAGTTTAACTGTTATTAGATTTGTTACTGTTCGTTATGGATCCTAAAATGACAAAATGAATGTCCCTCCCAACCCCAATGTTGAAACAACGCTATGTCATTGTAGTATGCGTTCTAAATACATGGCCAACGTGCCCACTTACCTAATGAGTGGTGTATGGACCTTTGGCATTGGTTTCACATTCGTGAAAATAGAAATCATTGTTGAAACAACGTAGCTTCAGCGTTGCTGTTAAACTATTAAAAACCTTAATACAATATTTGAGCCAGCAAATGAAATTTAGGTTGTTGTTTTTTTTGCATATGCGTGATGTTGTTCTATTGATATGCATGAACAGCTACCTAGTGGAGCGAGTGGCCTCAACTTTCACACAAGCGTTCATCTACACACATTTATTGTGTATAAGACCCGTGAATGCTCTGGAGATGCTGCGTATGTGCGTAGACTCGCATGAGCATTCATTACTGGAACCTGCAACAAACATCAAAAATTCATCTGCTGGCTCATATAAGTGAGCCTGCATGTTACGCTTAGTTGATAAGGCATCAGGGCTGGAGCTTCGAATTTGGGAGTGGACAATGTTTTTAGATATGCTTGTACAGGGGTCAAAATGTATTATTTGGCCAATAAATATATGACACCTGAACAAATATGAACTAAAATACTTGTATAGTTGTTTCTACAAGATGAAATTATATACGAAACTAGGGTGTCATTTGTAGCATTTGGATCTCCTTAGCAAATAACGTTGAATCAGATCTGGAATTACTACAAGTAAAAGCTTTCACAACAAAAAGCGCTGTCTACTCTAGGCATATATAAATTTGTTATTCTAAACAAGTCATGTTTTAAGTAAAGGGCGACGTAGGTTTTTGCCAATTATAGTAATGCTCAATGCATATGTGGGATCATGCATGGCAGCTGTGGATCCAGTATATGGGTCATTTATGGCAGTTGCAGATCTAATTGCCCCAGTTCTCAAAACAAACCAAACCTCAGATAGTCTACGCACTAATGATACACTAATAATATGATGTTAACGTATGATACATCTATCTTAAGTTTGGCATGCACCTTTATCTTCACCTGTGTGTGTGTGTGGGGGGGGGGCAGTGAAGGCTCTGGTGAGATTGTCTGCGTGGGTAGCTGCATCTAAGCGTTGGTGTCTTATTAATTGTACAATATGTAGGCCTACTAGACATTTTATGAGCGGGCCCATTTTTTTTACAAAGCAGCCATCTTATTATAGAAAAGTTGTACCTTTAATCTATAATTGAGCCAGCACACGAAGGTTTGGTATTTATCTCAGATGCGTACAGTTGTTCTTTAAAACATGCATGGACATGAACCTAGTATGGCTAGAGGTCTTAATGTTGGCATACGCCTTTATCTACACCCATTCTTTGTGTGTGTGTGGGCAGTGAAGGCTCTGACAAGACTGCCTGCATGCGCAGCTACATCCAAGCATTGGCGTCTTATTGACTATACAATAAGTACCAATAATCTCATAAGCTGGCCTATTTTTACAAAGAAGCCAAGTTATTATTGAAAAGTTTTACCATTAAGCTAATTTTGGGCCAGCACATTAGGATTTGGTATTTTATCTCATATGCTCAAGTTGTTCTTTAAACATGCATGGACATGAACCTAGTGTGGCTAGATGTCTAATTTTGGCATGCACCTTTATCTACGCCCATTCTGTATGTGTGTGTTGGGGGGGAGGCTGTGATGGCTCTGGTGAGACTGCCTGCATGCGCAGCTACGTCAAAGCGTTGGCGTCTTATTGACTATACAATAAGTAACATAAATCTCATGAGCTTGCCCATTTTTACAAAGCAGCCATGCTATTATTGAAAAATTGTAGCTTTATGTAATATTTGAGCCTGCACATGAGAGTATGGTATTTTATCGCATATGCGTACAGATGTTTTTTAAACATGCATGGGCATGAACCTAGTGTGGCTAGAAGTCGTTTTGATTTCGTCATGCACCTTTATCTACACCCATTTTGTGTGGAGGAGGAGAGCAGTGGGGGTTCTGGCGAAACTGTCTGCATGCACAGCTGCGTCTACGCACTGGCGTCTTAATGACTGTACAATATTTATTAAACATATTATGAGCTGGCTCATATTTTTACAAAGCAGACAGTATTATTATTGAAAGTTGTCACATCTATGTAATATTTGAGGCAGCACCTGAGATTTTGTTACTTATTGCATATGCGTAGAGTTGTTCTTAAAACATGCATGGACAGGTACCTAGTGGCACTAGAAGTCTTAATTTTGACATGCCCCTTTATCTACACCCATTTTTGCAGCCAGTGAATGCTATTGAGACTGTGTGCATGCGCAGCTGCGTCTAAGCATTAGCGACATATTGAATATACAATAAGTACCAAACATTCATGAGTTGGTCCATTTCTTTTTCAACGCAGTTATGTTTTTTTTAAATAAAAAGCGTCATCATTCTGTGCATACAGCATGTACGATTATCTTCATTGAGAAGTAACAAACGGCATGCCAATCTTATAATAGACTATTGTTTCAGTTTTGAATTTGCTCTATTGCAGTAAACCCTATCGTGCATATGAGAACAATAAAACAATTTAAACCAGCATATGAATAGTTGGCCCTTTTCATATATAGATAAACAGTGGAAGTCTTAATGAGCTTGCGCGTCTGAATCTTCAGCCTCATCAGAGTCATCGCGTCTTGCACACAAATATATGAATATAATAGTAGGCATACACTAAATTATGGTAAAATACTTAAGAGCAAAAAGAACACTGTTTTATGATGACTGACCGCAGTTATATGACTGAAAACAATGTTGATAGCGATGTTAAGCACAAACACAACAAATAGAGAAAGCAAAATTATATTAATAAATAAAAGAAAAACAAATAAGAAAAAAAAATATTTTTTTTTATTTGACAGGGTTCGAACCTGTGCCACCAGGGATTTTATTGAGCTCTGTGAGACTTTGTGACTAACGCACTAGACCCCTCAGCTATTTTGGCCCATTAATCTATAGGTATACAATACATCAAAATAGGACCAAACTTTAATGTTAAGGGAGATTACTTGGGGTGATAAATAAACTGAACAGTCAAAAACGGAGATATCGCCCTAAAGAGAAGGGATTTTAAAATTTGCACTTGGTCTTATTTTCCTGTGAAAGAATACTTCAAAATTATTAAGCTGAAATCAGAATTATCCAAATCACCTTTATTTTTTACCATATGGAATTAATAGTTTCTTTACTCTTAAGCCAAGTAAAATAACACTTGCTCAATTTATATGTATTGCCTAGTCTGTCCAATTTTTTTGGACAGTTCTTGACGAGCCCTAATACAAGGGCTTGTCATCAAACGAATTCCTCCGAGGGAGGATTCGTAAGGAAAGTCCCTTCCACTTTTTTTTTATTTTTTTTTTATTATTTTTCTTTCGTCAAACTTTTTTCTGTCCTCCCCTTTTTTCCCTTTGTCCTTTTCTTGGTGGTCCTTGGACATTTTTGAGGGTCACAATAATTACAGAGGGAAGGGGGGTAGTCTGCTTTAGGTTATTTAATTGGAAGAAAAATGAATATATACTTCTGCGTAAAGTAAGCACTATCACAGTTTAACTGTTATTAGATTTGTTACTGTTCGTTATGGATCCTAAAATGACAAAATGAATGTCCCTCCCAACCCCAATGTTGAAACAACGCTATGTCATTGTAGTATGCGTTCTAAATACATGGCCAACGTGCCCACTTACCTAATGAGTGGTGTATGGACCTTTGGCATTGGTTTCACATTCGTGAAAATAGAAATCATTGTTGAAACAACGTAGCTTCAGCGTTGCTGTTAAACTATTAAAAACCTTAATACAATATTTGAGCCAGCAAATGAAATTTAGGTTGTTGTTTTTTTTTGCATATGCGTGATGTTGTTCTATTGATATGCATGAACAGCTACCTAGTGGAGCGAGTGGCCTCAACTTTCACACAAGCGTTCATCTACACACATTTATTGTGTATAAGACCCGTGAATGCTCTGGAGATGCTGCGTATGTGCGTAGACTCGCATGAGCATTCATTACTGGAACCTGCAACAAACATCAAAAATTCATCTGCTGGCTCATATAAGTGAGCCTGCATGTTACGCTTAGTTGATAAGGCATCAGGGCTGGAGCTTCGAATTTGGGAGTGGACAATGTTTTTAGATATGCTTGTACAGGGGTCAAAATGTATTATTTGGCCAATAAATATATGACACCTGAACAAATATGAACTAAAATACTTGTATAGTTGTTTCTACAAGATGAAATTATATACGAAACTAGGGTGTCATTTGTAGCATTTGGATCTCCTTAGCAAATAACGTTGAATCAGATCTGGAATAACTACAAGTAAAAGCTTTCACAACAAAAAGCGCTGTCTACTCTAGGCATATATAAATTTGTTATTCTAAACAAGTCATGTTTTAAGTAAAGGGCGACGTAGGTTTTTGCCAATTATAGTAATGCTCAATGCATATGTGGGATCATGCATGGCAGCTGTGGATCCAGTATATGGGTCATTTATGGCAGTTGCAGATCTAATTGCCCCAGTTCTCAAAACAAACCAAACCTCAGATAGTCTACGCACTAATGATACACTAATAATATGATGTTAACGTATGATACATCTATCTTAAGTTTGGCATGCACCTTTATCTTCACCTGTGTGTGTGTGTGTGGGGGGGGGGGGGGCAGTGAAGGCTCTGGTGAGATTGTCTGCGTGGGTAGCTGCATCTAAGCGTTGGTGTCTTATTAATTGTACAATATGTAGGCCTACTAGACATTTTATGAGCGGGCCCATTTTTTTTACAAAGCAGCCATCTTATTATAGAAAAGTTGTACCTTTAATCTATAATTGAGCCAGCACACGAAGGTTTGGTATTTATCTCAGATGCGTACAGTTGTTCTTTAAAACATGCATGGACATGAACCTAGTATGGCTAGAGGTCTTAATGTTGGCATACGCCTTTATCTACACCCATTCTTTGTGTGTGTGTGGGCAGTGAAGGCTCTGACAAGACTGCCTGCATGCGCAGCTACATCCAAGCATTGGCGTCTTATTGACTATACAATAAGTACCAATAATCTCATAAGCTGGCCTATTTTTACAAAGAAGCCAAGTTATTATTGAAAAGTTTTACCATTAAGCTAATTTTGGGCCAGCACATTAGGATTTGGTATTTTATCTCATATGCTCAAGTTGTTCTTTAAACATGCATGGACATGAACCTAGTGTGGCTAGATGTCTAATTTTGGCATGCACCTTTATCTACGCCCATTCTGTATGTGTGTGTTGGGGGGGGAGGCTGTGATGGCTCTGGTGAGACTGCCTGCATGCGCAGCTACGTCAAAGCGTTGGCGTCTTATTGACTATACAATAAGTAACATAAATCTCATGAGCTTGCCCATTTTTACAAAGCAGCCATGCTATTATTGAAAAATTGTAGCTTTATGTAATATTTGAGCCTGCACATGAGAGTATGGTATTTTATCGCATATGCGTACAGATGTTTTTTAAACATGCATGGGCATGAACCTAGTGTGGCTAGAAGTCGTTTTGATTTCGTCATGCACCTTTATCTACACCCATTTTGTGTGGAGGAGGAGAGCAGTGGGGGTTCTGGCGAAACTGTCTGCATGCACAGCTGCGTCTACGCACTGGCGTCTTAATGACTGTACAATATTTATTAAACATATTATGAGCTGGCTCATATTTTTACAAAGCAGACAGTATTATTATTGAAAGTTGTCACATCTATGTAATATTTGAGGCAGCACCTGAGATTTTGTTACTTATTGCATATGCGTAGAGTTGTTCTTAAAACATGCATGGACAGGTACCTAGTGGCACTAGAAGTCTTAATTTTGACATGCCCCTTTATCTACACCCATTTTTGCAGCCAGTGAATGCTATTGAGACTGTGTGCATGCGCAGCTGCGTCTAAGCATTAGCGACATATTGAATATACAATAAGTACCAAACATTCATGAGTTGGTCCATTTCTTTTTCAACGCAGTTATGTTTTTTTTTAAATAAAAAGCGTCATCATTCTGTGCATACAGCATGTACGATTATCTTCATTGAGAAGTAACAAACGGCATGCCAATCTTATAATAGACTATTGTTTCAGTTTTGAATTTGCTCTATTGCAGTAAACCCTATCGTGCATATGAGAACAATAAAACAATTTAAACCAGCATATGAATAGTTGGCCCTTTTCATATATAGATAAACAGTGGAAGTCTTAATGAGCTTGCGCGTCTGAATCTTCAGCCTCATCAGAGTCATCGCGTCTTGCACACAAATATATGAATATAATAGTAGGCATACACTAAATTATGGTAAAATACTTAAGAGCAAAAAGAACACTGTTTTATGATGACTGACCGCAGTTATATGACTGAAAACAATGTTGATAGCGATGTTAAGCACAAACACAACAAATAGAGAAAGCAAAATTATATTAATAAATAAAAGAAAAACAAATAAGAAAAAAAAATATTTTTTTTTATTTGACAGGGTTCGAACCTGTGCCACCAGGGATTTTATTGAGCTCTGTGAGACTTTGTGACTAACGCACTAGACCCCTCAGCTATTTTGGCCCATTAATCTATAGGTATACAATACATCAAAATAGGACCAAACTTTAATGTTAAGGGAGATTACTTGGGGTGATAAATAAACTGAACAGTCAAAAACGGAGATATCGCCCTAAAGAGAAGGGATTTTAAAATTTGCACTTGGTCTTATTTTCCTGTGAAAGAATACTTCAAAATTATTAAGCTGAAATCAGAATTATCCAAATCACCTTTATTTTTTACCATATGGAATTAATAGTTTCTTTACTCTTAAGCCAAGTAAAATAACACTTGCTCAATTTATATGTATTGCCTAGTCTGTCCAATTTTTTTGGACAGTTCTTGACGAGCCCTAATACAAGGGCTTGTCATCAAACGAATTCCTCCGAGGGAGGATTCGTAAGGAAAGTCCCTTCCACTTTTTTTATTTTTTTTTTATTATTTTTCTTTCGTCAAACTTTTTTCTGTCCTCCCCTTTTTTCCCTTTGTCCTTTTCTTGGTGGTCCTTGGACATTTTTGAGGGTCACAATAATTACAGAGGGAAGGGGGGTAGTCTGCTTTAGGTTATTTAATTGGAAGAAAAATGAATATATACTTCTGCGTAAAGTAAGCACTATCACAGTTTAACTGTTATTAGATTTGTTACTGTTCGTTATGGATCCTAAAATGACAAAATGAATGTCCCTCCCAACCCCAATGTTGAAACAACGCTATGTCATTGTAGTATGCGTTCTAAATACATGGCCAACGTGCCCACTTACCAAATGAGTGGTGTATGGACCTTTGGCATTGGTTTCACATTCGTGAAAATAGAAATCATTGTTGAAACAACGTAGCTTCAGCGTTGCTGTTAAACTATTAAAAACCTTAATACAATATTTGAGCCAGCAAATGAAATTTAGGTTGTTGTTTTTTTGCATATGCGTGATGTTGTTCTATTGATATGCATGAACAGCTACCTAGTGGAGCGAGTGGCCTCAACTTTCACACAAGCGTTCATCTACACACATTTATTGTGTATAAGACCCGTGAATGCTCTGGAGATGCTGCGTATGTGCGTAGACTCGCATGAGCATTCATTACTGGAACCTGCAACAAACATCAAAAATTCATCTGCTGGCTCATATAAGTGAGCCTGCATGTTACGCTTAGTTGATAAGGCATCAGGGCTGGAGCTTCGAATTTGGGAGTGGACAATGTTTTTAGATATGCTTGTACAGGGGTCAAAATGTATTATTTGGCCAATAAATATATGACACCTGAACAAATATGAACTAAAATACTTGTATAGTTGTTTCTACAAGATGAAATTATATACGAAACTAGGGTGTCATTTGTAGCATTTGGATCTCCTTAGCAAATAACGTTGAATCAGATCTGGAATTACTACAAGTAAAAGCTTTCACAACAAAAAGCGCTGTCTACTCTAGGCATATATAAATTTGTTATTCTAAACAAGTCATGTTTTAAGTAAAGGGCGACGTAGGTTTTTGCCAATTATAGTAATGCTCAATGCATATGTGGGATCATGCATGGCAGCTGTGGATCCAGTATATGGGTCATTTATGGCAGTTGCAGATCTAATTGCCCCAGTTCTCAAAACAAACCAAACCTCAGATAGTCTACGCACTAATGATACACTAATAATATGATGTTAACGTATGATACATCTATCTTAAGTTTGGCATGCACCTTTATCTTCACCTGTCTGTGTGTGTGGGGGGGGGGGGGGGGCAGTGAAGGCTCTGGTGAGATTGTCTGCGTGGGTAGCTGCATCTAAGCGTTGGTGTCTTATTAATTGTACAATATGTAGGCCTACTAGACATTTTATGAGCGGGCCCATTTTTTTTACAAAGCAGCCATCTTATTATAGAAAAGTTGTACCTTTAATCTATAATTGAGCCAGCACACGAAGGTTTGGTATTTATCTCAGATGCGTACAGTTGTTCTTTAAAACATGCATGGACATGAACCTAGTATGGCTAGAGGTCTTAATGTTGGCATACGCCTTTATCTACACCCATTCTTTGTGTGTGTGTGGGCAGTGAAGGCTCTGACAAGACTGCCTGCATGCGCAGCTACATCCAAGCATTGGCGTCTTATTGACTATACAATAAGTACCAATAATCTCATAAGCTGGCCTATTTTTACAAAGAAGCCAAGTTATTATTGAAAAGTTTTACCATTAAGCTAATTTTGGGCCAGCACATTAGGATTTGGTATTTTATCTCATATGCTCAAGTTGTTCTTTAAACATGCATGGACATGAACCTAGTGTGGCTAGATGTCTAATTTTGGCATGCACCTTTATCTACGCCCATTCTGTATGTGTGTGTTGGGGGGGGGGAGGCTGTGATGGCTCTGGTGAGACTGCCTGCATGCGCAGCTACGTCAAAGCGTTGGCGTCTTATTGACTATACAATAAGTAACATAAATCTCATGAGCTTGCCCATTTTTACAAAGCAGCCATGCTATTATTGAAAAATTGTAGCTTTATGTAATATTTGAGCCTGCACATGAGAGTATGGTATTTTATCGCATATGCGTACAGATGTTTTTTAAACATGCATGGGCATGAACCTAGTGTGGCTAGAAGTCGTTTTGATTTCGTCATGCACCTTTATCTACACCCATTTTGTGTGGAGGAGGAGAGCAGTGGGGGTTCTGGCGAAACTGTCTGCATGCACAGCTGCGTCTACGCACTGGCGTCTTAATGACTGTACAATATTTATTAAACAT
Source organism: Loripinus fragilis (assembly GCA_964019695.1). Classification (NCBI taxonomy): domain Eukaryota; kingdom Metazoa; phylum Mollusca; class Bivalvia; order Lucinida; family Lucinidae; genus Loripinus; species Loripinus fragilis. The sequence continues at coordinate 57,372,564 of OZ026529.1, read as the reverse complement.
ATTATGAGCTGGCTCATATTTTTACAAAGCAGACAGTATTATTATTGAAAGTTGTCACATCTATGTAATATTTGAGGCAGCACCTGAGATTTTGTTACTTATTGCATATGCGTAGAGTTGTTCTTAAAACATGCATGGACAGGTACCTAGTGGCACTAGAAGTCTTAATTTTGACATGCCCCTTTATCTACACCCATTTTTGCAGCCAGTGAATGCTATTGAGACTGTGTGCATGCGCAGCTGCGTCTAAGCATTAGCGACATATTGAATATACAATAAGTACCAAACATTCATGAGTTGCTCCATTTCTTTTTCAACGCAGTTATGTTTTTTTTTAAATAAAAAGCGTCATCATTCTGTGCATACAGCATGTACGATTATCTTCATTGAGAAGTAACAAACGGCATGCCAATCTTATAATAGACTATTGTTTCAGTTTTGAATTTGCTCTATTGCAGTAAACCCTATCGTGCATATGAGAACAATAAAACAATTTAAACCAGCATATGAATAGTTGGTCCTTTTCATATATAGATAAACAGTGGAAGTCTTAATGAGCTTGCGCGTCTGAATCTTCAGCCTCATCAGAGTCATCGCGTCTTGCACACAAATATATGAATATAATAGTAGGCATACACTAAATTATGGTAAAATACTTAAGAGCAAAAAGAACACTGTTTTATGATGACTGACCGCAGTTATATGACTGAAAACAATGTTGATAGCGATGTTAAGCACAAACACAACAAATAGAGAAAGCAAAATTATATTAATAAATAAAAGAAAAACAAATAAGAAAAAAAAATATTTTTTTTTATTTGACAGGGTTCGAACCTGTGCCACCAGGGATTTTATTGAGCTCTGTGAGACTTTGTGACTAACGCACTAGACCCCTCAGCTATTTTGGCCCATTAATCTATAGGTATACAATACATCAAAATAGGACCAAACTTTAATGTTAAGGGAGATTACTTGGGGTGATAAATAAACTGAACAGTCAAAAACGGAGATATCGCCCTAAAGAGAAGGGATTTTAAAATTTGCACTTGGTCTTATTTTCCTGTGAAAGAATACTTCAAAATTATTAAGCTGAAATCAGAATTATCCAAATCACCTTTATTTTTTACCATATGGAATTAATAGTTTCTTTACTCTTAAGCCAAGTAAAATAACACTTGCTCAATTTATATGTATTGCCTAGTCTGTCCAATTTTTTTGGACAGTTCTTGACGAGCCCTAATACAAGGGCTTGTCATCAAACGAATTCCTCCGACGGAGGATTCGTAAGGAAAGTCCCTTCCACTTTTTTTTATTTTTTTTTTATTATTTTTCTTTCGTCAAACTTTTTTCTGTCCTCCCCTTTTTTCCCTTTGTCCTTTTCTTGGTGGTCCTTGGACATTTTTGAGGGTCACAATAATTACAGAGGGAAGGGGGGTAGTCTGCTTTAGGTTATTTAATTGGAAGAAAAATGAATATATACTTCTGCGTAAAGTAAGCACTATCACAGTTTAACTGTTATTAGATTTGTTACTGTTCGTTATGGATCCTAAAATGACAAAATGAATGTCCCTCCCAACCCCAATGTTGAAACAACGCTATGTCATTGTAGTATGCGTTCTAAATACATGGCCAACGTGCCCACTTACCTAATGAGTGGTGTATGGACCTTTGGCATTGGTTTCACATTCGTGAAAATAGAAATCATTGTTGAAACAACGTAGCTTCAGCGTTGCTGTTAAACTATCAAAAACCTTAATACAATATTTGAGCCAGCAAATGAAATTTAGGTTGTTGTTTTTTTTGCATATGCGTGATGTTGTTCTATTGATATGCATGAACAGCTACCTAGTGGAGCGAGTGGCCTCAACTTTCACACAAGCGTTCATCTACACACATTTATTGTGTATAAGACCCGTGAATGCTCTGGAGATGCTGCGTATGTGCGTAGACTCGCATGAGCATTCATTACTGGAACCTGCAACAAACATCAAAAATTCATCTGCTGGCTCATATAAGTGAGCCTGCATGTTACGCTTAGTTGATAAGGCATCAGGGCTGGAGCTTCGAATTTGGGAGTGGACAATGTTTTTAGATATGCTTGTACAGGGGTCAAAATGTATTATTTGGCCAATAAATATATGACACCTGAACAAATATGAACTAAAATACTTGTATAGTTGTTTCTACAAGATGAAATTATATACGAAACTAGGGTGTCATTTGTAGCATTTGGATCTCCTTAGCAAATAACGTTGAATCAGATCTGGAATTACTACAAGTAAAAGCTTTCACAACAAAAAGCGCTGTCTACTCTAGGCATATATAAATTTGTTATTCTAAACAAGTCATGTTTTAAGTAAAGGGCGACGTAGGTTTTTGCCAATTATAGTAATGCTCAATGCATATGTGGGATCATGCATGGCAGCTGTGGATCCAGTATATGGGTCATTTATGGCAGTTGCAGATCTAATTGCCCCAGTTCTCAAAACAAACCAAACCTCAGATAGTCTACGCACTAATGATACACTAATAATATGATGTTAACGTATGATACATCTATCTTAAGTTTGGCATGCACCTTTATCTTCACCTGTGTGTGTGTGTGTGTGGGGGGGGGGGCAGTGAAGGCTCTGGTGAGATTGTCTGCGTGGGTAGCTGCATCTAAGCGTTGGTGTCTTATTAATTGTACAATATGTAGGCCTACTAGACATTTTATGAGCGGGCCCATTTTTTTTACAAAGCAGCCATCTTATTATAGAAAAGTTGTACCTTTAATCTATAATTGAGCCAGCACACGAAGGTTTGGTATTTATCTCAGATGCGTACAGTTGTTCTTTAAAACATGCATGGACATGAACCTAGTATGGCTAGAGGTCTTAATGTTGGCATACGCCTTTATCTACACCCATTCTTTGTGTGTGTGTGGGCAGTGAAGGCTCTGACAAGACTGCCTGCATGCGCAGCTACATCCAAGCATTGGCGTCTTATTGACTATACAATAAGTACCAATAATCTCATAAGCTGGCCTATTTTTACAAAGAAGCCAAGTTATTATTGAAAAGTTTTACCATTAAGCTAATTTTGGGCCAGCACATTAGGATTTGGTATTTTATCTCATATGCTCAAGTTGTTCTTTAAACATGCATGGACATGAACCTAGTGTGGCTAGATGTCTAATTTTGGCATGCACCTTTATCTACGCCCATTCTGTATGTGTGTGTTGGGGGGGGGAGGCTGTGATGGCTCTGGTGAGACTGCCTGCATGCGCAGCTACGTCAAAGCGTTGGCGTCTTATTGACTATACAATAAGTAACATAAATCTCATGAGCTTGCCCATTTTTACAAAGCAGCCATGCTAGAGCCTGCACATGAGAGTATGGTATTTTATCGCATATGCGTACAGATGTTTTTTAAACATGCATGGGCATGAACCTAGTGTGGCTAGAAGTCGTTTTGATTTCGTCATGCACCTTTATCTACACCCATTTTGTGTGGAGGAGGAGAGCAGTGGGGGTTCTGGCGAAACTGTCTGCATGCACAGCTGCGTCTACGCACTGGCGTCTTAATGACTGTACAATATTTATTAAACATATTATGAGCTGGCTCATATTTTTACAAAGCAGACAGTATTATTATTGAAAGTTGTCACATCTATGTAATATTTGAGGCAGCACCTGAGATTTTGTTACTTATTGCATATGCGTAGAGTTGTTCTTAAAACATGCATGGACAGGTACCTAGTGGCACTAGAAGTCTTAATTTTGACATGCCCCTTTATCTACACCCATTTTTGCAGCCAGTGAATGCTATTGAGACTGTGTGCATGCGCAGCTGCGTCTAAGCATTAGCGACATATTGAATATACAATAAGTACCAAACATTCATGAGTTGGTCCATTTCTTTTTCAACGCAGTTATGTTTTTTTTAAATAAAAAGCGTCATCATTCTGTGCATACAGCATGTACGATTATCTTCATTGAGAAGTAACAAACGGCATGCCAATCTTATAATAGACTATTGTTTCAGTTTTGAATTTGCTCTATTGCAGTAAACCCTATCGTGCATATGAGAACAATAAAACAATTTAAACCAGCATATGAATAGTTGGCCCTTTTCATATATAGATAAACAGTGGAAGTCTTAATGAGCTTGCGCGTCTGAATCTTCAGCCTCATCAGAGTCATCGCGTCTTGCACACAAATATATGAATATAATAGTAGGCATACACTAAATTATGGTAAAATACTTAAGAGCAAAAAGAACACTGTTTTATGATGACTGACCGCAGTTATATGACTGAAAACAATGTTGATAGCGATGTTAAGCACAAACACAACAAATAGAGAAAGCAAAATTATATTAATAAATAAAAGAAAAACAAATAAGAAAAAAAAATATTTTTTTTTATTTGACAGGGTTCGAACCTGTGCCACCAGGGATTTTATTGAGCTCTGTGAGACTTTGTGACTAACGCACTAGACCCCTCAGCTATTTTGGCCCATTAATCTATAGGTATACAATACATCAAAATAGGACCAAACTTTAATGTTAAGGGAGATTACTTGGGGTGATAAATAAACTGAACAGTCAAAAACGGAGATATCGCCCTAAAGAGAAGGGATTTTAAAATTTGCACTTGGTCTTATTTTCCTGTGAAAGAATACTTCAAAATTATTAAGCTGAAATCAGAATTATCCAAATCACCTTTATTTTTTACCATATGGAATTAATAGTTTCTTTACTCTTAAGCCAAGTAAAATAACACTTGCTCAATTTATATGTATTGCCTAGTCTGTCCAATTTTTTTGGACAGTTCTTGACGAGCCCTAATACAAGGGCTTGTCATCAAACGAATTCCTCCGAGGGAGGATTCGTAAGGAAAGTCCCTTCCACTTTTTTTTATTTTTTTTTTATTATTTTTCTTTCGTCAAACTTTTTTCTGTCCTCCCCTTTTTTCCCTTTGTCCTTTTCTTGGTGGTCCTTGGACATTTTTGAGGGTCACAATAATTACAGAGGGAAGGGGGGTAGTCTGCTTTAGGTTATTTAATTGGAAGAAAAATGAATATATACTTCTGCGTAAAGTAAGCACTATCACAGTTTAACTGTTATTAGATTTGTTACTGTTCGTTATGGATCCTAAAATGACAAAATGAATGTCCCTCCCAACCCCAATGTTGAAACAACGCTATGTCATTGTAGTATGCGTTCTAAATACATGGCCAACGTGCCCACTTACCTAATGAGTGGTGTATGGACCTTTGGCATTGGTTTCACATTCGTGAAAATAGAAATCATTGTTGAAACAACGTAGCTTCAGCGTTGCTGTTAAACTATTAAAAACCTTAATACAATATTTGAGCCAGCAAATGAAATTTAGGTTGTTGTTTTTTTTGCATATGCGTGATGTTGTTCTATTGATATGCATGAACAGCTACCTAGTGGAGCGAGTGGCCTCAACTTTCACACAAGCGTTCATCTACACACATTTATTGTGTATAAGACCCGTGAATGCTCTGGAGATGCTGCGTATGTGCGTAGACTCGCATGAGCATTCATTACTGGAACCTGCAACAAACATCAAAAATTCATCTGCTGGCTCATATAAGTGAGCCTGCATGTTACGCTTAGTTGATAAGGCATCAGGGCTGGAGCTTCGAATTTGGGAGTGGACAATGTTTTTAGATATGCTTGTACAGGGGTCAAAATGTATTATTTGGCCAATAAATATATGACACCTGAACAAATATGAACTAAAATACTTGTATAGTTGTTTCTACAAGATGAAATTATATACGAAACTAGGGTGTCATTTGTAGCATTTGGATCTCCTTAGCAAATAACGTTGAATCAGATCTGGAATTACTACAAGTAAAAGCTTTCACAACAAAAAGCGCTGTCTACTCTAGGCATATATAAATTTGTTATTCTAAACAAGTCATGTTTTAAGTAAAGGGCGACGTAGGTTTTTGCCAATTATAGTAATGCTCAATGCATATGTGGGATCATGCATGGCAGCTGTGGATCCAGTATATGGGTCATTTATGGCAGTTGCAGATCTAATTGCCCCAGTTCTCAAAACAAACCAAACCTCAGATAGTCTACGCACTAATGATACACTAATAATATGATGTTAACGTATGATACATCTATCTTAAGTTTGGCATGCACCTTTATCTTCACCTGTGTGTGTGTGGGGGGGGGGGGGGGGGGGCAGTGAAGGCTCTGGTGAGATTGTCTGCGTGGGTAGCTGCATCTAAGCGTTGGTGTCTTATTAATTGTACAATATGTAGGCCTACTAGACATTTTATGAGCGGGCCCATTTTTTTTACAAAGCAGCCATCTTATTATAGAAAAGTTGTACCTTTAATCTATAATTGAGCCAGCACACGAAGGTTTGGTATTTATCTCAGATGCGTACAGTTGTTCTTTAAAACATGCATGGACATGTACCTAGTATGGCTAGAGGTCTTAATGTTGGCATACGCCTTTATCTACACCCATTCTTTGTGTGTGTGTGGGCAGTGAAGGCTCTGACAAGACTGCCTGCATGCGCAGCTACATCCAAGCATTGGCGTCTTATTGACTATACAATAAGTACCAATAATCTCATAAGCTGGCCTATTTTTACAAAGAAGCCAAGTTATTATTGAAAAGTTTTACCATTAAGCTAATTTTGGGCCAGCACATTAGGATTTGCTATTTTATCTCATATGCTCAAGTTGTTCTTTAAACATGCATGGACATGAACCTAGTGTGGCTAGATGTCTAATTTTGGCATGCACCTTTATCTACGCCCATTCTGTATGTGTGTGTTGGGGGGGGGGGAGGCTGTGATGGCTCTGGTGAGACTGCCTGCATGCGCAGCTACGTCAAAGCGTTGGCGTCTTATTGACTATACAATAAGTAACATAAATCTCATGAGCTTGCCCATTTTTACAAAGCAGCCATGCTATTATTGAAAAATTGTAGCTTTATGTAATATTTGAGCCTGCACATGAGAGTATGGTATTTTATCGCATATGCGTACAGATGTTTTTTAAACATGCATGGGCATGAACCTAGTGTGGCTAGAAGTCGTTTTGATTTCGTCATGCACCTTTATCTACACCCATTTTGTGTGGAGGAGGAGAGCAGTGGGGGTTCTGGCGAAACTGTCTGCATGCACAGCTGCGTCTACGCACTGGCGTCTTAATGACTGTACAATATTTATTAAACATATTATGAGCTGGCTCATATTTTTACAAAGCAGACAGTATTATTATTGAAAGTTGTCACATCTATGTAATATTTGAGGCAGCACCTGAGATTTTGTTACTTATTGCATATGCGTAGAGTTGTTCTTAAAACATGCATGGACAGGTACCTAGTGGCACTAGAAGTCTTAATTTTGACATGCCCCTTTATCTACACCCATTTTTGCAGCCAGTGAATGCTATTGAGACTGTGTGCATGCGCAGCTGCGTCTAAGCATTAGCGACATATTGAATATACAATAAGTACCAAACATTCATGAGTTGGTCCATTTCTTTTTCAACGCAGTTATGTTTTTTTTAAATAAAAAGCGTCATCATTCTGTGCATACAGCATGTACGATTATCTTCATTGAGAAGTAACAAACGGCATGCCAATCTTATAATAGACTATTGTTTCAGTTTTGAATTTGCTCTATTGCAGTAAACCCTATCGTGCATATGAGAACAATAAAACAATTTAAACCAGCATATGAATAGTTGGCCCTTTTCATATATAGATAAACAGTGGAAGTCTTAATGAGCTTGCGCGTCTGAATCTTCAGCCTCATCAGAGTCATCGCGTCTTGCACACAAATATATGAATATAATAGTAGGCATACACTAAATTATGGTAAAATACTTAAGAGCAAAAAGAACACTGTTTTATGATGACTGACCGCAGTTATATGACTGAAAACAATGTTGATAGCGATGTTAAGCACAAACACAACAAATAGAGAAAGCAAAATTATATTAATAAATAAAAGAAAAACAAATAAGAAAAAAAAATATTTTTTTTTATTTGACAGGGTTCGAACCTGTGCCACCAGGGATTTTATTGAGCTCTGTGAGACTTTGTGACTAACGCACTAGACCCCTCAGCTATTTTGGCCCATTAATCTATAGGTATACAATACATCAAAATAGGACCAAACTTTAATGTTAAGGGAGATTACTTGGGGTGATAAATAAACTGAACAGTCAAAAACGGAGATATCGCCCTAAAGAGAAGGGATTTTAAAATTTGCACTTGGTCTTATTTTCCTGTGAAAGAATACTTCAAAATTATTAAGCTGAAATCAGAATTATCCAAATCACCTTTATTTTTTACCATATGGAATTAATAGTTTCTTTACTCTTAAGCCAAGTAAAATAACACTTGCTCAATTTATATGTATTGCCTAGTCTGTCCAATTTTTTTGGACAGTTCTTGACGAGCCCTAATACAAGGGCTTGTCATCAAACGAATTCCTCCGAGGGAGGATTCGTAAGGAAAGTCCCTTCCACTTTTTTTTATTTTTTTTTATTATTTTTCTTTCGTCAAACTTTTTTCTGTCCTCCCCTTTTTTCCCTTTGTCCTTTTCTTGGTGGTCCTTGGACATTTTTGAGGGTCACAATAATTACAGAGGGAAGGGGGGTAGTCTGCTTTAGGTTATTTAATTGGAAGAAAAATGAATATATACTTCTGCGTAAAGTAAGCACTATCACAGTTTAACTGTTATTAGATTTGTTACTGTTCGTTATGGATCCTAAAATGACAAAATGAATGTCCCTCCCAACCCCAATGTTGAAACAACGCTATGTCATTGTAGTATGCGTTCTAAATACATGGCCAACGTGCCCACTTACCTAATGAGTGGTGTATGGACCTTTGGCATTGGTTTCACATTCGTGAAAATAGAAATCATTGTTGAAACAACGTAGCTTCAGCGTTGCTGTTAAACTATTAAAAACCTTAATACAATATTTGAGCCAGCAAATGAAATTTAGGTTGTTGTTTTTTTTGCATATGCGTGATGTTGTTCTATTGATATGCATGGACAGCTACCTAGTGGAGCGAGTGGCCTCAACTTTCACACAAGCGTTCATCTACACACATTTATTGTGTATAAGACCCGTGAATGCTCTGGAGATGCTGCGTATGTGCGTAGACTCGCATGAGCATTCATTACTGGAACCTGCAACAAACATCAAAAATTCATCTGCTGGCTCATATAAGTGAGCCTGCATGTTACGCTTAGTTGATAAGGCATCAGGGCTGGAGCTTCGAATTTGGGAGTGGACAATGTTTTTAGATATGCTTGTACAGGGGTCAAAATGTATTATTTGGCCAATAAATATATGACACCTGAACAAATATGAACTAAAATACTTGTATAGTTGTTTCTACAAGATGAAATTATATACGAAACTAGGGTGTCATTTGTAGCATTTGGATCTCCTTAGCAAATAACGTTGAATCAGATCTGGAATTACTACAAGTAAAAGCTTTCACAACAAAAAGCGCTGTCTACTCTAGGCATATATAAATTTGTTATTCTAAACAAGTCATGTTTTAAGTAAAGGGCGACGTAGGTTTTTGCCAATTATAGTAATGCTCAATGCATATGTGGGATCATGCATGGCAGCTGTGGATCCAGTATATGGGTCATTTATGGCAGTTGCAGATCTAATTGCCCCAGTTCTCAAAACAAACCAAACCTCAGATAGTCTACGCACTAATGATACACTAATAATATGATGTTAACGTATGATACATCTATCTTAAGTTTGGCATGCACCTTTATCTTCACCTGTGTGTGTGTGTGGGGGGGGGGGGGCAGTGAAGGCTCTGGTGAGATTGTCTGCGTGGGTAGCTGCATCTAAGCGTTGGTGTCTTATTAATTGTACAATATGTAGGCATACTAGACATTTTATGAGCGGGCCCATTTTTTTTACAAAGCAGCCATCTTATTATAGAAAAGTTGTACCTTTAATCTATAATTGAGCCAGCACACGAAGGTTTGGTATTTATCTCAGATGCGTACAGTTGTTCTTTAAAACATGCATGGACATGAACCTAGTATGGCTAGAGGTCTTAATGTTGGCATACGCCTTTATCTACACCCATTCTTTGTGTGTGTGTGGGCAGTGAAGGCTCTGACAAGACTGCCTGCATGCGCAGCTACATCCAAGCATTGGCGTCTTATTGACTATACAATAAGTACCAATAATCTCATAAGCTGGCCTATTTTTACAAAGAAGCCAAGTTATTATTGAAAAGTTTTACCATTAAGCTAATTTTGGGCCAGCACATTAGGATTTGGTATTTTATCTCATATGCTCAAGTTGTTCTTTAAACATGCATGGACATGAACCTAGTGTGGCTAGATGTCTAATTTTGGCATGCACCTTTATCTACGCCAATTCTGTATGTGTGTGTTGGGGGGGGAGGCTGTGATGGCTCTGGTGAGACTGCCTGCATGCGCAGCTACGTCAAAGCGTTGGCGTCTTATTGACTATACAATAAGTAACATAAATCTCATGAGCTTGCCCATTTTTACAAAGGAGCCATGCTATTATTGAAAAATTGTAGCTTTATGTAATATTTGAGCCTGCACATGAGAGTATGGTATTTTATCGCATATGCGTACAGATGTTTTTTAAACATGCATGGGCATGAACCTAGTGTGGCTAGAAGTCGTTTTGATTTCGTCATGCACCTTTATCTACACCCATTTTGTGTGGAGGAGGAGAGCAGTGGGGGTTCTGGCGAAACTGTCTGCATGCACAGCTGCGTCTACGCACTGGCGTCTTAATGACTGTACAATATTTATTAAACATATTATGAGCTGGCTCATATTTTTACAAAGCAGACAGTATTATTATTGAAAGTTGTCACATCTATGTAATATTTGAGGCAGCACCTGAGATTTTGTTACTTATTGCATATGCGTAGAGTTGTTCTTAAAACATGCATGGACAGGTACCTAGTGGCACTAGAAGTCTTAATTTTGACATGCCCCTTTATCTACACCCATTTTTGCAGCCAGTGAATGCTATTGAGACTGTGTGCATGCGCAGCTGCGTCTAAGCATTAGCGACATATTGAATATACAATAAGTACCAAACATTCATGAGTTGGTCCATTTCTTTTTCAACGCAGTTATGTTTTTTTTAAATAAAAAGCGTCATCATTCTGTGCATACAGCATGTACGATTATCTTCATTGAGAAGTAACAAACGGCATGCCAATCTTATAATAGACTATTGTTTCAGTTTTGAATTTGCTCTATTGCAGTAAACCCTATCGTGCATATGAGAACAATAAAACAATTTAAACCAGCATATGAATAGTTGGCCCTTTTCATATATAGATAAACAGTGGAAGTCTTAATGAGCTTGCGCGTCTGAATCTTCAGCCTCATCAGAGTCACCGCGTCTTGCACACAAATATATGAATATAATAGTAGGCATACACTAAATTATGGTAAAATACTTAAGAGCAAAAAGAACACTGTTTTATGATGACTGACCGCAGTTATATGACTGAAAACAATGTTGATAGCGATGTTAAGCACAAACACAACAAATAGAGAAAGCAAAACTATATTAATAAATAAAAGAAAAACAAATAAGAAAAAAAAATATTTTTTTTTATTTGACAGGGTTCGAACCTGTGCCACCAGGGATTTTATTGAGCTCTGTGAGACTTTGTGACTAACGCACTAGACCCCTCAGCTATTTTGGCCCATTAATCTATAGGTATACAATACATCAAAATAGGACCAAACTTTAATGTTAAGGGAGATTACTTGGGGTGATAAATAAGCTGAACAGTCAAAAACGGAGATATCGCCCTAAAGAGAAGGGATTTTAAAATTTGCACTTGGTCTTATTTTCCTGTGAAAGAATACTTCAAAATTATTAAGCTGAAATCAGAATTATCCAAATCACCTTTATTTTTTACCATATGGAATTAATAGTTTCTTTACTCTTAAGCCAAGTAAAATAACACTTGCTCAATTTATATGTATTGCCTAGTCTGTCCAATTTTTTTGGACAGTTCTTGACGAGCCCTAATACAAGGGCTTGTCATCAAACGAATTCCTCCGAGGGAGGATTCGTAAGGAAAGTCCCTTCCACTTTTTTTTATTTTTTTTTATTATTTTTCTTTTGTCAAACTTTTTTCTGTCCTCCCCTTTTTTCCCTTTGTCCTTTTCTTGGTGGTCCTTGGACATTTTTGAGGGTCACAATAATTACAGAGGGAAGGGGGGTAGTCTGCTTTAGGTTATTTAATTGGAAGAAAAATGAATATATACTTCTGCGTAAAGTAAGCACTATCACAGTTTAACTGTTATTAGATTTGTTACTGTTCGTTATGGATCCTAAAATGACAAAATGAATGTCCCTCCCAACCCCAATGTTGAAACAACGCTATGTCATTGTAGTATGCGTTCTAAATACATGGCCAACGTGCCCACTTACCTAATGAGTGGTGTATGGACCTTTGGCATTGGTTTCACATTCGTGAAAATAGAAATCATTGTTGAAACAACGTAGCTTCAGCGTTGCTGTTAAACTATTAAAAACCTTAATACAATATTTGAGCCAGCAAATGAAATTTAGGTTGTTGTTTTTTTTGCATATGCGTGATGTTGTTCTATTGATATGCATGAACAGCTACCTAGTGGAGCGAGTGGCCTCAACTTTCACACAAGCGTTCATCTACACACATTTATTGTGTATAAGACCCGTGAATGCTCTGGAGATGCTGCGTATGTGCGTAGACTCGCATGAGCATTCATTACTGGAACCTGCAACAAACATCAAAAATTCATCTGCTGGCTCATATAAGTGAGCCTGCATGTTACGCTTAGTTGATAAGGCATCAGGGCTGGAGCTTCGAATTTGGGAGTGGACAATGTTTTTAGATATGCTTGTACAGGGGTCAAAATGTATTATTTGGCCAATAAATATATGACACCTGAACAAATATGAACTAAAATACTTGTATAGTTGTTTCTACAAGATGAAATTATATACGAAACTAGGGTGTCATTTGTAGCATTTGGATCTCCTTAGCAAATAACGTTGAATCAGATCTGGAATTACTACAAGTAAAAGCTTTCACAACAAAAAGCGCTGTCTACTCTAGGCATATATAAATTTGTTATTCTAAACAAGTCATGTTTTAAGTAAAGGGCGACGTAGGTTTTTGCCAATTATAGTAATGCTCAATGCATATGTGGGATCATGCATGGCAGCTGTGGATCCAGTATATGGGTCATTTATGGCAGTTGCAGATCTAATTGCCCCAGTTCTCAAAACAAACCAAACCTCAGATAGTCTACGCACTAATGATACACTAATAATATGATGTTAACGTATGATACATCTATCTTAAGTTTGGCATGCACCTTTATCTTCACCTGTGTGTGTGGGGGGGGGGGGCAGTGAAGGCTCTGGTGAGATTGTCTGCGTGGGTAGCTGCATCTAAGCGTTGGTGTCTTATTAATTGTACAATATGTAGGCCTACTAGACATTTTATGAGCGGGCCCATTTTTTTTACAAAGCAGCCATCTTATTATAGAAAAGTTGTACCTTTAATCTATAATTGAGCCAGCACACGAAGGTTTGGTATTTATCTCAGATGCGTACAGTTGTTCTTTAAAACATGCATGGACATGAACCTAGTATGGCTAGAGGTCTTAATGTTGGCATACGCCTTTATCTACACCCATTCTTTGTGTGTGTGTGGGCAGTGAAGGCTCTGACAAGACTGCCTGCATGCGCAGCTACATCCAAGCATTGGCGTCTTATTGACTATACAATAAGTACCAATAATCTCATAAGCTGGCCTATTTTTACAAAGAAGCCAAGTTATTATTGAAAAGTTTTACCATTAAGCTAATTTTGGGCCAGCACATTAGGATTTGGTATTTTATCTCATATGCTCAAGTTGTTCTTTAAACATGCATGGACATGAACCAAGTGTGGCTAGATGTCTAATTTTGGCATGCACCTTTATCTACGCCCATTCTGTATGTGTGTGTTGGGGGGGGGGGGAGGCTGTGATGGCTCTGGTGAGACTGCCTGCATGCGCAGCTACGTCAAAGCGTTGGCGTCTTATTGACTATACAATAAGTAACATAAATCTCATGAGCTTGCCCATTTTTACAAAGCAGCCATGCTATTATTGAAAAATTGTAGCTTTATGTAATATTTGAGCCTGCACATGAGAGTATGGTATTTTATCGCATATGCGTACAGATGTTTTTTAAACATGCATGGGCATGAACCTAGTGTGGCTAGAAGTCGTTTTGATTTCGTCATGCACCTTTATCTACACCCATTTTGTGTGGAGGAGGAGAGCAGTGGGGGTTCTGGCGAAACTGTCTGCATGCACAGCTGCGTCTACGCACTGGCGTCTTAATGACTGTACAATATTTATTAAACATATTATGAGCTGGCTCATATTTTTACAAAGCAGACAGTATTATTATTGAAAGTTGTCACATCTATGTAATATTTGAGGCAGCACCTGAGATTTTGTTACTTATTGCATATGCGTAGAGTTGTTCTTAAAACGTGCATGGACAGGTACCTAGTGGCACTAGAAGTCTTAATTTTGACATGCCCCTTTATCTACACCCATTTTTGCAGCCAGTGAATGCTATTGAGACTGTGTGCATGCGCAGCTGCGTCTAAGCATTAGCGACATATTGAATATACAATAAGTACCAAACATTCATGAGTTGGTCCATTTCTTTTTCAACGCAGTTATGTTTTTTTTAAATAAAAAGCGTCATCATTCTGTGCATACAGCATGTACGATTATCTTCATTGAGAAGTAACAAACGGCATGCCAATCTTATAATAGACTATTGTTTCAGTTTTGAATTTGCTCTATTGCAGTAAACCCTATCGTGCATATGAGAACAATAAAACAATTTAAACCAGCATATGAATAGTTGGCCCTTTTCATATATAGATAAACAGTGGAAGTCTTAATGAGCTTGCGCGTCTGAATCTTCAGCCTCATCAGAGTCATCGCGTCTTGCACACAAATATA